>PPJL03000002.1:0-600000 GCA_003705745.3 Blastobotrys muscicola
TGATCAACTGTTTCGACGTCGTAGCTTTGGCTAGGAGCCTCGTCCCAGCTAGATGATCAAGTCGGTGTTCATAAATGCCTTGTCAGTTGCAGATCTTCTGGTTATGGTGCTAACAGAATCGTCGTTGGCGTTGAGCGGAACCTTGAAGGTCGCATGAGCACGCCACCAGGAAGCTGTGTGGCCACAGCGGTTGAGGCAACACACACGACTCGTTTTTCAGCAGCTCAAAAGCGATGGTACAGTCCTTTACAGACGTGGGTTTTGCCAGTGCCACCAGCGCCTTGGAGTACCAGCGCCTTGGAGGAAAAGATGTTCTTGCCTTGATGCTGTTCAGACTCAACTTCATCATATACCGCGAGCTGCTGATGGTTGAACTGTACGTAGATCTCCTCAGCCTGGTTTCGATGGTCGCTTGAGGCAGGAATGTCTTTGCCAACTATCTTGGCACGTGCGGTGGAGTAGGTAGATCGAAGTCGGTCAAATCCTGGTCGTGATATACAGAAAGACGTTGCTGTAGCAGAAACAGGCCATAGTTGTGATGACGCTCGACGTTGTCGCTGTGGTCGAGGGTGGGGTTTTCTCGAAGCCTATATTTAAGATCGTGGCAAAATTCACTCTTGAATTTGTTCCAAATGGTGCGGGGATCGGGAACGTCGCTGTGGATAAGGATATTGGCAAAAAATATTCTGAGACCCTCACCAACAATGAAATGGCAATGACCTCTAACCAAAGCTTCAATTTTCCCCTGCCCAACGAGGAAACTATTCAGGAGGCAGACCTGCCTAAAATTTGTGCACACTACACCATTAACGGTTTTGAGATCGTCGAAACTTTTCTTACCAGGTAGCTTCGTCAGTAAAACCCAGAGGAAGTGTTCTTTTCCTTGCGATGGCGAAACTTCGTATAGCCGACCTAAAGCCCGCCCCTGTTTCCTAATGTGCCGCTTTTTGATTCTTTAGACATGCGATTCCGACATTCGGTGGTAAAGAATGTCGCTACCAAGGTTTTCGGTGTTGTAATGAAAGTAATACAGCAAAGATGGCCTGTCGGGCAAGCGTTGATCAAGATTGTTTTCATAGCCATCATCTCTGAAGGTGACTATTTGTTTGTCTGGCAAGTGAAGCCTCTTCTCGCTGGATGACATTAAATCTATCGGAACCAATACGACAATCGAGCATGGAATGAATACGGCGAGGAACAAGGGAATCACGATGAACATGGGCGTATCCCTTATCCGAGTATAACCCGCGTTATTGAAGATATCTGATATTTGTTTGTCTGGCAAGTGAACAGCAAGCCGCGTTATTGAAGGGTATTCTACAAGGGAATCATGGTGAACATAAGCGTATCCCTTATCTGAGTATAACCCGCGGTATTGAAGGATATTCTTCATGTAGCTTTGTGCCCATGATTCGGCGCATAGCAACCACCGGACCGATACTGATGTAGCGACCATATATGCGTGTCTTTACCTCACCATTCTCGTACTCTTCAGCAAACACTTCAGTAGCGCCCTTGAATGTATTTGACGCAGTCCACACTCACGCAGTTGTGGTTAACGTTACATGGCTTGTGGCAAAGGTCACGCGGTCCGCGGTTATGGCTAAGGTCACGTGATCGTGAAACTGCCGCACGAAACACAAGCCAAAAACACATCACGTGGTCGTGAAACTGCCGCACGAAACACAGCCAAAAACGCATCACGTGATGCGTAAATAAGAACACAGCCAAAAGTCCCAACTGGCGCTTTATATATATATAGATCTCCGATAGAGTAGACGTAAAATGCTAGCACAAGTAGTAAAATACACGCCAACAGAACACGACACTCGTACTAAGAGCCTGTAACACACAGACTCTTTAAAAGTGTTCAACGTCCCCCCTCCCGTAAACAGCCTCTTCACCCCTGACCGTTAGCTTAAATCACTACCCTTCAGGCTACCACAGGGCTGGATTCCTTTCTTTGTTGAACAATACCCCACTGATCAGCAAATAACGCAACTCCCCTCTCTACCCAACATGATCACAGCAATAGTCATACCCCAAAGTCAGGCGTGTAGCGCACGCGCCTTATCTCATATCTGATTAGGGTTAGGGCGCACGTCCTCCTTCCACACCCTTCTCCTCCCCGAGCCTTTTTTTTCATCGTGTCCTCCCACTACTCCTTCCCACCACATCCCACATCTTACCGCCAAAATGAACCCTGCCGTGTCTAACCTTGCGATCATGTTGATCATGATGCAGGTGTCCAAGAAGATTGACTTTGAGGACCCTACTGTTCTGCTGGCCGTGCGAGTCAGCTACGTGCTGTCCAACGTCATCATCTTTGGCCTGTACTTCTACACCAAGTTCATCATCAACAAGAAGAACGACTTGACCACTCTCAAGTACGTCGAGCCAGGTTCCCCACTGACCGGTGGCGAGGGCAAGCTGGTCACCACCACTGTTAAGGACTACGACTTGGGTCAGACCAACACTGCCATCAAGGGCGTCTTCTCCGGTATCGCCATGATGGGCTTCATGCACCTGTACATGAAGTACACCAACCCACTGCTGGTTCAGTCTATTCTGCCACTCAAGAGTGCTATCGAGCAGAACATTGTCCAGATCCACGTCTTTGGAAAGGCCGCCGCTGGTGACCTCAAGCGACCATTCAAGGCCGCCAGCATGTTTGGCGGTGCTGGCGCCGCTGCCACCGACAAGAAGTCCATCTCCGAGGCCGAGACCGCCGGCACCGGTGGAATCAAGGAGGACTAAGTACAGCATATATGATAAACTGTATGAGATTAGGCATGAATTGTAGATTAAAAAACTCGATGATTATCAAAAGCGTTGGCATACTTAAGTATTCTGGTACGGCGAACGGACAGTGAAATTTGACATTTCACTACCCCTGGCGGCGTATATTATGCACGGCTCGGTCACGTGTAATTTTGATTGCATTTGACTGCAGATGTCAAGCACCATCCGACCGTAAGCGAGGTAGCTATAGTGTCAACCCGCTTGCCGCTGAAGCTCGATACAAACCGGTTCGGAGTGACCTGCCAGCGAGGGCAAAACGCGGACTTCAAACGGTCTTCACCATGCGTGACCAGCTTCTCTAGTGTTCGTTCAATCCGTTTATCCGTTCATCTCTTTGATATGAGCGGCGGCTTCCTTGAGCCTCTCAATTTCAGCCAGCTCATCCGGACCGCTTTGCTTTAACAAGGCCAACCGTACCAACAAGTCGTCGTAATCCTTAGTCACCTGATCAAGTCGATCAATTTTCGCTGGTTCAAAGTTGGGCTCGTTTACACCAGCTTCCAATTTCTCGAGTTCCTGCTGCAACACCTGTCTTTCGTACTCTATCCGCTTTCTATGAACCTCCACTAGTTCGTTTGGGACCCGCCGTCGCAGTTCGGTCACTTCGAGAGTTTTGGCGTCCACTTCGGCGTACAGGGCCCGTAGCTTTTCAGCCAGCACCGTGTCGTACGGCTCAATGTCGTCCTGGTTCTCTAGTACTCTGGCAAGAGGGATGTTGGACGCTGATAGATCCTTGCCGTTGACTATCATGGCGTGTTTGGCCATCTCAAATATCTCATCCACAAACTTGTTAGCTCTCTAATTAAAGGGACCTCATAGGCTCGTAGTTAGGTACTCACCTCATTCACCAACGCCATCACATGAACCTTCATGGGGTCCTCGTCGCCTGCCGTTAGATTCTGATTCAACTTGGCCTCAGCCGCCCTGAGAAACTGCGCCCGAAGATGCCTCACATCCTCAGGCTCAAGCTGTAGCTTGCTGTGTACTTCATCGGGCATCCTCGAGGATGTACATGTAGTGGTAGTGATGTCGTTCGCGTCGTGCACGTGACCGACTCGTGTTGTTTACTTTTTGGTTGCCCCAACAACCACATCAGATGTACTGTACACACAGAGATACACACTGCGAAGAGCTAAATATTAAGTTCACTCAAATCAACTAGAGACATACGAATTAGAGAGGGGGATGGACCGATACCCGGCACAGAGCCCTCTGTCGACCCCCAAGCGGGATCCGGGCAAGACCAACTATTTCCATGGGGCAGACCGGTATACCACTGGTTCGCCCAGGGCGCTACCTACAACTAATTTCCACAAGCGTGTAGAGCCCTCAGGAGAGAGAGGCCCACGAATGGGTGGATATCCGAATACGCCGTCCCCAAGACAGAGCCCAAGCACAAAGTTTGGCACCGAGGATATTTCACTGATGCGGACTAGTTCAACAGCACATTTCAGGAACCTGGCTCAGGGGACATCGCCGGATCGGTTTCATTTGCCGGGTGTTAGTGATGTGACTGAAGATGTTACAGGTGAGTACCGAGCGAAGCGGGCGGGTGCGTTTCTGCTTTCTTGAAGTGTTATGGTTGCTATGCGCTTCAGTGAGGGAATCACCAATGCTGTATGCTTGATGAGAGTAATGGATCATCAACTAACTCAGGACTTCACGGACGACTGCGATTGCAGAGATCAGAGTCCCTGGTAAACCACATGGCGACAAAGAACTGGATGGACAGCCAGCGAAGGAACCTGCAGGCATACGAGTATCTGTGTCACGTTGGAGAAGCGAAAGAGTGAGTATTCAGCCCGCGATTGGTCTAACATAGGTGGATTGAGGCTGTCATTGACGAGGAGATCCCGCCGGTCGTCAAACTCGAGGAGGCGTTGTGCAATGGTGTGATTCTCGCCAAAGTGACGAGGGCATTTGCACCGCACTTGGTTAGACGAATTTTCGACGCACCACGACTGCAATTCAAACACTCGGAAAATATCAACTATTTCTTCTCATTTTTGGATCAGATCGGTATGCCGGATCTGTTCACGTTTGAGCTAACCGATTTATACGACAAGAAAAACATACCCAAAGTCATCTACTGCGTGCACGCATTAGGATATATTCTCTACAGCGAGGGCGTGGCTCCACCAATTGGCAACCTGGTGGGCAAGCTTGAGTTCACCGACGCCGAAATTAATGATACCCAGCGTGGACTCGACGCCCAAGGCGTCAAGCTGCCGAATTTCAAGGGCATGAACAAACATTTTGGCCAACCCGAACCTGAACCTCAACCTACCGAGGAGGAACTGATGGCCATGGAACTGAGGGCCAGCGAAAATAATCTCGTCGTCTTTCAAGCTCACTGCAGAGGTGCACTCTTTAGGATGAACTTTCATGCAGATAAGTACATCCTCGGCAAGACAAGCGCCCAAATTGCTGTCCTTCAGGCTGTCGTGCGAGCAAACAACTTCAGAAACCGTCTCTACGAGAACCAATCTATTCAGCAGTCACACCAGAGAGTCTGGGTTAAGCTCCAAGCTGCCTGTCGAGGAGCTCTTGCCCGGAGAAAGCTCGAGGACCAGAAAGACTCTCTGCAGTACCTCCACAACGACAACATTGTCAAACTGCAGGCTCTTATCAGAGGTTATCTTGCCCGTGCTTCTCACAAAGAGACCGTTTCTATGATATCCTCTTCAAGTGCTGTGGACTGGGCTGTGTTGCAGGCTGTTATCCGAGGTTACTTGTTCCGCCAGAAAAAGTCTGGCCTTGACCACGTGATTTACAGCGAACTCGATAGCATCGTGGCTTTCCAGTCGCTCGCGCGGGGCCAGATGCTTCGAAGCTCGCTCAAGGCATCAGCACTTGACCTCCAGCTGGATGCTACAGGAATGGGAACTTTGCAGTCGGTCATCAGAGGTAGCTTTGTCAGAAAGGACATTGCCAGTCTGCAGCTTGAATTGTCGGCCCACACTGATACCATCACCACTGTTCAGAGCTGCATTCGAGGTGCTAGCGTGCGAAAAGTCTTCTCACAGGAAATGAACGTGCTTCTCGATAGCGAAGAGTGGGTTACCACCGCCCAGGCGGGTATCCGAGGGCATCTCTTGCGAGCTAAGTTTCATGACCTCCAAAATGCCATTTCTCAGCATGCCGAAGAGGTTTCTGAGCTGCAAAACATTGCTCGGGGCTGTTTGGTCCGACGCGAGTTCAACGCCGACAAGCAGATTCTCCTCTCTGAGGAGCCTATCATTCTCGAGCTGCAGTCTGTCTTCCGCGCAGGCAGTGTACGAACAGATATCACCAAGGCATTTGAAAAGCTGGATCTCGTGGCGCCATCAATTATCCGACTGCAGTCCATTTTCCGAGGTGTGATGACTCGATTCCACTACGGCTGCATGCTAGAGGACTTTGAGGATGAGATTCCGGTCATCGTGGAGCTGCAGTCCGTGGCACGTGGATACCTGATGCGGAAGAAGTACAACGACAGAATGACACACTTCAGAACCAACATGGATAAGGTGATTAAGATTCAGAGTTTTGTTCGAGCAAAGAAGCAGGGTGACGCTTACAAGTCCCTCACTTCCGGATCTAACCCACCCCTGTCCACTGTCAAGAGTTTCGTGCACCTGCTGAACGACAGCGACTTGGATTTCGAGCAGGAAGTCCAGCTTGAACACAGCAGAAAGAAAGTCATTGACGGAGTCAGGAATAACGAGTTGCTGGAGCAGTACATTACCCAACTGGATGTCAAGATCGCACTGCTTCTCAAGAACAAGATTACTCTGGACGAACTGGTGCGACATCGAAACAAGGGCGTGGCCTTCCAAATGTCAGTTACCAACCCAGGTGACATGTTTGATCTCAAGGCTCTGAACAAATCGTCACGAAGACGACTAGAGTTGTACCAGGGTTTCTTTTACATTATTCAGACTCAGCCAGCTTACTTCGCTCGGCTGTTTAGAAAACTGAGGACCAGCGTCATTTCAGAGAAGGAGACTAAGGACATTGAGAACATCATCATGACGATTTACAGCTACGGCCAGAAACGACGAGAAGAGTTCTTCTTGCTGCAACTAATCGGAAAGAGCATCAAGGAAGAAATGGCATCTTGCGACAGCGTCAAGACGTTCCTTCGAGGCAACTTCATGTGGCTGAAGTTAGTGGCTGCTATCAACAGGCACACCAAAGAGCGGAAATTCCTCAAAGAGCTGTTGGGCCCAGTTGTATCTATGGTTACCGAGACGCCAGACTTGGACCTCGAGAGCGACCCATTGGCTATCTACCGAGCATCCATCAACAATGAGGAGCTTTGCACTGGCCGTCTCAGCCAACGAGACCCTAATCTGCCAGTTGATGAGGCAATTCAGGATCCTGAGGCACGAGCCACTTTCATTTCCAATCTCCAGAAACTGCGAGAACTCACCACAGAGTTCCTGAATCAGATTGAAGCACATGTCGACGGTTTGCCTTACCACGTCCGGTACTTTGCCATGACTGTATTCCAAGCCGCCAGAAGGAAGTTTGGTCATGAGGAGTCTGAGGATAGAATTCTGACGCTAATTGGCCACCTGCTGTTCGCCAACTACTTGAACCCGGCTATAGTGGCTGCTGACAACTTCGGTATCGTCAAGAACGCTCTGGGTCCCCTTCAGACCAAGAACCTGAACGAAATTACCAAGATGTTGTCACAGATCGCCTCTCTGAAGCCCTTCTCCAAGGACAATGTGTACCTCCAGCCGCTCAACGACTACGTCAAACAAAGCATAGTGAGAATTCGGGCCATCTACCGAAAGGTCGTGGACGTTCCGGACCTGGAGGTGGAGTACGAGATGAATGTCTTTGATGATCTAACGTCACACAGACGACCAACACTCTACATCAAGTCTTCTGACATTTTCGCTGTGCACTCACTTATCTGTCAGGAGCTTCAAACGGTGGCCCCTGATCCCAACGACTCTCTACGGGACGTCATCAAGGAGCTGGGTAGTTTGCCAAACGATGCCAGCGAGATTCTGAACATTGCTCGGTTCACTGAGGTGAAACTCGACCTGAATCCCAGTTTCTGCAAAGTCGAAGACCCCGAGGCAGAGGTCAATTCCCTCTTCATCGCCGCTAAACGATGTCTGGTGTACGTGCTTCGAGTCCAGACTGGTGCAGACCTGCTCGAAGTCTTGGTTTCTCCAGTGCTGCCCGCACACGAAGAAAAGTACAAGGCTATCTTGAAGGAGGAGAGGATGGACAGAGCCAAGCAGAAGCAGATTGCCTACTCTGAGAGTGCACTGGGTGACCTGTCCAAGATTAGCTACAGAGAACTCAAACTGCTGGCTTTGGAGAAAGTGATTGAGCTCGAGTCTTATGGAAAGATCAGGCGAGAGGGAAACTACCAGGAGATCCTCAACTCAATTGCGTTGGATATTCGAACCAAGCGAAACCGACGTGTCGCCAGACAAAAGGAAATGGAGAGTATCAATCAAACCTTGGGTCACCTGGAAGAGAAAGAGGCGTATCTCCAGAATCAGCTCAAGACTTACAACGATTACATCGAGCAGGCGATGGCTACTCTACAAACCAAAAAGGGCAGCAAGAAAAAGTCCATTATTCTGCCCTTCACCAAGCAGTACTTCCACATGCGGGACTTGCAGCGATCCGGACGGGTGCCAAAGTTCGGCTCTTACAAATACACTGCGTCTAATCTATTTGAGCGTAAGGTGTTGGTTGAGCTTGATGGCTACTCTGATCGACAATATGGCCAGGTGACTTTCACATTCTCCTCTGACCAGGTGGGAGTGTTTAACATTGAAGCCGCCTACGGTTCCATCACGCTACCAGGAGCTTCAATCGAGCTCACTTTGGATGACTTGCTGGGTCAGCAGTACAACAACCGCCAATACATCAGTCTGTTTGACGATATGGTCAAGTTCAATACCAACCTACTGTTGCATTTCATCTTCAAGAAGTTTTACGGCGAGGCTTGAGGTCTCCCCACGGATATTTAATGTTTACGATAATCATGCGATAATAATACTTTTCAGTCCATCAGTCGTACAAATTGAGCAGCTTACTCGTCTCTTGGGTCACCGTACTCCCAGACACCAACTCGGTCTGCCTTGGCGTCCTGTTCCATATCTTTCAGAGCATCGAGCATTGGCCTCCAAGACTCGTGTCGTTCCCAGGCGCTTTGAGCTGGCTTGAGGAAAGCGTAACCATCGTTGACCAGCGCACTGTTGACAGAGTCGTCTCGGCCCTTAGAGTCGGCTGTGTACAGGGTCAGAGAGATGACGGGCGCGGTAGCTGGAGAGTCAATGTTGGCTACGAGCTGCTTATCGACAGTCAGGTGCTTGACGGCATCGACGTAGTCAGGCAGATAGCTCTCTGGTGGTGGCTGGACGAAAGACAGCTCAGCGGTCTTGGCCAGCGCTGGAGTTGTGTTTGTGGAGAACTGCGATGGCAGTGGTCGCAGCTGAGCCAGTCTGTAGATCTTGGTAGCACCGGTATCCAGCAAAGAGACTGTGTAGGAGTCTGGCTTCTCAAACAAAATGACCTTGCCTCGAGCGTAAGAGCCAGAGGCCAGCTTGACGGCGACCAGCTCGTTTCGCTTGACAATAGACTTGAATGTAAACTGAGCCTGGTTGGCCGCAGCGTTGTTGAACGCAGTCAATTCAGAGGTGAGCTTACTGAACTGCGCACTAGTGGATGCTGGTCTGTATGATAGAGTACCGTCGCTAGCGACATCAGAAACAACGACATCAACGTAGTTTCGAGCTGGAGCAGTGTTCGATGTAGCGGTAGCGGCGGCAACTGGGGCCGTCTCAACTGGTGCAACCCAGTTCTTCCACAGACCCTTTCGAGCCTTCTGAGCCTCTTCCTCGGCCTCAGCCAGCTGCTGGCCGAAACCAGACTGCTGTGCGGAGTACTCGTGGACCTCGGCCAAGCCTTCCTTGACCAAGGCGACGGACAATGGGATATTGTTTCCTGGGATAAAGACGTGGCCAATGAAGCCACCGGTCTTGTCGACATTGAGGACGGAGACTTGCACGTCTCGCTGCAGAGTTCGCTTGTTGACAAAGTCCAGAGCCTGGTCGCCGTAATCCTCCTGTGGTCGGGGAACCTTGACGCCAGACAGGACTAGGGTGAGAATGCAGTTCTCCTTCTTGACAGCGAGTCGGAGTCGGCCACCAGAAGACACGTAATCGACGACAGCTGGGACCTTTGGCTGTCTCTCAAGAGAGGACAGGAACCCTCGAGCCTTGGTCACGTTCTCGGAAGCATCGACGGTCCGGTCTGGTGGCGGAGCCTTCTTGGAATGCATACCTTTTCCGGCGGCCGTTGCGTTTGTCTCCTTCTCGAGCAGCTCATCCCAAGCCGGGGATCTGTCCTCGTCGTCTTTTCTGTGTCGAATGACGCTGGCGTATCCGTTCTCGACGAGTGTGAAGGCGATGTTGTATCCCTGGGACAAGGCAGTCACGAGAGTCCGCTCTTCGAACTGCTCAGACTTTGGCTTGACGGCAATGACGGACACGTTGATCTTCTTTGCAATGAACTTGGATCGAGCAAACTCCTTGGCGATGGCGGCAAATGGAGCCTGGGCGGGGTCGTTCTTCTTAGGGCCTCGGATAGAAGCCAGCTGGACGGTTCGCTCCTCACCGGACTGCAGTCGCACAACGTAGGTGTCAGGAGAGACAACCTTGGCAACGATAGCCTCGTAGGCGTTGGCAGAGGAGGCTGTCTTGGTGACGGTGTCCTTCCACAGGTTCAGCTTAGCGTTCTTTGCTTCTCGCTCAGACTGTCGCAGCTGCGTCATTCGCTGGGCGCCAATGAACTGGGACTGCCAGTCGGCAATAGACACGAGACCGTTGCTCAGCAGGGACTGGGCGATATCGCCGGCTGGGTGAGAAACCAGCACAATTGGGATACCAGTAGAGGAGACGTCCAGAAAACGGGCCTTGACGGATCGCTGGAGTAGTCGAGCGGTGACGAAGGCTTTCGCGGGCTCGCCGTATGGCTCCGCTGGCTGATCTGGGGAGGCGGAACGTGGGGCCTTAATACCAGCGATGAGCACAGCACCCTGGAAATGCAGCTTCTTGTTGATGAGTACACGCAATTGCAGTCTGTCACCAGAAATGACTCTCTCGACAATGGCGTTGTACTCGTTGGAGGGATCGTAGGCGGCGCTGGGGACAGTGGACTCCACGGTGATGGCGCCGGCACCGTTCCAGGAGCCAAGATTGGCAGCTTTGGCCTTCTCCTGAGCCTTCTCAAACTTGTCCTTGTATGGCTCAAAGCTCTCCTTAGTAGATGCGTCGTCCCTGAGCTTGACGTTGCCGTCAGCCAGAGACTTTTCAATCAGGGACGTAAACACTGGCGCGTGGACATCACCGTATTCCCGTCCATTGATGGTGTACAGGACGTCAAATTGAATCTGCTTGCCAACCAAAAGAGTTCGCAGGTACTCTCTAGCTTCGTAGCCGTAGGTTTCGTTGAATCGTGGGGATGTGACAAATGCCAGCGAGAGGACTCGCTCCTGATCCGCCCCGCTAACAGGGACCAGAATCAGCGTGTCTCCAGAGAGCACGGATTTGACTTTAGCGGCTGAGACCATTTCAATTGACCGTGTTCAATGCCAATTGATTGAGACCAAGTGCCAGGTATGCGTTCTGATGAGAGTGGTGGGGGACGAGACATGAGTTGTTTGGTGGGAGACAATTTTCAGATCTCTCGAGTGTACAGTGTTAGTCGTGGTGGTCCGGGTGGTATCGGCGCGTCCCCTAGGCAACCCGCGCTCCGGCCGAGTACCAAAGTTACGCGTGACAGTCTCACAAATACGCGCGCGGAGGCAACTGCCCAATGAAATTGTTTTTTCGCTCCCAACGTAGACTTTTTCCCAAGACTTTCCTTCTGTCTTTTTCTTTCACTTCCATTTCATAGGAACACTTGACAAACTTGTTTACAACGTTTGGTTGGTGTGAAGCGGAAAGATAACAATGGTTCTTCCTAGACTTATTCCACGAACCTCTCGCTACGCCAGCCGGGTCGCTCAGACCAATGCTCGTCTTATGAACGGCATGGCCCGACGAACCATGGCTAGCCAGGCCGCTCCTCTGGTTGGTTCCATCCGGTGAGTACAACGACTGCAACGCAATCACGACTGCGACCGAAGAGTGATTGAATTGATTGATTGGTTTGCTGGCAATTCCATCCAAGCAGCTGTGCTGGCGAAATTTCACAATTGCAACTCCACCAAACTGAGCGTCAATTGCTCGGTGCAACCAAAGAACTCAATTACATCAGTCAATCACTCGATTTGACAACACGGATTTGCTAACATAGAACCGTCATTGGTGCCGTTGTCGTAAGTACCGAGCATTTTTCCAGCCAATCACGGGCCAGAATGGGCGCGCGCCCGGGCCCTCCCGGTCCCAACAGTGAAAAGTTTAATGAAGGGAGGGGACAGGTAAGAGAATAGAACTAACTCAGGACGTCCAGTTTGAGCAGGACAAGCTGCCAGCTATTCTGAACGCTCTGGAGATCCAGAAGCCAGACGGAGAGAAGCTGGTCCTGGAGGTCGCCCAGCACCTGGGTGAGAACACCGTCCGAACTATTGCCATGGACGGTACCGAGGGTCTGGTCCGAGGTACTGCCGTCAAGGACACTGGTGCTCCAATCACCATTCCAGTCGGTCGAGCTACCCTTGGTCGAATCCTGAACGTCATTGGTGAGCCAATTGACGAGCGAGGACCAGTCAAGACTGATGCTTACCGACCAATCCACGCTGACCCACCAGCTTTCTCTGAGCAGTCCACTGCCGCTGAGGTTCTGGAGACCGGTATCAAGGTTGTCGACCTGCTGGCCCCATACGCCCGAGGTGGTAAGATTGGTCTGTTCGGTGGTGCTGGTGTCGGTAAGACCGTCTTCATCCAGGAGCTGATTAACAACATCGCCAAGGCTCACGGTGGTTTCTCCGTCTTCACTGGTGTCGGTGAGCGAACTCGAGAGGGTAACGATTTGTACCGAGAAATGATTGAGGCTAAGGTCATCAACCTCGAGGGTGAGTCCAAGGTCGCTCTCGTCTTCGGTCAGATGAACGAGCCACCAGGAGCTCGAGCCCGAGTCGCCCTGACTGGTCTGACCATCGCCGAGTACTTCCGAGACGTTGAGGGTCAGGATGTGTTGTTGTTCGTTGACAACATTTTCCGATTCACCCAGGCCGGTTCCGAGGTGTCTGCCTTGCTGGGACGAATTCCATCCGCCGTCGGTTACCAGCCAACCCTGGCCACCGATATGGGTGCCCTGCAGGAGCGAATTACCACCACCAAGAAGGGTTCCGTCACCTCCGTCCAGGCCGTCTACGTGCCAGCTGACGATTTGACCGATCCTGCCCCAGCCACCACCTTCGCCCACTTGGATACCACCACTGTGTTGTCCCGAAACATCGCTGAGTTGGGTATCTACCCAGCCGTCGACCCACTTGACTCCAAGTCCCGACTGTTGGATGCCTCCGTCGTTGGTCAGGAGCACTACGATGTTGCCACCAAGGTCCAGCAGACTCTGCAGGCTTACAAGTCTCTCCAGGATATCATTGCCATTCTGGGTATGGATGAGTTGTCTGAGGCTGACAAGCTGACCGTCGAGCGAGCTCGAAAGATCCAGCGATTCCTGTCCCAGCCATTCTCCGTCGCCGAGATTTTCACCGGTATGGAGGGTCGACTGGTCTCCCTGAAGGACAACATTCGATCCTTCAAGGAGATCCTGGACGGAAAGCACGATGCTCTGCCAGAGAACGCCTTCTACATGGTTGGTGATATCGAGGAGGTCATCTCCAAGGCTGAGAAGCTCGCCGCCTCTGCATAAGTTCACAGCCCGAGCGGGGGCTGATTCCCGTAGTCATGCTCCTAATTAGTGGGATTGCAACACTTCCCATGTAGAAAGTAGATCAAAAATGACGTTGCTTTAGCGCGATCGAAGAAAAATCTGTTTCACTGCACTTAGTCTGAGTTTGAGGCTGTCTACCATCATGGGGATGGTGTCAAGGGGGACAGCGTGGCTGTACGTCTGTACCTCGGTCAGACCCGTATTAGTTTTTCCGTTTGTGTGTGAACGTGAATCTAGATGAGTATATCCGTGGTGGCACGAGTCTGGTCCTGCCGGTTTGTCGAGCTCTTTAGTTTGCTGAGGCAAGTTTCGGAAGCAGGCGTGTTCTGGGGACTCCGCCAAGTCAGATCTGGAAATATTTAATTTCAGTGTATAGACTGGACCGCTTGCGGTCATGTTTATTCTTACAGATCCAGCGGTTGTGTGGGATTTAATAATTTAATTTTGCCATACACATGTGTACTCTCGTGTGAACAGCCAAATTGGACAGGGCACCGAGCATTTGGTGACTAACTCCGCAAACCGTCATATGCACGGCAGACGATTTTCGCGCCAGAATTTCAAACCACTCATATATCGGACTCTACTCCCGTGCCCTGGGCGTTCGCACACATAACAATCGTTACCCCATATCATGCGTCACGCTGACTATAACCTCATTTATTAATTTACCACGTGAGCGGCCGATGCACGGCGCCAGACTCGATCAGACAGGGATCGAGAGAGCGAGCAAACACCAGGAGGTAACGAATTGGTGCAGGTCACGGAGTTCGCATTAACGCAACCAATACGCCTCAGAGCCGACTGCCAACAGGGCACATCGCCACCCCACAAGGCCACTAATCAATCCATTACAATATCATATGCAGTCATCCCCTAGCATCGAGAATGAGCCTTATCTATCACTAAACGGGTTAGCCTCAGCGTGGGTAGGGGAAGAGTCACTGCGCGCTCCCCCAGATTGACAAAATTTAAAAGGCAAGGCATCAGTACATGCTCCATAGCCGGTCACTACTTAAGCAGAGATTGGTTACGCGAACGTTTACAAGAATGACTTCAGACTGGACCGCTAAGAAGGTGAGTAGCACTGCCCCCGAGGCATTGGGGGCTCTCTGCTAGGTTGTTGGCTCTCGAGCACTGCGCCAAGGAGCCTGGGGCCTGGAGCCCAGTGGCGATAACAGTTCAGAGGCAACAGCGGATCAGCGGCAAGGGGCAATTGACTGCTCTCGAGGTACTCGTCGGATTTGGGCGCAAATAGGCCGGGCGGTTCTCCGCGACGTTTGACACGATCCAACTAACGCAGGTCCGAGAAACCTTCCTAAACTACTTCAAAAACCAAGAACACACATACGTCAAGTCCTCCTCAGTCGTCCCATACGATGACCCTACACTTCTCTTCACCAACGCTGGTATGAACCAGTTCAAGCCCATCTTCCTGGGCACCGTCGAGCCATCGTCTCCTCTGTACAAGCTGAAGCGAGCCGTCAACTCTCAGAAATGCATCCGAGCCGGCGGCAAACACAACGATCTCGACGACGTCGGAAAGGACTCGTACCACCACACGTTCTTCGAGATGTTGGGTAACTGGTCGTTCGGTGACTACTTCAAGAAGGAGGCCTGCAAGTGGGGATGGGAACTGTTGACTAAGGAGTACGGCCTTGATCCCGACCGATTGTACCTGACCTACTTTGGCGGCGAGCCCAGCGTTGGCCTAGAACCTGATCTCGAGGCTAAGCAGATCTGGCTCGACCTCGGTGTTAAGGAGGACCACATCCTGCCAGGAAACTACAAAGACAACTTCTGGGAGATGGGAGACCAGGGTCCATGCGGTCCATGCAGTGAGATTCACTACGACAGAATTGGCGGTGGCCGAAACGCTTCCCACCTCGTCAACATGGATGATCCAAACGTTCTGGAGATCTGGAACATCGTCTTTATGCAGTTTAACCGGGAGGCTGACAAGTCCCTGCGATCTCTGCCCGCTAAGCACATTGATACTGGTCTCGGCTTCGAGCGACTAGTGTCGGTTCTCCAGGACAAGTCTTCCAACTACGACACCGACGTGTTCTCCCCACTGTTTGCCAAGATCAAGGAGCTGACTGGCGCCCGAGACTACACCGGCAAGTTTGGTGAGGAGGATGTCGATGGAATTGACACCGCTTATCGAGTTGTTGCCGATCACGTGCGAACTCTGACTTTCGCCATTTCCGATGGTGCTGTGCCAAACAACGATGGCCGAGGATACGTTATTCGACGAATTCTTCGACGAGGTGCCCGATACGTGCGAAAGAAGTTCGACGTGCCAATCGGCAACTTCTTCTCCCGACTTGCTCCAGTTTTGATTGAACAGGTTCACGACATTTTCCCAGAGCTTGCCAACAAGACTGCCGATGTGTTTGAGATCCTGAACGAAGAGGAGGAGTCCTTCTCCCGAACTCTGGACCGAGGTGAGAAGCTGTTCCAGCAGTACGCTGCTCAGGCTCACGCTGCTGGTCAAAAGGGCCTTAACGGTAAGGACGTCTGGCGACTGTACGACACCTACGGTTTCCCAGTCGACCTTACCCGAATCATGGCTGAGGAGGCTGGTCTTGAGATCGATGAGCAGGCTTTCGAGGTTGCCAAGGCCGAGTCCAAGGAGGCTTCCAAGGGTGGCAAGAAGACTGGTGGTAAGGATCTTCTGAAGCTGGATGTTCACGCCACTGCTGATCTGGAGTCCAAGTCTGTTGTGCGAACTGACGACTCCTTCAAGTACTCCAACGGTGATGTCCAGGCCAAGGTTTTGGCCATCTTCAACGAGGAGCACACTTTTACCGAGCAGATCGGCGAGGACTACAAGCAGCAGGTCGGAATTGTTCTGGACAAGACTAGCTTCTACGCTGAGCAGGGTGGTCAGGAGTTCGACACTGGTAAGATCGTCATCGATGGCCAAGCCGAGTTCGAGGTCGAGAACGTCCAAGCCACTTCTGGATACGTGCTGCACATTGGATACATCAAGTACGGTTCCTTCAAGGTTGGTGACAGTGTCATTGCCGGATTTGACGAGCTGCGACGATGGCCAATCCGAAACAACCACACTGGTACTCACATTCTCAACTATGCTCTGCGAGAAGTTCTGGGCGACGGCATCGACCAGAGGGGATCCCTTGTTGCCCCAGAGAAGCTGCGATTCGACTTTTCTCACAAGGCTGGTTTGTCCATGAAGGAGGTTGAACAGGTCGAGACCATCTGCAACGACGAGATCAAGAAGGCCCGACAGGTTTACGCCAAGGAGGTTCCATTGGCCCTTGCTAAAGAGATTTCTGGCGTTCGAGCTGTCTTTGGAGAGACCTACCCAGACCCAGTGCGAGTTGTCAGTGTTGGTGAGCCAGTGGATGACCTGTTGGCCGACCCAAGCAACGAAAAGTGGAACAAGGTCTCCATCGAGTTCTGCGGTGGTACCCACGTTGCCAAGACTAGCGACATCAAGGACCTGGTCATCATTGAGGAGAGTGGTATCGCCAAGGGTATTCGACGAATTGTCGCCGTCACTGGTGTCGATGCCCACAAGGTCCAGGACCTTGCCAAGGCTTTCGATGCCCGACTGGACGCTCTGGACAAGATGGAGCTCGGCTCCGAGAAGGAGGCCCAGGCCAAGAGCATTGGTGTTGAGCTGAAGCAGCTGAGCGTTGCCGTGTTGGCCAAGAGCAAGCTGAGCGACAAGTTCACCAAGATCCAGAAGAAGATCACCGACGAGGTCAAGGCCAAGCAGAAGCAGGAGTCCAAGGTCGCTGTCGATGCTGTTGCCAAGTACTTTGAGGAGCACGAGGGCGCTGAGTTCTATGTTGCTGAGATTCCAGTCAACGCTAACTCTAAGGCTCTGGGCGAGGCCATCAACCACGTCAAGAGCAAGCTCTCCACCAAGTCCGTGTACCTGTTCTCCGGAGACAAGAAGGAGGGCAAGGTTGCCCACGGTGCTTACGTTGCTGAGGGTAGCAAGGTGTCTGCTGGTGATCTTGGTAACGCTGTTGCCAAGATTGTTGGTGGCCGAAGCGGTGGCAAGGGCGCCACCGTTCAGGGATCCGGTACCGAGGTTGATAAGATTGAGGAGGCCATTGAGGCTGTCAAGAAGTTGGCTCTTTAAACACTTCTTTGAGACGAGCACAGTTTACTGTAAAAGTTGGTAATATTACGATACAATACATTATGAGCCTCAGAATCACGATTAGGATTAGTTCCATGTCTAATAAATAACTTTTCTGGCCTGTCCTAGTGGTCACAGGACCTCCGGCCTTTGCACCATATCCCGTCCAAAATAAACGACCATACCCTTGCAGTAGCCGTTTGTATGCATGTAGTCGACATCAGCTTTGAGTCCCGGTGGCACCAACATGGCCACCTGATGCAAGTTTGAGTTCTTTGGTAGGAAGAGCACCACATTGGGCGATAGCTTCAGCGCATGCTTCACAATGTCAAAAATAGATGGTGAAGCTAGGCCAAGGTCCCATATATCGTCTCCCTTGTACTGGGGGCCGCCCCAGGGTGGACTGATGAAGACCACGTCAGCTTTTTCGTCGACATCGAAGAAACTCTGGTTTATAAATGTCATGCAATTTGAAACTTCGTAGACCTGCGCATTGTTTTCTGCGTCTTCTATCGTTTGCTGATCGATTTCCACGTGTATCACGGTATCAAACAATAAGGCAAACTGTATGCTGTTGCCTCCTGCTCCACCGAACCCGTCTAGCACACTTGTAGCGTCGGGAAAACGGCGCTTGACTTGGGTAGCGGTGACCTGTGCAACGTCTTCCGGTGTGATGCTGAACCACTGCTCACCGTGAATCTGAATGCCAGAGTCGTACAGAGAGAAGAGGTTGTATCTTTGTTTGTACCATCTTGTTAGTCTGCCTGAGCATATACTAATCACCGGCCTGTACTCACTTCTGCAACTTTGGAGGCAGCTCATCGCCTATGCTTTTTCGAGGCATCAGACACCAGGCATCAGGTCTCGAAATTTTCGTGCGGCAACATCTATTGATCCACCTACCTATACTTATACGCAACAACGGCGCACGGCATTCGGCGTTAAAGACACGGAAAAGAGATGGTACGACTAAAGACTAGGTATTTGCTGTTTGAGGTTCTATACCCTGAAAGACTGACAGGCACAGACGACCATGTGAACCTACGCGGGCCATCAAAGCTCGACGCGAGAACTCTCAACAAGGCCATCAAGCAGTCCATTGAGCTCAATTTCGGTGAACATGGAATGGGACTGGTGGCAAGTACGATAGCGGTAAAATATTTCAGCCCGGCAACATCTACAGGGATCGTAAGGGTCACGAGAGATCACTCTCCCGTGGTCTGGGCTGCCCTCACGTACATATCGCAAATCAACGGCGAGAAGGTGATCATAACGGTGAAGAGGGTAAGCGGGACGATAAGAAAGAGTCAAGAAGCAGCGATATCCAGAAACAGAGGCGAGATAAAGAACAGCGCGATAAACTGGATGAGGGACGATGACTAGCTAGGTGGCTTGTTAGCTACACAACTGCATCACCCATACTCACCGGCTTGTCAGTGATCTGCCAACTGGCTTTACCGAGAGGACCCAATGGCCCTGTTTACTCGACTCCGGACGACCGCTCAGCTAGGCGGACACTACGCATACGAAACGTCAGTTCATCAAAATCATAAATACATAACCGGCTACTCGCCTGTGCGCGACCTTTTACTCTCTCTGTCATCTCTCCTGTCGTCCAAACCATACTTTTTCTTCTTGGACTCGCTTTCGACCTCTTTCAGCATCGCATCAACCTGATTCGCTTTTTCAAACTCGACTGGCCCGGATCCACCTTCTCGTGACCCTCCCATACCGCTTCCCAGTCCTTCAAACCGGCTTTCTGAAGCAAACCTGTCGAGCTCCTGCTGTGCTTCCTCCTCAGCGTTCGTACTAGCTCGCGGCCTGTAGATAGAGTTGATAGCTTCCTGAGCAGCAAACAGAGACTTATCATAAACCTGGTCTTCATTGAATCCCGAACCCAGTTGCCGCGTGGCAACATTACTGAACAAACGAGAATCGAACTGCGACTCTCCAGTGGCTTTAGTTGGCTTGGCCAGTCCGAGCGCAACCTTTTCTGAAATGTCACGGTTCTGTTCTTTGGCCATCTCCTTAACGCGTCGCTCAGTGCCCATTTTCGACATTCGCAGTTCTCGCTCGGCTTCTCGTTGCCTGTCGCGTCTAATTTCTTGTCTTTTCCTCGATTCCTCAGTTTCGCTCTCACTATCATCACTTGATCCATATCCAGCAACCAGACCATTGTCCTTTGCACTTTCTGGACGTGACACAGCACTCCTCTCTTCTCTTGCCTGTCTGGCCAAATCGCGTAGTCGCTCCTCCTTCTCCTGCTGTTCTTTCTCTGCCAACTTCTGCTGCATAGCCGCCCGGTGCTTGACCTCTTCTCGAGCACTTCTATCCGCAGCGTATAGCGCTTCGGCCAGTTTCGCCTTGTTGTCGTTAATTTCCACTTCTTGCAGGCGCCGTCCGTCAGCAGCTACACGCTTGTCCAATGCGATAGTGAATCCCTTGGTATTCTTCCAGTTTGAGATACTGGGAGGAATATACCAGTCCTCCTGGTCCTTGGCGGTGAGTTTTCTCGGTGGTGAACGTAGAATAGGTGGAGGCGGTGATGGTGGCCCAGTGGGAACCTTTGTGTGTTTGAATTTAGGTGGTTCTAGTGGATCCTGGACAACGTCGACCATTTTAATGATTCGCTGTTTAGCGTTGCTCTGGCCCATTTGATTACTGGGCGTGTACCGAACGTAGGTTGGCTCATTAGCCCTCTTTGCGACCATTTGAGGCTTCTTTCCATGCAATTTTTCATTCAAGATTTTGTCTATCGCGTCTTTAGTTTTGTTTGTAGTTTCCTGAATCTGATCCTCCGACGGCTTGTCTAGAGAAATAGCGCCTTCACCTTCTCGTTGCCGTAGCGGAATTAGATCGTTATAAGACGTTTGTATTATCCTGTCCTTTCCATGGCCGTGCTTTGCAATAACATCGTAGTTGACTTTACCATCTGAAACTTCAAGCGCCAACGTTTGCACTTTGGCTTTGGTATTCCGCGGTCGGCCTATTCCACAGGGGTACTGTGCTACAGGGATCTCTGGATAGGCACCTCCGTCGCCAAAGTCTGCCAATGATTTCGGTCTCCAGTTTTTTCGACTGCCGTACGGCGGAACAGAGGGCTTGACCTCAACCGGAGCTAGATCCTCGGGATCTGAGTCCACACTCAGAGCATGCTCCGGTTTGGGCAGGAACGAGCTCACAGAGTAGCTCATGTCGTATCTAGTGTGGCCTATCTTTTTATCGCGTTGATACAGGTAGTGAGAACCCTAGCCCATAACCTAACCCCATCGATCACGTGAATTTTCAAAAAAATTGTTATCAAATTGTTATCAGGCAATTTTTTGGTAATACTAGAATGAGGGCGAAAGCTGCTGATTTCTTTTCGCTGAACGAGAGCGGGAGCGACGTTGAGAGGGACGAAGAGAACAATGAGGTGAAAGTGAACCCGCTGGAGGAGGACGAGGGATCAGACGTTGAAGAAGAGGAAGTCGAAGAGAGTAGGACTTCTGTTAAGCGAAGCCACGAGGATCTGGATGATGGTGAAGAAGATGAAGAAAATGAGGAAGAAGAGGAAGGTGAAGAAGACGAAGATGAAGACTACTATGGTATCAAGGAAGAAGGCAAGAAGCTCAAGACACTATCGCCTGAAGAACTGGAGAGACAACTCAAAGCGATCCGAAAGACGGGCGTCATTTATATCTCACGAATACCGCCATATATGCAGCCGGCACAGCTCCGAAAGATTCTGAGCCGGTTCGGCGAGGTGAACCGAATTTTCATGACGCCAGAGGACCCAAAGACGAGATCTAAACGAATCAAGTATGGAGGCAACAAGAAGCGAAATTTCACTGAAGGCTGGGCCGAGTACACAAAGAAGAAGAATGCTAAGCTTGCGGCTGAGACGCTTAATGGAAACAAAATTGGCGGCAAGAAGCGGTCATTCTATTACGACGATATTCTAAGCGTCAAGTATCTGTCAAAGTTCAAGTGGCAGAACCTGACGGAACAGATTGCATTAGAGCAGCAGAGCAGGCATGAGAAACTGAGAGCAGAGATTTCGCAAGCCACTCGAGAGAACAAGACATTCATTGCCAATGTCGAGAAGGCGAAGATGATCAAGGGTATACAAGAGAAGCGAGCCGAGAAAGGCCAGAAGAGCGAAGATATGGAGGTTAGAAGGACGTTTGAACAGAGAAAAACAGCAACAAAGAGGGCTAACGAGACCGTCAAGCCAAAAGAGCACACAGCTAAGGTCAAGAATTTGCTGAGCAGTGTGTTCTAGCACCAGAACGTGGGCTGATAGAGACGCCTTCCATCTTTTAATGACACATTGATCAAATTAACAGCTCTTCGCTCGGATTCTCGCGGAAACGCCTTTGCCTGCACTTCTTGCAACACCAAGGTTGAAAATCTTGGAGATGTACGGTCACAAGATTGCATTTGCAATCCATTAGTGCGACAGTGATTTGCATAAACGTTTTCAGCTGGTGGGATCAATCAGCATTACGTGGTTTTACAGGTTGTCTCGTAATTCGATTCACCAACACTTTTCCCACACAGTCTTTGCTTTGTAGTTAACTTTCTCGATACGAGATTGTTATAGTTCAGTGAAGACAACATTGTCAAACACAACCACATCATTTTCCGGCAAGTAGTCGTTCTACAAATGACCACACGCCTCGACATCTCAGAAAACATCTTGTGATGTAATTTACATGAATACATTTCTTACTGTTGCATACCATATAGTGGCACTCGTCGTCTACAACTCGTCATGCTCAATTTCCTCCTCGTCCTCTGTCACCTCGACATTTTTGGCCTCTTGTTCCTCTCTCTCCTTCTTCAAAGCAGCAAACTGCTTCGACAGCCGCTCAATCTCGTCGTCGTACTTAGTCCACTCAGGCAGCTGACGTTTAGCCCGGTCTAGCTTAGGTTCCTTTGTCATTGGGTTATTGCAAAGGTCAATGGTCTTAGCCGTAGCCAGATCCTCGTCAGCACACCAAGTCTCGCACCACAGCCAGTCCTGAGGAAGAGAAAAGATGGGCAACTGTTTCTGAAGATGGTTCGGCAGGTCCTGGTCCAAGTTAGCCAGAGAGCCCGGGTCAGCTGAGAGAGCCTGGTAATGCTGTCGCAGTCTATCACCAGAAGCAAGCTGTCGAAATCTCTTCAGATCAACAACATACAGAGCACTAATGTGGTATGTGTAATCGCTGCCCAGGAAGTCCTTCCAGAAGCCCTGGTTCCAGAATCGATATGGCTCAATCTCGGGTCGAGAGCTTCCCATTGGTGTGAAGCCGTACACGTTGCCCTCAAGGTCCAAATCGACCAGCTCCTTCATGTCGGTTCGGACAATTTGATCAGCATCCACGAAAATGACCTTGTCCAGAGTCTGAGGGAAGAGGACGTCCAAGAATAGAATCTTGTATCCCCAAATGGTTCGCTGCTTCTCGGTCTGGCCCCGAAGCCAGTGTGGCCACTTGTAAGTGACAAGCTCGTACTGGAAACCGTACTGCTCAGCTAGATATGGAAGGAACTCCTTGAACGAGGGCGACAAGAAATTCTCAATCAGCCAAAACTTGACAGTGTGCTTGGTGTGCGTCATGACACTCTTGAACATGATACCCAAGAATCGCTCGTACAGGTGTCCGCTGGCAACAGAGAAAATGTTGATGTCGGCATTCTTTTCGGTCTTGCTGCCACCAAACACACTCTTCCATGTCTTTTTGAGGACGCTCTCCTCAGCAGGTGCCAGAATATCGGCCTGCTCCATGCCTTGCTTTCGAACAAACTTGGGGTAGATGGTAGTACCAGTCATATCTGTCAGCCATAGTCGGTCACCGCTCTCAAAACCTGGAGTACCGGTGGTGATGATATCAAAGATGTCAGAAGATCGTCCCTCCTTGATGTTGAGGGTCCAAAGACCAGGGTTGGTCTGGAACTGCAGGTAGGCCATGTTGGCCATCACAGTAGTATCGGCGAGAGTCTTGTTGGCCAGGGTACCAAGGTCCAGAGCAAGACCTCGAGGAGCGAAGCCAGTGGTAACATCTCGGGCATGTCCCTCTAGAAGAATATTCTTGAGTTCGTAAGTAGCTCGCAGCTCGCCTTCGTTAACTGACCGCAGCACGATATTGTCTAGATCGTAATCACTGATTGAGGGAGTTACAATCCAAGAAGTAGGTCCATGTATCTCGAGCGAGAACAAGGTATCCTTGTTCAAGTTGTCAAACTTCACAAGCTGTGGTGCAATGTTACCCTCCTCGTCGAACGAGGGAGCGGTAGCCAACGCGCCTCGGAAAAAGCTCTTCAGAGGCATCTCTTCGAGTCCAAGCTCTGGGTTCAAAATGATTTTGATGTGAACCTTGGGCAGCTTGGAAAGGGCTTCCAGGTAAGTCACGTACTGCTGACCCAATCCGCTGAGCGGGTCGATGATCGCCTTAATGTCAATGGCGCTGTCGTCCTTGGAACCAATCTCAATGGTTGAGCTGGACACCTGCCAGTCATCAGTAGCAACACGTGGGATTGACGTCTTCATAAACTGCTCGTCCATGTAGTAAGTCTTTGTGTACTTGGCGACCAAAATGTCGTGCATCATGAATGTAGAGTACTCGGGTTTGCCAACAATGTTGAACTCCTTGGACGCCGTGACAATTGGTTCAACACGGGTTCTTGTTTCAGTATCGAACAAGGTCTCGAGATCACGAGCTGCCAAAGTCCTGCCCTGTGGCAACCTGATGATTCGACCTGCCGCGATTATATGAGCTCCACTCTGAAGGCCGACATGTCTGAGCGCCAGAACAGACGAAGACTTGGACGCCAGGTTGCTGGCGGTGGTGATATCGTAGTTGACAAAGTTGAAGTCCTGGTCGAATCCAGCCTTCTCAACAACCTTGAGATCTTCTTTGCTTAGTTCCTGGCCCTTTGCAGAGCCAAATTCGTACTTGTGCAGCAACCGGAGCGTAGCGACAGAATCAGCAAGGTCAACAACCTGTCGACTGAGGCCTTGAACGACAGTGGAGTACTTTTCTCGCCGATTAACGTTGCTGGTCACTCTAGGGTCAGCAATCGGGATCAAGATCAGCTTGACATTGTGCTTGGTCTCACTGAGATGTTGCAAGGACTCAATCAATTGCACGAGAGTCTGCTCCTGAGACAAGTCTCCAAACAACCACAAGGTCGAATGAGCCTCGCTGTCGACCTTAGACTCAAAAAATGGGAGCTCGTTCAACAAAACATTGAAGCCCTGGTACAACGAGGTAGTGTCGATGTACTGAATTAGGTCAGCGTTGGATGGAGAGACCAGGGTGTTCCGCTCACTTGGGGCATCCAGAAGAAACAGGTCTCGAACCGACATGAGTCTGTGCACATCGTCTTCTTCAGAGTCGAAAAAGTACTTCTGAACAAGTTTCTGAATGACTTCAATGTCGTTCTGAATGTGAACGTACATGTCATTCATCCAGCTTCCGCTAGCTGGAATCAGGATCTTACCGTTGACAAAAGTGAGGGTTTCGCCGGGGCCAACTTCAAACTTCTTGAGCCACTCTCCAGTCTCCTTCAGCTTGTTCTTGACATTCTCGTCGTCTTCAAACTTGGGGATCTCAGTACTAGTCTTCTCAGCAGCGAGTCCTTGAGCGGCCTTAATGTGTGCCTCTGGGTCCAAAGCACCAGCAAAGGCCTCATCAACGGTCTTCCCAGAAAGGTACAGGGCCAGGAACATGGGAACAGACTCAACGTTGTCGCTGTTAGCCAGATAGTGCATCTGCTGAGCAATTTTCTTGCCCTCCTTGGTCGAGGCCAGGGGGACAATACCGACCTGCAATGGGAAGCCTCTGTGAGTCAAGAACCACAGCTGGGTAAGGATTTCAAGATCCTGGTGGCTGCTGAGGTCAATTGCCAGGACAACTGAGTTGGCATTATGTCTGATTGGGAAAAACTTATCGGCATAAGCATCATCAAGGAACAATTTTGGGTTGGCAGAGTACCGTCGGGTTGTCATGTCACTCTCAAGGTCATTGACCCAGATGAGAGCAGGGTTGTTGTAATCGTATCGCGGGGTAGACGTGTCAGTAGTCTCACCCACAACGTTCCTGGCAATAAACTTGGCTGCAACGTCCTGATCACCAGTGACAGTCTCTGAGAGATCTTCCACCAGTCGTCGCTCTCTCTGCAGAACCTGCAACAAGCTGTAGATACTGTTGTCCGTGCTTGTCTTGGCCAAAGCGCCGTTAATCAGAATCGAGTTCTGGCCTGCCATGAAGAGGTGCTTAGCCTCATTCCGGGCGATATCGTCAGCAACAGTAGTGTCCGGCTCGAGTTCAGAAATTCGTGCAGCGTGCTTGGGAAAGTTCAAGCTCACCTCTTTGAGAGCCTCGAACGGGTTCTCGTGGCTCTTGATGTAGCCAACAGCCTTGAGTCCCAGGTCTTTCAAGTTCTCCTTAGAAACAGCGTATTCCTTCACGTTGAGCTTCTGCTCACCCTTCTCGCCCTTCTCACTGGCACGGTCGTCGATAACAATGTAGTCGGTCCGCTTGAGACCCAGCTCCACGCCGTAGCCGCCCAGGTTAAGCTTCGGCCTCGAGACAGCAGGCGGTTTCAACCGCAAGACATACTGAATCTTGCCGGAAACAGCGGAGGAGATCAGATGCGAGTGGAACACAGGGAACGAGGGGGACTCGACGTCTCCGTAGAGCACGGCGATAGGGACGTCCTCAGAAACGGTGATGAGTTTGTCGGTGGGCAGCAGCTCGAAACCAGTACTCACAGCGTCAGTCTCCAGAGCAAACACAGAGTCCACGTCACACCGATACTTTCCATTGTACAGCAAAACGTTCTCGCACTTTGCAGAGTCCACCTGCTGGGCAACAGTAGTCTCATAGAGCTGGTAGTACGCCTGGATCTGGGCTGCATGCTTGTGAAGGGCCAGGGAGAAGTCAGCCCACGCCAATTGGTCCTCATTAACGAATTTCATCTCAAGTGCATGTTGTCGAATGGCCTCGAACGTTTCTTTGTCGGTGGGCTTTCGGTTCTCTCGTTCCTCCAGGGCGAGGGAAGCGCCTAGCAGTGGGAAGTAGGCCGTCGCATTCTGTTCGGCAATTGCTTCACTAGGTTAGTTGACCGAAGGCCGACAGCTTTTTACAGCCACGTATCCTTTGAGGTACTTGGCTGGCTCACTCACATCAACTCCAAGGCAAACGGCGGTGTGTTCCAACTGCTCTGTAAATCCAACACAATCGGCACATCGTCGTCCTGCAAAACCTGCTGGTCAGCTCGAACTCCGGCCAGCAGCAAGCCGGCCAAAATCCAATTCTTCATATTGCCCTTGGGCTAGACGTACGCAGTACAGTCTTAACTATATGTTGACACGTTATAGTGGGGTGCGGCTCGATGCGCCTTAATAATAATCAGATGGACTGACACAAGAGGCGGCAAATTATCGTCTTATATACATTCGTTATCATCATATGTACAGTCTAGTCGTGTCTATTTTGTCAAGGAAAGCACAAAGGTGTTGGTCTCGGGCTCGACCTGCTTCAGGTATCCAGTAAACTTCTGTCCCACCTGGTAGTTCTCGACAGGGTCCACGATTCTGGCGTCGGCGCCGTAGCTGGTGTATACAAACAGCGGCGCGCCGAGTGAGGCATCGTACTCCCTTGTAACAGTGCACTCAATCGGAGCGCCGGGAGCGAGATCAGTCTCAATCTTTTTGAGGATCCAGTAACTGTTGGACATTTTCTCCGCCTGCTTGATCAGGGCTTGCTTTGAGTGTATCTGGTTCGCGATGCTCTGCAGTCTCGCCGGCTCCACCATTCTTCGGTCAATTTTGTAAGATTCAATCTGCCAGTGAGTGAGCAAGTCTTGAAATCGTCGAAGAGGTGAGGTCACGTGTGTGTAATGTGAAAGTCCTAGGGAAGTATGCGGTGCCGGACAAGTGGTGAGAAACGCTGGTCTTAGCTGTGACGGCAAAACGTCGTTGTTGCTTCCATCAAAGTTTAGGGTCTGAGCCCTGAATATTGTAGGAATTGACTTTGACAGGTTATCCAGTGCGACTTGATTGTTTGCGTAAATCATAAACTCTGACACCAGCGACCGCGATTTGGTGTCTGCGTTTTCTGAAATCTCAACGTGACCGTCAGTGACAGTCACCGAGACTGACGGATGCAGAATCTCGAGTGCGCCTGGCCGCAGGGAGCGGAGGTGGTTGGCGACTGTTTTCAGGTTGTGAAGATCAGTGGCCTGCGGGCTGTCCGGAACGCAGTCTAGTGTCTCGTCCACATCGTCGTAGGTTAACTGGACGATATTGTTGACAATCTGATTCTGCACATAGAATGAGCCAGGCACCACTTCTTGCTTTATAGTGTCGAACTTGAAATTGAAACTCATGACTTTTCGCGCGCCGAGCTCTTTCCGTAGGTTGTAATGCTGTGTGAAGGTACTTGGCAGCATGGAAATCGTCTTGTTTGGCAGGTACACCGTTGACGAAATGCTTTCGGCGTACTGAAACACCTTTTCCTGGAGACTTTTCAAACCAGACGAGGGGTTGGCGATGTGCACGGCGATGTTCCAAATGTCTTTATCATAAGTGATGGTAATGCCGTCGTCGATTTCCCTAGCGGAGGCTGAGTCTATGCAGTAAACAGGCGTGTCGCCAATGTCTTTTCGTCCCACCCATATATAGTCTGGGAATTTCTCCTCCACCACGGGTGCCGTGCGCTCAAAAAAGTCAAACTTCTGGCTGTCCAGGAACACTTCATTCACGTGTTGCAGCTTCTTGAGGGCCTGCACGGCCGACTCTGAAGTGACTTCTTCCTGGCTCGTCTGCTTGAGATACAAGATGGCGGTCGATAAATAGTTTGAATTCAGCCTGCTGAAATCGTTCAATGCAAAGGATTTGAGAAAAGTCTGCGCCTCGGGAGCGCTCATGTTGTGGCTGGCCTTCTTGAGTGTAGCAACATGAGTCTTTGACAGGATTACAGCGCTCGTGACAAAGTTGTCTGTTGTGAAGAGAACGCGATCGTAGTGGACAGTCTCTAGCAGTTTGTACACCATGTACAGCTCGTGTGGCGTGGCACCTGGTGCCAGATCAATTAGTGGAATCACGGTCGATTGGTTTCGTCTCTGAAGTCGGTTAAGTGTCTGATCAAGGTTCACTTCCGTTGCTGTCGCCTTTGCATGGAACTGCTTCAGTGCTGGCCACAACACTTCCTTGATGCTGTTGTCCAGATGCTCTTCACGTACCACATCTTTCAGGACCGTTGCCTCGACAAACGGCCCTAAACACAGTTGAACGTCTCGTATTCGGACGATATGGAGGTGGCCCTTGATGTCAAAGAGCGTAACTTTGTTGATTTCCCTGTCGTACTTGACAATCACTGACAGCCCGTGAGCCAGGGACTCAACCAAATCGCCCAGTTTAAGTCCCCTGTAGAACTCTGCAGCGGTCAGCCTAGATAGTGGCTCGACCTTCAACTTCTTCTCGGGACCAGTAATGGTGTTTAGGTGCTGGTTCTTGCGCACGTCCATCGAACTCAAAATCAAGTGATACGGCCGAGCTGCCGTGTCATTCTGCTCTACCGTAGAATAAAGTCTGAGCCCGCATAGTTTGATTCGCCTAGGACGGAGGCGGATCATCGCATCAACGGGATATTTTGTGTGGTGAGGCTCAGTTGATTCTGAGTTGGGACCAGGTTAGGATGTTTAGGGCACAGGCTTCTCATAAAGTTACTATTTACATGCACACGTCACTATTTGACAAAGTTCCACTTCTCGTTTCCACTAGAATCAGGCGTAACGGTCTTGCCCTGGATTCCATCACCAGCGCGTGGCTCATAGCCTGGCGTGTCCTTCAGTGTCGTGTTCTCAGTAGCAATACCTTCTGCTTTCTTGGTGGTAATCAGCTTCTCCCAGTGCTGGTGGCAGTCGCTGATCACCTTCTCAGCGAACTTTCTATCCAGATACTTACCCTCGTAGCCAAAAAAGTTCTTAGCCTTGCCTTCAGGAACCTTGTAATCTTCGAACCACTTCTTGAGGGTGTCCAGAAATCCAGGAAGGTGCCTCTCCACATCCCCAATATCGTTGATATCCTTCGACAGGGGATCTGTGGTGGGGATAGCAATAATCTTCCAGTCAGTCTCGTTCTGGTCAACTAGCGCCAGGCATCCCAGCACCTTGACTTCCCTGATCTCGCCTATCTCACCGGTCACGCAGCCAATCTCACAGACGTCGAGCGGGTCGTTATCTCCAATTCTGCCAGTGTCGCGATCCAATTCGGTTGGGTCTTCCCAGGTCTGAGGGAAGGCTCCGTAGTTGCACACATAGCCGCGACTGGGGAAGATGTTGGCCACAAATCTGATCTTTCCCTTGCTAGAATCGTGATGAATTGGATTCAACTTCTCTTCACGACACACTTCAAGCTTAGCGTTGGTCCACCGCGGGATCTCCACAATCATATTGTAACCGTTCTCAGTCTTGAGAGGAACATCGTGGAAGAACGAGACAACCTTGTCGTCTTTCTGGCAAAACACCTTAAAATCGGCGGAGCCGAATTGGCCATGCTGACGTGTAGTGTAGTAAGATCGTTCTTGGGTGAACGGCCGGAGGAATTGCACGAATCTTTTCATTGCGTTGTGGGTGTGCGGCGTCACATTTCACATTTCTGAATTTTGGGTATAGATCACCCGCAATGGAATCACTAAATCTATGAATATTTGATTACCAAATCTATGAATAGTTAGTATCTGTACTACATCACCGCGGCTTCAGAAGCCCGACGTCTCCAAACCCCTCACTGCATCCCGGTAAGTGGGACACTCTGAATTGTTAAACTTTGGGCGATACTCGAGTTTAGGAAATCCCTCCTTGACGTGAGCCGCTAGCTTTTCGCTGGCCGAGAAATACCGTAGATTCTTGAACTTGGCAACCAGCGGGTTGATCGAACTTTTGTAGACAGCTGCCTCGTTATCTCTGCGTGTCTGGATGCACAGCACCTCCACTTGACTATCAGGGTCGACATCAATGTACTGAGTCAAATCCGGAACAATGCTCACACTGCCCCGCAGCGTTATCGACAGCCGTTTTACCGTTCTCCCTATCTTGACACTAAGCCAGATGTTCTGATGCAGGTTCATGTCGCATTGGAACGACACCACAACGTCCGGACAAATTTCGGCTAGTCTGGGAAGGTCGACATTCTTCAGGACCTTGTGGTGTTCGCACAGAGTCGAATGCACAATGATCTCCTCTAGTCTCGGCAGAAGCGGCTTATGTTTCTCCAAACCCTGGAGTAGGACACTAGGCTTCTCGACGTTGTACAGCGCCAACACTCGTACCCTCTCTAGCAAATCCTCGTATGCCGTCACAGTCGATTCAAACCCATCCACGCCCCACTCTTGGAAAGCCACACCAATCCCGCGCTTGTCCTTATACCGTATACTGACACCGGCCTCATAGAATACCATGTCAGGACGCCAGTGCGATCCCGGCGCCGGAGCAGTCTCCCATAACGTGTGCTCAAGCTCAATGCATTTATAGAGCAGGCTGCAGGAGTGCTTGAGACTCAGCACATCTGAGACCGAGTCTAAAAAGTCAGTTATCTTGAACCACACCTCTAAGGGTAGTTCTTTCATGAAGCGCGTCCCCGGCGCGATCATGATGTGATCGGGCCGATCACATGCCGAACCATCAAGATTTCACCCATAACCAGTACCATTTCAATCAGAGAGTGATAGGCCGGACCGCCCAATAAGCTGGCCTCCCACTTTACCCGGTCGTCGAACTAAGGTGTAGCTTTTACATTGTAGAGCCTCCGACGCAATCCCGTTTCTAACGCAAGATAATGCAGAACGGCAAAGCTAGAGGCACAGCATTGGCGCCCAGACATTCGGATTGCGATGCCCGCGCCCAGCATGTGAACCGGTCGGAACCTTTGGCCATAAAAATTGAATTTGTCGGCTGCTTAGCACTTTAAGGTCTTCATCTTTATTCTATGGACCAAGGCTGAGATTGGGAATCACGTGATCCCCAAAATGATTGACCGGTGAAACAGTCTGCATACTCATCTCGGCGACAACTCATCTCTGCCGGCAAAAGTAAACATATACATAAACCCGGGCTATAGCTATACTTTAGCCGTTATTAATTACCGTTGCGCGAGACATCAGGCTAAAGCGAAGAAACATGAGCACGGCGCGAGTTACCCCTGAGCTTCGCCGAAAATGCTTTTTCGGAGCGAAAGAAGACGAGAACGGATCGAGTTTGTAGACTAGACCGATCACCTGACTCAGCCCGGGTTAGCACGTTGAGTATGGTCGTAGTACGGCTGTTGCTATGTTGCGTGGTGATGAAGTATAGAAATGCATAAAACGTCATGTTAATAAATACAGTTCCATTGGCGGATCTAGACAGGCTTGACACCGTAGCAGATACCCCACGCGGAGGCGGAGTGAGTGCGTCGCACTTCACCCACCATTGAGGTCCTGTAAAGGTCAAGTTCTTCTGGTGAGAGATCACCATATGTAGAAAACATGGCATCGCAGTAGTATGATGATAAGAAATCCGTCAAATCACCAATTTTTCCGCCCCATCCTTTAGGTGAACATAGCAAAGCTCGGTGAACGTCTTGGAAACCTGCGGAAACCATATGCTGTGGTACATGCGAGTTTGGCGACAAGTCCAAATTTCTTCTTTTGACACCCTCGGTCAACTTGCTGTACCAATAGCCGTCGGATAGGGTAGGGTTAAGGATTGTGTATTCGCATAGTAAGGCTTCGAAGCTTCCGCCTGGCTTGAGAATTCTGTTGATTTCTCGACAAAAGTCTTCCCATTGGGTTGTTTGAATGAAGAGCCAGAGTGATTTTGCCGTAACAATGTCAAAGTAGTTGTCCTCGTATGGTAGATGCAAGAGGCTTTCGCCGACAGTCGATGTATAATTCGGAGGTCCGTCCGTGCCGATTTCGCTGAGCGGCATTTTACTGTAGTTGAACTGGAATGCGTGGACTTCAGCGTTTGGGAAGTCCATTGCCAATTGCCAGGCCCATTGGCCCTTCATAATTCCATGCAAATCGAGGATCCGACAGTCGGGTTCGTTAACGGCTCTCTGGCCGGAAGGTGAAAAAATCGTCTGGTTACGTAGCAGGAAGCGCAGAGTCATAATTGTCCACAATTCCATAATGTCCATCTGGGTACCGAGGCCGGTGGCCTTGTTGTAGTGATTCCATGCTTCTTTTCGGGTGGTTGCGTAGAGAAGGGCGTCCGACTGCTTTGAGTGCGAGGCAAAGTGAAAAAAGATATTCCACAGTTGGTCCGAGGTGAGCATGTTGGTTGATCCGGGAGTCCACTTGGTTCCGAGGGTAGACGATACTGATGGGTAGTTTTTCGAGTTGAGGGAGTTGGTGGAGGTCTGGGAGAGCTTCCTCGGGGAGTCGTTTGGCTGTGATCCGCGACGGCCTCTGAGGTCCGAACGAAGGCCGAGGGGAAGTGAAGTAGGGACGGAAGAACTGAGGGGTGTATTGGTGCTTGGAAGTGAAGTGGTGGACGCTGCGAGGGATAGGGGCTGGGCAGCTATAGACGGCGCTGGCGACGCAAAAGGCTGCGGCAGAATCATTGGGGATGCAGTTTTAGGTGATATCGACATTTCAATGTCCTTTGGTATATCTTTTGGTGGCGGGGATGGCTTTAATGGTGCTGGTTTATCTCTGGAGCTGCTTGCTAGACTGGCCACGGAGGGTTGTGGAGAGGGCTGCAGTGTAGATTTCAATAAAGGGGACTGAAGGAGCGGAGAAGAGCTCTGCGTAGATTGCGTAGCTGGCGGCTGCGTCCTCCTAGTGGGCCCAGTCAATGGGTAGGAGCCGGAGCTGGAGTAAAACATCCTTGAAGACCGACCAGAGTAGGACGCCCGGGCTTCGTCAACTAGATAGTGCAAGCCCTCCTCTGCAATGCACAGGGAAAGAGGAGTGTCGGGTGGCGTGTAAGGAAGCCGCGGCCTGGTGTCGTGGGATAGAGTGAAGCTTGATCCACGTGGACGCCTGGAGGACGAGGTAAGTCTCTGGGTCTCGTGTGTGGCCGCGCCCAATACGGGGTCTGCCGTAAGGATGGGCGGATAGTTGGGGGGAGAGGTCATCACAAAAAGACAGCAACAGCTTTCTTTTTATCTTTGTTCTCTCGCACGCTATATGTAATGTTAAGTAGTGTCTTTACCCGCGTGGATCTAGATTGTAGCTTGTATGTGGCTCGTGGCGGCGCCGTCTGTGTGGTGGGCCGCTGTGTTAATTAGCCGAAGATGCATGAGGTGGGTCGAAGAGGGGTATGATGTTAAGGGTTTACGCACAGTGGTTTTGGCTTTAGTTATACATGCATTGTAAGACTTAACAGTACAACAGGAATATAAAGAGAACCCACAGCCATGAAGCCTTTACTATTACCACTGACTACGTTACCAGGGTCCGTGTCCTCCACTTCACCGGCCAACCCTCGCCCACGCCAAGCTGCTGACATTACAATCACAGGCATTGCTTGCTTTGTCTGGGGCCTGGAGCTGCGGTAGGGGACCGTCTCACAGAGTCTTATACAGGTCACAGACACGCGTTTTTCAACGGTTGCCTGGGTCAACGGCGTGACGTATCACAACGGTTTTGCGACCCGTTCAGCGGCCGATTTTTGCGTCTTGAAGCACTGGTCCAGATTTGTCCAGCCCCTATCCTCGATCGCACCGAACGTGCAGATCTACAATTGTGGGTGTGCAGTGGGCCTGCACATGCATACGCGTCGTGAGCAGCGGACAAGATTTTACATGAAGTAACCTGAGTTACACTAACCGGTTAGCTGTGAGCTGGTAAATGGACGTCAAGTCATCATTATTTCCACACACCGTCCACCCAATTCCGCTCACCAGAGATACCAGGTCCCGTGTATCAGACGCTAAGGACGTCGATCAGGGACAGATCTGACAATAGGAGTATGCATTTGTATGTACCGTAGTGAGCAGATATCCTGCAACTGACCGGGGCCCGACTACATATGTAAAAATTAGGGTGAGGATGGCTAACCCCTCGCGGCAATGGCGGCGCTGACCTCGTTTCTCAACTGCTCAATAACCTGGCCGGGCTGTGAAGCCTTGTAGACAGAGGTACCGGCAACGATAACGTTAGCACCAGCAGTGGCAGCGGCGTTGATAGTATCTGGACCCAGGCCACCGTCAACCTCAATGTTGAGGTTTGGATACCTCTCACGCAGCGCAGTCACCTTTGGCATCATGTCCTGCATGAACTTCTGACCGCCGAAACCGGGCTCGACAGTCATAATCAGAGCCAAGTCGATCTTGTCGGCAAACGGGAATAGAACGTCAACCGGGGTCTTTGGCTTGATGGCCATGCCGACCTTCATGCCGGTAGCTCGGATCTGTTCAATGACTTCAAGTGGCTTGTCAGTGGCCTCGTAGTGGAAAGTGTACTGGTCTCCACCGGCGTCGGCGACATCCTGGATCCACTGAGATGGGTTCGACACCATCATGTGGCAGTCAAAGAACACAGGTCGGGGGACCTTAGCCCGCAGGCCTTTGATGACCATGGGACCGAAAGACAAGTTAGGCACGAAGTGCCCGTCCATAACGTCGACGTGCAGCCAGTCGGGCTTGTGAGCGACCATGGCTTCAGAGTCGGATCCAAGCGCTCCGAAGTCGCCTATATTAGTGCTGAGCGTACCCGACCCGTAGGCGAGGTCAGCCTAGTGATTCAGCCATGATTCCATGAGGGCTAATGTAATCTTCCGAGTCCATCATACAGATCAAGCCAGTCATGAGCCCTGGGATTGTAATGTATGACGACCTTCTCCAGCACCTTCTTTATTGTTATAAACGAGATTCTTACCAATCCCAGCGCTACGAGCCCATCATGCTCATAAGTATCATGCAACACGTGCAGTGGTCCACGGTATCACAGCTTTCCCATACTACCCAACGTTCCAATACTCACCGGAAAGAATCGACGGGGCAATGATAGCCTGAACCATAGTGTATGTCTACTGGTGATGTCGCTTTGCTCCCAACCCCAACGTCGAATCACCTCAACATTGCGCCTCGATTGATTGGAGGATTCCGGCGGAAGTTCAAGCCAACAAATGTTTCTTTACCGCTACCTTGACGTAAGCATAGCTTTGTCATCGTGTGGTCTTATCTGCTCTAGATCAGTTAGATCAGCGGCTTGCGGACACTAGTTATCGTGGTGATGGCGTAATGCTATTGCATTTATCGTGGACAGTAGCTGCGAGTTAACTATTGCCAATGCATACTTCCAATCTCGAAACGGGTGCAAGGCGTACTAGCCTTTGTTGGCTCTAGTTTAAGGCATGTCAGCTCGTCTCTGATCACAGCACTTTACGGCTTTTTTAGATTCTACAGTTTTTCTTGGCATTTTGACTACCTTCACTTTGATAGAACGCCAGAAACCTCTTGTTAACTGCATTGAAAGCTACAGAAGCTGAGCTTCGCCAAATCTTCAGGGTTAGGGCCGGGTTAGGGTTTAGACGTCTGCGGCTGTGGTACGCGCAAAAACACCGTTTTCCAGTTGCAAACTCCCGATGGCCCAGTTGGCTAAGGCGCGAGACTGTAATTGTTCAATCAAGACATTGTAATCTTGAGATCGGGTGTTCGATTCACCCTCGGGAGATATCTTTTTGCCGCCCATTTATCCGGTTAAAACATGGCCAGGTCGCCAGCGCGTCCACCTGCACCCTCCACCACGATGGCAGACGTGGAAGGTGATGTCGTCGACGTCCATGTCTTGGAGGAGACCCTGTCCAAGGTGTCTTCTCTATCGCAGCAAATCACCACGTCATTGAGTAAGCTATCAAAGAGTGGTTTCAAGGCCGAGAAGGCCATTAGGCCTATCAGCGGAAAGACCAAGATGATGGCGATATACGGAAAGAGTAAGTACGCTGAGTACTAGCAGGCGACTAACACAGACCTTGAATCCAGTTTGGCAGTAATTGAGGATATTCGAGACTATGCCAAACTCAGTACAGATACCAGCGCGATTATACACGCTGGTCCAGAGGGATGCGGTGTTCAGATATACCGTGAGACGCTAGAGAAGCTTACTAAAGCATACAGAGAACTAGAGGGATCCAGGCTCAAGAGTTTCTACAAAGTCGTGGACAGAACGGACCAGCTGGTGAGAGAAGGCAACAAGTCAATGAAGGATTACTTTCGAAAGACGCTTGCAGAGTCGTATACTGTCATCAAGGTGGATTCTTTTATTTCGTCTAATGCACCAATGCCAACGCTGAGCCCAGAGAGGGTTCAAGTGCTTAGGGATCTGTTCCAGTTCTTTGACGACCACAAGCAGAGAGTCGATGATACCTATGTTGACTGTGTTACGCGGTATATTCTGTCGTCAGTCTCGCCTCTAGCGCAAGCAACGCGGCCGAAACAGAATAAAGGCACGTACGAGAAGGGTTCTAGCTCCATCAGCAAGTATGCTCTAGCGGTCAAAGGGTTCCTGTTCGCCACGACAGAAGATATAGCGCATCTGTTCCAGGAGAAGGAACAGGCTAGGACATTCTACTTTGAGCAAATCAGCACAATTGTCATCAACGAGTACACGACGCTGGTCAAGGGTCTCAATGACCATGTTTTGAAGAACATTGGCACAGACTCGCTGCTAGTATTTGAACTTATCGACAGCACGGCTCAACTAATCAGCACAATGCAGTCCCTGTCCGCACGAACGCCTGCCAAGCTCACAGAAGTGATGCAAGAAGTTCAGTCGACTGCTCACGTGGTGTTTTCTGAGTTTATCAAGTTCATTGATGGCCGTGTCCAGAACCTGGTAGCACTGCCCAGCGATAACGGTGTGTGCGATGCTACTGTCGATATCATGTCGCGAATGGGAAAAATGTCGGAATACAAAGGCAGTGCATTGGCAGCAATCTCTACAATGGTTGTGTCTACGTGGATACCGACGCCTAAGCCCGCTTGGGCTACACAGCTACCACCAGCTGGTCCCACGGGTATGATGGTTGACCCAATTGACCTTCTTTCAGCATACTACTCCGATGCCATCGACGCCTTGTTTTTGGGGCTAGAGTTCAAGGCCAAAGCAGCCGGCAAGAAGAACTCTCAAGTGGGGTTTTTCTTGCTTACAAACCTTACTCTGATTGACCGGTATGTCACTAAGTCTGACGTCTTCAAGATCCTGGGAAGCACAGGGGCCGAACGACTGGAGCGACTGAGAAAACGTGGCCTGAACCTCTTCTTGGAAGGTTGGAAAGCTGCCGCTGCGCATCTCATGGACGTCACTGTCACCGGCCGACCAGGCGGCAAGCCACTCAGTTCCAAGGACCGAGAAGCCATCAAGGAAAAGTTCAGGACATTCAATGCGGAGTTTGAGACGCTGGTGCAGAAACACAAGCAGTACAATCTCACTGACCCGCATTTGAAACAGCTGCTGGCTAAGGAAATTGCCTTCATTTGCCCGCTGTACCATCGATTCTACGACCGACACATTGGCGGCGAGTTCACGAAAAACGTCGACAAGTACATCAAGTACGATAAGCAAAAGTTTGACGGGATCATTAAGAGTCTCGGCTAACTATCATGAGGGACGATGCATTAGAAGGTTCCCTCGTGGTGAATAAAATCCTCGGCGGCGGCCCTTAGCTGAATATTGGAGATGAGATGGTCTTTGGTCAGTGGTTTTCTAGAGAAGGGGTCTGTCTGGCTGGTCTTGAGATGCTGAAGAATCCAGGCCCTCTCGAATGACTGGCCTGATGGGGTGATGACGGGGTCCACAAACAGGTTGAACGAAATAGGGTCCGTTAAGTACTCTGGCACCTCTCTTTGTGTATACTCCGCGCGATGCTGTCTCTTGAGAATAGTGGAAATGTGCTCTACCTTTTCTTCATGCTGTCTTTGCAAATAATCAATTTCGTCCTGGAGCTCCTCCGGGTCCGTCATCGTTCTCTTAGCGTCTTCAATGTCCTTATCGAGCCTCTCACCATACATGTGTACAATCTCGTCGAGCATGGGGATTGCTTGCTGGACCCTCTTTTTCTCCTCCTGCTTCCATGCTTCCTTCCTAGTCTCCAAGATCAACTGGGCGATGTTCGCGACCAGTGGAGAGTTGGCCGCCAGGGCCAAGTCATATGCTTTGCGTAGGTTGTGCTCAGCTTGCTTGAGCCGGTTCAAGGCCAGTTGGGCTGTTCCCAAATACTGATATCCCTTAACTTTGTTAGATCCTCTATGCGCTGGTTGCTTATCAATACTCACTCCACTGGGAATCAATTTCAATTGACCGCTGGGCGTCTTCCACCGCCTCCTCATACTTTCCCACTTTGATGTACGCTGTAGCACGGTTACTAAACAGCGCTTTGGACGAGGAATCCTTGATTATGCCGTTGGTGTATTCCTGGGTTAGACCGCCCATCTTGTACGAACTTACCTCAATGGCCGCCCGGTACTCGCCGTTCTTGAAGAGTTCATTGCCTCTCTAAGTTAGCTGTGACGTAGCAAGTCTACTAACCAGCTTGTGGCCCTCTGCGGTGGACATATTGCCCCGGTAAAGTCGAGGTTCCACTACTTTCCATCGTGGGGCTCATCAGCTGACGCGCCCAATGGGGAAGTTTCTGAACGATTTGTCAGCAGGGTACCTGAATTTGTTGGGGTGCCACAGTTCTGAGTTGTCATTGAGGCAATTTGGTGTGAGTATACGGGTTTGAGGCCTTGATCTCGATGTCTACGGCTGTCTTCGCGGGCTGGTGATCCTGTCCGCCGGTCATGGCCGGTCACATTCGGTGAAACCAGAGATGGTCGCGCTTTGTTTCAAGCGGAGAAGAGCTCGGATTACGCGGAATGGTGTCCAGATACTAATTAAACTAACGATACGGATGTCATCTGATTGGCTGAGCGGCCCTCTATGCTATATACCGACTGTAACATGCCAAAAAGACTCGTCACTCATCGGGTCGAATTTAAAGTGAAACACTAGGTCTCGCCAAGACGCGAACCGGGGTTGGCGGAAACATTGTGAAATCCCTTTTCCGTGATAGAGTTTGTCAAAATCCACTGTGATAACCAACTACACTAAAACACCGCTGATGTGTAAGTTCCCTTTGACGGGATGTATAGGTACATATGAGCGCCTGGGAACGAGACCATGGGACACGTGCCACTGGCAACCAACTGGCGACTACTAATCAGTATAGCTTTCGCACCTGACAGTCTCATGCTCATACGTTTTGTACGCGGAACATCCACTATACGCATTTGGAGCTCAGAATATGGCACAGGGAAGGCATAGAGCCCGTAGCATCTGAGCAATAGCCAGTGACAGCAGAAATGCAAGTATAAATACATATAAATAGACAGGAAACGCGGACAACTCGGTGCTCCCCTCAATGAAATACCAAGGCCCGTCCTCTTCTTTAGTTGGTGCCGAAGACTGAGTATATGACACGCCATAGCCTGGGCGTAGTCCGGTAATTGTGAAATTGAAGTAGCCTCCACGTGATTCGACTGCTCAAACCAACGGTTTAACATCAGAAACACCTCGTAGGCCAAACAACAGGAGACCAACAATGCAAAGCGTAGCCAGCCATGGCCAAAAATTGATATTAGTCGGACCCTTTCCGTGAACCAGCGGTTCCATCTGTTGCTTGTTCAATTTTTCCTTTGGCAGTCGGCGGTAAAGCGCATTCAGCTGTTCAGCGGCCGTCAAGAGGTCCAGCTCTGCTTGTTGAAAACGAGACGCGTCATCCTCGGCGCTTGTCATCTCATAAGCGCCAGTAAAAGTAAGCGACTCTCGCGTGTTTCGCGTCGGTACCAAAGTTGTGTGTCGCGCGCCCGTATCAAAACACAGCTCCAGGTAATCTCGTCAGGGTTGTCAGTTCCCTGAGAGAAGCAGAGCGGACTGAGTCTCTCTAAGACCAACCAAATATATGAGATCCCTCATTTCCCATTGTTTGAACAGAACCTAGCTTGTTGAACAGCCAGAAATGCCAAAAATGATCTACCCTAACCCTGATAAACCCTTGCCCTAACTTTAGGATCGAGTAGCGCCAAATGATTATACGCTTCGTAAATGGGAGTGTGGCCGAGTGGTCTAAGGCGCTAGCTTCAGGTTGTTCACAACGTGTATGTTAGTCTCGAAAGAGGCGTGAGTTCGAACCTCACCGCTCTCACCATCTTTTTTGTTAATGTTTGGATAGCTTAGACGTGGTTTCATTAAGGTTAAGGTTTGCCGAGATGAGCGAAATACAACGCCCAATAGACTAAGGCGTTTTGCAGATTAAATTGATTACCACTGAAGATCTACAGATAACCGACTGGGCACTGGCCAAGCGAGGCTGTTGCAGCCAAGTCTCCGGTGCAAGACAGATAATCACCATAAAGCATGATTGCCAGCATATAAAACATGATTTTTTGCATACGAGCGATCCTGCGTAGGCTGTGCGTGGTTGTTTGCGTTATGACGGCGCGTTATGGCAATCACATTGGTTTTCTCGTGATTATCAAGTTTGTCGGTGGGTGACCAATCACTAAAAAATTAACTTACTGTGGTGATCTCGACACAATGGAAACAGTACCAGTGGTTCAAGATCTTGCAGACAAGCTGTCTGTAGAGATAGATCAAGTAGAGGGGCATATTAACAAGCTGCTTGAAAGCTCTGAGAACGTTTCGCAGCTGAGTCCTGCTGATCAGGCAAAGCATTACACTGCCGTAGCCTATGCCTTGAACTCGATACTTTTTTGTGAGTATCACTACCGAAAAAACCTCTAACAAAGCGTACCTTAAGGCAACTGGAAAAAGCACTAACGACCATGCGATAATGCAGGAGCTGGATCGGGTCAAGGCCTACATGACAAAGATCAAAGAAGTTACTGAGAATGCACCACGAGAGCAGAGGATAGACAAGGAGAAAGCCGGACGGTTCATTCGAAGTGCTCTGGGTGCAAGTGATTTTAAGAAGAAGGAGAATGTGGACGTGGATAGCTATTTGAACAAGATTGCAGAGAACAGCAGGAAGTAGTCAGCGAAAGCTGAGCAATGCTCTGGCTTTACGTGAGCTACACACACCCAGTTCAGCTACGTCACCTCGACAAGCAGAACTAGATCTAGAGCGCCAGATTTAGAACTGCTCTGATAACAGCACGTGACCAAAGATGCTGTAAACAGACCAGAATCAATATCGCATAAGACGACGCAAGGCCGCACAATGAACCTATCATGTGATGGTGACCTCCAACTGACATCTACGGGCCGCATTTCTGGTTGATTACCTCAGAAATCCACACCGGCCCGCCCAAACGTACATATTTAATGTTATACATCACGCACTTTCTTCACTAATAACCCTCAATATTCACAAACATCAAACCAACCTCACGAGTTGTCCTAGTCACAAGTTTGGCGGCCATCACGTCGGCCACAGTGTAGCCGGTCACGTGACGCTTAGCCTCGGCTTCCCCCACAGTGGTTGACGCAGGATAGCAAGGTGAATTTCATCTTGACCAGTCCACAACAAAATGAACGGATGGTCGGACTTTTTCCGCCGCCACCGTCGGAAGATTCTCGTTACTACGGGAATTGTGGCCGGCGGTTATTTTCTTGTTGACTATGTCAAGAGCAAGTTTTTTGAGCTTCAGGATCGAATGATGACCGAGCGGGCAGCCCGAGAGAACCTCAAGCGACGGTTTGAACAGAACCAGCAAGATTCTACTTTCACCATCATGGCTCTTCTGCCTACGCTTAGTCAGCAGATTGTTGACAAGTATCCTGTTGAGAGCATTACTGCTGAGTTACAAGCCAAGCGAACCGAGAAGCTAAAGATCACCTCGCCCACCTCGTCTGAGCTTGGTTCAGACTCAGTGGAGACGCTGCCCAGTGTTTCTAGCTCTGTGGCTGTTTTGGATGATGATAAGCCAAAGAAGAGCAAGACCCAGCTATGGGGCGAGCTCAAGATCCAGTCTTTAACCCGAGCCTTTACCCTGATTTACGCCAGTGCCCTGCTTGTTTTCTTTAGCCGTCTGCAGTTGAACATTCTTGGACGAAAGAACTACGTGCTGTCTGTGGTTCACATGGCTGAGCGAAAAGAGAATGACGGAATTACTATGGAAGACCTGACGGATGAGATTGACCCAGAGAAAGCTGCCCACGAGGCTGAGGAACTCAAGCTGAACAGACTGTATCTGACTTTCAGCTGGTGGCTGTTAAACAAGGGCTGGATTTCGCTGAGCGAGCGAATTGAAGCGGCCATCACGCAGAATTTCGAGCCCATCAACCCGCGACAGGACCTTTCTCTGGCTGAGCTTTCTGAGATGTTTGGACGGGTTCAGTTCACCATTGATCACCCTCTGGAAGGCCAAGAGACTAACCAGGTGTCCAATTTTTTGAACAATCTTCTGCCACCAGTAGAGCTTGAGTCTTATGTTTTGAGCCAGGCCCCGGGCAACGGAGTCAGCGACGTGGACGAGACTCTGCGACGGCTGCTGGACGAGACCGCCGACTTCATCGAGTCTCCCAATGCTGTCGAAGTCATCCAGAAGCTGGTGCACAATGGATTGTCTGTATTTGTTGGTAAGATTTCTACCATCTATCCACCACCAAGCTCTGCCCCAGCCACACAGCTGCTGTCTACGTCTCGACTGGAGGAGATCAACGACGAGCCACTGAGCAAGGTGAAGTTGGCTAGTATCCTGGCAAATGTGACCCGACAGACCCAGGCCATGACCAGCGGCACGCCATTTGAGCCTAACGAGTTCATCAGGAGCATGATTGACGTGCCTGAGCTGGATGGATTCAGTGCCCTGGTTTATTCTAACTTTGACTGGTCCAGGTTCGGCCAGGAGTAGCCAACTTACACGATTAATGATGTATTAAAATAAATGTAACATGAAATGTAACACGATACTTCAGGAGGAGGGCCAGGCTACGGTTGGTTTTGAGCCGCGCGAGAATTTCACATCATCAATGACCGTCGACGAAAGCCTGATGCGATTTCAGGTCCTCACCACATGTGGAAAAGCTAGAACTGGCCAATACGCACTGCGGTCTGGTCGTGTGGCATCCATCGCTACTCCTGCTGTCCTTTCTTCCACCACCCGAGGAGTCGTTCATCACCTGACCCCGGACAACGTTGACCGTCTACCTGGCTTGGCCGGCGTCTATATTGGAGCTGAGGATTTCCTAGATAGACTGCCCAATGTGGCCAAGATCCCCTTTCTCAACTACCCTGGTGCCAGTAAGGAGCTGTTGTCGCTGCCCGACCGGTTTGTGAGCGTCCTCGCAGTCCGAAGATCTACCCCAGTGGACCTGCCCACCCCTAATACTAATAACGACATTACCATCATGACCAGCGAGGGTTCGAAGAGCATGGAGGTCAAGACATTTTTTGACTTTGTCAACAAGTTCGGTCCCGACGTGGTCGTGTGTCCGCCGGACCTGCCCAATCTCTCTCCAGGCAGCGCTCCCGGTATCAATCGAACCAAGAAGATGATCAACCGGGGCCACTCGTGGCTGGAAAGAGGTATACAGGTGCTGAATAAAACGGTCGATGTGTTTGCGCCAGTGCCGCCTACCGCCAACAAGACCGCCCAGTCAGAGTACATTGCATTTCTGAAGGAGCACAGCGATAGAATAGATGGCCTGTCGCTGTGGTCTATAGATCATACTAGACTATCTGCGCGACAGCTGAAGCACACAGTCAGCAACGAAAAGAGAGAGGACACGATCGATGCCAGCATTGAGGTGTACAGCGACTTTTCTCATCTGCCACGGCTTTTTGGTGTCGGCGTCGAGACCCCTCACGACGTGCTGCGACTGGTCGCCGCTGGCGTGGACATTTTCACTGCTGATCTGGCTCAGCAGTTCACCGACAACGGCGTTGCACTGGACTTCACCTTCCCTGCTACCGATTCTCCGTTCGGATACAACTTGTGGGAGCCAGCGTACACTACGGACATGAGCCCGTTGGTGAAAGTAAACACCAACACAATTGGAACTCACAACCGAGCCTACGTGCACCATCTGCTGGAGGCGCGGGAGATGACCTCGTGGGTTCTTCTCCAGCTGCAGAACCTGGCTGTGGTGAACGCATTCTTCGAGGGCATCAGGAAGAGTATAGACCAGGGCTCGTTTGAGCGGGACGTTGAGCAGTTCTTTGCCGTGTACGGAGACGCTGAAGAGGCAAAGAAGCTACGAGATTTGCACAAGAGCAAGACCTCCGGCCCAAGCGCCAGGGGCTACTCTACGGGTTTCAAGGAGCTGGAGAAGAGGACCAAGCAGGGCGAGAAGCTGAACAATGCTTCTTTCACCAAGTATGAGTCGGATTAGCACTCCTATGGGCATAATGAAACATAGACTGTAAATACAAGCATGATGTCATGACCACAGGTCGCCTACCGCTGACGAAATGAAAAGGCTAGAAATTGGCACATTATGCGCGCTGACCTGCAGGCCGAGCCTCATCATGACTCCAGCATGACTCGACATGACTGAACTCTACGAGCAATTCAGCCAATTCAGGCGCCTTGTGTCAGGGGGAACAACGAGCCGAGTCTGTGTTTGGGTGTCCATAACGGTACTGTGTATAGAAGAGTACAAGGTCTTTGTTAGGTATAGTGCCCATGTTGGTGTATAGAGACTACGCATGGCAGTGCTCAGAAATTGCCTGAAACCTCCTTATGTACAATAATAGCTGCAACGAAATTAAACTAGGCAGCCAGGGTGTGGCAATGCGCGCATTGGGATGAGGTCTACTTAAAAATGACTGCTCCCACTCGCCACTCCACTTTCCAGTCCCTCACACACAACAAACAAAGATGGTTAAACTTATTTCTTCAGACCAGGTTACCTTCGAGCTTTCCAAGGAGGCTGCTGAGCGATCCATGCTCATCAAGAACATGATGGAGGACTTGGGAAACGACAACCCAGAGGTTCCAGTTCCAAACGTTAACGCCAACGTTTTGAAGAAGGTGATTGAGTACCTTGAGCACCACAAGAACGACCCCATTGACAACTCTACTGATGCTGACCGAAACAAGAAGCTCGCTGAGAACATCTCTGAGTGGGACCAGAAGTACCTCCAGGTTGACCAGGAGATGCTCTTTGAGATTATTCTGACTGCCAACTACATGGACATTCGACCACTGTTGGAGGTTGGCTGCAAGACGGTTGCCAACATGATCAAGAACAAGACCCCGGAGGAGATCCGAAAGACATTCAACATCACCAACGATTTCACTCCAGAGGAGGAGGCCCAGATCCGGCGAGAGAACGAGTGGGCTGAGGACCGATAAGTGTACCGAGTGTACAGGTCTTTGCAATCTAGTCTCTAGCTTGTCTAGTAGTACGAAATTAAACGTATAACGGACTCACTGTAGGCGTGTTTACATGGTTTCACGCAAGTGTTACCCAGCAAAGGACCACGAGCTTAGTGATGTAGCTAGTACGAGCCAACTTGCGGTGATTGCGGGCGGCGGAAATGATGCATCGCCTGCAAACGCGTAAAAGACACGAAAAAATGTGACAAAGAGAGCCCGAAACACGCTCAGTAAACAACGCGACAACTCAATTGTACTACAGTTAATCATGAACACACACAGTAAAGTAATTACACGCTTTGCTGGCTGTGACTATGACTAACTCGCCTGGCGCAACTGACCGCAGCGCGTGGACAAAAATTAGCAGCCCCCCTGGCGACGACCCTAACCCTGATATAATGGGCTATATACGGAATCGCAGCGATAGATGATGAACTGAGGTCAATTGAGAGTATTAAATTAGGCTAGAGCATTGCTGATGCTATGATGCTATGAACGGCTAACTCGCCGTCCAGTGGGACACATTTATCCCTTTGCGGACTCCAACAGGGTGGAATTGCCGGGTAACTTGGGGCAAGATGATTATGGTGGGCAACCCTGGCAGGAGCTGTTTCACAGATAAGATAACGGGATATGAAGGATTGCGAAGAGTATTAGTATATCTGGTGGATTAGTGACTGTGAGGGTCAGGCTACACGTGCACTGTACTTGGCGTATTGAGGTTGGATACTGTTTGAAGGATGCAGGTGACCTGTGTTTTGGCTTAGAACAGACCAGCACAGAACACTTTATATGAGAAAAGCAAGGGAGTCAGCCAAGAGTAACCAATTGCTGTGATGTCAATGTTTAGAACATACGTGCCCAGCTTCAGAAACAAGGCCCCCAGAACAGGCAGGCGTCAGAGTTAGCGGGGCACGTTAACGTTGCTAGCAGAGCGGGGGTGCTGACGTTGTAGGGCTCTGAATTCTGTATTGCTTCTCACGTGTCAGCCATTCAGCGTTGATCGTGAGGATCAGCCATGGCGCTGGTCGTAATTACGTGTCCATAGCATAGCCGAGGCCGTACGCACAGCCGGGTGGAGCATTTAGTGACAAACCAAAACACCACTAAACGGCGGCATAGCGAAGTTAAAGTTTAATAGGTTTTACTGGCAGCAATAAAGTTGAATATAAAAGCGCTGGTGTCCAACGTCATCGTGCAACGCGTGGGGCGTTTCACATTGGGTAAGAATCCCCTTTCCTAGCAGCAAGGGACACCATGGAGGATAAGCTCCACATGGGGACTAAACACTTCCACGGGCTCAAGCACTCTCACTCACGGCCAGATGAATCCGATGGTTCCGAGTCTGTTCCGGTTACTCATGGGTTCTTCAATTCAATGATTAGTGTCACCCAGAACGCTGTCTCGTCGTTGGCAGGCGGGCTCAAGTCCGGTTCCGCTGGCCTAATTGGGTCAGACGAAAGCAGACCGCGGTCTCTGAGCGAATCAACGGTGGCGTTCCCAGAGATCGAGTCTGCTGAAAATGCCAGCAATCTTGTGACTGAGAATGAGACACTCCACATGCAACCATCGGAGCACTCAGTGAAGGACGTTAAGATTGAGCCCTTGAGAACTGCTATTTCTACACTGGGCAGAGGCGAGCTGTCCCTGGAGTCTATGGGTCTGGTCAGCGAGAAGGAGCAACGAAGAATGTCAATGCGGGAGTCGGTTTCCCCCCAGCGGTCCTTGAAGGGATCTACCCAGGGCTCTGTCGATAGCAGAAGCAGAAGCAACAGTCACCTTCCTACACGGTCTTTCACCACTGTTGAGGACTCGCCTACACCCGTACCAGCTGAGCTGTCACATCGCGCGACATCCGCCAGCGTTTCCAAGCACAGAGGCTCGCTCATCGGCCGCAGCAGACACCGATCGCTGTCGTCGCAGAAAGGACTTAATTTGCATTCACTCGTTCACCCTAATGAAGAGGACGACGACCTGGAGTCGGTCACGTCGAATCCACGCATCACCGGCTTCGCCTACGCGAACAAGAAACGGAACAAGGACTTCCACCGGCTGTTCCGGTCCATCCTGTCTGACGACTTTCTGCTCGACGATTTCAGCTGCGCCCTGTCAAAGGAAATTCTCATTCAGGGCCGAATGTACGTCAGCGAGCGTCATGTTTGTTTCAACTCAAACATTCTAGGCTGGGTCACAAACCTGATTATCGGCTTCGACGAAATTGTGTCCATGGAGAAGAAGAGCACTGCCGGTCTCTTCCCCAACGGTATCATCATTCAGACGTTGCATGCCCGGCACTCGTTTGCCAGTTTTGTGTCTCGAGACAGCACCCTTGAGTTTCTCACCAGCATTTGGAAACAGACGTCGCCGCACCATGCACGTGTCGATAACGGCGAGAGCGAGGAGAAGGTCTCGGAAGAGGACGAGCACATGGAAGAGGATATTGACGATTCGGAGGAGTCGGACGACGAGGCCGAGGACGATCTCGATGAGGGTGAGTCGCTGGGTTCGTTTGGGTCAAGCGACGATGAGAGCGTGCTTGACGAGCCAGAACCAGAGGTTGCTGAGAAGACGAAGGCCCCAGAGACGCCTTCCAAAGCCTCCAAGGCTCCGAAAGAGAAGGCACCTTCTACGACTGGTTCTACTAATGGTACTGCTGCACCGACATCCGAATGGCCCGTGGCCAATCTTGGCCCGGAAACTCACGCGCCTACTGAGTATGATGTTGAGCAAGAGCAAAACGAAAAGAGTCTGGCTACGGAAATCATTCCAGCACCACTGGGTGTGGTGGCCAATATAATCTTTGGCGAGGACAATTCATGGATCAGAAAGTACCTTACGGAGACAGCCAAGAACTTTAACCTGAGCGATATGACGCCGTTCAAGCCGGACGAGAGCAACGGAAACAAAAAGACTCGTTCCTATGATTACATCAAGCCGCTGGGAGGCCCTGTAGGACCAAAACAGACCAAGTGCATATGTAAGGACGTCATTGAGGAGTGGGATCTCGAAAAAAGCATCACCGTCGTGACCACCACACAAACTCCAGACGTTCCTAGCGGAGGCTCCTTCGTCACAAAGACACGGTACGGACTCTGCTGGGGTCCAAATAACCAGACCAAACTTATTCTGTCCTACTGGATGGAGTGGTCTGGTAAGAGTTGGCTGAAGGGAGCCATTGAGCGTGGCTCGCATGATGGACAGTTGGAGTTCTCAAAGACTATCGTGGCAGACCTCAAGTCCACGGTGCAGAAGGCTGCGAAGAAGAAGCCAGGCAAGACCAGAGCTTCGAGCACTACTAAACCCAAGGCCAAGAAGCCTCGAAAGAAGAAGTCGGACACGGCGATTCAGAACAATGCTGCTCCTTCTACTGGCGGTATCTTACAAGCTTTGGACGTCATTCCTGGACCAGTCAGGTTGGCCTTCGGCATTATTGTTGGCATCTATTTGTTGTATTCGACGATATCAAGGTTCAGAATGTCTGGCTCGCCCCGTGGAACCAATCTTGCCGAGATGCAGCGAGAGGAGGAGTATGAGCTGTGGAAATGGATTGACAACCGTATTGCTCAGGATTCCGAAGTTCAAATCGACCCGGACGCCCTCAAGGGTGACGAGTCGGCGAAGAAGGGCAGCGAAGCTTACGGCAAGCAGCTCCTCAAGGAGTCCATTCGCATTACCGAGCACAGGATTCAGCTGTTGAAGGACAAGCTGGATGTTGCTGAGTAGACAATAATAATGAGCCCCGAGCCTAGCGAGGAGGTTGTGCATCCTGAAATTTGACTCCGTAGACTTTGTAGCCGGTGAATCAACTTTTCGCGGGGTCTTTTGGCTTGGCGAAGTACTCTCTATCTCGCTGAATGCCCTCAAGCAGTAGAGCCGTAGCGTGCTCGAAATCTACAGGATTCACGTCAAAAGCCTGGAACCACGTTGGTTTCGACGATATGGTGATGTTTGCCCGAGACGCGGCTTGGGCCAAGGCTGCAACAGCCACCACGTTCGGCTGGTGGACGAGCATCATGAAAGGACTGGATCTGATGACATCGTTCAGGATTCTGCAGGCCATATCAGTAAAGCCGTCCTTGTCGAGCTCGAGGACGTGTATGTAGCCCAGCAGCAGCGGATGCGGAAGCTCCACCGCCGTGTCAAAGCCTATAGACGCCAGCAGCTCCATCTCCTGCCCACATAGCCTCTTCATTTGATTAAGCGAAGGCCTGTCTGGCGGATAGATACCCTCACTCCTGTACGAGAAGGGCAGATTTCTGTCCACGATGTAGTTAAACACCCGCAAAATCTGCTCTGCGTTGACGATTTCGGCAGGCCTGTCCGTTACGGCGCTGCTGCTGGCAAAGTGTACTTTGCAGGCCAGATAGATAGCCGCCTGGGCCATGGTTACCACGGGGTTGTCCTGGAGGGAACAGTTGAGGTAGGCCCGTTGGAGGTAGACAATAGCCGACGCCACAACGGTTTCACTGAGATGCAGGTACACGCCAGCAGTGTGGATAAGCGTGGCACCAATGTACCGGAAGGGAACGTCCTTGTTAACGCGTAGCTGATCTAGCGTGGCCAGGGCATTGGCGCCCATGAGTCGGTTGGGTGGGATGGGTCAGATCAGTGGGACAATGCGAGAGACAACAGGAGAAACAAGACATACGGGTTAGACAAAGCCCGGCCGTTATGCCGTGGACTACGATGAAGACGAATGCGTTCGGTGTATTTTAAGTTAGTATCGTTAGTTATCCTCCAGGGCCAGCAGAATGTACTTTTCTAGGAATTCAATAAGGTTGATGGTGACGGCGGTGCCCTTTGCCTTGACGGCGAGATGGAGGCTCTTGTCGGGGGTGTGTACCTGGAGGACTTCTGTGAAGACCATTCGGCGCATGAGGACGTCTATAGTCTTGAGGTAAGTCTCGACTCTGACTAGGCCCTCCGGGGTGAGCAGGGTCTTGTCGTTGTTGACCTCATCGCCAATGTTGTGATAAATAGTTAGCAGCGTATCGATGAAGGTGAGCAGCGCCTGATAGGTGTCTGGGATGTAGCAGAACTCGGCCTCGCTGGGGATGCCTATGCTGCTGAGGAGGGTGATGGCAGGCGTGTTTAGCTGCAGCGTAGGAGGGAGGGTGTCCCTAGAGAGGTTGGGGTCGGCCAGCGAGGGGAGGGTGGTTGTGAAGATGGGGCACGAGTCAGAGGGGTCAATGTCGGAGTAGCTTGTGGTGGCAGTAATGATGGATGCACTTGACTTGAGGACAGTATCTGCTGAGGAGGTTCGTGAGAACATGGAGCCATGCATTGATACCCGCGAGAAGTATCGCCGTGGTTTCCGTGACGACGGGGCGATGGACACATTGGATGGGTCTGGAAGCTCTATGGCGATCTTCTTGGAGTCGAAGAACTCAAAGAACTGCAGGACGGTCGTGATGGCAAACACGTACTCATCTAGCCCCGTGAATGACTTGTTGAGGATCTTGGCTAGGGAGAGGCCACAAGAGTAGTATGACTTTGCGTTCCGTCGACAAACAAACATCTGCTGCCACTTGTCTGGCGATATCATGATCGGTTTCGGACTGAGCTGAGCCTGCGTGAGCGCATGACTGGCATCGACATGGTACCAGGGTCCCTGTTCCGTTAGAGCATCCTTGAGATACTCCAGCACAATCTTCTTGTTGTCAATGAGTCTGTTGACGCTCGCCTTGGTCATCTTGTGTTGCACAATGGGTTTAGGCTTAGGGACTGCGAAGTCTGAAGGGGAGAACCCATATGTGCCATATACCATAGCCATTGCTCTAGACTTTTTTTTTCTGCGGTTAATTCAGCAAATTTTGTTCTGTAGTTATCTGTAAGATGCAATATTCCAGATTGAGCGGCCCGTCTTGCGTCTGGAATAGCCTGAGCTTGTACTATCGCTTTCGTTCTTATGCTCCTGTGTCGTTTGTGAGTGTGTCGCTGGGCAGCTGTGTACTGACCCCGGATATCCAGCCTATTTATCGCTAATGTGAATCACTGATTCATGGCTAGGCATGTCTAATATATTGCCATTACTCCTATTTGCTTGCTTTTCCCGCCAAATGTATGTGATGACTGTTGCTTTTTTCTGCATAACGTTGTCCCAACGCACCAGTGCATCTCACCTCCTGTTGTCATGTATCACGCCCCAACTGAGACGAACCTTGGCCCTAGCACTGTGCCTAGCGCAGATCTTCAGCCTGGCGCCGACTGCCTGTCTGCCTCAAGCCGGCTGAGTGAGAAACGCAAAATACTGCAGGCGCTAAAGAAAAGGCACGGGAAAATCACCACGTCACTCACGTACTACTTCCCACGATAACAAACATTACTAACAAAGGCAGAAACCGGAGCTAACCGTGCAGAACCACATTGCGAAGCTCAAACGCTACAATCAGATGAAGGATACTGCCTTATCGTTGATTGGCCGAATCGCAGAACATCGAGACGTCACCATTGCCGAAATCTTTGAGGAAATGGGAATCAGCCCCGAGTAACTCACAGAAATCGCCGACCTTCCCAGCACTAATTTTAGTCCCTTTAGCCATCACTAGTCCTAATTCACACACATTTACCTGTGTTAAAGTACTATATGCGATGCAATGCACAACGCAGTCACACGCAAAGCTTCCCCTTCTCCCCTGAGTTGCCCGCGCGCAGGTGCCCATATTTCTTGCTGAGATCGCTAACAAGTAGCCTATCATCCATACCGTATTCACCACCCGCACGCCCTGGTCAATGGGAACCAACCCGCCCAGCAATTGACAGCAATAACTCCAATCATCTATGGCGATCCAGCCCGCATGCCGACGGCACCAAAAATTAGCAAGTCACGTGATATGCCTATTTGGGCACAAAATCACATGACCCATGAAGCACAGCGCGCGGTAAAGTCGGTTACAGCTGGCGCTGGAGGGCGCCGATAGCCAAGCTGGTGGGGTACACGCCGAGCCTATATCGGTCTCAGGCCCTGAGATTACGCTTGAGACAAGATTTTCACGGAGACATACTAAGACACGGTTACGTAATTTTGTCACGATAAGCGCTTAACCAAGGCGATAATCATCAGGGCAAATAATATTGAATCTTGAGCACTCCACGTAAGGGGCGGACAGCCGCGACGAGACCCCCGTATAATTAACCGAAGTGAAACCGTTAGCGCTTTGAGGGCTTCTCGGGGCATGAATGCACGCTTCAGACATGCATCCTGCCCAAAATTTCCGGGTGCACGTCAGCACGGTAGCCGTGTGCTTGTCTCGCAAATAATTCGGGGTACGGGCCAATGAATACGTACGCTTCACGGGGTAGAGGTTCGGGGTAGTTCTAGAATGCTGTAGTAAAAGGCAAGCAGTATTGATGTGCGGTTGAGCGGGTATTGTTCGGGCCGTGATGCGGGGGCTTAGTTCCGAGCCCCGAGCGTCGGATCAAACTGATGTGGCGATGGGATGGATGGATGAGCGTGGAGTGTATAAAGTTTATGTAGAGGATCGTGATGTTCCTAAGGTATAGCATGGTGTTGGTATAGTTCTATAAGCACAGCCATAATGTGAGATCGCACCGCCCATGCAGAGATGTTCATAGTAGGATTTAAGTCCGATGCCGGTGGGGGCATTTGCAGTCAACACCATTGACCATTTGATGTAAGTTATTGCAGTTGGTGAAGGGATGCACCTGATCGAATGAAGTAGCTTAACTGTTATTTCGTCCAATAAGTTCCGCGTTGCATCCATAAATGATTAGGATGCGTTCATAGCTAGTTTACCGCGTCCAATACGACGTTTTGCGTTTAATAATAGCACTGCCGCATTCCGCTTGACAAATCGAGATAGGAGTGCGTTTAATGCCAAGAGCGCTAGTGCAGGGTCGCGGTGTGCAAATCATTCTGCTGTCAATGCACCATTCGGGGTTGACTTTAAGTTATGACAGTGTGGGTTGCGGTGCATCAGGGGAGCGATCGGTGATTGATCGCGGGAGTCGTGGGAGGCCTTGGGGGATCAGTTTGGGGGTGCAATGTGGTGAATAGCATGCTGAGGGCTTTTTGATAGCATTGCAGTGATTTGAACGGCTCGGGACTGGACTGCGGCCGTAATTAAGGGGTCAAATGGGCTGGCCTGTATAAAACTTTCGCGTTACCATAGTTAAGGTTGCAAATGTCGCCACTGCGAGCCAAAACACGTTCTGGGCCGCAACGTGTGCAAGGTCATGTGCCTCTATTGTCTCTTTTCGGATCTTTGCCAACATCACATACATGTCAACATTAAGTTTGGTGATTCGTGACAATTGGTCATTCATGATGTGGAGCCGGTCGCCCATTACCGCCAGTGCAGCATTGACATCATAGTACCCGTCATCGTCATCATCAGCTCGAGGGGCCTCCACTGTCGCATCGCTGCCTTCGTCGTCTTCTTCGTCGTCGTCAAATGTAACCCGACCAGACGATGGCCCTGTAAGGTCTCTGACCATTCGCTCTCTCGTTGGCAAATGGGAACCGCCGGGCTCTGTGACAACAATTTGTGGAATATCGGGATCGCTTCCAACCTGGCTCATGATGCTGGAATCTGAAGATTCCGCCTCGAAATGCCGCTGATGCCTATCGGCCATTTCATTCATGGAGTCTAAAACCTTCCGGATGTGAGCGTCGCCCATCGTTTCTCTTCGTCTCATTGTTAAGCGCCAATCTCAAGCGCTGTGTTGTAATCTTACCGTTATCGACTCGAGAGATGTCGCCGCACGCCGCATGCGCCCTAGCCCTTGAAATTTTACTCTCTTATCGCCTTAACTTTATGCTCAACCCACTTAAACGTATCATGGTTGAGGCAAAGAACCTGAACGGTGTTTTCGCGATCAACAAGCCTTCAGGTCCGACCTCCGCCGACGTGATCAACACGCTTAAAATCACGTTTGATCCTGGTATGGCGAAGAAGAAGCGAGCCAAGTTCAAGAAGCCCTCATTCAAGATAGGCCATGGTGGCACTCTGGATCCACTCGCAAGTGGAGTCTTGGTGATTGGCGTTGGTACTGGAACCAAGCAGCTTGGAAACTACCTTGGGCAATGCACAAAGTCTTACTCTGCCGTTGCCATGTTTGGCTGCTCTACCACCACCTACGACAGCGAAGGAAGCATTGTCAAGTACTCTGAAACAGACCATCTCACAGACGAGAAGATTCAATCCGTCCTTGATCAATTCCGTGGAGACATTCTACAAACACCGCCTGTCTTTTCGGCGTTGAAGATGAATGGAAAGAAGCTATACGAGTATGCCAGATCGGGCGAGGCATTGCCAAAGGAGATTGAACCGCGACAGTGCAAGATTGACGAGCTCAACGCGGGAAAGCTGGTCTGGGACCACGAGTACAAGATCCCCGCTGGCGAGGCCACGGAAGAGGAGAAGAAGTATGCTGCAGTTCTCGATAAGATCGTCATCAAAGAGGAGGAGGGAGCTGAGGAGCCACAGAAGCCTGCGGAAGACAAAAAGTACCCAACTTTGGAGATCAATTTTACAGTGTCATCTGGAACGTACATACGGTCGCTGATTCACGACATTGGCCTGGCTCTGGGCACTACCGCGCACATGGTCAAGCTTGTCCGGACAACGCAAGGAGGATGGAGCCTCGACAAAAACGTTTTCGAACTGAGTGACTTCACCGCGCGAGATCCCGAGGCTTGGACACCGGAACTCCAGCACTATCTGCAAAATGGACCCAATTCCGAACTCAAGTCAATCCGAGACTAAAAACAAAAATAGAAGACGGTCAAGAACGTCAGGCCCAACAATGCAAACGATGCCTTTGATGCAGAATTGTCAAAGTAGACGGCGCCCGGGTAACTGCAGGAGATTGAGCCGTCTGAGCTCAACTGGCCGTAACTCGACTCCAATCCTTTCCCGGATTTGGGACAAATAAACTGGAAGCTGGGGTCGCAGTCCTGCATAATGTTGTAGCACAGGTTGATGCAAGGTAGGATTTCCTTGTAGTTTCCAGGCATGATTTGTTGGTTGATGGCGGGGTTTCGAGACGTGTTGTACGGCCGCGGGTGCAGATATGTATCGTTAGCGCTCCAGTCCATGCATCGTGGCACCGTCACTGCACAGAGCCAGTACCGGTAGGAGTTTGCGCAGTCGTCGCATGTTCGCATAGGCGAGTATCTAGTTTCGTTAGACGCATTGCATGCAACTTGTTCAAGGGTCCACGAGAAGTTTTGGTATGCGGCCCTGGCCATGTCGTCGTAAAAGCTTGTCAGCTGTGATCTGTTGAATGCTGATGCATTTCCCGGCACCGCGTAGGCCACGCCATTGCAAAAGTCGAGATCGTAAATGACCTGGCACGACTTGTCCTGGTTCGTCGCAAAGAACAGCGGCGGCAAGAAGACGGCACCTCCGCTCGAGGCAGCGACCGACAAGTCCGTGTTGTTGTTTGGCTGTGTGATGAATGCATAGTACTCTGAAGATGAGTTGAGTCCCGGCACGTAAAACTGTCCCTTGAACTGTCCACCCCAGCCTCGGGTGGTGTTTGAGATCACAACGTTGGCGGTGTTGATGAGAGCTTGACCAGATGTAATGGCACAGTACGAGCCCATCAGCTGGTTGGGTATAGGGTCGTCCGCATTGTACAGATAGATGTTGTAGTCGCTCATATTCGTCGAGTAGCCGTGCTGGGTCAAGTTTCCAGTCACGAGCAGGGCACTCTCAAAGTCCGCGTCCACCATAAACAGGTTACGGTCGTCAATCACACCAGATCTCAGGTCAAAGTTGGTCGACGCTTGCACCTCGTACGTCCACTGTCCCGTGTTGTTTGGCAGCTTGGGCGCCTTCACAAAGACATAGATTGGAGGCGTGAAGTCGGTGCTCGAGACGTTTGCAAACCCGTAGTACGCCGACATTCCCAAGACGCTGCTACTGTCGCTGCCATTCTGCGACATGTACAAGGCCGGGTACAGGTTTCCGTCCGTGCCTGGGTCGAGGTTCAGAGCACCCGCTGGCAGGTTGCACAGACTCAGTGTTGAATACATGATGGTCGTGTCGTTGTTGTACACCGCATTGGTCACCTCGTATGTGTGTGTGTCGCCTGGGCTGATAACGTATCTAATAGACGAGTTTACAGGCAACGGTGTCGCCGAGGCCGTGGATAATGTAAGCGAAGTCGTCTGCGTTGCAACGGGATATGCCCAAGAGGTGACGCCATCATCATCATCACCATCATCATCAGAGGCTTTGTCTGACCATACCGGTTCCCTATTGTCGTCGCTTGCCTGGTGGTGGTCCTCTGGGTCGTGTCGATGGCCGTGTCCTGTCAGTTCATCTTCGTCTATTTCGTCCAGCAAGTGCTGTATGAGGTCGTCCACATCTCTTTTATCTGCCTGCAGTGATCCTTGTATGGGCTCTTCTATTGTCTCTTTTATGTTCCCTTTCCTGTCTAGTGAAGTGTATGCTAGTAGGCCGTCCAGAAACTGTCTGCCTGCGATGTAGAACGGGTTAACCGCCTGAGCCGGTTGTCCCTGTTCAAGACCATGGGCAGCCACGGCCAATGCGAGCCACAGATACCTCATACCAGATCTGCTGCCAGTGGTGTGTGGGCCTTTGTAGCGTTTGCAGCCTATTTTTGGTCCCTGCTAGCCGCACAGCCAACGTCTGGCAAGCCGTGGCCATCGACGCGACGCGAACACGACCACACGCGATAATCATGTCCGACTTTGATCTCAAGGGAAAGAAAGCGCTGACCCAGAAGGATGATAACGATGACAATCTGCCATGGTGAGTGTTGGTGTGATGCGCTGAAGAGCTAACATAGGGTTGAAAAATACCGCCCAAAATCCCTAGACGAGGTGTCTGGCCACGAGGGAGTCGTCGCCACGATCCGAAAGTTCGTCGCCACAAACAAAATCCCACATCTCCTCTTCTATGGACCACCAGGCACTGGAAAGACCAGTACCATCGTCGCGGTGGCCAAAGAGCTATACGGAAAGAACTACCGAAACATGGTCCTCGAACTGAACGCTTCCGACGAGCGAGGTATTGATGTCGTCCGAGAACAGATCAAGACGTTCGCCAGTACCCGTCAGATCTTTGCCAGCGGGTTCAAGCTTATTATTCTCGATGAGGCAGACGCCATGACGAACGTCGCCCAAAATGCCCTGAGACGAATCATTGAAAAGTACACTGCACACACGCGATTCTGCATCCTCGCAAACTATACTCACAAGCTCAACCCGGCGTTGCTGTCGCGATGCACTCGGTTTAGGTTCTCGCCGCTACAGCAAAGTGCAATCAAAGAGAGATTACAGCATGTGATTGAGCAGGAGCATGTAGAGATTCAGCCGGACGCCTATGATGCAGTCTTGGAGCTGTCCAAGGGTGACATGCGAAGGGCTCTCAACGTGCTCCAGGCCTGCAAGGCTTCGGTCGATCCTGGCCAGCAAATCACAGAGGAAATGGTCTATGAGTGCGTGGGCTCTCCCCGCCCCGACGATATCAACAACATTCTACAGGCCATTCTTAATCAGGATTGGCAGTCGACGCTGGACTCGGTGAACGTGGTCCGACAAGCTAAAGGTCTGGCGCTGGCAGACATCCTCCCAGCCATTTCTGCAGAACTCCAGAAGCTCGACCTCAAGAATGAAACCCTAATTTCCCTGCTGGACGGGCTCAGTCAAATTGAGGCCCGCCTCAGCCGCGGAGGAAACGAAGTCATACAGACAAGTGCCACAATCAGTGTCATTAAAGAAAGTATGGCCCTACAGGCCTAGATAAATAAACATGTAACCATTAGTGATGCTACCGCAGACCTTTCATCAGCCCCCACTCGCACTTGATGCCGTTATTGTCTGCCCACTCTTTAGTAATCGCGTATCCCAAAGCCGCCGCTTCCTGTATCGATGAGAAAATATGCAATGGAAGGTAGTACGGGTCCTCTAGTGGTCGGTATCCCCCGTCGTGTTTGGGCTGTGGAGTAACGTCCTTATTACGACGCGCCCATGCTTTCGGAAAGGCTTGTTCAATAGCCTCCAGAGGCAGGTCTTGCAGGCCGCGTTTGAAGTCTTGAACAGCTGCCTCTTTGGCGTTGAAGAATTTCGATGTGAGCGTTGGTAGATCGTCGTTGATTGGCAGATGATCATCAATTGGCGGTGACAGTGAGCTCGTGGACCCATTGGACATGTTTGTGAGCTTGACTATGCGCATCATAGTCGCTTGTATACACTCTGCTATCCGCAGATTGACGAGCGCCCGAATTTGATAGCACAGTCCCACAAGATGCTTGTTGTTTTCTCGCTCAAAATGCTTAGCCACTCTGCTGATGTAAGGCAGTAACGTGCTCCACGAGTTGGGGTGTGGAATCTGCTTAATCATCTTGTCGCCTCTGTCTTCGTAATCAAAACCAACGATAAATGAAAATATCGAATCCATGAGAATGACCCCTGCAAGCTTGTAGTCTCCATTTTTGGTCGCCGAGTCTGCATCGTGTTTCTTCTCTTGTGCGATGCCCACCCACTTTGCCATTTTGCTCCGCAGCAGACGCGAAAACCTTTCCCGCTGTTCTAGCGGCAAACTCTGGCTCTTGGGTGTTGACGTGGGCTCTTTCTTGGGGAGTGACGGGCTCTCCTTTTTCAGCGATGGCGTTGAATCTTTCTTTGCTGCCAAAACAGGCTCCCTCTCTTTCTTTAGAGCTGATGATTCCTTCTTGGGCACCGGAGTAGACTCTTTCTTCAGCGATGGGGTAGATTCCTTTCTGGCCAGAGCCGGAGACTCCCTCTTGACGGCCGGCGAGCTCTGTGGAGGTTCCTTTCTTGCTATCGAGGGACGCTCGCTGTCCGACTCGCTGGAGGAATAGCTGCGACTGATTTTTGGTTTCTTGGAAGCCACAGACTTGTCTGGAGCCGATGCGGGTGTGATGGATTTGCGTTTTTTGTCATTAGTAGATGCAGCGTCGGTTTTGATGCCCAGGCCGACGACCCTGGATGTTGAGTTGACATTCTCCTTGCGCTTTTCGCTGATGACGGCTGGCTTACCCAGCATGCGCTTCTTCAGTAGGGGTATCTTTAGCTTTACAATTAGGCTTGGCTTCGCCTTCTTCTTCACTGGTTTTGGCGGCAGCGATGGGTTTGCTGCGAGCGTCGAGGTCGATTTCACCGGTTTCACCGCCTTTCCAGCAGCCGGAACGGGACTGCTCCGCTCCGACCTACCATTTTCCAAAATGCCATTTCGTGCGTTTGTCTTTCTGTCCATGTCGTCGTAGAACGGCGGCAGCGTAGGACTCAGCATTCTGTGTGGAATCCTGGGCAAGACCTCGTCCGCCCAAGCTGGTAGCGTAGGGCTCAGCATCGGTGGAAGCGACGACGTCGGCGACGCCAGCGGCGAGCTCACCATCGGCTTGTTAGCATAGCTCACAGCTAAGATTTAATGAGGCGGATCCATATCAGACAATATCAAGACATCCGCATAAGTTTATCCGCAGGTAACTTCACGCTCTTCAGGTCGCATATTCTTGTTGCGGCGACATTTCTCACTCGATTACACTGGTCTTCGCAGTACTCACCTTTCTCCCATTCATGGTTCGACTCATGTCATGTAACTGGCTGGCAGTGTATCAGATGCTAGCGTTGCCGCAATTCACGTCGCAGTCACACAAAACCCCGGCAGACCACGTGATGTTGTGTGTGCTGATAGTTCAATAGCGGAGCAAGTGTAAATCACTGAAGTCAGCCGGCTAGGGCTATGTGCCAATTTGCGGCAGCGGTATGGTATAGCAGTGATTTGTCGCGCGTCCCGCAAGGAGCGTGGGTAGTGGGGTTGGGAGGTGGGAAGATAATATGAGGGACTAGTGTTCTGATGATAGATTTGCTGTCTATGGTAAAATTTAGTGTTATATTTCTATGAAACCCAATTAATCCTGTATAAATATGTGAAAATGCTTTATGATGTGGCATTGAATCAGACGGAGAGATCACGCAAGCGAATATAAATAGACTCGCCTATACTGCGCCCGTGAATCAACACGCAAAGTGAGAATGCTCAATAAAGCTCTGAGAAGCCGTGAATGAGAAACCCAGAAAGACTTGGTCCTCTTCCGGCTTGCCCAAAAACTTGGGAATGCCAATGCCCGAGTCCTCTGGCGTGATAGCCATAGATGTGAATGCTGAAGAAAAGTTCTCTGCGAGCTCGGGGGCAGTGACAACTGGCACAATTGGTGGAACAATGTCTGGGTGCCTCACCTCGAGCTTGGCCCAGTCAATCTTTCGGAAGAACCTGTGCTTCTTGATGACGTCAATGTCCTTGTAGCCCAGTCGTTTCGCAGGTTCCTTTCGCAGCAGACGTGTCAAGAAGTCCTTTGCATCTGCCGAGAGGTAGTACGGCAGCTGCAGCTTCGACTTTTGAATCTTTTCAATAATTTTCTGAGTGTTGTTGCCTCTGAATGGAGGGTTGCCGGTAAGGAGATCATGTGTAACCGCGCCTAGCGACCACCAGTCCACAGCGTAATCATATTCCTTGCCAGCCAAGATTTCTGGCGCCATGTACTCCGGCGTGCCCAAAAAAGTCTTGCATCCATCGTCGGCGACCTTGCTCATGCCGAAATCGGTCAAAACGAGGTGTCCCTCATGATCCAAGAGACAGTTCTCAGGCTTGAGGTCTCGGTAAACAACGCCAACGTTCACCTGCAGATGGTACAGGGCCAAAATCATCTCCGCCGCGTAGAATGCCGTCACGTCTTCAGAGAACATTCGCTCCATGGCAAGATGCGTGAACAGCTCGCCGCCCTGCGCGTACTCCAGAATGAGATAGAGCTTCTGCGAGTCCTGTAGTGCATAGAACAGACGCACAATATATGGGTGCCTCACCGATTCCAGAATAGTTCGCTCGTTCTTGGTCTGTTCGATCTTTTTCTTCTCGACAACCATGGACGCCTTCTTGAGCTGCTTCTGCGCAAACAACTTGCCGGTCGCCTTCTGCCTGACCAGAAACACTTTGCCGTAGGCGCCTTCACCAAGAACCTTGATTGGCTCAAAGTCTGCTGGGGTCATCTTCTTCTTGTCGGCGAAAGACGACACGTAGTTGGTATCAATACCAACCTCGTAAGAGTGGCCCAGTCGCGAGCCGTAGCTGTGGGCCTCGTCGTCAATGTAGCCATTTGGGTAGCTTCTGGAGTTTCGTCGCGCAATGTTGATAGGTTTGCTCCTGTTTAGCTCGGCGACTTGGTCGTCGCACTCGGTGTAAGTAAACTCTTCAGAGAAGCTCTCGCCACGAATTCGCGGGAGGCTCTCTTCCATTTCATCGAATTTGAAGATTTCGGCCATTTTTGTCTTAACCAAAATCCAAGACGCGTGTCGGTGGGCGAGGGATTCACAAGGTGAAGCTGTAAATGAGGGAGGTGGTCTGGACGAAAGCTGTGAGTGATGCGAATTCCATTAGTACCGGGTTATGGTATGAGGTGTAAGCAACAAGAGCTGAAATTTGTATGGTCGCCGTGCGCGCAGAGCCGCAGACGCGGAGCATGAGCGCATATCCGCGCATGATCGAGGCACGTTTCTAAACCCGCTAAACCCCGTCAGGGAATATTCACTCGGGTTCCGGCACGTGGCTCATCACGCGGTGTTTGGGCACCAAGATGGCTGGCTCTGTCACCGTATTCCCGCGCCACCTACTACTGGCTGGCCAGGCGTTGTTGTTGACATCTGCACTCTGATCTCCCTCTTTGAGGCATATCCAAAGACAAGAGACTCAGTTCCGTGCCCGTAGCTGATCGTAGTCCCTTCATTCTCCAGCACCGCCACGAAGCCGAAATACTTGGCGCTCTGTAGCCGGCGGTTTATGGTGAAGACACCTTCAATTGTATCATCAACCAGCCTTTGGCAAACGTCTCGCGCCAGCCCGAGCGCCATGATGTCCTCGCCGTGGCCCGTGCATAGACTGACAGCCGTTTTTCCGGGGATCTGAAGTATGTGCGATCCACTGCCGGCCATAGCCGCTGGCCCAATTCGGCCAGGCAGTTTCAGAACCACCCCACCGGACGATGCTCCGGCAGACCAGTTACCGTGAACGTCACGGCAAATCACCCCGACTGTATCGTCAACGCCGTCTTCTGCGAGTGTCTTCTCCCCCTTCTGCTCTAGATGTTCAGTCCAATAGAGGAACGACGCCAGAGACTCCCGCGAAGTGAGCTCCCCACACGCCAATCCTTTACCCACAGCGTACTCGCGGGCACCCTCACCACTCAAGAACAGAGGTCTGGCCAGGCCGTTTGCGTCTGTAGCTAGTGCGTCGTCTAACAAACATCCAGCGATCTCAATGGGGTTTTTGACTCCATTCACGCCACCGACAGCTGTAGTAAGGTTGTTCGCGCTATCCACCAAGGAAGCATCGCACTCCACTTGGCCTTTCCTGTTCAATTGCGACCCGAATCCGGCATTCGTAAGCGCCGAATCTTCTAGTAGTTTAACCGTAGATATAACCACACTCCGACAGTCTTTTTCTTCATTCAAGGCAGCCAATCCGTCTTTAAGTGTTTTACTGATCAGCTTCTTCTCAAGCTTCGCACGCTGCTCTGATCTCCTGCCAGCGCCAACGTGTACCACAATCAATGGATCACTCATCCTGCACAGTCAATTGCGCAATATCAGACCCGCGTATCACCACAGGAGTATCCAGCTCGCCCCAGTCGGTGATCAGGCCCTGGATCACAAACTTTGACTCGGAACTGTCGACTGCAAGTAGACGCTTCCCTTCAAGCTTGGTACCGTCCTTTAGCACCAGTTTCACGCCAGTGTCCCTTTCTGTAAGCGACTCAAAGAATGCGAGAGTGCGGCTTCTCTGTGTTGATTTCAATTCAGCCTCTTCCATTCCAAAGTCATTTGATTAGTCCAAGACTCATATATACACAGTCAATTAATCAGTACCATAAGTTCATAACTCAACCCTTACCCCATCACGTGATCACATGATCATATTATAATCTCACAATGCCAGAACTTTTACTTGACAACGCCCTCATGTCAGTGCCACCGTGGAGAGCAAAGAATTCGGGTATGCAAACCAAAGACTATGGACAATCTAACTCAGCGTTCACGCCGGTTTCTACGAGCCGTAAACTAACTAGCCAGAGCCCGTATCAGAACGCGTACCAAAACCAGTATGCGAGCTCAAACCAGACGAACGAGGCGACTCAGTCAGAAGGAACTCAATGGCCCGATTCACTTCGTAGTTTTATGACTCGGTGCTTCAACGAGGTTCTACCTGAGGACAGAGAACAGATGGAGATTGAGATGAAGGAGGAGGTTACCAAAGCATTTGACCAGAAGCGTTTATGGGAGATTGATTGGGATCACAAAAGTCTGCCCATTCTAGAAAAGCGAAAGAAGCTACTTGCGAAAGAGGCCAAGAAAGAGAAGAAGAGGCAGAAGCAACAATCGCACTGGGATCAGCAGAAGTCAAATTGGGACGACGAAGGCAAGCGAGAAAAGAGGCAAAAAAGGTTCCTAAACAGTACCCCAAGTTCCACGCCTCGGGAGGAAGAGCCAGTCGACCTGGACCAGCCTCTTGTTGGGCGAAATACAAATTTGGAGAAGAAGTATCTCCGACTAACCTCTGCGCCGGACCCGGAGTCTGTGAGACCGTTGCATATATTGAAACAGACCCTGGATCTGTTGAAAAAGAAGTGGAAAGAGGAGCAAAACTATGCGTACATTTGTGACCAGTTCAAGTCGCTACGGCAGGACCTCACAGTGCAACACATTCAGAACGAGTTTACCGTCCTGGTATACGAACTGCATTCGCGAATAGCCCTGGAGAAGAGCGATTTGGGAGAGTATAACCAGTGCCAAACGCAGCTCAAACAGTTGTACGCGTTGGGACTCGAGGGTAACCAGCGGGAATTTCTAGCATACCGAATATTATACCATTTGCACACCCAAAACAAGGCGGAAATCGGACAGCTGCTGGTGGCCATGGACGAAGAAACGTATAGAGATGCCGCCGTGGCGCATGCACTGCGGGTGTGCGAGGCAATGGATGTTCACAATCTGCATCTGCTGTTTCAGCTGTATGTGACCGCTCCGAACATGGGTGGCTACGTTATGGACTCCTTCATCGTACGGGAACGATTACATGCACTCGCCTGTATGTGCCGGGCCTATAGACCGAGCCTGCCTATAGAGTTTGTCGTCGAGCAACTGGGCTTCCAGGACGCCGACGAGGCGGCTGAGTTTTTGCGTGGCTATCAGGTGGAGCTGGTAGACGGGAAGATTATGGCCAAAGAGGCGTATGCGTTGGTGGAGGTGGCAAGGCAGAATGCATTCAAGAAGGTGGACATCAAGGGTCAGATTTAGAGAAATACGTCATATCAGCCAGTGAGGAGAGCACAGACATGCAGCCGGCAGATCGATATTGGATAGTCGCCATTCGCAGTACCATGTGTCCTGGACAGTTGGGCGTATTCATTGGGAAATTCTGAGCCTGGCTTAGCCACGGAAACGAGCGACGACGCGGCAGTAAACACGATAGAGTCTGACCGCTGCCTTCAAGACATTGCGGGGCCATGAGTCCTGAACAGGTTGCTTGGGGCGAAGACGTGGCTTTCGGGCAACTCAATCTCCGGCTCCGCCTAGCAACCAACATCTTACTATTCGTAGCTAGTTATGTAATCCTTAGCTTAGAGTCATTTCTTCCACAACGAGGGTCACGAGCTAATCAAACGACTCGCCTAGGGCAATGATGTTAAACATGGCGTTTTCATTCTTGGTTTCTCGCTGGAGGAACTCTCTCACAACCTGTAATGGCTTCTCAGAGAACAAGTCTCCGTCCGCTTCTCCGAGATCAATTGGCCCCAGTCGTCGGCCATCGAGCTCGTAGAAGTTGCCCGTACCGTTCTTAGACCTTGTAATGCAAACATAATGGTGCTCAACATCCGCGTCAGCGTCTGGGGCGGCGGTCGAGCCTGAGCTCGCCACCGCCGAGTGTTGCTTCTCCAGGCTATCCGAGTTCTCAAGGAACTTGGCTCTATCCTGAACGTTCAACGGTCTTGCTCCACTCACAATCTGGTCAATCTCCGAGCCTGGCTTTATAAACTTCTCCGGTATACCGTTAGCAAGAGCGTGTAAGAGGGCATACGTTCCACAGGCATTGCCTATCGTCTGCCTGAACCAGAGGGCGTCTTCCCTCTCAGTGCCGGAAATTTGGTTGTAGTAATCTTTTTCCTTGGCCTTGTCATTCTCCAGCCGGTATTGCTCATAGGTCTCAGATACTGGAAATGCCAGGATCAGGGCGTACACTGGCCTCGGCACCATCGCCAACAGGTCTGGCTCGTCGATTGAATACACATCAGAGCACACAATTGACTCCGACACACCTAGCGAGTGAATCAGGTCATTGAACACCTCTGGGTTGGACTCTAGTGGCACGAAATGTTTCATTCTTGCGGTGTGTGTTTAATTAGGTTGATAAGCGCGATAAGCAATCTCCCGTCACCAAACTGTCGTCAACGCCAACGCGGGCTAATTGCACCGTTATTTGCCATCACGGGATCTCGGAACTTATAATGAGTATAACTACTTGGAGCCGCCCACCGCTCGCCAATAATGGCCGATGAGGAGCGACTGGTTCCACACGTGGGTGAAAAGCCTCATATTGTCGGACGACGCGATACGCTATGCCTGCATAACCTCAGGGATCCTCACAATCATCTCGGTGGTTTCCGTCTCAATATGGTTTTTCTCCGCCATTCCTAAACGTGACAGACACTTTCGGCATCTGCTGCTGATGATACTCCTAGTGACGGATCTGATTCGGGCGGTCGTCATGATGATATATCCAGTTTGGTACCTGATCAACGGGAGCTACGGCCGGCGTGAAGTTTTTGAAGGCAAGGCAATCTCCTGTGACTTCATGGGCTTCACTACCGCATTGGCCATTGAACTCTCTGACGCAGCAGTGATCGTGATTGCCAGTCACACTAGCATGATGGTTCTCGCGCCCGATTTCCGCAAGAGATGGGGACCCCCCAGACTGAGACTGATTGCGCTAGTACTTGGAGTCGGTCTTTCTGTTCTTTCTGCTGGCCTGGGCCTGATTAAGACCCCGCAAGGAGCGATAAACAGTCTGCGCAACCCAGGAAAGTTCCATTCTGGCTACGCTTGGTTTGCTTGCGGGTGCTATCTGCGAACCCAGCCGCTGTGGTACAGGCTCGGGCTGTCGTGGGGCCCTCGCATGCTCATGATGACTACCATTTGTATTTTATACGCCTGCATCTATTTCAAGGTCAGGAAAAGTTATCGGGTATTGGGAAACGACTTGTCTGTCACCGATTCCACTACGCAGCTCAAGGTGGAGTCACCGTCAAAGCGGCTATCGAGCTTACGGTCCTGGTTCTCTTCGCGGTCCAATAGCACATGTGTGGACACGGACAGTAACCCTGTGCATCAAATCAACAGCTCGCTCTTCCTGGACTTTCAACAAAGAAGACAAGCGGCACTCAAGAATCTGAGTTATCTCTTGCTGTACCCAGTGGCATACGTCTTGCTGTGGCTAATACCGTTGGCCCAAGAGATTTACATGATTCATCACAGACAAAGAGCGCCTCCGCCATGGCTCCAGGTGGCGTCTTCTTGGGCAATGGCGTTCAGTGGCGTGGCCAATTCCATCATGTTTTTCCTGAAGGAGAGGCAGAGCCGGCTGAGGAAAAAACCCAGCGAGACCACATTCCATACGTTCAACTTTGGTTCTGCCAGCACCGGATCCATCACACCAATCTCTCCGTGCCATGTTGACACCTTTCCTTCAATGCGCCGTAATGTCAGCTTTTCACTGGGTTCTACCTCAGAGCGTATTGATGAGGTTTAGCTCACCTGTGAGAATGTTATCATCTGTATTAATTCAACAACACATACTAAGCCTCGCTGATAGATTTGACGTACTTGACGAGTCGTTTGTATTCCTGATGCATTTCCCGAATGTCAGCCATGGTGAGTGAGTCTGTGTCCATGGTGGCAAATCTATCAATTGGCGCAGGCTGAAGTTTGAGTCCGGCCTCGTTCACTGAAGTGGTACTGGCCGTAGCCGACCGGCTGCCTGGTTCTTCGTCAACAGAGTTTGCTCGGAACGGACGGAACCCAGATGAGAACTTTGCAAAGAATGGGCCTGAGCTAGAATCGTTGGATTTGGATCTGAACCGCCGGCTGTCTAGAATACCAAGATGCTTTGATGACTCGTCAGATGCGACGCTGAGCTTGGACAGGCTCTGCTCAGAGTTAGTTCGCTCCATTCCAGGGGTAGGGTCCAGTCCCACAACTTTTCTAGCGTCGTCCAAAGTGTGTGGATACTTTCCATCGTTGTTCTGTGCCGTCTCGGTGAGTTTTCCCATGAGGAAACGATACGAGCTTCCAATGGTGGTACCCAGGGTCTTGAATCCCTGGTCGGCCGAGCTGACGAGATCTGTGTGGGTGATGACTGGTTTCTTGCTGGCTGGGGTAGGGGCAACGGGTTCAGGCTGAGTGGTTAGCGACGTGACATCCGTTATTTTGGCTGCTGCATCCAGATCAATATGCAAAGTTTGTGCCAGCGAGGCCGAATGCAAAAACGTGACAGAGGCTTCAAAATTGGTGAGACAGTAGTGCGACTCGCCCTCCAGCAGAGTCTTGTTTCTGAACCGCGTAATGAACTTGAGGTTCAGCCATAGGTCCGGCGTGTCAAAGAATATGAAGGTGTAGAGCAGAGCAGGTAAAATCAGGTCCGCGCTTGTCTGTCCCTTGAGGTTATCCGACAGCGCTTCCACGATGACCTTGTGAGCCCGCAGCAGATACTCCAGCTTTGATCTAGGTGTCTTCGCCTGGTGCATCAGCAGCAGCTCCTGGCCTGCTTCTTTCAAACCCTCGTGAAGCTGTTCTTTCGTAATTCCCGTAAGGTCCAGGTTCTCTAGCGTTATCGGGATGCTCTTCAATGCCTTGACTCTGTTCTGGATATGCTGATTAGTGTTTCTGTCGTCTGTCTGGTACGACAAGTTGAATATGTTGTCGTAAACCATCTCTGTCGCTTTACTTTCGGCCAGCTCCACCATCTTCTTCAGCCTCGCTGGCCGCTGCTGCCGCTCTTTCTTCTTCTCCGCGATCTCTTGAAACGTTTCCAGCGGCTGCTCTTTCCGCGAGTTGTACCGGAAGAAGCCCTTCAAGTAATCTTCACATTGGATCGCAAAAGAGACGTAGAACTCCTGGTACAGGTTCGCGATGTCATCCGCAGTCAGCGGCGTAACGTACTTTGGCTCTTTGAGACTGACGATGAACTTCTCAACACTTCGATCCAACTGACTGGGCAGTTTCTCCTCCTCCTCTTTGCTGGCAGTACTGGCGGTCTCTTCTTTAACTTCTTCTTTGCCCTCTTCCTTCACGTCTTCTTCCTTATGCTGCACCTCATCCGGAATGCCGTAGGATTCCTTCTCAGACTTGAGTGACATCCAAGATCGATGCTTCGCTAGAGGTGGCGTATGGAACATGCTTGATTCTGGCATTCCACTATACTGAGTTCTCTAGAACTTGTTCTGATAGTGTTCCAGTTGTCGGCTGTGATCCAGATCTGCCAAAGTCAATGCAAGGTTCCCCCTAGTGGTCTCCCATCACCCCACACGTCTCACCTGACGCAGCAGCGTTCAAGGGCTTGTAATATAACGTTATCGGTTAGTATGGCATCTACCCCATTGCCATGGTTGTACCTATAAATATACTACGCCTACGATCTGCTACCCATAACATATGTCTTGCCTGGGATACTATTTTCAGACGCATATTCTGATACAGCGGTGAGATTGCCATGCCTTGAAGCCGTCTGGTGCCAAGTAGCCAGTAACATGTTCATTTGGCAAGAGGACAAACCCAACTTGTCACTCAAAACCATGCAGGCCTGCTAGCCCCAACCTTATCCCTTCCTAGAATCTTAATCTTATCGCAAATCACGTGACGTGTCTGGGTTAGGGTCTATAATATGGACTCTCGAAGCTTCCAGATAAATCCACAAACACTACATATCAGGCCGACGCAAAGCACTAGTTCTCCAAATGATGAATGATGGACTATGAAAGGTTCAAACGCCCTACACGAGATGTCCATGCCAGAATCAGCAAGAAGCGGCTGATATCCAAGTTCGCTGACCTCAAACTTGGTCCTCAACGTCCTCAAATTACCCTAACTCCGCCAGAGCCTGAGCGTATGGACACAGGCGAAAATGTCGTCTACATACCGAGCATAGACGCATTTTTGCGTGACTACGAAGACGAGAATGATCCAATAGACGGGATTATACTCAAACGGGCCCTGGGAATCCCGTTCACCATCACACAGAGGCCGCACTACTATCAAAGGCCCACTATGGCGTTGATCCCATACGTTCCGGCGCCCTGGGTTGTCTTTCATCACTGGTATCGCTGCCAGGCTTATGTGGAGGACCACATGGACGTAGATGAAGATGGCGATGTCGAGATGGAGTAGCAATCTACCCTCTGTCATTATTTAACTAACCTCAGCAATATCAAGACCACGATATATTTGAAACTTTTATTTCATCATTGATCGTAACTACTACGGAGGCTATACGAATATACAAGCTCGCAGCCGTCCTAAACTGAAAGAACAGGGCATTATTCATTAGTCATCACGCGAGCCGGATTCACAAGCCAAAGCAGTGGCTAGTGCTAGTGGTTAGTGAGTCTCCGGCTGCTGTCTATCTCATTCATGTTAGTCATCGAGCGTAGAGCACAAGCTTGGCCTTGCCGTCCAGTGCATACCCGAGATCTTCGTCGTTCATGAGCTGATCAAGCTCGCCATTAGCATGCTTGTGGAGCAGCGCCACTTCAGACAGACCTAATCGCTCCGACACTCGGGCAACCAGACCGTTGAATGAGATGTTGGATGGCACCTTGATTGCAATCAAGTCATCCTCGTAAAACACCTTAACCTTGACAAACGACGTCACAACCGAGCTCTGAGAAGGCTGCGACTGGTGTCCGAAAGCTCTCTCTGTTTGCTGTTCAGGCTCCATACGTATTTGTTCTTGTGATGGCTGGTGCTGGTGTTGTTGCTGGTATTGCTGTTCTTGCAGCTGCTGTTGTTCTCTCATTTGCTGCTCTCGCATCTGCTGCTCTCGCATCTGTTGTTCCCTCAATTGCTGTTCCTGCTGCTGGTGCAGCTGGTGTTCGTGCTGTCGCTGCTCCTGCAGTCGTCGCTGCTCTTCGTACTCGGCCTCATCGAACTCATTGTAGTGCTCCGTTGGATCTCGGTCTGTGTCGTAGTAGCTTTCTGGATCCCGCTCTGGCTGTCTCTCCACCTGTGTGTTTCTTTCTGATCGCTCAAAGTCCTCGTAGTTTGAGCTGACCGGCGTCGCTGGGTAAGTGACTGTGTTCTGGGAGCCTGTTCGCTGGTGGCCCGTCTCGACTGGTGCCCTCGGTTCCCCAGAGAGTCGTGGTTGCGGCATGGCGCTCGTTCGCGTCGGCGTCTCTATGTCACCTGTTCTGAGCGCAAACAGCTGCTGTACGGTGCCGCTCTGAGAAATGTATGCAGGCATCATGGTGAGATTTCGCACGTAATCGTCGAGGTTTGCCCTTCGCTGTGACGAAATTGAGTCATTGACATAAGTGAGTGGGCCGGGCATGAAGGGCAGTATTCGCTGCTTTCCAGTTCGTCCAGCTTCCTCTGGAAACTCATCAAGCAGCTTGATCTGAAAGTCATAGAAATCTTGATAGTATCGACACAGGTTTCGGTATCGGCCATTGTTCAGCTTAGCCACCACCAAATACCAGTATCGGCCACCATCAAAGGCATATCTGTCGACGGAAGCGGAAACCACAAAGTACGGGCTTTCCAGAGACATCTTGTTCATCTGATTAGTGAGCTGCGTCGGACTCTGCAGCTGCTGCTGCATCTGCTGTTGCATCTGTTGTTGTTGCATCTGCTGCTGTTGCAATTGTTGTTGCTGTGCCTGTTGCTGCTGTTGCTTCTCATCGTCGATTCTTCCCAGAGGAATACTGCTTGCCTTGTACTCAGCAGCCCGCTGCTTCCATTCCTCTACCCTAGGCACACCGGCCCTCCTAATGGCATCCTCTATGTTGTTGACAGGCTTGTTGGTGCTGAGGTCTCTAATTTGCACAAACGATACGGGGATCAAGCCCGGTCCACCGAGCCGGCCAATGGGCTTGGCCACGAACCATTCGTCATTTGACTGTGCAATGATGATGATGCTCTCACCGGCGTTGGCCTGCAGCTCATCCTGTCGCTCAGCAACAAAATCATACAGAACCACACCGTAGAGCGGTGCCGGACCAGTGCTAGAAGTTTTGCTTGATGACCGGCTCGACGGGTTGGGCGAGACAGGAGGCGATCCAGAGGTCCGTCCGCCTGACATTCTCGCAGGGGCTGTGCCGCCTGAACCTGATAGTCGCGCCACCGCACTCGCTGGTATGCTGCTGGTAGATAGTGTGCTGGAGGCAGAGACTGAACTCAGTGGAACTGTGGGGATCGCTTCGCTTCGTGATATGACCTCAAAATAGGCCACAGGCACCATGCCTCGTAGATTGGAGGGCGGGTCGCACGCCTCGAACCACTCGGCGTCGTTCTCGTTGCCTACCACATATAGAAAGTCACCCTTGGAGAATCCCAGCTCGCCTGGACCCTGGGCTGTGTAGTCGTATAATGCACGAATGATCTTCTTCGGCGCTGTCGTGGCCATCGTCTTCCCTGTAATAACGCCGCCGCCAGCGCTGCCGCCGCTGGGCGGGGCAGGAGCGGTAGTACTCCCGGCGGCGCTGGTCTGCGAGCCAGCGGAGCCTCGTTTCTCGCCTTTGAGGGAACGTCGCAGGCCCTGGGTTAGCACTCTCCATGAACTCGCACTCCACGACCATGAGGTGGATAAGCCAGAGACACCTGATTTCTCCATCGTGTCTGTCTAGTTGACGTCAAGTTTCACGTACTAGAGCCATGAGACCACGAGACGGCGACCGTGTTTGATCTTTTTTTATCTAATCATGATTTGTCGTGCAAGTGTCTTTCTCTTGGCAGGCACGGCCACGTGATCTCACATTCGCTTGGTAGCACATATATTTGGCCTTCGCAATAGCCACGGTGCCCTCTCCTCGCCATCCTACTCACCTTAATCATTGATCGTGAAGGAGAAATTGGTATAACCGGAAATTTCGTGTGGCGCGGTAAGTCCCAAGGCTGCAGAACAACCCATATGCCAGCGAGCACGGTGCGCATTCAGGTGGGGCAACAGGGAATTAACACACACATACTGTACGGTCTACAGGTCAGCTGATGCGTGCATACAATGCTATAGAGAGCTGGATAATTTTGGACTAGAAATCAGAGTTGTTTACCCATCTCTGTTACAGGCTGTTACGCGATGAGGCACACGAATACGTGGCACATGCATCTGGCTTGACGTGTTTGGTTAGTGCAGGTCAGTACCAGTGATGATGACGGGTAGTGGCTGGCTTGACTAGTTGGCTCGCATACAGACGTGCTAGCCTGTCGGAGCAACCTCGGCCAAATTCAGGTGGCTATACACAGTGTGAAAACCCTTACGGCAAGAGTTCTACAGGGAGCAAATCCCGGCCGAGGCATTGCACCTTGACCATAGCTCTAATTGTATCATGAAGAGCAGTCTTTGAACATGCAATCAGCGCCGTGTAAACCACTCTATGCAAACGACTGTATTTTAAAAATAATCCGCGATCTGTGACTGGTTGCCCACCGCCTAAACGGTGAGGCTCTCCCAACTCATCTGACGACACCAATATGATGGAAGAGTCACTAATATTGTCTAATATTCGATATTGGTATGCTCGAACGAATTGTGGCGCAGAACGCTGTGAGGCGAGCTGCGCGTTTGGCGCAGGCTGTTGCTAAAGCCGACAGCCACGCTGCCTCTAAGGACGACGCCTCCCCAGTGACTGTCGCCGATTACGGCGCTCAGGCCATCATCATCCACGCTATCCGGGCCGCGTTCCCTACGGACCGAATTGTGGCGGAAGAGGACGCCGACAAGCTCCGTCAGGATCCCGCCCTCGCCGCCGCTGTCTTTGAGCACATCCGAAAAGCGAACGAAGACTCTCTGGACATCGCCAAGGTCTCCACTGCCGCAGAGATGCTCGCCGCGCTTGACAGCGGACGGGACCAGGGTGGACAGGGCCGGCTGTGGGCATTGGATCCGATTGACGGCACCAAGGGCTTCCTGCGAAAGGAGCAGTACGCTGTCTGTCTGGCCCTGATCCAGGACGGCCAGCCAGTTCTGGGCGTTATCGGCTGTCCAAACCTTGACGGTACTCTGTTCACTGCTGTCAAGGGCGAAGGTGCTTTTGTGGAGCCATTGGATGGCGGAAAGTCTGAAAAGATTCAATTCAACGAAATCACCGATCTGAGCAAAGCTAGCTTCTGCGAGTCGGTCGAGGCCGGCCACAGCTCGCACGGAAGCCAGGCCGCCGTCGCTAAGCGATTGGGAATTGTTAATCCCTCGGTGCGAATGGACTCGCAGGCCAAGTACTGTTCCGTCAGCCGTGGACAGGGCGACATTTATCTGCGGTTGCCTGTCAGCGCAACGTACCAGGAGAAGATTTGGGACCACGCTGCTGGTTGGGTGCTGGTGAAGGAGGCTGGCGGTGCTGTGACTGATGTTCACGGCAAGCAGCTTGACTTTGGCGTTGGACGAACTCTGAGGGACAACAAGGGTGTCGTTGTGGCCAACAAGCAGGTCCACGAAAAGGTGCTCGCCGCCGTTCAGGCTGAACTGGGTTTGTAGCATAGTCAAAATGGTGAATATTCATACACTACTTGAGCGTTATGTGCCTACAAGCTTCGATGCTTTTCAGCTGTCAGGAATCTTACGGCTGACAGAGCGATCCTCGCCCATGACGACGTTGTCTGGTGTGTTTTCTATAATCCCCGGAGGAATGTTTACAATTTCGCAGCACGTGACGTGATTATGATGCCGCCCCTTAAGGTACGTGGAGAAGGGCTTCCTATAGCGCCTGTTCAGAATCTGACCGGATCTCACTAGCATCCAAACTGTGGCAGCGAATATAGTGCGAACTATCAATGCAAGATGTTATTTCTTCTGCGTTCTGTAGACGAGCTTGTTTCTCGTCCATCAATTCCAGCACGGATTGGCCTCGCGCGGATATTAATTCAGAAATATGCATTAATTTTAATTAAAGGTATAGCGCAACTGATACACATGGGGCATGCCAACATCGACTAGTCCGAGTGTACTACATTCAAAATAATTAATAATAGAGATTTCGACGATTTCACATATATTAATTTGAGTCAGCGCGGGTAACTTCTTAATTGCACATGCGCGCGCAACTATATCGATCAAAACCACTCCAGGCCCGATATCCACTCGTTTCGTCCCAGAGTCAGCAAATCACAGGTCCTTTTTGCTTGAGAAATGCCGAATTAACGTACGCCTCGTCACATGGATCCGCTATACAACACACAGAAAGCTTATGCGCGCCATCACCTGGTGTTGTCGATGATAGCATAGCCGGCCAACGAGGAATTGTTGTCATGGCTCAATTTGTAGAATTGCAATTGTCACTATATCGAATGGTCTCACTGCTGAGACATTATGTATGCATCAACCGCTCGAGGTATACTCGCGCTGTACGTAAAGCTGGACAATCTCCGGCGTATCCGACTAGCCGATGCTTTTCCGGGGAAGCTTCACGATATGTAACCTACGCATGTCCAACGCATATCCCGCGCTATCCCGTCTGGATTTTTCCGGCCGGTCCGTTTATCCGATTTTCCGGTCATTTGCATGTGTGAATATGCGTTCAGGGGCTGTGACTCTTTTTTTGTGCGTCATGCTGTGCCAGGAAGAGCGCGCGTCTAGGCCTTTGTGATGAAGTACCCCTGAACATTGGTTTTACATGTGTTGGTTTCAGTAATAGGTGTCTGAATCAAATGCCTAGGGCACAGCCCTAGTGTCTTAGTCGTTGTTTACGGCTTTTCTGGTTCACCTATTCTGAGCAAGTTGGAACCAAAAATTTAATATACGAGTTCAGCCGCACGACTACCCCGGATTTTCATAACGTTGAAAACGGTCGAAATGAAATCGCTTGCAGATCTCTAGATGAGGGGGACCACATTAGCCAGCTTTACACAACGATATAAGTCCACGTCAACTGAATTCTAAGTGGTCCAGAACGATGACGGGTGATGATGTGTCCGACTGCCCGACATTACCTCCGGCGCGTGAGTCGTGTCTCGTTCGTGTTATATCATCAGCGAGTATTTGAATAAGTTTTAGTAAGGATTAAACATGTGCACCGGTAGCTCTGCCCTGCTCCCCTATTTCGAGTGCCGCCCCGCTCTGGGATTGTCTAACCCCACCAAGCCTTTCAGGGACGTATTACAGACCCTGAGCACGATAATACACGATAACTAGCCGTTGGTCCGATCCACAGCTTTACTTGTAAACACACGAAACCGTGCCGGCTCGTCCACACCGGTCATCAGCTCGTCACTCGTTTCTCTAATAAGCAATCCTCGAAGCAGGCGGCTGACAAAAGCTGAGCAAATGACTACCAGATGATTGGCGATACCGCCGATGTGCCATGACGTCAAGCGTATGCTCCCCTTAGCTCGTTAGGGATCCCGAGAGACCCGGCATGCAAATTCCAACCTTAATAGTATCGGGCTTTGGGCGGAGCAATCGCCGGATCCTCTATTCTCATAGCATTCACATTCACATTCACATTGTACGCCGTTTCCCCATAGACGCCAGACGCGCTAATATCGCCGTCGCGTGACGTTCCCTTGGCAACAGCCACGCTCCTCGGACAGGGTCGGGACAAGAGCGCGTGGCTCCGGTTACGTCCGTGCCGTGCTAGCCGATCTCTCATCGCTGACCTGGATTCACTACACTACCAGTTAAGGGTTAAGGGAAGATGTTTTGTATGGAGAAAGACCGGGGTGCATGGCGAGCGATGCCAGCTTGATCTGGGCGGCTATTTACGCTGAGACGGACATTTCGCGGTGTAACGCTCTGCACGCGCCTCGGCGATCATTCATTCCGCGATCGAGAGAGACAAGACAATAGAATAGCAATGCGGCAAGAAAACGTAGACAATAATAGCGGGGAAATACTAATGGCATCGCGAGCTTGAAATAGAACCGAGTAACCGACCGCCGGACATATGTATAACGGTACCCATATATGTGTCCGTCACTCCGCCAACGGCACGCACACGGCTCGGACCGGGCGAGATTGCCGTGGTCATCTTACTCAGAGTATATTACCATCCACGGGGCCTCCATTGTCCAGCACCGAATCTTTGAGGAGTGACACGTTAGCAGTTGTTACTTGTCAGCGTTCTCTGTCAGTGAGTGGAACACGCATACAGTTTCACTTTTCATTTTGTTTTTCGGCCCAGCGCTTTTGTTCGCCGGTTCCCGGAGCTCCTGTCTGATCTTTGTTATGTCACTAGTTATACCGCAGTCACATACACCTACACCATCGAGTACACAGGGACAATCCAGGAGACTAGGCAACGCCAGCGGGAACAGCATATCTGGCACTAGCACACCGTCCACATCCAACACAGCAATCACAACGTCAGCATCCAGCACACCATCCACTGGCACCCAGCCAGGCACCCCATCCTCCACCAAGTCATCATCCAGCAATTCACCAAACATGTCCTCAATAATACAGAACTGCAACACTACCAAATACATACCAATTAGACCGTTCCGGCCGCTGCTGCCCAAGCCCTCGACCGAAGCAACCGCAAAGCCAAAGACCGAGCCCTTAAAGGCCGAGGTCAAGAAGTACAAGAAGAAGGGTGAGTCTCCTTGCACTGGATGTACGGACAATACCAAGTCCGTACTGTCCACGCTGTCGCTGTCACGTCACGACCCACGCCGTCGTCCCATCGCGACTTATACGACCGTCCCCTGAAAACCGCAATCTCCGCCAGTCACTAACTTAGAACGAAAATCATGCAAGAAACAATGCCTACCCTCGACAATCGCCCCGGCAAGCCTAATCTTTAAACGAAAGAAGACACAGTCGAACCTGGCTACTGAAATTTCACGTGACCCGGAGCTGACTCTTGCCGAACCACCCGAGGCAGCGCTTAAAGCGTCCAAGCAATCGCAGAGCGTGATGCTGACACAGGCGGCTGATCCTAGCCCTAGCTTCAACTTTGATCTTGATGCCAGCGGGGTCTACCTGTGGGACAACGCGCCCTCGCTGTCGTCGACCCTGGACTCGTCCTCCGAGGAGGGTGAACGACCGTCCATCCCGGCGTCGCCGCTACTGCTGCACGATGCCCTTATTTATTCAGAGGAGCCTCTCTCGCTCGAGGCATACCTTTCTCCAGAGACTGATTCCGAGTTTCTGCTATGACGACGTTTCGGCATAGCCGAGCCGCCTAGAGCCGACCCGATCACCAAACGCACCAACCGCTCACCCAACCTAGCCGTCAGAGCCACGATACACATGAAAACAGAAAAACATTTGCCGACCTAGACACCGATTGTACACCAGTCCGGCTTCCAGACAACACAACCACGGGAATACACATTCTCCACTCGCGAAATGTAAATAGTGTATATTCGTAATTACAATATTCGTGACATGCGGAAGCACTATGCAACTCTTCCTGGCCCGCTTCCGGCCATTTGCTCGTCAAGGCGGAGACCCGCCTTGGGTCTTATCGCTACCATTCCGACTATGACCTCATCGACGCACGCCGTGATATTCTTGGTCGAGCACCCGCTCAAAGATTGTTCAGTGCAAGTGTTCCCACGGAGGAGCCAACACCCTTCGCCCGTGCAATCTCGGGTACACGTCCTCGAAAAAGAAAACGACATGCCCCACGAGAATAGCCATCAGCTTCCCCAACAAACCCGTCCACCCCAGATGCGACATGAACAGCATCATTATCCAGGGCAGATAAGGCGCTGAGAATGAAAACATGCCAAAGAATGACAGCACCTCGTCTGGATGTCGACGACACCATAAATAAAATATCGTATCGGTGAGATACGGCCCGAGAAACGGCAGCTTCACGAAACTAGACAACGACACCAGCAGCAGACAGCTTACAAACAAGATCCAAACGTAATCTCTGGGACGCCTGTAGAACTGCTCTTCTAGCCCGCTGCTGTATCGCGCGAGCGTGAATGTGTTGTATAAATAGTTGTTGAAAGAACCAAAGTACAGAAATGTCGTGAATAGTCGCCAGTACTCTTTCTGCTCAAAGACCCTCTGGTAGTTGTACATGAGCTGCAACTTGGATACCAGCTCATAACGCTCGAATATGCTAAACGCCAGCGTGGTGACCATCCACACCCGCGTCACCACGGGTATCTCATAGAACCATTCTAGGGCCTGCATGGCCTTCTTTGTGTGTGATTGTGAACTGTATGTTGTAGGTGTAAGCGGAATGCTGGCGTCTATCAATGCAAATCAACACAGTTGGCACAAATTGATGACCTGGACGATAAGAAAGATGCAGTCAAGACCTTTAACCTAACCCTTATCTCCCAACAGCACGTGACCTGGCAAAAACACATCTGGAACCCTGTGGAAGTCACTGAACACACTTGCAATGGTCGACTACTCAAAGTGGGACAAGCTAGAGCTGTCTGACGACTCGGACGTAGAAGTCCACCCTAATGTTGACAAGAAGTCGTTCATTCGATGGAAGCAGCGGGACATTCACGAGAAGCGGGATCAGCTGAAGCACAATCTGCGGCAGTATGAGCTCAGCATTGAAGTCAACAATGATCTTGTCAAGCGAATCGACCAATTGATCAGTATTGGTGAAAAGAAGGAGGCCGTTCTCTCAAAGGACGTTGAGGCCTCTGTTGCATTGGCTGTCAAGGGATTCGCCAAGAAGGGACCAGTGGCCCTGCCTGAGGAGAATGAGCAGCCAGAATACAGCGATATGATTGAGTCTTTGCTGGAGCAGATTAGAGATACGATAGCAAAGACTAATGCCGACGAGGCTGAGAAGGAGGGGCTCACAATTGCAAGTCTGAAAGAGCACAGACAGAAACTCATCGACATGGTTAAGGATCAAGAGACTGAACACCGAAAGCTATTAGAGGAGAAGAGCAAGCATCTGACGTCTGAGGACATTCACACCGGCTTTGACTCTACTTTTGTCAAGAAGTCGCAAGTACAGCCTAGTAAGGGCGAGTCTAGCAAGGGTGAGTCTAGTAAGGGCACGAAACAAGAAATTGAGGTCCTTAACCCTGGAGCTAGCCCTAAACCGCTGAAACCAGTGGAAGACGAAGACCCAGACAACCCACAGGCATCTCCAGACGCCATTAAGTTTTCCAAGATCCCCATCGGCAACTATTCTCAGGCATACTCTTTCCTGGCCCAGCACCCGCATATTATCAGCGAGCGACAGAAGGACGGTCTCATCATGGAAGCATTCAATCAGCAGCTTGCTGGCGATACAGCTGGCATGAAGCAGACTGTTGGCGCTGCCCTGCTGCTGCAGTATGCTGCACAGCTTGGTGGCGCTGGCTCGCTGCAGATGTTCTTTTCCAAGATTTCCCAGAAGTCACACCCGGCGCAGGAGGCCTTCCAAAAGGACGTCGAGTTCACTACAAACCACATCATCACGCGGTGCAAGGCGATCTCCGCCGAGCAACAGGAGTCTGAGGGAGTCGAGCAGATTCAATTGCACGCCGTCGATCCAGACACTGAAATCGTCGTCAACGTGCCCAGCAAAGACGCGACCCCTGAACAGCGCGCCGTATACGACTCCTTCTCGCCAGATCTAAAAAAAGCTATCGAGACAGGGTCTCTGGACGAGATCAACGCGGTGCTGGCCGCGCTCAGCATCGAAGAGGCCGAGAAAGTCGTTGGCCAGTTAGACGAGTGCGGTGCCCTGTCCGTGGAGGCTAAAATCTACGACGCTGAGGAATGGCAACAGAAGAAGGCTGAAGCTGGACCGGAGAAATAAGCCGGAGAAATACCGGAAAATCGTCCTATAGCGGATAATTATCTATAATAAGCTAGTCTAAGCGGAAAATTATAGTGCGGGGTTACCCCACACCTTGGCCGTGCGGCGCGCATGCTTGACGTACAAATTTAGTCACTTTACATTCAGTACGCGCGGAAGGCATTCCATTCTAAGCAGAGCACATTAGTCAGCTGGTACTAATGTTATCGCATGTAACAAATGTTCACCAATGTATGTGATAAGATCGTACTTGAACGAACCATGCTTGTTATGAACGGGGGTCGGAAAAATTAACAATAATTATTCACATCGCACTTCCACGTGTCAACCGCTGTATATTGCCTTGATTATTACTATGGCAAAATCACAAGCACAAGCCTTCATATGATTTTCACTGTCTAGTTCCTAGGCTAATACGCACAGCTCGGCAAGCTAAGGCCTTATCTAATTGCCTCACGTTGCCGGGACGCATTCCCGTGTTGCCAAATAGAGCCCAATCTAGGCCAAATGTGGAAACCCCCTCAACCAAAACGAGAACTTCTCCCAAAGTAGAACTCCCACCACGGCGCTAACAGCAACACCTACCGGTATACTCGGCTCCCTCGGCCCTTAGCTCGGTACCCGCTGAGCGAGTTACCCGGAAGCGCGGCGCGCCCACCACTCAGCGTTTAGCTAGATGAGATGGTGCCTTGTCAGCTGCTCGGGCCTAGGCTATGATAAGGCTCCCCGCGCCATTTTCCACTCCCGGTATATAAACTCCCGCTTGCCTCACTTTTCTTCCTCCGCACATTTCTATTTATTTAACACATTGTACACCATGTTCACAGTCGACCTAGCACCGACAGACCCTCTGTTTGGTCTGGTGGCAAAGTACAAGGCGGACCCGTCGCCCGAGAAGGTTGATTTGTCCATCGGCGCTTACCGAGACGAGAATGCAAAGCCATGGGTTCTGCCCATTGTGCGAAAGGTTGATGGCCTGTTAGCCGCCGACCCAACGCTGGATCACGAGTACCTGCCCATCACTGGTCTCAAGGACTTCACCGGTCCAGCCGCTAAGCTGGTGCTGGGTCAGTCACGAGCCATTGCCGAGAGTAGAGTCATTTCCTGCCAGACCGTGTCCGGTACTGGTGCCAACCACCTTGCAGCGCTGTTTTTGAAGCGATTCCCACCGTTCTCTGTCGCCGAGCCCACCATCTACATCCCAGACCCAACCTGGGCGAACCACCGACAAATTTTCGAGAACGTTGGCCTCAAGGTCAAGACCTACCCATACTTCGACCCTGCAACCCGAGGACTAAACTTCACTGGCCTTATCAACACACTCTCCGCTGCCAACAAGGGAGACATTATTCTCCTCCACGCATGTGCCCACAACCCGACCGGTGTTGATCCAACCCACGAGCAGTGGGTTCAGATCGGCAGGGTCGTCAAGGACAGACAGCTGTTTGCTTTCTTTGACGGCGCCTACCAGGGCTTCGCCAGTGGCGATCTAGATGCTGACGCTTGGTCCGTCCGACACTTCGACACTCTGGGCCTGGACTACCTAGTCTGCCAGTCCTTCTCCAAGAACTTTGGTCTGTACGGTCAGCGAGCAGGTGCCCTTCATGTGGTCGTACAGGACAAGGCTTTGGCTGAACCCATCAACTCACAGCTGGCCCGACTCCAGCGAAGTGAAATCTCCAACCCACCAGCCTACGGTGCCCGAATCGTCGCTAGAACCCTCAACAACCCAGACCTGTTCAACCTGTGGAAACAGGACCTGACAACTATGGCTGGACGAATCCAGGAAATGCGACACGTCCTGAGAGACAAGCTTCACAACACATACCACACCCCAGGCAACTGGGATCACATTGTCAACCAGATCGGCATGTTCTCCTTCACAGGCCTGTCGCCAACCCAGGTCGATAGACTGATTAACGAATTCCACATTTACCTGTCGCGAAACGGACGAGTGTCCATGGCAGGTCTCAACAACAACAATGTCGACTATGTCGCACGGGCGATTGACCGTGTCGTTAGAGAGACAAAGTAGTCGTCCTGTACACACGCTGCTGTTTTACAGTTGCTTTTAGTATATATTAATTGCACGTATCTGCATTGGGAATATGATACACTGATCGTAGATAGCCGTTGTGAAACGTAAACATGGACCCACGTGATAGGGCCCTGCTGTCACGCACCCTGGTCGCGCCCCGGCTTTTGCTCGCCGAGGTTATGCAGCTGCCAACCTGATACGCCCGACTGACACGCCTTGTTCCAGAATGCTGTACAGCCTTGCAGATTCGTACATTGATTCGATTACATCAATTCGTAACATACATATGCAACTTAAATTTCAGGCGGTCCGTGAAACCGATCCGATCGGCTAGTCGGTACTTACCGGATCGTATACTGCGGGAAAGTTCTGCGCGAACGGCCGTCCACTTTCCAGACGCCAATGCCGGAGTCCGTTCCAATAACGACGCTGCCGCCGTCAAAGCTAGACCAGGCAAGGCCGGAAATGCCATAGTCGGAGCTGCCCAAACGACTGTACTGTGCGTTCTGGTAGAGCGAGGTAGAGCTGGTGTCGTAGGACCTCAGATTATTCCGCAAGGAGGATGCGGGTGTGAATGATGATGCTGTTCCCAGCGATGCAGTGGCGAGAGAGTTGGTGTGGGCAGTGGGGAGTGCTGCTGGAGGATGGTCCATCAGCTCATGATAAGACTGAATGATGGGTTGCTGTGCGCTGAGCGGGCTATTGCTGTCAGGCCAAGCACTAATATTAGTGTTTGGCGCCTCTTGACCAAAGCGAGTGGGGATAGTCAAGACCTGGTGGTTCTCGAGGTTACGCAGGTCCACCACATGGACCCGCGAGATCTGTTCGCTGACAAAGAGAAGATCTTCAGGGCCCTCAGAGAACTTTAAGCACCTGAATGCGCCGAGCAGCTCTGGTCTGGTCGACTTGATCTCAGCCAGCGGCGTCGACAGGTTTCTGACATCGTAGAGCCTGGCTTTACCGTCTTGGAAGGCAACGCCAAACGTCATGCCGGAGGGGTGGAACGTGGCAGAAAAGCCCAATTCAGAGCCTGAGTCGAATGCCTTGTTGATCTTCCAGCCGCCAGGGGTGTCCTCTTTGTTGATAACCATCACTTGGCGGGTATCGCCGCATGCAATGATAGTCTTTCGGTCTGGAGATATAGTGGAGTGATTAAGCGGGGCAGTCAGCTTCATTGTGTCCGTAACGGCGAACCGTGCGTTGGAAATGTCGAGAAAATAGAGCGAGCAGTCATTATTGCAAACAATTGCTTTGAGATTGCCACTGTTGGAGGATCGCGAGTCTGGGTACATCGTGACAGCATTGTTAATGAAGTCACCTAGTTCACGGGTGTATTGCTCGCCAGTGGATCGATTGATGATGCCAAACACACCTCGTTGAGGTGAACCAATAGACCTGACCTCAAGAACACCACCGCCAGCGACAACGTTACCCTCCGCTTGCAGACATCGCGGCTCAAAGTTGAAATCGGCAATGACAGTGTCTTTGGAAGAGGCAAGATCGACGCTATGAATGGAGTTGTCGCATGGATAGATGACCTCTGCGCCGTGGGTGACGGCAGTAGAGACGAGATCACGAAGCTGCCAGTGTCTTGTTAGTACGCACCACGAACATACCGCGAGCCTACGAGCGCAGCGAGTGGCTTGCGAAGAGTGTGTGGTGTGTGCCGACACTGTTGATATCCATAGAGTAGCTAGTTGCGTATCGCCAGATCTCCATCAATCCATCACGCTTGAACGAAGAAAGCACCTCATCGCACACACCATCATACCTCACAGCCACAGCGCCAGTTGCTATCAAGTCAGCGCTTATCTGCCTTATCGCCGCTCGCCATCGCCTGCTTTGGTCAAGAACATCCCTAGTACCACTTTGCCAGCAGTGCCTGGCTGCCTGCTGTTGGCGGCAATCTTAGCCCATCTAGGCTCCACCTGCACTGTACTCACTTTATAGTAATCCTGGCATTAAAGTACCTATACTTTGGCAGCAGAAACGGCCTGAACGCCGAATATCTATGTTAGCCCAGCCCTTGTCGCGCTGCAGGTCCCCTGTACATTAGCACCCTTGTCTGCCCACTCACATATTGGAATCAATCGTCATGATCAGTGGACAAGGACGATGAGATCATAATACCCCGCGCGTCACGTGGACTCAGGGCAATGATGTGAGCGCGTACCCTTGCCCCGGTCAGGTTGGGAGGGAGCGATGGGAAAATTGGGTGTGTTCGCCTAGGCTAGGCTAAAATATGTCGTGATGATCAGTATTTTTGCATCTTGTGTATATTTGACGTCCCCCTTGTCTCTCAGCTTATATCATTGGCTTATTTCCAAGTGGTGAGTCTGGGTGAGCCGGGTGACGTGATTAACTGGATTACCATGTTACCCAGGTTGGGTTTGCCTAATCTGATAATGGTATCGGTGCGAGATAGGGGTCGGGGAGCGAGCGGCGAAATTGCGGAATTCACGGGGAAAAAGTGTGCAGCACTACGCACAAAACTATACGCACCTACCACCGAAAAGCGTACCTCGCCGGGATATGATCAACTTCCTATATCAACCACGCATATACATGAACCCTAAAGCACAGCTATTTAATATTCGATACAGTACATAATTTTCCCGATACCCTACATATAGAGACATAATCAGCACACAATGAAAAGGTACATATTGGCGCATGCTCTACAGTGCATGGAGGGTGCATGGATGGTGCATTCAGAGTGCATTTAAGGTGTGCAGGTCGCTCACGTGGTGAGGGTTAGGTCCAGGGTTATGTGGTTGCTATGACGACCGATCCTGCCACTGCACGGCTGAAGGCAGCCACTCACGAAGTGGCGGGGCCCGAGCGCTTGACTACTGGGGCACAGGGCCACAGGAGGGACTAAACCAGCTGTGTGATAGATTACACGAGGTGAAGAGAAAAGTGTAGGGCTGACACAACAGGGCAATTGGCTCTAGCGATCCATGCCCAGAAGCAGGGTCTCGGGCACCTTACCGGCCTCCCACTGATATGATCAACAACAATGCGCTCGAATGCAAGTCACAGGGTGGGAGACGACCCTGCATGGAGTTTGTGTTTGTCGGCTGCCGGGTAAGGAGCGCGCGCCGGCCGGCTGAGACAGGGTGTGATACAGTGGTCCATTAAGGGCATCGCGAACCCGTTTTCCAGTGGACACTGGGTGAGCGATGAGATTGAGTGGGTGGATAGTGGACGATATGTGGAGGGTCGTGAGTAATTTTAGCGCACGGAAGCCGTCGATGAAAGGTTAGGTGGGTTCTTGGTGGGAGGATCATAGATTGGCAGCCGTGTTGGGAAGGCAGTTAAAAAAAGTATAGGGCGAGGGCACTGAGGGGGTGACGCGTAGGTGAGGGGAGGCCAGACAACTAAGGAGGGATGTCGGAGGGCGGAGTTATGCGGTGTTTAGGCAGAAGCGTGAGAGAGTTTAGTACCTGAAAGAATATGGAAAGATCAGTGGACCGATGCTCGCAGTTCGGCCCGTAATGTTCCTGGCTGGGCGGGCCGATCAAATACCCCGCGGGTCTGCGCGGGAGTGTGTTTCAGTACAGGAAGGCCTGTGCATGCAAACAAGCTGTCAGGCTGCGCGCGCGCGTTTGTGTATGCGTGCGCGCACCTGGAACAAAACCGTTGTAGTCCGTCTGACGTGTGTGCTAAGCCCGTAGGAGCTTCGGTGGCCGCGGGGCCGCCGCGGGAGACACACGATTTGCGGTGGGTGTCCGTTGGCTGTAGGCTTGGGTACGTAATATTGCGTAGTTAGGGTGTTGGCTGTGCTGCGCTTGGTTTTGGCGGGGTGTCGCGGACCGGATCAGAGCTGTTTGCCGGTTTCGTTTGAGCCTTTTGTTTGGTTTGACAATGTTTGGTTGTGTTTGGTTTCGTCGGCGGCCATACGCCGAACATGCTTCGGCGGGTGGGCCTATACAAGCACTGGTAGACGTATCATGAAACTGGGACAATGCGAACCCTGAAACCCTTGCGTTGACATACAGGCCGGCAGCTGATTGGGCGTTGACAGGTTGTAGCAGGTTTACAGTTTAGCGCAAGATGCCCGAGAATTGGCTAGGGAATGGGTTTCAAGAGACTCGACTCGACAGACTGCAAATCAGCTGGCAATGGTTGCTGGCTTCTAGACACTGGTAGGCGCGCTCAGGAGCTACCCCACGCGTACGCTAGTCTAGAAAACAGCGCGCTGAAACATGAAAAAGTCAGGAGATTGTCAGTCACTGATTGCAGCAACAATCTGCAGAGCTGCAGTGGTCAGGTGGGAAAAGAAACGACAGTGTGCGGTGAGCCTAGCCGGAGAGACGTGCTATTTATATCCCGCTTAACAGTCCGACGCAGTGTATGTGTACTTGGGAAACGAATTCCATCACTTTTACAGAGACTCCCCAAAGCTTATCTAACGCTCACATGAATTGTCCTCTTCGAGGGACGTTTGACGATCGTGATCAACGCTAAAAAATAAAAAAAGAAAACACTCACACCGCCAAAAAATAAACCAACATCTCAAACCTAAAAGCAACTCCACAACGGTCAAAAGAAAAACCTCGAGCAGTACTATATAACACATAGACCAGCAGCAGGGTCAGTATCAGCATCAGTCTTCACAGTCCCTTAAGCATCATGTACAGCGAAAACTACAATTACTACCCGTACCCCGAGTACGACTACCAGACCGGCCCTACTCCCACTGCGAGCCCGACCCCTGGATCAGTCGCTTCCAACTTTTCACCAGCTTCTCCAGCTGCCAACCCTATCCAGCTGCCTTACCCAATGGCCCCGGCCCCGGCACCTGCCTACCCATACAATGGCGCCAACTACGTTCCCCTGGTCAAGGGCATTCCTCCACCAAAGCGAAACTCCCAGGGCAAGTACTGCTGCTCGCTGTGCGACCGAAGCTACATCCACTTCAAGCACCTCAAGCGACACATGCTCAGACACACCGGAGAGCGACCTTACTCCTGCGAGTGGTGCATGTCCAAGTTCACTAGACCAGACATTAGAAAGCGACACACCGACAAGTGCAAAGTAAAGAAGGCCAGGCAACAGGGCGAGGACAAGGTCCAGTACATCTACCACCAGCCAGCCCAGAAGGAGACTCAGACTCCACCACAGCCACAGGGTCCATCTTACCCAACTCCAGTCGACAGCCCCGAGTTCAACCAGCCCCAGCAGAACCTGTCAAACCTCACTAACCACCAGATGCCAAACTACTACGTGCCATACCCACCACTGCCAAGTTTGAACCTACCCCAGCCAGTCGCAGGCGAAGAGCTGGACCAGTCTCACAACAACTATGGTCTGGGCATCATGGCCCCAGGCCGGGTTGTGGGATACCCAGCCAAGCAGTTGTTGTACTAGCGAGCGAGCATCAAGCATCAGCCTAGCATCAGCACTACGCACCAAGAGCATAGTCTCATTAATGTATTTATTTAACTAATGTGTACTGTAATGATTTTAATCCTGCCTATTACTATTCCTTTTCTGTCGACGTCTTGTCATGTGCCTGACGTACAAAATCGAAAATCCTATACTATAGCTCTCTGCTATAGAAGTGAAAAATCGCCCGTCGTACCCAAAGCGGAAGCGCAGGTAGGTTACGGTAGGGCGCGGACCTGCGTCGGATCCCTACCTCGCTACCGGCGCGCTTATGTGCGCGCATATTTGCGCGCACCTTATTGTTTTATAGCTAAATCCGTTGTCTCCGCCGCAGACCACCGCCAAATTACATAACCTGCGATACCAGCCCAGGGCGCGCGTAATAAGACAGCGTTATATAATCACCCGCATTATCGCATGATGTGTCTTAGTAAACTGTCTTAGCGAGAAAGACACGGAACCGTGCACTTTACTGCACACACCGCATCCGTCGCTCGCTGCCCAGAATGTCTCTAAATTGCACAAAATTGTCTAATTATGAAACTACAATCACTCCCAACAAACTTCGCGGTGGGAGCCCAGATTATCCCAACGCGTCATCTTTTTCAATTTCCCATTGTGGCATGTAATCTAATGTGTACGCGTCGCAGCGGTAGGTCGATAAATGCGAATAGGGGCGCCGCCGGCATATCGTGGGAGACATGGCTGGCCGCCAAGATCGCCGACAGGTACGGTCTCACAGCTTATATGCTTAATCTACTTATTACCTTCGCCGTAAAGAAGTCAGACCGAGATTCCGAACCCGGGACAGCCGAAAGCGGTCCGGCTACGGCTGCTCGGCTAGTACAGTCAACGCTATTGGCGGTGTAAACCTGCAGCTACCTGCAGCTCCCGTCCTGCTGGCATCTCAAGCGACAGGGATATTGAAACTGACATGGCAGCTGACACGAGCATGTGGGTGGTGCATTTCGTGGGTTGACACTGACACCTGTACAGCAAAGGTTATTGATACGCGTAAAAGTGCTATGACATTGCGTCGGTTTGTGTCAGCCTGCTGACGTGCTTTGACATAAACACATTCGTGAAACAACGCAGCAGTAATGTCATGTCATGCCAGTGTCGTGGCGGGGTAAGTAAATGTCGTCAAAACATGAAGTGTGAGCAACCAGGCTTATTAAGTATTTATACACTTCTATCCAGTCTAGCCTGAACAGAGAAGAAAACAGACCTGAGGGTCAAACGAATCGTCACGGCGTCCTTTGCGGGGATCAGTAGTTGTTCTTCATAATCTCATCATAGATCAGCCGCTTGAGCTGCTCGGTGCTTAGCTCGTCCTTCTTTCTATCAAAGTCGAAAAACTCCTCTGGCAGTGGAGTGGCAGTTGGCTCATCGTCTGGGTCGTGGTATGGCTCCAAGTATGGGTGTCGAAGGGCGTCTTCGACGGTTATTCGCTTGGATGGGTTGAACGCCAGCAGCTTGTCGAGCAGGTCGATGGCCAGTGGGTTGGCGTTAGGGAATAGCGTCTGGAACGACGTCTTTTTCTTGAACGGCAGCGATCGAATGTATTCTCGTGCTCGTCGACTCTTGACGGAGTAATAGTCCTCCATGGTGGGCGTTCCCAACACGTCCAGAATCAGCATCAGCTGGTTGTGGTAATCCTTTCCGGGGAACAATGGTCGTCCCGAAAGCATCTCGGCCAGAATGCAGCCAACAGACCACACGTCGATGGCCTTGGTATATTCCTGGAAAGTCAGCATGATTTCCGGAGCTCGGTACCATCTGGTGGCCACGTACTCCGTCATGAAACCAAAGTTGTCGTCGGTGGAAGCGGCAGATCGCGCCAGACCGAAATCACAGACCTTCAAGTCACAGTTGGCGTTCAACAGCAGGTTAGAGGGCTTCAGGTCTCGGTGCAGCACGTTCGCACTGTGCATGGCCTTGAGCGCTCGAAGCGTCTGGTAGATGAAGTACTGGCAGTGGTCGTCCGAAAGCGTCTGTGTTCGGATAACTCGATGCATGTCGGTTTCCATAAGCTCTTGGATAAGGTACACTTCGGTGAAGCTGTCGTAAGAGACTGGTCGCTGGATGTCCAGAATGGAAATGATATTCTCGTGGTTAAAATGTCGTAGTAGCTTCATCTCTCGCAGCGTTCGCAGACAGAACATGGACCTGTCAAAGGGCGTAATCTTCTTAATGGCGACTTTCTGACCGCTAGGTCGGTGCAGCGCTGAGCACACGATACCGTAGGCACCTTCGCCAACCACATCAATAATCTGATAGTGGTCCGACACGTTGAAAGAAATCTTGCGTGGTTCCCGGGACATGGTGTATGTGCAGTGGTGTGTGGTATGAAGTGTACTAGGAAGTACTTATAGGGGGTGAAGTGTCACTTTGAGGCTGGGATTTGAGGGTGTGTTTTAGCTGGGGCCTCCCCTAACCCACGTCGAGGGTGCCAGCATTAAGCGTAATTAGACTATTTACGGGTGGTGGGCGTGTAGAGATTGCGTTTTTTTACTGTTAATTGTATAAGTATTCTGCCTCCGTCTATTCAGCATAGTCTGCTAGCTCTAGTCTGCTGTTTGCTAGCGGTTGCCACGGGAACGACCTGATACATCGGTGAAACCAATTTACAGCACGCTGCACGGGTTGACGCGGGTTGTTTACAGGGTTGGCTCTCGACAACAGTAACGGGTATGACAGGGCGTGTAGACGATTTACAGGAGAGTTGACATATCAGTTTTGACATCAGTTTTGACAGTAGTTTTGACAGTAGGTCGATCGTTACCGACTTTGCGGATGACGGCCGACCCGGATTGATCCCGACCTAATAATAGTATGCGGTAAAACTTAACCATATTGTAGAAATCCTGTAGCGCAATAATGTCTGTGCTAGAGTGTTAGGAAGCGCGTGGTGGGTCACATGATTCAGGGTCCAGGGCCAAAGAACTTGAATCAATTTAGCCTCTAGCTGTTGCCAACATGTTTGATGACGATCCCAACAGCATACTGTGTTGGGTGAAATTGAAATGGCTATACTGCATAGCATTATGCAATTAAACTCGTGCTGATAACGGCTGCCTGAATAGAGGCTGGCTGACGCAGAGATACAGAACAATCACAAGCGTTGAGTGCATGCACAGCGGACCCAATGTCGGTGCGTGTATAGGTGTACAATCTACCCCTAGATTTCCCATTGTGTGGTTGTACTAGACCAATCAGGCCTGTCTGGGTCCTACAGCTGAAACTTGCATGCAGTGGGTCCCCAGAGGCCAGATTGAGGCTGTTTTGCGCTCAATTGGGGCAAAGCGGGACCCATTTAGGACACGCGACTAGACATTGATGTAGGTAGGCGCGTGTCTAAGAGTTGCCGGCGATCAGGGATGGCGGGTCATATCATGAGTGCACACATGGTTGTGCATGCTGCTGCAGACCCTGCGCGGGGGCTCGAAGTCAGCGTGGTGAAAAGATTCTGGATTCAGTTGCAATTATAGAGAGATAAGAATAGAAGATATTAATAGGTTGGCAAGAATAGGATAAGGGGTAAGTGTGAGGCGAACTGTTAAGCTACACGTGATTTAGAAGTGTTGTTAAGGTTACGTCAGCGGACCCTGTTATAGTGTGGTCATAAGCCGATGCAGGTGTAGTTAGTGGGGGGTTGTGAGTTCATCGTTAATGGTATGATAGTCTGATTGTCTGAGGATATTTTTGGCGTAGACTATTTATACTGGCCAACCATGAGTTGACGCGACGCTCCGCGTGGTCACCAGTCTTCGGGCATAAGCTGTTGAGCGCTCACGTGTGGTCAAGGCACATAGATCTAGGCTCCTGCGATGCCTGTAGTGGACTGCGCCCATGCGCTGCATAAGTTCAGTCCAATTTCACCACACACTAGTTACTGATTCAGAGAATGCGCTCAAAAGCCAAAACTGGTCATTAAAGCATTAGTATATACACTGTACTTCATTTTTTACTACGGCCGCACTAGCTCAGCGCAACCATAGGGCGAGCGCTAGGCACTCTAGTTGCCGACAGCAGACAGAATGTCAGAGTCACCGGCGTCCAGGACGGTCATGACACCGACTCGGAAGAGCTTACCACAGGCGGTACCAAGCTCGTTGTTACCACCCTGGAAGTGGTGGACGGTGGTCTTGGAAAGCATGGCGTAGTACTCCAGCTCAGACTTTCGCAGTGGTGGGGTGTTACCGGCAATGATGACCAGCTTGGCCTTGCCCTGTCGCAGAGCCTTGAGGGTGGACTTGTATCCGAGGGTGTATTTACCACTCTTGATGACCAGGGTCAATCGAGAGTTGATAGATTCAGAGGTCTTCTTAACTTTTGGGGCCTATGTTAGATCCAGGGATTCTAGCGGTATAGCATGATAAGCTTTGCATGATATTGTAAATAATCCAGTGACTGAACATTCACATCACGTTTCTATACATACCATCTCTGTACTGTGTACTCCGGTTTGGTAAGGAACAATTCTTGTATTGTGATTTTGTGTGTGTGTGCGTCGGGTTGGGCGTGCTGACAGTTACGCATTAGGGCTGTACCCTATTACGCGCCTGCGACTCAACGCGCACCCACACACTCACGCTACACGAACAGTTCACGAACAACACGAACAACACCAACACACCACAATGAAGGTTGAAATCGACTCATTCTCTGGAGCCAAGATCTACCCAGGTCGAGGCAAGCTCTTTGTCCGGGGCGACTCCAAGGTTTTCCGATTCCACTCGTCCAAGTCCGCCTCCCTGTTCCAGCAGCGAAAGAACCCACGACGAATTGCCTGGACCGTTCTGTACCGACGACAACACAAGAAGGGAATCACTGAGGAGGTTTCCAAGAAGCGATCCCGAAAGACCGTCAAGCACCAGCGAGCTATTGTCGGTGCTACCCTCGATGTTATCAAGGAGCGACGATCTATGCGACCAGAGGCCCGAACCGCTGCCCGAGCTCAGGCCATCAAGGACGGAAAGGAGAAGAAGAAGGAGGCTGAGAGCAAGAAGCGAGCCGAGAAGGCCAAGAACGTTTCCAAGGGCGGAAACGTCTCCAAGCAGCAGGCTCGAGGTGCTCAGACCGCTGTCCGACGATAAATAACCTGTCCGGTTATGAGCGTTAACTTACGTTAATTTAATGCAATAAAAGTCTTCATGGTGTACAAGGAATCGCATCACGAGCCTAGCAGGTGATTGTCAGGCTGTTTCTCTACCTGAAGACAGCCTCTGAATTCATCGAGTTCTGTAGTGCCTGTGACATTAATACTGAATGAGAAGCAAGTTCCGTCTAATTTCGTACCTCATCTCGTACTCCAGAATTGAGTGACTTGTTGGAGCAAAGAAATTTCACTTTCAGGCAGCCGATGAGCGCGTTGTCCATTGTAGCCCTTGGGAAGCACAAGCAGTGGACTAAAGTTTAGATGCTCTTCGCAGTCGCGATTTCCTTCAGCTAGAACAACTGATGGTCAGGTCCGTTTGCTTTGTGACAAATTTAAGACTGATCGCGGACTCGTTGTAATGGCGCTCGCACTGTCCTGTTATAGCGTTTACATTATGCCACGATTTATGCTTAAATACCCAGCTGCTAGACCAAGTGAGTGCACATGTAGCACTGAATACTTTCAAACTACTCTAATATCTCATAATTGCGCTTAGTGCAATCACGGGATGGATAAAGGTATGGGGATGAATGCGAGGTTCAGAGGTGACTTTCGCTGGCAGACTGAATTTTCGGGAGACAAGACATTTCCCCATGGACGAACCTTTCGACGATGAATCGCCCACGGCATCGCGGTCACATTCAGTCCATATATCAGCAAGTCATATTCTTAACTCTCCATATAAAGTTGGATTTCCTGTTACTTGCGTTGATATATGAGTGTATGTACATGTTCGTGTTCCTCCACCTCGAAGTCCCAACGCGCATTACACCACACCTGATTGGCTCTTTGATTTTCAATTTCTTCACATAGACAACTATGGCCAACGTGAGCGAACCGACCAACAATGCGGTTCTCCCGCAGGTCGACTACGAAGTCATCGACGTGGATCCACACTTCTCGCGGGTGGTTTCCTACTTCCGACCGTCCGACTACCTGAAGTGGGGACTTTTCACTGCCTCGGGTCCAGCCATCATGATGGGAATTGAATACTTTGAGTCTGGCCGAAAGCGATTCCGAGTCACCCCCGGTGCCCTGCGAACCACCGCCTTTCTGGGTTTTGCCGCCGGTTTCTTCAACCAGTACGCCGCGTCCTCTCTCCGATTCCAGGGAGCTACTGAGAACGCTCGAGAGGTCAAGCTCGACCGATACGAGATCAAGTCCCGATTGGCCCAGGGAAAGACCCCATACGGCCACGACGAGAGTGATATACATCAGACCTGGATCCGACGAGCTGCTGCCGGAAACTCCATCAATTCGTTCAACTACTTGCATATGTTCCCTTGGTTCAACCTTGTTCGACACGAGTTCCACGGTGTCTCGCTCAAGAAGTACTACGAGACTCGACCTGGCGAGGAGGACTGGGGATTCAACCTGGTCTGGCCCGAGGAGAAGGCTCAGTAGCGATATTAATAAACTGACGAGATGAGTACATCCAACCTGATAGAATTACAGAGATGAGGGTACAGCTTGATGGATAATGACATGAATAAAGCAATCAATTGTGAATAAATAAGGAACTAAGGCTCAATCGTTAGCGAGTCGCATTCCAAGACTGGTTGCTCATCCTGTTTTTGGACATTTGCCGTTCATGTTCCTCCAAGTCTTCTGGATCTGGGTTCATGTTCCACATCATATCCTGAACCTTCTTCCATATTGATCTTTTGGTGGCCATGGCGGCGTCAAGCTGCTCGTCATAATCGATGTCGTCGTAGCCGTATTCGTCTTCGAAGTCATCTCCCTTGAGATCATAGTCTTCGAACGGATGGATTCCATAGTGCCAATTCTCGGGGATCTCCCACCTTAGAAAATCCCAGAAACCTGGTCTGGCAGCCACCTCCTTCTGGTGTTTTCGTCGCTCATCGTCGGTGTACCCATACAAATCATTGATCTCCTCCCACATGTTGAAGTCTGTGATTCCATTGTTTGGCCGGTCCGCCATTGAACTGTAGGGGTCAAAAGTGACAAACATTGGAATTCGGGTGATTGGTGAGTTAATACCTGACGTGGTTGCCCAGGCAAGGTAGGGTTCATCAGCGAGCAGCGGCCTATATGGGATGGCGTTCTCCTGTGTACAAGGTTGGTCAGGACACAGAAAGAGTCCTCCAACAAACGTACCTGGCCGGTAATAGGAATGCGTTCTCAGGGCGTATTTCTTCTTTCGAGCAATAACAAAGCAGGTGTTCTTCTGGGTGCACATAACCTTGCCCCAGGCAATATCTTCTCCGCTAGCCATATCATGGTATGCATCTTCCACTGCTGTGTTTGTGACACACATGGTCACTCGAGTGGAGTGCTTGGACTGGATGCCTAGGATCTGGTGCTGGACTCGAAATCCATTGAACTCCACAATACCCTGCTGAATAGGATCACAGACAATGTTCTTGTCGTTTCGCGGGAACCAAAAGTCCACATTCTCGTCGGAAGCTAGGACCTTTCCAATCAGGGCCAGAATCGCAATGTTCATAAGCATGGTGTGTAAGTGGGGTGCAAAGGTCAGCCAGGAGCCCTTTTATAGCTCTTTGCCACCATGATGTGAAAATTTTTCAGTGTGGATTGCGTGCTCGCCATTTTAATTAGCTTCAACCGTTTTCCATAAGCTTACTTGGGAAATTGAGCCGCTTGCTTATCATGATGTGCATCGTGCGGCTGACACTTATCAACACAACATGGACCTTCAAAATGTGGCAATCCTTCTACCTGCTGGTTATACTATTCGTGCTATAGAGCTAGGCGACTTTGAAAGAGGGATTGTGCCTGTCCTAGAGCATCTAACGGTTGTGGGCCATATAACTCGCGCTACCTTCGAGGAATACCTGAATCACATCTTGGCGTCTAATGACACACATCACACGCTTGTTATTCTGAACGATAGAAACAAGATTGCTGCAGTGGGCACTATTCTGCTTGAAAGAAAGCTGTAGGTATCAAGAACGGTGTCATTCTAACAAGTATACATGGAGGGGGGTTGGTTGGACACATTGAGGATATTGCAGTGAGCCAAGAAGACCAGGGAAAAGGCTTAGGAACGACAATGCTACGAGTTTTAGACGGGATTGGAAAGGCAAAAGGTGCATACAAGAATGTTCTGAACTGTTCAAGGATAAACGAGCCTTTCTACGCGCATAGAGGATTTCAGAACGCTGGATGCATGATGGTAAGAACGTTCAAGTTGATCGCGAGCTAACCTAGGTTTCGAAACATCCAGAGAATGACCGCTGTTCCAACTAGATACAGGTGGCGGATCATTGCTAGAGCGTCCACTCGCATGATTTTCTAGAACCTGCTGTAGAGCGTGTTGATACCACCTGGGTTTGAATGTAATTAGTTGCTTTAATGATGTGCGCTGTATTTGAAATTTCCTCATGTTACATTCCTTAGCGCTCCAATCTTGCTTAGGGGATTTGATTGAACCGGCAAAACAGCCAACGTGAATCACAGTCGAATGCGGATACGTAGGCCGAAACGTCTCTGCTCACAAATATGCGGTAGAAAAGTGTCTTACTGGTGAGACAGAACCGTTCACGGCCGGATAAGGCACAACCGACTCAGACCTGACTCGCTCTTAAACACGCGTTTAATAGCTGGCTTTTGGGGTTCTCAGAATCGCGGAAACGCCAAATGACGTCGATCGTTCATTTAAGGGCATGAAACGTTCAAGATGGCATGCAACGCTCCGTTTTGGTAATATCAGTGTGGCGTATCGTCTCGTATTTCGCTCGTAGAGTGGTATCAAACGTGATTCAGGCACAGAGCATCCAGTCAATAGTCGCTCTCTCCATAACTTATCGTATGTATATGTTATCTGGAGAGTGTTGGCGTATAGGTGAACCTTATCCACGTTGTGTGTTATCGCGGTTACCCGGGCAACGCGACGTGGCCTCCGTTGTGATGCCCTACTTGGCAACCACAACAATACCATTAGAGGGTCATCGCGATCTTTCACCACCATGGACCAAGAGGAAGAAGACTTCAGCTCTTTGCCTCTTATTGACCGTGCGGTCCACAAGGTGAGTTTATGCGTTGATTGACTAGCTAACAAGCAATGGAAAGTCCGTTTAGCCGCGTATGAGGAAATGAAAAAACAGTTCACAGCATCCGGCAGCGAATCAGATGGTTGTTTCCGGCCGTTTCTGGACAATCCAGCGGTCTATAAGAAGATTGTTACAGACGCCAATGTAGTGGCACAGGAGCAGGGCTTAGGTTCGTTATGTGCATTTCTCGAATTTGGAGGATCAAACGCCTGTCTTCGAACCAGGGGACAGGTTGTTGGTTCTCTGATTGAGAAGTCGCTATCATCCATACGAGCAGGAACCAAACAGAATGCCATAGACGCATTGTTATGGTACATTGAACTAGATACCCCGGATCCCGTCATAGAAGAGATGGTTCCGTTCCTGACACACCGAATGCCCAAGCTCGTGGCCGGTACCGTCGCAGCACTTAACGAGATCTTTGCTTCATTTGGCGCCAAAACCGTCTCTCCAAAGCCGCTGATGAAGTCGTTTGCCGGTCTGTTTGGACATGCCGACAAGAATGTACGTGAGCAGACCACTGCCCTTGCCGTTCAGCTCTACAAGTGGCTAGGTGATCCCATCGCTAGCATGATTCTGCCTGACCTGAAACCAGTGCAACAGAAGGAGCTACAAGAACAGTTTGAAAAGGCCAAGAGCGAGACACCTCATCAACAACGATACCTCAAGTCACAGCGGGAGGCCATGGAACGTCAGCAGGTCAGCGGCATTGATGCTGGAGAAGACCAGCCAATGGAGGAAGACGAAGACGAGCCTATGGACTTGTATGAGGAGGTGAACGTGCTGGCCAAGATTCCTGCAGATTTCACAGAGCGAATATCTTCAACAAAATGGAAAGACAGAAAAGAGGTACTAGAAGAGGTATTCCAGGAGATTAACCACCCAAAGATTCAGAATGGCGACTTTAACGAGATTGTCCGGCTAATGGCGAAGAGCATGAAGGACGCAAACATTATGGTTGTCTGTCTTGCTGCCAACATCATTGAGAGTCTGGCCAAAGGTCTCGGCAACCAGTTCTCCAAATACACACAAGTTGTTCTTAGCCCAATGCTGGAGCGGACTAAAGAGAAGAAGACCACGGTCGCTGAGGCGCTGCATAATGCGCTGAATGCCCTATTCAAGTGCAATGGCTACGTTTTGACCGACTTTCTGGAGTCTATCGCGGAGTTCCTCAAACACAAGACGCCGCAAGTCAAGATTGAGACGTCAAAGTTCCTCGTCAACTGCATCAAAACGGCAAAGGTGTGCCCCAAGCAGCCAGAGATGAAGCAGATTGTGGACTCCAGCATAAAGCTTCTCTCGGACACGGCAGAGCCCGTCCGTTCTGGTGGTGCTGAGATTTTGGGATACATTATGAAGATGTTTGGCGAGCGACAGATCAACTCGTTCTTGGAAGATGTTGATGACATCAAGAAGGGTAAAATCAAAGAGTTTTTCGAGACGGCTCAAGTTAGAGCCAAGCCAGAACCGCCAAAGGCAGCAGCAGCGCCAGTGGCCAGAGCACCACCGGGTGCTAGACGACCAACCGCTTCTCGCCCTGCTGCTGCTGCTGCTCCTAGACCCGCCTCCACGCTGGGTCCGCCGAAACCAACCCTCACAATGCAAGCACGAACAGCTACTGCCCAGCTGAATTCCAAGAAGCGATTAGCCAGTCCATTGAAACAGCCACCTAGCTCTATTTCACGAGAGCGCGACGAAGGATTGCAGCGACCGGCGCCTCCTTCGCTAGCTCGGCCAACTGGATTGGCCAACAGAGGGCTTACAGGCAGGACGCTAGCGACACCCGCTTCGGCTGTGTCGCGACCGACAGTCACGTCTCCGGTGGACAACGCACCTACGAATAGCATTAATGGCATGATGAGCACGAAACTAATGAACGCAGAAAAAGAATTGGAACAACTTAAAAATGAGAAATTGGAATGGATGAAGGAACGAGAACAGGCACAATGGCGAGTGCAGGAAGACCACGCTGAGAAGGCTCGTCTAATGCAAGAGATTAACGACCTACAACTCAAGAATGCACAGCTGGTTGAAGATCACACTCGCGACATTTTGGCCATCAAGAGCAAAGAAACTCAGCTCATCAGGGCCATCTCCGACCTGGACACGGCCAAGGTTCGAATCACTAAGCTGGAGGCCGAGAAGGAAAAGCTTCTGTCGCAGATAGACGGCGGTAGCTTCGAGAGCAATGGCTTCAGATTGTCGACCAATAACCGTCTCGCATCCAACAGTCCAAAGTCGCCAAAGTTTGACTACTCGAACAATACCACACCATTGACAACGCGGACGCGTGGTGCTTCACAGAGCAGCACCATTCGCCGGTCAGTCGATTTTAGCGCCATGTCGCCTGTGGGCCTGGGCTCTCTAGCTGGTGATAGAAGCTCGTTCTACGCGTCTTCTTTTAGGCCGCCAAGTGAGGAGCCAAAAGCAGCTCGACCGCTTTCAATGTCTTCGTATTCCAGCGGATTGCAGGACGAAGAGGGCGACGCAGTCATGTCTGATGCTCCCAGCCGACCTACCTCAGTTTCCTATCTGAAGCAGCCCACAACTGGAAGCTCAGAGAACTTGCCTGCCCACGGCGAGAACTGGAAGCGAGCTGTTGAGGTTACGTCACAGCTTAGGGCCAGAATTGAGGCGATGAAGGCGCGACAAAACAGGGGAAACTTCCCGAGGTAATAAAAAAACATGAATGGTATACATAATTGTTTAGATATGCTTAGAGTATGATAATGACGAGGTTAATAATTAAGCGCCTACTCACGAGTGCTATTTCTAATGCGATTGATGACCTTTTGCGATACGTTGATTGAGGTCAAGTATCGTTCAAAGCTAGTTGCGACGCTGAGGAGTGCCTCATTGGCGACACGACGCAGTTTGATGAGTGATGTTAGATTGATTTGTCGCTCGTGTGCGACAGCCTGCACGTCAGTCCAGTGCAAAGGTGGGCTCTTCAGGTAGCCGTCAATGGCATCTAATAGCGCGTCCAGGTCGTCCAAAAAGTCAGGCACCGAGTACTGCACTGTTCCGTATGAGTCCTCCTCCAATGATAGTCTTGCCAGCTGGCTGATAGCTTTAATTGCGCAAATTGGAATGTTTGGCACTGGCAGCACCTCGTTGGCGACGTGTCTTTCGATCGTCTGCTGAAAGGGGCCACCAAACGAGCTTCGCAAAAAGACCTGCATCTCGGCGTTGTATCGTGTTTTAATTTTTGTGAAAATGTTTTCTGATTTGACTTTGATGAAGTCGCTTCCTCCTTCTCGCTGCGTAGCAGAGAAGATTGTGTCTTTCTTGCTTGGGGCGTTGAACACCTCGCCTTCCACGCCCAAAATTCTCTTTCGCGTTGTGTTTTCTTTAGGCTCCTCCGGAGGAAGCTCATTGTAGAGGAAGAACCGCTGTGGCTCGGGCTCTTTTGGCAACTCCTCCTGCTTGGGCTCGTCCTTGGGTTTGGACTTGGGTTTGAGTTGCGTGATAGTCTCGTCGATAGAGAGCTTGCACTGCTTGTAGAGCTGTCTGAACATGAAGTCGTCCTGATTTTTGACGTCGGCAAAGATGGACTTTCGTCTCTCAGGCAGCTTGTCGGCGATGTAAAGTAGCTCGAGGTAGGCCATTTGTCGGGTATATGGTTTGTTTGATGGGGCCAGGCCGGTGAGCAGGGTATCGTTTTTGTATTCCGGGACAAGATCACTGAACGTGGTCTGGTTGTGAATTGGGCCCAGGGAGAAGTAGATCTGGTAGGCTGCATTAGAGAATTCCCAAAGTAGTGTGAGCAAAAATCCGGATACGGCCGTATTGAACAGCATGTTGAGTCCACCAGGGAAAGCGTGTGGGGTGTAATCTTCATTGATGGAGAAAACCAATTGCGTGCCGGGAAGGAGCAAGAGGCTTTTAAAAATGAGGTAGAAGACTGAATAGGTGAGAGAAGAGGCTATAGCGGCGCCAGCTGCCACGGTTGAGACGCTGGAAAGTCTCTTGACAAGTCGCATCTTTGTGTCGCTGGTAGTCAGGAAGGTGAACCTGATGAGGGCTCGGTCCTGCAGCGTCTGGGCCAGCGCGTAAAAGAAGGCCAGATAGAGCGAGAAGTAAGTAACGTAGACGTGTCGCTCATTGAGCTGAGTTCTGTCGTACCATTCGTGCTTAATGGTAATGCTCATGTCGGACATGGAGCACCTGTACTGTGCAAAGAAGACTAGAGCCGAGATGCTGTAGACGGCAAGATTAGAAGCAAATGGTATTCCAAAAACCTGACCCGTCACCTCAGCGAACGAGCTCTTGTAGTTGATCTTCTTCGTTCGCATTGTAGTCTTTCTCATGAGGAGGACAATGAACATTGAGCCAAACAGTACCAATGCTCTAAAAGGCAGTACCAGCCACAACCACCATGCTATATTAGCTTGAACCCATCTGTTTGTACTCACTCTGTGCCTTGAGTCCTATCAGGGCGCTAACGAACCAACATGCCAGCAAGACCACCACGCACAGCTGACCAAAACGCCGCTGTAATATCTTGGTTATGACACTGTGATAGTGTACCACTTCACGCTGCCGTTTCGGCGGCGAGATCAAGTTGGCGACCGAAGACATGTCGATGAAGAGTTATTTTTCGCGAAACTTGATGTTGTGGTTCCCTACCGCCAACTTTGTCTGGCGCTAGTTTAGCGATTGTAGGCGCCACGCGTTTGCCACTACGCGTTAGTTTCGTGTCGCGCGTGTTTACAAGTCGATTGGAAAAGGATTGGTTGCGATTGGAAGGACTTGACGTACGACTGGTTATGCCCCGCCATGGATTCCAGCACGGTGCGGCGGGGTCGAATGCCCCGCCGCTGAATCAGGAGGGATCTGGTTTTTCTCAGGTTGAGCGAGAAATCATCAAGGCGAAACTGGCCAAGAACCTCGGACCAGAGTTTGTCTCTCGACGAGAGGGCCCAGGCGGTCTCAAGATCCACTACCTTGAGGGCTGGAAGATTGTTAATCTGGCCAACGAGATTTTTGGTTTCGATGGCTGGAATATGGATGTCAAGGAATACACTCTAGATTACTGTGATGTGTGTCAAAACAGCAAACGGGTTGATCTTGGTGTTTCTGCGGTAGTCAGAGTGACGTTGCGTGACGGCACTTTCCGAGAAGACGTTGGCTTTGGTCATTGCGAGAATTCTAGACACAAGCATCAAGCCTATGAGAAGGCAAAGAAGGAGGCGACCACAGATGGATTGAAGCGGGCGCTAAGACTGTTTGGCAATGCTCTGGGTAATTGCTTATACGACAAGGAATATCTAAAGTCAGTGACGCGCATGAAAAAGCCGGATATTAGTGGGACGTATGCAGAGGAGAATATGTTTCGAGCGCCGGGGTTTGGAGCTGTCAAGCCGGAGTCAGCTGAAGCAACTACGGCAATTGCGGGGGTTAAGCCCGAGCCGGTTTCCGTTAAGCCTTCCCTTCCCGTTAGTGCACCGGTTGCGCCTCAACCCAAGCCTGATCTAAAGCCTGAGCCGGTAAAGGCAGCCCCGCCCAAAGAATTAGAACGGTTAATCGCAGAGGACGAATATCTATTCGATGAAGAGCTAGACGACCTTGACGACTTTGGCTTGGAAAAGGTGGGCGAGAAGGTCGAAAAGTTGGGGGTACCGACATCCGATACTACCCCAAAATTAAGCATTCCCGAAACTCCGCAGTTTGTAAGCGCTAAAGCCGCAACAGCAGTGCAGCAGAATACGCCGTTGCCGCCGGGATCCCAATTTGATCCCACGTTCATGAGCCCCTCAATCAGGCGGACCCTAAACCACAACCAATCCATCCCAATTAAGCGATACCAGGATGGGGGTCAGGACGAAGCGGACAAAGCAGCGTTACGCCGAGTTGCTGTCGGCGCCCCAATGGCCCGGCTGGGGTCCCCACAGCCCAACATTCATAGACAGCGATCGCCGATTGTCAAGGCGGAGAAGGTCATTGATCATGCTGCAAAGAGGATGAAGCCATAGCGCTCGCCTCTCTCGGTCGGCGTCCGCCCCGGAAGAATGCCCACTCTCCGTCATTATACAGAATATTTATTGAATTGTACTGCTTAGCATCATGTCTGGACGTAATCCACCGTGCGTCTGGCAGTGCTATAGGGATGCATGTGGGGCACCCGCTGTCGATCCTCCGTGGGGGATTTCACACTGAGAAGAGATCAAATGATATCAAAACGAGATCTCGTGGGGAACCACCCGCTGTCTCATCTCATTGTCTCACTGTCCATCGTTGTACGCGCCTTGACAGAACTTGGGGGCAACCCCCAATTCTGCATGGAGCCAGGGACATTGCAGTATAAGAATACCTCTATGCATAGGAAGCCGGCAGAGTGACGGAAACATGGGGGTCAGCCGGATCACCTGGACGCGGCACCGTCTGGGCGCGGAGTAACGCCAGTGTCTAGCAATGATTACTATAAAGAGCCGACTGGTCCACGGTTCCTCCACGACCTTGAACGGACCGAACCTGACAGATCTAGACCTACCATGCTTACCGCCGCCGCCTTTATCGTCCTGGCTAGCCAGGCCAGTGCCCTCATGTCCGTGAACGGCCTGGGAGCCACTCCACAGATGGGCTGGAACGACTGGAATACCTTCGGTTGCTCTGTCGACGAGGCACTCATGACAGGTACAGCTGACGTCATTGTGAAGACAGGTCTGAGAGACGTTGGCTACAAGTACGTCATCATGGACGACTGCTGGTCCTCGTCTAGTCGAAACGCCACCACCGGCGCCATCGTTCCCGACCCGACCAAGTTCCCCAATGGTATCAAGCACGTGGCTGACTACATGCACTCCAACAACCTTTTGTGGGGTATGTACTCTTCTGCAGGTACCTCCACCTGCGCGGGCTACCCGGGATCCCTTGGTCACGAGACTATCGACGCCCAGACTTTTGCCTCCTGGGGTGTCGACTATCTCAAGTATGACAACTGCAATAACCAGGGCCAGGCCGGAAATTCTGCCGTCTCCTTCAACCGATACAAGGTCATGGCCGACGCGCTGAATGCCACCGGCAGACCCATTTACTACAGTCTGTGTTCCTGGGGTGAGGATGGTGTCTACTCTTGGGGTAACGCCATTGCCAACTCCTGGCGAATGTCCGGAGACATTGGCGACTCGTTTGACTACCCGTCGTCCAACTGTGGCTGCAACCTCGAGAACTACATTCACTGTTCCGCTACCGGTGTCTCTTGTTCATTCATGAACATTCTGGACAAGACATCCTTGATCGCCAACGCCGGTGCTCCAGGTGGCTGGAATGACTTGGACATGCTGGAGGTCGGTCACGGTTCCTCCACAGACGACGAGTACAAGGTCCACTTCTCCATGTGGTCCATTGTCAAGTCCCCATTGATTATGGGCAACGACGTGCGATCCATGTCTGCACAGACCTTCTCTATCCTGACTAATCCTGCAGTGATTGCCATCAACCAGGACCCGCTGGGTGCCCCGGCTCAGCTGGTGTACCGAAACTACGATCAGTCGACTCCAGACGCCAACGGCCAGGGCCAGATCCAAGTCTGGTCTGGTCCACTGGCTAACGGTGACCAGGTCGTTGCCATTGTCAACGCCTTCACCTCCACCCAGTCCGTCTCCGTCACCCTGCAGTCCATCTTCTCTGGCCAGACCATGTTTGGTTCTACTTCTTCTCCGTCTAAGGCCTGGGACATCTACGACCTGTGGGCCAACCGACTGAGCGACAGCGTTTCTGGCGGTATTGTCAACGGCACCGTCTCTCCAAGCCAGTACCTGTACAACGCCACCGCTACCCCTTACGCTACCGGCTTGACCAACAACAACCCGCTGCTGTTTGGTGCCAAGATTGGCACTGCTCAGGCCAACGGTGCCGTCACAGCCAGCATTCCAGCTCACGGCATCGCCCTGTACCGACTGCGACCATCTTCTTAGTGCGCACAAGCTCTTTGCGAATAACGATGTAGACGCCGATACGATTTGTTTGTTAAATTCAATAAATGAAATTTATAGACTTCTGTGAAATCGTCTTCGATAGATCGCTTTTCGGTCACTCTTTCATAAATATAAAAAGTCCGAGTAGACGACGCGCGCCAACTGTGCACGTGTGAATTAACACGAAAAACTGAAGTTATAGCTGGTCGTCTCTGTCAAGCTGTCTGAGAACCGTGTATGCTGCATCAGCAATCTGTTCGCTTCGAGCCCGCAGACGTACTCGCTGGTTGTACACACGTTTCATAGTCACCTGGTCAAGGTTTTGGCTAGAGCTTCTAATGAATTCATTCAGCTCCTGCAGCTGCACGTGGATATTGCGCTGCGTAATACGAAGCTGCTCTAGCTGATGCATTCTGATTCGTCGTTGCCGCTCCGAGTTTCTGTTGCTCGTTTCGTGGGCCTGCTGTGCCCTTTGCCGCCGTAGCTCATGTTCATGCGTCGACATTAGAGTGGCCGGTGTGTAGAGCTGAATTCCTTATTCTTATATATATATTCGCCATGCACCTGCATACATAAGCCAGTGCTAGTTTCTCGCGTATGCTGCGAACTGACCAGCCAGTATTTATAATTCGCGTCTGGAATCATAATTTCCATCACTTATAACTAAATTAAAGTCCCTTTTCATTCGTTAACTTAATTATGAGAACGGCTCTACCGTGCAATTGTATTCAGCGCCTGCAATATATAATATACGACGACGTGTTGGATGACATATATAGTGATTAATTAGCGCACGCTTTAGCTATAGCGAGAAGTCATGGCATGATAAAAATTTGTCTAGTTCGTTATTTCGTTACACTTTAGAAATCCAAAAACTCCTTCTTTTCAAACACCTTTATCGACGGAACAGGCTTCTCTGGGATATAGTACACGTTGTCTTCCTCGTCATACCGCATTCGGTCTCGTTCGGAAATTGTGTACACCTCTACCACGACCTCCTTCAGGTCTTTTCGTACGTCCACAAACGCCTTTTGAACTTGGTATGCGTGATCTCGCAGCTTCTGTCTGACGAGCCCTTCAATTAACCGGTAGGCCTCAGGCTCCGTAGTGTCTAGTCGTTCAATCAATCGGCCCATGGAGTTGATGAGATATTCTTCCTCATAGATTGTACCCTTCTTGCCCCGCGCCTTCTTTCGCTCTTCTCGTCGCCTATTCTTTGCAGTCTTTCTCGAAGCACCTGTTTGAGCAGTTCCACCAGTCTTGCCAGTGTATCGAGTAAAGAACGAGGGGGCGGTAGACGACTCGGTTGGCGCGAGAGAGACGTTATCTGGTGCGTCCGACTCTTCTGGCCCGAAAAAGCCGAGTGGGTCTTCCGCCTTTTTCTGGCGCAGCTCTCTCAGCCGGTTGACTTGTGACTTGATTTGAGACCTGCAGTCGGATAGCAGTTCCATGGTCTGAGCAAACCCCTCTAACAGGCCAGTGTTGATGGTCGTTTCTAGTAGCTCTGGTTGGTTGTGCAGCATAGCGACTCGAATGGCTTCATCGAAGTAGTAGCCTTTGCAATAAACGCTGATAGCTTCTCTGACGTCACCGAAGTACTGCAATAGCAGCGTAGCAGAGTCGTGATACTGATGAGATTCCGCAAGATGGTCGGCAAGATGTCGTCCAACTTCCTCCTTCTTGTCGACAAATTCGGGCCGCAGGACAATAGACATGGCCTGCTTCCAGTCACCTGCCATTTGGTACATGTCCAATGCATCATCGTAATTCTCAAGGTTCTCGTACAACATGGCTGCCTGAGAGTAAAGCGTCTTTCCTTGCAAATACGAAGCGTAGAGTTGCAGGACGGCATTCTGCCTAGTGACGTTGTATCTCAGAATTTGCAGTGCTTCTCGATATAGTTCATGCTCGACAACGTAATCCAAGAGCTCACCATTGAACAATTCCTCGTCGTTTTCGGCAAGCTCTGAAAGACTCTTGAGTGCCTTGGCGTACTTCTTGAGATGAGTGTCTATCGTAAACTTTCGTCGCAGCAGTTCTTGGTCGTTGAGCGACTGCAGGAATGGCAGGTACTCCTTCGGATCCTTCTGGGACTGCTGAGCGACAAGCAAGGTCAAGTCCAGGTCGTACAGTCCCATAGATGTTCGGTACAGCAGCTCCACATCTTGGAGGAAGCACAGGTGCTGGATAGAAAATTCTGTCTGCTGGGGGTGAGCGATTCGATCCTGACCAACTAGTGTCAGAGCTGCCTCTAAATCTGGCGGAGACTTGCATGCATGAGCAGTCAGAACTGACTGGATGTACTTTGTTTTGTACTGTGGCTTGTTGAGAACCAAGAGCAGAGCATCGCAGACCTCGTTAATTTTGCTGGTAACGTCCTGCTGCTGCTCCCGCTCATCTCGCTCCAAAGTTTCTTTGTACATAGTCGCTGAAACGTCCTCGTTCTTGAGGCCAGAGAGGAACAAGTCAATGTACTCGATTTTCTGGAGCTGATCAATGAACAACTGAACGTTGGCTCGGAATTTTGTTGGATTGTAATCATGCAGAATGTTGAGATCAACTCGGTGGACCCGACATGCGGCGAAGGCGAGGTCGTATCGGTCCCGGTCAATGTCTCGACGAATTTCAGTCAAAACCAGAATTCGTGGATGGATAGTCTCAAGGTTTCCTCTAGGAGCTTGGAGCACAACGGAGGTCTTGGACGGCATCACTGAGACGAGAATTGAGCCTTGCTCAATTGCTCGGCATCGCTCGTCATTTACAACATCGTCGGCTGGGATGGCTATACTGTCCAAGTCAGTGCTGACGTGACAGAATTTGAGGTAGTGCTGAGCGGTTGTAAACATAACGTGTGATGACGTTAGCTTGAGAGAAGTGACGGACTGGCAGACTTGTCTTTCGTTAGCATATAGCTTCCCGCTGCTTGAGAGAGCGTATACCATAATCTCTTCATCGTTAGTATTGCAGAATTCAATGTGCTCGCATCGCTGTGGTAGTTGAAGAATCTCCTCAGGGATAGTGAAATCATCGACCAATTGCACCAAAGTGGCGTCAATCTTCTGGAACAAGAATGCCTTGTGGTCTATTCTCGCCTTGAGCACTGTAACCTCTGGCAGTGGCTCATGCACAAATGTGCCCTCGTCATCCACGTTGACAACGGCAATGGCAGAGCCTTTGGCACGTTCAAAGAGAATGGCCACGGCGTTCTCAGCAAATGCCAATTGTTTTGGCACGCCGTCGGGGATGATGGCGTCCAGCGCGATGGATTTGATGATTTCTGGAGCCCGGATCGGCTTCTTCTGCATCGACCACTCAGCAATCTCGAGAGAAGTGGAAGTCAGAACTGCAAACCGGCTGCTGTCCGCGTTAACCGCAACGTGCACTGGAACACTTGGCAAGGACAAGTCTCGGAAGGACATTGGTGGTGGGGTGTTTGCAACTCCCAGGGGCGTAATTTTGAGATTTTTCCCATCGATGACGAGGGTGGTTCCGTAATCATGTGGGAACACAGTAGATCCGCTAATGACAGACCAGCTGAACTCGTGGATTTCCAGCCAGGTCTGTGCATCTTCGTAGATAATCATCAGCGCCAGTGGCTTTTCTGGGTGCCAGAAAACCCTCTTTGGCCTGCCACCTGGCTTCCTGCTGACAATCTCCTGCTTCAGGTACCAGTGGTAGTTCTTGGTGGTCCACAGCTGAACTCTGTCCTCCAGCACAACTGCCAGAACGTCAGAATCTATGTTCCAGGCAATGTCTGTAACAATGGCGTCGGGGCCCTGTCGAAGAGAAAACTCGTACCGTCTCAGACCATTTCGCTCAAAGAAAACCAAATCTGGTCCAACGTGTGTGTGGGTGCTGGAGTTTCGCTGCACAGACGCAATCACATTACCGCTGGGCCTCCAGGCGACCTGATGCTCTAGACTGTCCACTGGTACGGAAATGCTGTCCAGAGTTCCGGCTCGGCTGAACACTCTGATGGTTCTTCTCGCGACGTCGTCACAGACATCCACGGCCGTCAATGCAATGTATTCGCCGTCTCCCCGCCACGATAACGATCTGGAATTGTTGTCGTTCTCGCACACCACACCAGTATCGATTTTGGTCGGCAGCGTTGGATCCCGCAAGCCCTTGGCTTTAGCTCCCTTGCCCTGAAATTGCGTCTCAGCTTTACCCCAGCCGGCGGAGACAAACTGCGACAGTTTGAGGTCGTCTGAAGAGATGGCCACTTCGGCAATCGTCTCGAACAGCCTGCTCATAAACAAGAGTGATTTCGACGTAGCGATAGCCAGCACTTCTTCGTCAGGGCTCCATTGAGCGTCCTCAATGCCATCTTCAATCGTTCCAATGATTTCAATGGAAGCGGGCGCTTCCTCGTCGTATTCGTCTTTGGCAACCTTGACGATATCACCGCTGGAAAAGATCACCACCAGTCCATCAGTCAGAGCCTTCAGGCTCCTGATCTCAAGCTTTCCCTCGATGGGCATCTCCCACGACGCGTACACCTGAACTTTTCCGGTTTTCTTATTAGCCTTCTCGTCTGCTGGTTGGTACTCACAAACTGCTGCTGGATCTCAATCCAGTTGAACTCTGCGCTCGGTCCATAGGCGCAGAAAACGGAATCGCTGACCGCGTCAAACGACGCTAGCGAAAGCGGCAAGTCGGGAACCTCCTGAGACTCCCCAGACACAATCCCCCTGTGTAACGGGACCAGGTTCCTCATCGCTCAATGTATTGTAGCTTTCTGTCGCGGCTGATTTCAAAAAATATCACGACCCTAACCCAGAAGATAGTATCACGTGATACATCATTAAATGGTGGGGCGCTAGCTGATTCAGTGATTACAACGATGGCGAGAAGGTGAGTGTGAATTACTGAGCGAGCCTAACGAGCCCCGAGAACTCCTTTAGCAATATTCTTGAGCGGGGTGGCCCGTTTGCCACACCCGAGTTTGTTCCTGGCCCACACGTTGCTGAGTTTCTCAAATCAGTCAAGATTCTGGTCATTGGCGCCGGTGGTTTAGGATGTGAGATTCTCAAGAACCTGGCGCTGTCTGGATTTCGAGACATCCACGTGATTGATATGGATACGATTGATCTGTCCAACCTGAACAGACAGTTCTTATTCCGACAGGCAGACGTGGGCAAATCGAAGTCTATATGTGCCGCCGAGTTCATCAACAAACGAGTGGCAGGCGTTACTGTGACGCCACACTTTTGCAGAATTCAGGACAAGGACACTGACTTCTACATGCAGTTTGGCCTGGTTGTTGTTGGCCTGGACAGCATCGAGGCTCGAAGATGGCTGAATGCCACCCTTGTTGGTATGGTCGACAACAGCAATCCCGACAGCCTAAAGCCTCTGATAGACGGAGGAACTGAAGGTTTCCAGGGCCAGGCGCGAGTTGTCCTGCCAACAATTAGCTCTTGTCTAGAGTGCTCTTTGGACATGCACCCAAAGCAGACCACATACCCTATTTGCACCATTGCGAGCACTCCACGAATCCCAGAACACTGCATCGAATGGGCCAGTGTGCTTGAGTGGCCGAGAGTATTTGGTGCTGACAAGAAGCTCGACACAGACGACCCAGAGCACATTCAGTGGCTGGTGGACGTCGCCACTGAGCGAGCTAATAAGTTCAATATTACAGGCGTCACCTACTCGCTGACGCAAGGACTGGTCAAGAATATTGTTCCAGCCATTGCATCTACCAACGCAATCATCGCCGCTGCATGCTGCAACGAGGCGTTCAAGCTGGCCACTTCGTCCAACCCCTACCTCGACAACTACATGACCTACAACGGCTCTCTGTCGGTCTATTCATACACCTTCAACTTTGAACGAAGAGAGGACTGCCCAGTGTGCGGCAACATTGCCGCGCCGCTAACTGTCGACGGCACTCAGACTCTGGACGAATTCATCGTCTCGCTAGCTGAGCAGCGAGGAATTAACACCAAGCGACCGTCGCTCATTTCTGGCGCCAAATTCCTGTATTTGCAGGCGCCACCACAGATGGAAGAATCAACAAGGCCGAACCTCGAGCGAAAGCTCAACGAGCTCTTTGAAAGCGGTGACGAGATTGTCATCACCGACCCAGCCCTGCCATTCAGCTTGCGAGTTACCGTGAGCTTCAGCTAGGGCCGCACTAACGTGACCAGCGACGGAACTACGTTGATAGATGCTGCGAGCCAGAATACTATACAAGCAGGACAACAGCCCGCGCGTAGTATTAATCGATATGAGGTTAGCTAGAAGTAGATGCAATGTCAATGATTTTGTCGCCGCTAATGAGGCCCGTAGTAGCGATAAGGAGGTTGGTGGTGGAGGACTGGCTGGACACTTGTCGCAGTGCGGCAATCTCGGCGTATGTGATTCCTCCCAGGAAAAAGACCATCGTAGTTGTCTTGTCGTGTCCGGGGCTATTTCTAGTGAGAATCTTTCGAAGCTTGCTTTCTCGGATGTTGGACTCGCCCCGCTGGATGGAATCAAAAAGAGGTCCAGGAATGGTCTTCATGAGATCCTCAGTGCCCTTCCATCCTGTTGAGCCGTAGCCGATGCCCACGCCATTCTTTTTACCCTTGAACAGCGCTGGCTTGTCAACGACAGCCTGCACCAGTCGCACGCTGATTGGCGCGTAGCCAGAATATGTGTAGGAGATGTCTTTGGGGTTCTCGGCATCCCCAGGCTCTTCTTGTTGATCTGATATTAGTGTCAGGTTCTTTCGCACAGTGGCGTAAGTGTTTGGAATCTGAGGAGATCGCGCATAGATAAGCCCAAGCTTTTCGAGACGCTGGAAAGTCAGCAAATGCTGGTAACCATATGTTTGCAAGACTTCCTTCTTGAAGAACTGAAGATCCTTGAGCTTGATACCTCCATTGCAGAAGGATTCAATGGCCAGCAGACGCAGAACCATGTTGAGGTTAGAGGATCCATCGATCAGTTCCTCCACCATGTTGTGCACCTGCGTGGTATCCATAGATTCAGCCACAAGGTTTTGCTGAATTTCAAGCCACCTGTTGAAATCTTTGGCTTGAACCTTGACCATCAGCTCCTCAGCCAGACTGGTGTGAAATCGCAGGCTTTGATGAATAGCCTGTAGTCCTCCTAGCTTACTGACAAAATTCTTGATTTCAGTAACACTTTTTGCCTCGTGTCGCTGCTCATAATCGCTTTGTAATTGCCGTGCGACCTTGTTTAGTTTCTGGCCCACAACCTCAAAGTTAAGATCTCGAATGCTCTCGAACAGATCCTCTTTACCACTGTCGTTTGTCAACATGACTTTCTTGAACTCTGCAGACGGTAGAGAGGCGCCTGGCTTACCGGGAGCGGCAATGTTGGCCGGCAGCTCGACTTGACCAGAGTCAGAAATCTGGTAAAACTCGTCAATCAAACCCTGGTAGGTTAATTGAGTCAGGAGCGGGGTCAACATGTCGGCCTGTCTATCGATGATAATGAGCTGATCTATCGTAGTGCCAACAAAGATGTTTTGGTACTCCAGGTCAAACGTATCATTTATGATTGACGGACCCTTCTTGTCCACAGACTCGGACAAGTTCGCTCGTCGCTCCTCCCGTCTTCGATTGAGAATTTCAGCCAAAGTAACGGCATTCTGGCCTTTACCCAAAATACGGCCAATTAGCCCGTACTTGCTCTGTATCTCGTGGAACGCCTCCGCTGAATAGTGGATAGCCGACGACAAGCCTTCTAGAAACAGATCCTGGAAGCCGCCGGATGGCAGGTTTAGTGAAATCAAGTCGTTGTCCAAAGGCAAGAAGTAAACGGGCCATGAATGTAGCGTCAAATCACCTAGTATGCCGTTATCCTCAAAGTTCTGCACACAAGATAGAGCCTTTTCGGGACACATTGCAACGTGAATGTCGAGATTGTTGCCCAATGTCTTGACGTGCTGAGAAATCAGGTTACTGGAGTTGAAGTCTGGCGTCTCAATCAGATAAATAACGGCATTCACGTCAGTGATGTCCACGATGCTTTCAAGATGCAGAGAGTTGAGCCAGTATATCCTTTCAACCCCATGCTCTTGAAGCGTGGAGAATGACACCACTAGTGATAACGTTGTGCTCAGTTTCCTGTCTAAAATAAGGACCTTTTGGCCGTGAATCTTGTTAGACAACTCAATCGCGTCAACTTACGGAGTCCACGATTCCCAAAAGACTGGCAAGTGCATCCTCTTTATATGCCTTTATATTGAGCTGCATCGCGACACAGTTGGTGTGATGGCGATAGGAGATAACTCTAATGGTCACGTGAACCCTTGCCCTGTTGAACTTAGCGGTAAATTTACAAGAGACACAATGCACTCAAGAATATGCTTGTATTAATCTAGAATTACTCCTGGTTCTTGGTCTTTTCGTACTCAACGTACCAGGCGTCTCGCTTAGCGACGGCTGGCTTGTGGTAACCCCACCACCAAGCGGCAGAGAAGACACCTCCCAGAGCGAATCCTATGTTAGTTAGGTCCTCACGTAGCGAGCCTTCTTTTGAACAGCAGCCAGAGTGACTAGATATTCGTTATCAATTCGGCCCCGATAGCCAATGACCTATGGCGCGTTGCACTTCACTGCGCCTAAATCTAGCGGTCCTAACCGGGCTGATTAGACAGCGGGTCAATCTGAGGTATGCTGATTTGATGGTGGCTCAATCTGGGTGGGTTGTCGAGCGGTTGTCGCCGTCCATTGTCAGTCGAGTTGAGTCGAGACAGTTGTAGATGCCTCCACGCTGCACGTTCAAGGCCTCGTCTCCGTTCTCGGCTTCGGAAAGCTGCACTCACCGGTGGTAATGTCAAAAATAATCTTCCTCTTGAGGGATCCGACAATAGGCTGGACTGGCATTTTTGTAGTAGAAACCGTGACGGAGAAAAATGAATTGGGAAGATGGGAGCGCGCCTGACCAATCAGCGTTTGGCGTTTTGACAAATTGTAAAAATTCCTCGACACGCACCACCTGAACTTTCACACCACAAAAAATAATGTTGAACCGATTAGGTCTGGCTGTTGCTCGACGAGGATTCTCTTCCTCTGCTGTGGCCCGAAACCGAGGTCCAGGACCATACTCTAACCTGCCATTCAAGGTTCACGGACGAAAGTACATTCCATACTGGGTCTTGCACTGGACTTTTTTTAGTGAGTGACGAGTTGACGAGATGAGCGAGTCTAGCGCGGGAAACGTCTAGTGAAGCAGATTTCAAGGCTTCATTATGGATACACTAGGGTTGATTACACGTTGATATGGGCTAGTCATTGGGCTAATGGGGACGGAGCGATAAGCGCCGAGGACACGATTTCCGTGCAGTCCCGTGCGCGTGATGGCGGATACAACTGTTGATTCTCTGTCCATTGATACATTTCCTCAACTGTTGCCGATAAGAATAAATACTAACATAGTCACCGGTCTGGGTACCCCATTCGCCATCACCTACTACCAGCTCAAGAAGGGTGGTGCTTTCAACTAGATTATTGATGCATAATAGGAGTGGTTCCACATAACATACAAATACAAAATTGTGTTCTAGTGACGTTTGTCTACGCCGGTGCGCATTTTTCAACCAACCGAATACACGTTCAGGTCAGCCTGGCTAATAAGTGAGCTGAGCCGAATTGAGCTTGCTAGGCGTCGCTTCCATCGTTTCTGAGCACGCTTAACGAGAATACGAGCTACAATTCGGCATTCGCTCATCCCGTGCTTGGTCAGACCAAGGCATTCATGCCTAAGCTCAGCCTCTTGTCATCTCTGTCATATTGCCATTTCTATCACTGTAATCGTAATCAGGCTGCCATTCACTGAATAGTTATTCAGTCTGACACTGATCCAACGACTCTAGAGTCAGTTTCTGCACTTCAACCGGCTCCACACCACCCACATAACCCAGGTTAGACCACTATATATACCCGATGGAGATCCCGCTCAAACAAAATCACAAGCTCCTGCGCAGATCCACTAATTAGCTGGTAACGCAGCACGAATCCCCGCCACGAATTCAAGCCAATTGCATAGAGCGAAATATAAGCACTCGTCTGATTCGGAAGACTGGCCTGAAATTTGAAGGCGCTCGTCCAACCTCATAAAGGCAACCAGCCTCTTCAGGACTTGTCAAGAGGATACGTTATTCCTACACTGTCTCACCCTTTGATGAACAATTATTATAAGCGACTACAATGCCACCACCCGCCGTTACACCACCAGTGAGTCCCCGGCACGTCCGATCTACGATCTCCCCTGACCCGCGTATACCCGTGCCCACCCGTGTCCCATTGGGAGTTGAAACACGCACCACGAAAATTCGTAAGCTAGCCATATTATGTAAGCAGAGTTATAGCAGTGCCGTGCCAGCGGGTCATAATACAAAGAGTTGAAAAGACAAAGGCAATTGAGCGGTTGTCGCTGTTCTTATGTGTGAGACGTCGTTATGCGCCTGGGGCCGATGTCGCGCCGCCGCACACCCGGACCGGCGCCGACCTTCCCGCGTTTGACTCATTGCCCAGAATCAGCAACACTTATAAGCAGCATCCATCGGCAGTGGGTACGGCGTATACACACCATAAAAGAATTCAGACTAGTTCACCAGAAATCAGGTGAACAGACTAGTTGAATCACTCGGACTCGTATCCCCATTAGGCAACCGTCCGGCAATATCGGACTAAAGGAATCGTTGCCTTAACCAGTAACCACCAACCCCCGACGCTATGAGAGGCCTAACTGCCTGGGCGGCTCTAAAGTCCCAGCGACGTTGTTGTAAGTACCCCTCACCCGGTTAGTCCCGTTATGCACTTGCATGCACCCCAAGTATAAAACGGGACTTCTCCTCGGTTCGGCAACTATCCGTGAGCTAACATGAGAGACGCCACAGCATTCAACAAGATCAAGGTCCAGAACCCTATTGTGGAGCTGGACGGAGATGAGATGACCAGAATTATCTGGAAGTCTATCCGGGAGAAGCTGATTCTGCCTTTCCTGGACGTTGACCTCAAGTACTACGACCTTGGTATTGAGTACCGAGACCAGACCAACGACCAGGTCACTGTTGATGCCGCTAACGCCATCCTCAAGTACCAGGTTGGCGTCAAGTGCGCTACCATTACCCCAGACGAGGCTCGAGTCAAGGAGTTTAACCTCAAGAAGATGTGGCTTTCTCCAAACGGAACCATCCGAAACATTCTCGGCGGAACCGTCTTCCGAGAGCCCATCGTTATTCCACGAATCCCACGACTGGTGCCAGGCTGGGAGAAGCCAATCATTATTGGTCGACACGCCCACGGTGACCAGTACAAGGCCCAGGACACTCTGATTCCAGGCGCTGGTAAGCTGGAGTTGGTTTTCACCCCCAAGGAGGGCGGTGAGGCCAAGACCATTGAGGTTTTCAACTTCAAGGACGCTGGTATCGCCCAGGCCATGTACAACACTGACGAGTCCATTCGAGGTTTCGCCCACGCTTCTTTCAAGCTGGCTATCGAGAAGGAGCTGCCTCTGTACATGTCCACCAAGAACACCATTCTGAAGAAGTACGACGGACGATTTAAGGATATCTTCCAGGAGATTTACGAGTCTGAGTACAAGAACGCCTTTGAGGAGAAGAAAATCTGGTACGAGCACCGACTCATTGACGATATGGTTGCCCAGATGATCAAGTCCAAGGGTGGTTACATTATGGCTCTCAAGAACTACGACGGTGATGTCCAGTCCGACATTGTCGCCCAGGGTTTCGGTTCCCTAGGTCTCATGACCTCCGTTCTGATTACCCCTGACGGAAAGACCTTTGAGTCTGAGGCTGCTCACGGAACTGTTACCCGACACTACCGACAGCACCAGCAGGGTAAGGAGACCTCCACTAACTCTATTGCCTCCATCTTCGCTTGGACTCGAGGTTTGATTCAGCGAGGAAAGATTGACAACACCCCAGACGTTGTCAGCTTTGCCGAGACTCTGGAGAAGGCTGTCATTGACACCGTCCAGGTGGACGGTATCATGACTAAGGATTTGGCTCTGGCTGAGGGCAAGACCGACCGATCTTCCTACGTTCTGACTGAGGAGTTCCTGGACGCCGTTGAGAAGCGACTGATCAAGGTTCTGAGCGCCGCCAAGCCTTCTCTGTAATTATTATCAGTGGTCCAAACCTAAGGACAGCGAAGGTTCTCGAGCTAGACATATAGCTAGAGGTTATCATGTACAAAACATTGGTGAATACAGGCACACGTAAGACATGCACTCTCAGCCTGTTGCACATTATTGATCGATAATATTGAGGTTATCCATTGTTTACAGTATCGAGATCTGTGTTACCCTACCTCCCAATCCAGCGCGCTGCGTTTTTGTTTTGCCCATATCCTAATTAACAACTCTTCAGTTTCACGTACCTTGAGCAATTGAAAAATGGTGGGTACAGCGCCGACCAAACAAAGTACTAATATAGAGTCGATCAGGAGTTGCCGTTAGTGACGACGCTGTCAAGGCCTTCAACGAGCTGAAGGCTGGCAAGAAGCACAAGTTTGTTATCTTCAAGCTGAACGACGCAAAGACTGAGATCGTTACAAGCAAGACTTCCTCTTCCGCTGACTACGAGGATTTCCTTTCTGAATTGCCAGAGAACGACTGCCGATACGCTGTCTACGACTTTGAGTACGAGCTGGCCAACGGCGAGGGTAAGCGATCAAAGATTATCTTCTTCGGCTGGTCTCCAGACACTGCCCCAGTCAAGTCCAAGATGGTGTACGCCTCGTCCAAGGATGCCATTCGACGAGCGCTGAACGGTGTTTCTACTGAGGTCCAGGGAACCGACGACTCGGAGGTTGCCTACGACACTGTCCTAGAGAAGGTCTCCAAGGCCGCAGGCTCCCACTAGATAGCTTTTCTCAACGAAGCAGACAAGAATACATGATTGTAAAGTGGAACATCGGCGAGGCTGTGCCGGACCGCCCGGTGTCGGTGTCGTCTGGGCGGCTAAGCCCCTGTCACTCATATTCATAAGACTTGCCACACACTCCATCAATTCTTTAGGTCCATCAATCCATCAATCGCTCAGCAGTACATGTCATTGCAATTGTCCTCTCCTGTTAAACTGCGTCGTCCGCGAAACTGCGTTAATATGGTCTCTGGGTGACGGTTGGCGCTGTGTCATACATTACGTCACGCCGCCACTGACGCTCACCCGCTAGCAACGTTAGCGCCAACTCCACACCAACTGGGTTATACGGACACTTGGCCAGTATAGTACATGTTGGTATGTCCGAGACGCACTGGCGTAATTCACACGTACCCACTTCCCCATCAGGCTAGCTTGTGATCGTATTATGGCGCCACAGCAGGCGACGAATCAATTGGTGCGTGGAGGCCGATCAGAGCTTGTTGAGTGACAATTGATTATTAATGACCGTTATTTCGGTCTCATCACATGCGGGCACTGCCTTGCTGTACTGTAGCCGATGTCGTAAGCGACGGCTAGTCACTGTCACTAGAATTTCCTCAGTGGCACTAACAGCACCTTCATCTAATAGCTCCTTGTAGCCTAGCCGGGCATCTGATACAGTACGCTGAGACTAGCATAGGACCGTCTTCTCCGCACGGCTGATGATCAGCGGTATCGCCACAACACTTCTCTTTCTGACCAAAAATCACAAACAAAAAATCTAGAACATCGCCGGTGGGCCACTCTCGTATCGGGTTTCGTATAAAAGCTTGGCTCGTATCGGTATCTCTCACACCGCGCCGCACTGAGACATACTGCTGCTGCGCTGCGCATCTTGTGGGTATTAATTAGGCTGGGGTACTTGCGAGCACCACAAGCCATCTACACACGATGGCTCTGACTACGCTAGTAGTTCGACAGGCCACGGCCACTGTTTCCGGTACCCCTACGGCGACACCGACCAGCACTACCAGCGAGGGTTCTCAGACTCCGTTTCTGTTCTTTATTGCTCTGGGCCTTGGCGTCGTCTTCACCAACCTCTGGGTCATTTTGGGTTTGCGGTACTGCCGACGAAACCGGGCCAGGCGAAGAGGCGCTAATGGCGAGAACCCAGAGGACCCGCGGGATCCTCTCAGCATCTACTTCAATCCAGTCTTTGGCGGTCCAAACGCTCGCAGGGCTGAGAGGAAGCTCATCACGCAGGAAGACCTCGATAAGCGCTTCCCCGTGGTCAAGTACAAAGTTTGGGGCCAGCAGCGTATGGAAGAGGGTCTAAGCAAGCAGGGTGGCATATCGCGAGAGCATGCCGAACGACGGGCGGACGAAGTGGATGATATCCAGCTCGTGGAGCTGAGCAGGGTTGAGCGAACGCGAACGAGGTCATTAGAGTATGAGAGAGGTGCAGAGATTGACTTGGAGAGAGGTGATGCAAGAGGCCGGCAGAGTTTGGATTTGCCTCATAGGCCTTTTGATAGTGTATATTTCCTGCCATCGACCGAACCCACCGTGGAATCAGCCGCGGAACCCATGTCACAGAGAGTCAGCCTGGACCAGCCCCGGGCGAGCCTCTCACTACCACGGACAAGCCTGTCAAAGTCCCGAACAAGTCTGACCGAACCAACGACGGGCACTGCGACCGTCACCAGCTCTGAAGCTCACGAATCCAACGCTACTCATGCTCACAGTCACGGCATTTCAAACAGCTCAAACGTGCTGAATGAAGACGTGCCGACGGCCGATGAGTCCAGTATACAGTCCGAACCTGCGCCAGAAACCGAACCCCGCGAAGAAGGCGAAACAAACTCGCTGGAAACACGAATTGCGGCAGTGAAGCTAGCACCCTCTGAAGACAACGAGGGCGATGTGTGCTCAGTGTGCTTGGAGACTCTAGAGCCGGACGACGATATTCGATGTCTGACTTGCGGCCATGTGTTCCATGATGACTGCATCAAACGATGGCTCACCACTCGAAAAGCTCAATGCCCCTTGTGCAAGACAGATTACTACGTTGCTCCCGGTACTACTACAACTCCTGCCACGCAGCTAACTACAGTGGCCACCGTCTCGTCTATACCGCGACCGCAAAACTCACGAAGCCGGCTGGTATCACGAATCTTTGGCTTTAACCGCCGATCCTAGCTAAATTTATGACTTACGACTCCTTTACGACCCTCTTTACTAATGATCATTATGATGTGTGTTGAAGCGCTCGTTGGGCAGCTCGTTCTTGTGGTCTCTTGGGTTGGCCGCTGCCTCGTACAGCGTCACCACTGGCGCCCTAGAAAGCTTGGACCACTCTCCGCGCAGGCCAATGTAATATATCTTTGTAACGTCTGCGCCATGGTTGTTTTCAAAAAACAACGTAATGTTTGTAATGTTGGAGAAGTGCGCTCTGTTGAGAGCATACTCCACAATGCTGTCTTCTGAGCTGGACGAGGCGTGGTTCTCGTCCACACCCACGCCATACGGGTGCTCAAGCTTGACTGTAGGTGCCATGTCCTCGGCAATGGCGAAATCAATATCCTCACGGTTCTTGAATATCTTGATTGTCTTTGGCGCCTGTTGTCCGGCTGCTGTTCTAATCAGCAGCGAATGTAGTCTGACCAGGCCTGTAAATGGGACGTACACCAGCAATTGCTCGTCAACGTCCTCGTCCGAGCTCAATGATTTAGCGGTGTTTAGTCGATTCTCATGTGATTTAAACACAGTTCGACCGGCGCCCTCTTGAGATTCATTAAGCGTCCGAATCTCATCGTGAGAAATGTATGGGTACAGTGACTGCGATGCGTTAGTGTCCGGCGGAGGCACGTGGTCGTGATCGTGGTCATGGCCCTCATGGTGTTCATGGCTGCAACTCATTTTAAATATCACCCTCTATCTAATGTAGACAGAAGCGCAATAAGGTAAAACCTCCAACGGTCCAGCAATCTTGATCGCGAAAGTGCTTTTGCTGGGACATCCCATCTCCACACGTTAAAGTCGCCTAGCTGAATATGCCAGAACAGTACACCCAGGAACGAAAGACGGAAATCTCGTCGATTTTGGCCGGTGGCTACCACCACCCATTGAGTAGGCTATGGCAAAATAACCGACAGCTGTCTAAGGAAATGTTCATCTACCCGCTCTTCATCACCGACGTCCCAGACGAAGAGACCCCAATCAGCTCGCTGCCCAACCAGAAGCGATGGGGTGTCAAGGCCGTCATTCCATACGTCGACTCGCTTGTCAAGAAGGGCCTCCGATCCGTCATCCTCTTTGGTGTTCCATCTGACAAAGTCAAGGACGACACGGGCTCCCCAGCGGACGACCCAGAGGGACCAGTCATCCAGGCCATCAAGGCCCTCAAGGAGAACTTCCCAGACCTCTTTGTCGTGTGCGACGTCTGTCTGTGCGAGTACACTTCCCACGGCCACTGTGGCGTGCTGAGGGATGATGGCTCCATCATCCGGGAACAGTCCGTCCGACGACTGGCCGCAGTCGCTGTGGCCTACGCTAAGGCCGGAGCCGACTGTGTGGCTCCTTCAGACATGATTGATGGACGAATCAGAGAAATCAAGGAAGGTCTGATCGATGCTGGTGTCGCTCACAACACCATGCTCATGGCTTACTCAGCCAAGTTCCACGGAAGCTTGTACGGTCCATTCCGAGAAGCCGCTGGCTCTGCGCCATCGTTCGGTGACCGACGTGCTTACCAGCTCCCACCAGGTGGCCGTGGCCTGGCTCGACGGGCTCTGGCTCGAGATATCGCCGAGGGTGCCGATGCCATTATCATCAAGCCATCTACTTTCTACCTGGATATTGTCTCCGATGCCGCTGAGATCTGCCGAGACTACCCTATCGCTACTTACCAGGTCAGCGGCGAGTTTGCCATGCTGCATGCTGCTGCCGAGAAGGGCATTTTCGACTTGAGGGATATCGCGTTCGAAGCCGCCCAGGGCTCTCTCAGAGCCGGTGCCAACTTGCTCATTTCTTACTTTACCCCAGAGTTTTTGGAGTGGTTGTAGTATTCTCAGTGTTTTCAACCTGAGAACAGCACACGAAACTTCACGACTCATGTATCATAAATGTCATGCTTATAAAATACACTCTACTCTATATATGCAGTGCGACCGTTAGGCGAGAACGGCCTGCCTCTCTTCCCGCTCGGACACCGGCTCCTCCTGCGTCTCCTCCACCGGCTTCGTGGGCACTTCGGTCGGAACGTCTGGCAGCTTGGGCACCTTTCCTTGCTTCTCGAGTTCCTGTCGCTCAAGCTCCTCCAGCTCTCTCTGCACCTCATCCTCCTCGGCATTCGATATCCGTCCCGAGAGCATTTCGGAAATCTCATTCTGATAAGCAATACCTTCCGCAGACTCGTCCATGATCTTTTCTACTCTCTCTATGCTCATTTCCTTATTCAGAGCCTTCAGCACCTTACTGCCCTGCTCCAACCCGTACAGAACGTCCTTCTGCACCAGCGCAAATTCGATGTTCCGCGTGAGTTCTTCTAGAGACGCCAGCTGAGAATCTGTCTTGATAAGAAGCTGTTCCTGGTACTTTCTATTCCTCAGTGCTAGAACCGCTCGCTTCTTGTCGCCTCGGGCTAGGCACTCCTTGGCCATTTCATGCTGACGGTCGAGAACCACAGTTATCCTTTTCTGGTACTGTTTGATCTTGTCTCGCTGTAGTTTGAGCTCTAGGACGGCTCTATCCTCTGCGGTGACTTTGCTGCCATTGCTGCCCATTTTCACGTAGCGAGTGTGTGAACGTTGATTGCGATATTGGGAGATCTCAGATAACGATAACGCTGCCAGGCTTAATACAAGTAATGGTCAGTGCACTATGCTCCATACACTGGGACACGCATACGAAGTTAATTGAGGTACAATGTATTGGCAACGAGTACCAAACCATGAAAGGCAGGGATCGACTATGACGTCAGAACGTTGGCGGTGTGTGAGCGTATTTCCAACGTGAGGAGTGCGAGGTCAAGCGAGTTGTGAGTCAATGGCCATGTTGATGATAATATCTGATGTTACGAGCATGAGACTAGTACAGGCCAGTCTTGGTGTGTTGATGATATCGAGCTTATCTGATGCGCGCTGGTGAAAAATAAAAATTCCAAACCATACCGGTGATGAAGAAAAATAGTGCCCTGGACGGGACGATACAGCAGCTCGTAGTAGAGTACTTCGAGGACATTGCTGGAGAGGATGGCGGGGAGAAGGATCACGCCGAGGAGGTCCTCAGGCTGCTAAGAAAGACCAGTGCAGTCAACATTATCGAGTACTGCCAGCAGCGGGACCGAAGCCTGCAGAGAGTCAAGCGGAACATTTTGCAGCCGCTGGTTGAGAAGTCCATGCAAAAGATCAGAGAGGAGCAAAGAAAGATAAAGGAGGACCTAGAGAGCGAATTTGAGGGCGTAGATCAGAGCACGTTGATGGAGGTGAAGGATCAGAACCAATTGAATAAGAGTGTGGTTAATCTATGGGGAACAAATGAGGAGAAGGAGGAGCCCAGCGAAGGAGAGAGTAAGAAGAGGAAAGAGGCACCTGGAAAGAAGGAAAAAGAGAGGAAGAAGCAGAAAGGTGAGTGCTTTGCCTGGTTACATGGTACGCTCGTGGTGGAACGCTAACACAGTAGACAAAGAATACAAAGCAGCATCATCAATCACACTCTCTGAACTGGGTGGAATCGACAATGTCATCAAACAGGTCTTTGAAATGATCGTCCTGCCGCTATCGCATCCGGAAATTTATACACATCTTGGATCCGATATCCCCCGTGGTGTCTTGCTTCACGGACCACCAGGTTGTGGTAAGACCATGCTTGCCAATGCCCTCGCCAACTACATTGGGATCCCATTTCTGTCCATTTCAGCTCCATCTGTGGTCAGCGGCATGTCTGGTGAGTCTGAAAAGAAGCTGAGAGACATTTTCGAAGAAGCCAAGAGCGTGGCTCCGTGTCTGATATTCATTGACGAGATTGATGCCATCACGCCCAAGCGAGAGTCTGTCCAGCGAGAAATGGAGCGACGTATCGTTGCCCAGCTGCTAACGTGTATGGATTCCATGTCCATGGAGCAGACTGGCGGCAAACCAGTGGTGATTATTGGCGCTACAAACCGGCCTGACTCTATCGACCCGGCGCTGAGAAGAGGTGGTCGATTCGACGCTGAGATTTGCATGAATGTGCCGGACCAGGAAGCCCGAGAGCAGATTCTCAAGACAATCACATCAAAACTGCGATTAGAAGGAGCCTTCGACTTTAAGCGACTGGCAAAGGCGACTCCAGGCTACGTAGGTGCCGATTTACAGGCGCTAGTGGCCGCTGCAGGCGCAATCACAATCAAGCGAATCTTCACACAAGGCGCTCCCAGCGATGTGGATATGGAGGTCGACCAGACCACAGAAATCAGTCAAATCCAGACTTTCCTCGACAGACATCCAGAGCCCCTCTCCCAGGACCAGCTGGCCCCGCTGGCAGTGACCTTCCTAGACTTTATGGAAGCTCTGCCTACCGTGCAGCCTTCCTCGAAACGAGAAGGTTTCGCCACTGTGCCTGGCGTCACGTGGGACGATGTCGGAGCTATGAACGCTATCCGTGAAGAATTGGAGTACGCCATCGTCGAGCCCATCAAGAACCCCGAACTTTACAGCTCTATCGGTATTAACGCACCGTCTGGAGTTCTGCTGTGGGGTCCACCAGGTTGTGGTAAGACTTTGCTCGCAAAAGCCGTCGCCAACGAGTCGCAGGCCAACTTCATCTCTATTAGAGGGCCTGAGCTACTGAACAAGTACGTCGGCGAGTCTGAGCGAGCAGTGCGACAGGTATTTGTGCGTGCACGGGCTTCGACGCCTTGTGTCATCTTCTTTGACGAGCTCGATGCGCTCGTGCCGAAGCGAGACGATATTGGATCTGAGGCTTCTTCGCGGGTCGTGAACACACTGCTCACTGAGCTGGACGGTGTTGGTGATCGAAAGGGGGTCTACGTCATTGGTGCTACAAATAGAAGGGATATGGTTGACCCAGCTATGCTTCGACCAGGCCGACTTGACAAGCAGCTCTTTGTTGACCTGCCCACGCTTGAGGAGCGAAAAGATATCCTGCTCACTGTGACTCGAAGCTGCCCAATGGATCCAAACGTGGACCTGGAAAAGATCGCGCACGACGAGCGATGCCGAAACTTCAGTGGTGCGGATCTGTCAGCTCTGGTCAGAGAGGCTTCCGTACTGGCCCTCAAGTCCATGCTCAAAAATAGAAAAATGACCCCGGTTTCTGAGGAATTTCCCGAAAAGGTTATCGTCACAAGTGCTGACTTTGAGGACGCCTTCGAAAAGATCAGGCCTAGTGTCAGTGACGCTGACCGATTAAAGTACCGCAAGATGAATGAACGCGACAGCAAGTCAAAATAATGTATATATCTAACGACAATAAATAATGCAATAAATAGATGATGCAGTTTTTATCCACGACGGCAGTTAGGCGCCAGCGAAAGCAGTTTGTTGACAATCTCCACGCAAAGTGCGACCGTCTCAGCCTCAAAATCGTACCTCTTTGGACCAGATTCTTTCCGGATGACCACCTTGAAGTTAATGGGAACTTTCTGCGACTGCTTTGCCTTGACAACTTGTGCAATGTGAAATGAAGATGTTTTAGCGGAGTCCACAAAAACACGATCTTCAGAGGGCAAGATGTGAATGTACTCTCCGTCGATGATGAAAAGTCGTTTCTGTCTGCTGTTGAACGACATTGGCTGTCGTCGCCAAATATTGTATTTGTAGTAGGTGGAGCCAGTGACTCTTTCTGGCGCTAACTCCTTGGCGTTCCACGAGCTTCTCTTTCCGTCTCGCTTGGCCTCGTCCGCACCTCTAAGCTCCAATGCTGTGTATACGTTTCGAGTCTTAACCGAAGCTTGCCAGTGTCCAGTGTGGGGTTCTTTGGGAATAATGTAGCCGTTAGCCGCTGTGATGATTCTATTGGGAGTGAGTTCAAGATTATGCTGACCGTCAAGTGCCTTCACAAGCATATCGTGAACGCACACAATCTTACTCCCCGCAATTTTAAAGCTGTACATGTCCTGGTCCAGCATTTTATCTTGACAAAGCCGTTCCAAGATTTCTCCCAGGTACGTCTTTGTTGAGACCCTTATAGACCAAAACACCTTGGAAAGCATATCGTCGTATGGGTATTGGAACACGGTGATGTCCACCTCCTTGTCTACCTGTTCTGCTAGCTTCGGGGTCTCTGCTTTTGCAGCAGCAGGTGCTGCCGGAGCCACCGAAGGCTTTTTCGAGTTTGGGGTCTTGCTTTCATTGTCCTTGAACTGCTCAGGCGTAGCCGCGACCAAAGCGAACTCATCAAAAGAGTAGGCGGAAATCAATCGCGTTCTGTCTAATGCTGGAAAGTCCTCGTCTGGCTCACCATCGTCTTCGATAATTCTCAAATTCCACTTGTTTGCGTCTTTCATCTCCAAAGGCAGTTCTGGCATTCGTTTGCCTTCGTCGAAAATGTAGAGAGCAAACCCGATAGCTAGATGCACACTGGCGTCTGTACGCACAACCACCTCCCACGGGACTTTTGGCTCAGCACACGAGGGCATGTACATCTTGAGCTTAACAGGCTTCCTTTCACTCTTGCCTGATGCAGCAATGTATTGCTCCAGTGGGTTGTCAACGGCGGCCATTTTAGCTCTTAGCTGGTTGGTAAGCATTGAAGTTTTGCTAACTGGTTTGACTGGGGCTTTAGCCTGCGGGAACTTGAGGGCGGGCCCTAGAGCCGAGTTTGACCTCACTCGAGGAGCAGGTGTGATTGTAGGAGGTGGCATCAAGCTGGACAACGAATTATCAGTAGCCATGGTTGTGGTTGTGGCTGCAGTGTTCGCTATAGGGCCAACTGAGTCCTGCAGAATAAACTGAAATGGCTCGGCCGTTAGCAAGTTCGGTTTCAAACTGCCTCCACCACCAATTTCCAGAGAGTCAGCCCTAATAGCGGAAAGTATAGGCGACAAGTCGCTTCCTCCGCTCCTGGTAGACAGCGCACGTGCTCGACCGTTCGTAAACAACCTGTTTTGTAGATTCTTACCAGGCGAAACGTCCAGTGACCTCTGTCGCTTAGACTCTTTCCTGGTACGCCTGACTTTTGGTGAAGTGTTCACTGATGGCGGTCGACTAACCTCTTCAGTCTCCTCTGCATTCAACTTTAACTGTGCTGTAGCGAGCTGCAGCTCCTCCTCAATTTCCGAGTCGTCCTCTTCGCTTAAGTCAGACATTCCATCATCTAGGTCATCCAGCATGTCGTTGTTAAGCACAGCATAATCATCTTCCTCGTCACTGTCACTATACATATCGCTGTCCTCCTTGTGAAGCATGTCATTCTCATAGACAGTGGTAAGCGTGTCGTCATCGTCGTCACTATCAAGCGACTGCCCAAACGCCTCTGCATTTCTAGCCTTCATCCGCAGATCTTCAGTAGACAATCCTTTCATGAGTCTGATACGGCTATTTTCGGCATTGGGTCCCATATTCACTGGCGGGGTCCTGAATGACGGTAATGTAGACGCCCTGGGTCGCACAGAAAGACTGGTCCGCTTCAACCTAACAGGCTCTTCCTCCTCAGGTCCATTTCTCCTGAACGGAACTCCATTGTTGATGGGAGCAGTAGGCAGCGGCGGCGATAGGGAAGTCGCACTGGCCATCAACGTAGATGCTGCCCAGTTCAAGTTCTTGGGGCCGCCCTTGGTGATATACAGATGAGACGGCTTGATGATCCGGTCTCCTATACCATCCGGACATGTATCAAGATAAACCGCCCGCAGGTGGCTTATCACATAGTCCTGGTCGTGAAGCAGGGCCATCGCAGCGCACACTATTTATCTGAGTCGCTCCAATTTAGCTTGAATGGGGGTACCGACGTTATCGCTTCACGTGATACTATTCACGTGATGCATCACGTGATTAGTGAAATTCAGCGTGGACATTTAATCCCTTCGAACATTGCAGAACTCCCAAGGACCAATTGAAAATTTCGCTGGGAGAGACCATCAAACATATACAATGGGTGGTACTTACACTATCTTCGGCCGAGTTTTCCAGCCCTACCATGTGCGTACACTACTATTCGGATCAATTGCTAACATAAGCTGACCATCGCCACCTTGTCCACCTTGGGCGGTGTCATTTACCTGTCCGGTTCCGGCAAGGAGAAGCCACAGTCTCCACCAATCCAGGCTGCCACTTCCGACGAGGAGAAGTTCATCCAGTGAGTGTCAATTGAGTGCGGGAATGTACTAACATCAGGGACTTTTTGAAGGAGCACGACTCCAAGGCCGAGGCTAAGCATTAGTGCATAGTGTAGGTAATAATACACGACCTTCGGATAGACGACGCGGCTACGGCTTATCGGTTTCAACATTAACGTAACATTACTACTTTTATTCCCGAGGAGGTTAGGATTCCTGGTTGAGTTCCGGTGGATTTGGTGAGAGCTTTGGTTGCTGTGTTCAGAATGTTTACGGTGAAACCGGTCCTTTTGCTGGGTGCTTTTTGTTCGGCGCCGAGAGGTTTACTTAAATAGAACGCTCTCAGCTAGTGGATCAGCCTTGAGAACGTTGTCTCGCATTTTCAATCTCCTCTGCAGAGCGGTGTCAGCTCGGGCCTTAGCGTTGGCAGCCTCAGCAGCTCGGGCCTGTGCTCGGACAAAGTTGGGCGAGACGTATTCCTTGTTTTCGTAGATAACTGGACCTCCGAATGATCCCTCGAGGATTGTGATGAGAGTCATGACGAATCGCGGTCCGATTTCGACCAGCGAAATCTCTGTCTCACTAGTCTTCTTTCCGTCCTTTGGCTCGGCAACGGTCTCAGAGACCTGGTAGTTTCGGAACCAGATCTTGTTGTCCACTATGCTGAGAGTAACGACATGGTCGATGAATGGCTTGGACTTTCTGGCCTTGGGCGGGACGCCAAAGGTGTGCATGAACATCTCCTTGATGAGCTGGTTGTGTGGAGACTCGTCAAAAGTATGGTCGAAAGAGATGATGGGCCTGGATCCCCTCAGACAATTTCCAGAAAAGTTCAGCTCCTCCATGGAGTGAATGTTCTGAATGTGAAATTTGGCAGTAGGCCCATTTGGCGCCTTGGACATCCACAGGTATAGGTCCATGTGTTTTCGAGCTTCAAAGTAAAAGATGTTGTTGCAGTTGTACAGCTCAGCAATCTCGTTCAATTGGTAAAGCTTGGACTTGGTGTCGAACTTGGACTCTTTTCGTCCATGGGGCATCATACTGGCAAGGTCATTGATCAGGTGTCTGTGTCTAGCAGTAACTCCTCGAGAGCAGATAATCAGCACCCGCTGTCGGTTCTTGTACTCATCACTAGCCTTCTTCTTCTCTGATGTTGACAGAGCTTTGTAGATGGACGACATGGTAGTTGATCTCAAAAATATTTTCGCGCTTATAATTTTCACCTTATCATGAAATGGTCACCCACCGCGCGACTTGAATATTGGCATCTAACCGCTAGCCAGACTTAATTCAGGGCCAGCACGGCACAATGTCCAAGGAACTACGCCTGTTGTGGGATTTGATTCAAGAAGGTCAGTACAAGCAGGCCGCTGTCAAAGTCAACAAGGAATTAAAGAAGACGCCAAATCATCCATACTTTCTAGCTGTGTCGGCGCTTGTCGCACAGAAACAGCAGAAACACGCTGTTGCCCTAGAGACTGCCCGGAAGGTCGCTCAGACGGGTCCTACGAATCTTCATCTGGTCGATGTTCTCGCACAGGTATTCAGAGATGCCAATTTGCCCGAAGACTGTTCCAGTTTGTACGAGACGGCTACGCGAAAGGCTCCAGAGACGGCGGGGCTAGTGGAGGAGTGGTTCGAGAAGATGATGGAGATGGCATACTTCAAAGGATTATACAAAGCTTCAATGGCCCGGCAGAAGGCAATGGCTGGGGACAGAGCGGTTACTTTCCAGGCCGTTCTACACATGTATTTTCTTTTCAGGTCGCCGGACGTTTCAGAGCCAGAGAAGAAACTGTTGCCAATGCTAGCGGTCAGATTCTTGCAGAAACTACAGCCGTATCAGTCGGCCCAGGAGGTGTTTGTTCATGCGTACGCCCTGAGCATGCAGTCCAATCCAGAGGTTGTAGCACAATATCTACAATCCGACGAAGTCAGGGCTTGGAAGAGTCTTGATCTCATAACACTGACACTGGAGCTATTGGAGGAGAACAAGCAATGGGGAAAGCTGTTCGAGGAGGCCATTTATCAGCTTTCACTAGAAGCACACGACAATTGGCTGCATTGGGCTGCGATGAACAACAGCGCCAGAGAGTTGGCTGCCGCTGGCGATCCCAGCTATCTTGACGAAGCAAAGGACTTTTCTGAAACTTTCAAAAAGTCAGGTAGAAACTCGCTGTTGGCTCTGGTTGACCTGAGCACAACACACCCACAGCTCAGTTTTACCGACACTGTGATCACATTCTTTGACAAGTTCAAGACCAAAAGATCTGTTTTTGAGGACCTCAACAAGTTTGTATCGTCAGAAAACTTCGACAAAAAGAAAATGCTCAGTCACCTAGAGACGGTCGCTATTCCCGACAATGAACTGAACGCTATGAACGTCCGAGTCAACGTTTCGAAGTTCAAGGCTCTACTTGAGCCTGAAAACACAAATTTTCACGTGGACCACAACATCACCCTGTTTCAAAGCACAGAGAAATTGCTCAAGGCTAAGGATCCCAAAGATTATCACAGCGGAGACGACTTTATGCTCATTGCAGCCACTACTCTCCTCAGAGACGAGTCTGATCCTCTGCGTCTGGAGAAAGCAGCGATTCTGCTCGATATTGTTGCGCGAAATGACCGGCACCAGTTTTTCGTCCAGTTGTGGCTGGTTCGAATATACTTGTTGCTTGGTGCATTCGTTCGGGCTAGCGGCCATTTCGACGTATTGAGTATCAAGCTTCTACAGCATGAGTCAATGTCACATTTTATCGCTACCCGGCTTTCTAGCGTGTACCCCACGCAAAGCGTGCTGAAATCTAGCCAGGAAGTGTACGAACAGACTGGTGACTTCAGCAACTATCTGCACCATGCCTACAACTCCGCTGCGTACACCCAAATTGGTGGCTTTTATGACCTTCACGAAACAATGCGAAACAGTCTTGTCAAGCAACTGCACAATTACGAGAGTGTCAAAATCGAACGAATCACTGGCGAGAAGCAGAGCCTTGTGGACGACCGGCGAAATGCGGATGAATTCGATGACAATTTGATTGACAGCCGGGACTACATTTCCATGTGGCACTGTGAATCAAATACCCAAACCAACCTCGCCAATACCCTCACACTTGGACCCACTCCTCGCAAGAACTGGCTTCACGCGCATTACGTGAAAGAGAACATCGTCAAACGACTGCTATCTGCTGAAAACCTGAAGCAGAGTATTGACAAACTACAGGAGCTCCTGAAGGACACACATGAGTTCACCAGGATCGAGCTGGTCAACTTTGAAGTACTGATCCTTCTCGCTCAGTGCGCATTGGCGAAGCAGGACGCTGATGGCTATCAAAAGCTCACAGAGAAGCTGTCTGAATTGCAACTAGGTGGAGACCGAGTGGATTGGACTGTTTTGCACGCCGGGTTCAGTGCCTTGGAAACTTGTTCTATTGTCCTGGGCTATGTGGAGAAGCTAAAGAACGCCAAAAATCAAGTCAAGTTCAATGCCGCTGGCCTTGACTCACTCAAGGCTGCCGCTGACGAGACCATTGCGCAGATCAAAGCCCATGCACTTGTACTCAAGAACTCTAGAAACCAGCGGTACCAGAGCACTGTTGACCAGCTGCAGAGCTGGGCCCAGAAACACAACCTGAGCACAGCCATTGTCGAGGAGGTAATTGAGGGTATCTCTGCCACCCAAGACAAGGCCCTGACCTTAATGAGAAATTCCGTTAGTAAATAGCTAGACCCGTAGATGCATAGATTTTGCCATTGCTTGCGCCTCTTTTGTTCCCGTGGACACTAGATATTTGATAGTCGTTGGATCTGTCACGTGGCGGTTCCTCTCGAAATCCTTTCTGGCCCATGATAGTACTTCTGTTCGAGAGTTTTTGTCCTTGATTTCTGTATTAGCAAGCAAGAAGACCCGGCACTCACGGTACGCGAGGCGAACAACATATCGCCATAGAATTTTTGATTTCGAAGCCTCCACAAACTTGTTAGCACGGTACCAATCCGTTCAGTACTCACGTATTCGAGGCCCAACAGCGGTCGTCTGGGCATGGTGAACCACTGGTAACGGTAGGTGAAGTTGCGCCGCACGCGAACTTGAGTGCTTTACTGAGCAGGATCCTGGCACTGGATATTATACAATGACTATATACACTATCGTTAAAGTTTTGTGGGTGAACTCTAGAACGGTTATCGTTTGACCCAGGTGTAAGACTTTCTAGCCTTTGGCTTACCAGGCTTCTTTCGCTCCTTGATTCGAGGATCTCGCTGCAGACATTTGGCCTTGAAGAGTCGAGGAATCAGCAGTGGATTGTGGATTACCAGGGCCCGGGAGATGCCGTGGGCAATGGCATCAGCCTGGCCAGAGGCTCCACCGCCCTGAACGGTGACAAAGATGTTGTACTTATCTTCTGCCTCAACGACCTTCAATGGATAAAGGATAGACTCTCTGAGCGAAAGCCGGTCAAAGTAAACGTCCAGCGGTCGCCCGTTGACCAGGATCTGGCCTGTGATGGTCTCGCTGCCCTTGACCATGGACACTCGAGCTGAACTGGTCTTTCTTCGGCCGACGGCAATAGCTCGTCCAACCTCATCCAGAGTTGGGTACTTCTTCTGGACCCAGGCATCAGCTCGTTTCTTCGCGAAGGCAGCGAGAGCATCCCGGACCTCAGTTGGCATCAGTTGAGAGTCAATGACTTGTAGTCGGTTGAGCAGACGCAGAACGGCTTTGTAGTAGGATGGCTTGAACTTTTCACCACCCAGCATGGCCTTGTACTCGTCCTGAGAGAGCCAGACAGTTCGCTTGTCGATTTGGTCTCTGCTGACTGTGGGGATATTGATATGCTTTTGTAAGAGGTCGTTGAGGCCCCGCATGATTTCTTCGTGGGGTGGGTTGGCCATATAGAATGCTCGGTCTCGAGGAACGATTCGAAACCTGTCCAGCTCGGGACTCAAATGCTGAGAATCATTATAGTAGATGACATCACCGCTCTTGTTTTTGGCATTGGAAGAGCCGATGGAGTTGAAGTCCTCGTAGTCTCTAATCATGTCCTGAATCTTGTTCTCAAAGGCTCGGTTGATTTCGTTTTCTCGGGCCGCACTGGCGCTGAAGGATCGAATACATGTGTTGGCAGCTAGGCTCCGGGACACCGGTGCCATCCTCAGCACATTTGTGCTAAGGTTTAGTATGCTCCTCGCAGCCATTATGTGTCTAAATTTTTCAAACTGTCGCGTTTGGGTTGAGCTGCGCGCTAACCTTACCCTGAGATCTGTGAATCGCCTAATTATCAGACACGCTCCAATGCTACATGGCCTGTGAATCTTTAATGCTATTTTCGTTTACTCAAAGTCGCAATAGGCGCATTGATTACTACATTACTCATATACCTTGCTGGTGGTTTATCGATCTACATGACGCCTTGTAGCAAAGTCTCTTGGCCTACAGTAATCTCACAAGCTTGCTCCCTTATTCATCCTGCTTTAACTTAACCTTATCTAGGATGACAACGCTAATAAATAAATCCTTCATTCAAAGGTGTCACGTGACTAAAATTATGCGGGTTCGGGTTTGGGCGTTCAGTCGAAAAACGTGAGAGGACCAATTCCTCCATGCTGTTATTAACCTTAATCGCTCAACTAGCTGTGGTTAGTCCAAAGTAATACTCTCCTGTGTAGTCTGGTCCTGTGATTGTGTCTTTCCAATAAACTCGTCAATGACCTCTTTCAAGCCGTCGTTCCTCCGGCAAGTCATCCGCAGGTCATCCGCGTTAATGATTTTTCGTTTAGCGTGTCTGGTTAGAATTGACAAGGTGTGATATGAACTCACCTAGCAAACGACTCCAGATCCTCACCAAGAGTAACTTATTAGCCAAAACAATCCAATTGGTACTCACTTGTTTGGTTGTATACCAACTCTGCTAACGCGGCTGTGTACTCCGGCGACGCGTCGACGCCAAGCTTCTGGCATTCCTCGTCCACGATTTGGCCCACGGTATACCAAATGGCAGATTTCAGGCGCTTGTTAGTCTAGACTAAGGTCTAGTTAACCCACCCCCAGAGTCTCCTCATCATCTTTGGTGATGGACTTCATCCCACTGATTGCGCGTTGCAGGAACGAAAAATATGGTGAAATTCGTGATTGAGCACATGGAGGATGGGTTCTCCGACTGGGTAAAGCTGGAATACGCCCAGATCATTCGAGATGTTGGCAAGGAGAACTTCTACCTGAGTTCTCTCACTGCTGAGGTTCCCGTCGAGCTCAAGGCTGCTGGACTGCAGACGACTTCCCTTGAGATTACTGATTTCGCGCAACTCGATGCCAAATTCGACCGATCCCGAGTGTGCCTGCTTGATCCGGCTGCCGACGAGGAATTCTGCCCCGAAGATGCCGAAAAGTTTGACTACTTTCTGTTCGGCGGTATCCTGGGCGACCACCCGCCTCGAGACCGGACAGGCGAGCTCAGAAAGTACGGATTCAAGGGGAGAAATCTGAGAAAAGTTCAGATGACTACAGACACGGCGGTCCGAGTGACCAAGATTGTGTGCGACCAGCAGGGTGAGTCTACGCCGCAGAGTTATACTAACGAGTCCCTCTCGACAAGATCGACTACATTGACTTCCCCGAGATCAAATTCAACAAGATGGAGTCAACAGAGATGCCATTCCGATACGTTAAAGACGCTAACGGCGCCCCAATCATGCCAGAAGTAAGTTTATGGCCGCGAATATGCTAACTCAGGGAATGTTTGAGCTCATCAAAAACGACACCAGCAAATCACTGGAAGACCTCTTGTAGGGTTGCTCCGCCCTCCCGCGTGCTTGTTTGCCTACATATTTTCCATATCTGTACGTGACTAAAGCAATTTCCGAATTAAGGTTTCAGGCGTCTCGCGCGTGGACAACACCACTCAGTAGGCATCGTTTTTGGCGAACAGAGTCCAAAGAGTCTTTGAATAGCGGTTCAACAACTTTTCGGGGCTGTGAATATATCGATACCCATTGGTCTGCCCACTTTCTTGCTTCTCGCGACGCCCGGGTGTCCGCCTGTGGAATATTACTGCATGCACGTTGCTCAGGCCAGCCTCGGCTTCGAGACATTTAACAGGTGCACTCTGCTGATTTTTCCTTCATGATACCAACATGATTATTCTATCCTCTCGCCCCGAGGAGCCCAAAACCACACCGTCCGCTCTCGCAACGAGCAATCCGGCGAGCTTGAACGACGTTGTAGACCTGGCCATCAATAGCCCGTGTCTGGCCTTTGATCCCAAAATCGACGTTACGCTTAGGGTGATTTCCTCGTCCGATTCAGCGCTCGAGGGTTTACTATCAGAGCTGCTAAAGTGCATCGAACGCTGCCATTACAACAGATTTGAAATCAGAATGCATGTCATCAAGGTGATTCCGTCTCATCGCAGAATAAGTTGCGTCGACGACAAGGTTGAGTCTTATTCTGGATCGGGATTCACGGAATGCTCGGATTACGTTCTGGAGTCAACAGTCCCAGATGCTGACCGAGTCCCGAGAAGTTTCTGTCCGGTTCTCGAGGAGAAATCAGTACCAAACATTTTCAACAGCTTTGTTTTTTGCAGGGGCGACAACCATTATCACTATCCTGCAGCGCCACCTTGTTCAGCGGACTATGCATTTTCGATATACGCCGTGCCGACACATCTGCTTCCGACTTTTGAACCCATGGTTACGGCCCGGCTACTCGAGCTCAAACCAGGTGGCATCATGATCTGCTGTTTCCCGTGCTCCATGCGGTTGTATGATGATTATGCCTCAAAGTGCCTTGATTTGGCGCTTCACCAACTGCTGGCGCTCAACATGATTTCCACGCAGGGCTGCCACGAAGTCTCCGAGCCACCTTTGACAGTTCCCAGCTACGAAAAGCAAGCAAACTACATGCGAAACCTGCAGGGTGTCGAAGTCCTCGTGAGCGAGAAATTGACAGGCTACCAGTGCAGCGACTGGGGCCACAGATGGTTGAACGAAGAGGTTGAGTGGCTGCGAGGGTCACTCAGCAGAACCGAGATTTCCAGCTCAGAGATTATGATTGAGCTGATTGATTGCATGACAAGGACAAGTCTATGGTCACAGACGGGTGTGTCTGACGTGGGGATGTTTGTTTTGAGGAAACTTCAGCGAGAAAAGTGAATGAATTGCGCCCGCCAGAAACCAATGGTTGTCATAACCAAATTAAACACCTCCAAAATTTACGATGCATAATGCATATTTAGCACGATATAAATGGATACAAGAGCAACTGTAACGTTCTCGGCCCCTGTCCGGTTGTGTTTCAAATTATAATAGACGAGTGCCGCATCAGGTAGGCTGCTTGCGTCATTCGACAACGGCTTCCTAAGCGAGTTTAAGTTTGCTATTGATGCTAATTGGTCCAGAGCTGCATATGACTGGACTTGACAGGGTCATGTGCGAACATTGCTCAATTACGATTTGCGTTCTGAGGGTGTCAATTATTAAGTCAATGATGCTATAAACAGTGTACTGGATTCAGCCACTCACCCAACCGGGAAGGTTTTATACATGATTTGCGTTGCTAGCGGCTTTAACTGTATGCCGCTAGTGTAATTCGCTGTGATTCTCCGGTAGTTGGTTATTGGTCCTCGCCTGGAACCATAAACCTCAGTCTGTGCGACGAGGGCAGCTTGGGCAGCACGCTCAACAGACAGGCACAAAAGTTGAAGATAAACATGTTGAGATCGTAGTGCGTGTAGTGAGTAGAGACCAGGAAAAGGCCAACTGGAACTCCGAGGAGGAACTTCTTTGCTGGAGTGTACTGGTCTCCGTCGTCGATCTGCTCCCACATTGTTAGGTTGTCGTAAGCGCCGGCGTTGAACTCAAAGGGGATACCGGTAACGTAGTGGAACATGATGTAGGATCCAGTGACATAAGTAATGTTTGTGAGGGTCCAACTGAATTCCTGCGTGACTCCTGGGATACTATCATACATGACCTTCAGGAAGACGATCAGGACAATATGGATCGCCCAAGCTCCCTTATTGTTAACCCACGAGGCGTTCAGGTTGGGTATAGCATTCTGGTCACTCTGTTCTTCAATGCTCTCCGGCTTGAGATGTGCAATTATACTAGACGATCTTCGTCGTCGCTCTTTCTTTGGTGGCGCCAAAGACATGTTTTTCGACATTGCTGATTCCGATAATGCGTTGAGCCGACACCGATGCCGATATTAATCCGATGTGTTAGCTAATTAATGATAGCCAGACAGCAATTTCTGCTGTGGTGATTACTTTGGTTTAATGAAAGCTTTGTGCAGAGTGATGGTCCCAAGGATAAGGGGAGTGCGCGTAAAGCCTGCGCGCCAATACCGATAACGACTTGAGCGACGGAAACACCGGCATGTCGGGGCTGTGCATTTTTACGAGGAATCGGTTTACATTTAATTCAGAAACAGTTTGACTTGTTTGTACCTGGGTCTCCCCTGAGTGGTTGCCCATTAAACAAAATGTTGATGAAAGTCCCAACCGCCCTCTCTCGATCTCACCGATAAGATATGGAACTCCGTCCGGTCAAGTCCAGCTCTTCGGAATCTTCGGAAGACCCGATACTGCTGCTGACACCGGCAAAGAGGATCCGGAAATTTGATTCCCGAGCGATCCCGCTCAAGAGGAAGAAAATTGGGGACTCTGAGTCCGACCCTATTGATCTGGGCCGTGATGCCAGATCGCCGAGCGAGGAGGGCAGTGGCGTTGGCAGCGAGGAGAGCGTGTGTGGAGGTGATGTGACTGAAGAAGAAACCCGGGAACGAGGGACCAATAGAGAGGATCTAGAGGTCGACTCAGCGGGTCCAGAGGAGAGAATCAAACTCGAAACTGTTCACGAGGATGACGTCAAGGATCTTGATACTGTTGACAGAGACTCAATTGATTCAATTGACCTAGTCGGTGCTCCGATTGATGCTGAGCACAACTCTGGCCTAGAGGCTGGTGAAGTGGCTGATGCTGAGGAAATCACGGATATTGATTTTGAGGTCGATATCAATGGAACTGAGAGGAGGGACGAGGACGAGTCTCAGAATGGCGAGATCGATCTCATTTTGGTTCAAACTCACCACACCGTCAACCAAACCGAAAGCCAGGCGGACAGCGAAAACTTGAATCACTCTGGGACAGCGGAGGCCGCTGTAACTGACGCCGAGAAGCTCCACCACAACGAAGAGGACGACGAAAGCGAGTGGTTCGATTCTGTTGACGGGAATTCCACTGAGCGTGACGCCGATGTGGACGACGCTGAAGAGTTGTTCTTTGATACTACCTCCACCAGAGACAGCTCACCGGTGGTGGAGACGTCGCCCACTCTACCAAGCTCGCCTGTCTTGCACAGCTCTCCTGTGAGGAAGCAGCAGAACACCCCACCACATAGTCCAAGTGAATCCCGGCAGCTCAAGGAAACAATTCATGATCTGGCAGGACGAGACAAGTGGTCCAAGAAGCACTGGTCTTTGCTCGGTAAGCTCATTGAGCCGTTGGGCTTAGAGCACGGCGATCTCGACCAGCTTCCGATTTTGTCGCCATTTATTTATGAGCGCTTTCCCGGCTTCACTCACGAAGAGATTTCCAACCGAGCATTGGCCTTTGCTCGAAATCTCAGAAAGGTTATGCAGCGAAGGGGTAGATCCCTGAGCCCATAATCATGCATAAGGCTTCAACTATTGTGTTGCTATTTATTTTTCATATTATCCGACTTAGAGGATAGAGTTGCTAACCCTATTTATTAATGAGTTATGAAGCCATTGCTACGAGAATCACGCACAGAGAAACCGACTCGGCAGGCGTAGCTTTGTTGGCTTGGGCAGGGAAAACTTGATTATCGGTCTAACGCTGGCATCTTCATCCGTCTTGACTCGCTTTTCAGCAACTTCGTTCGCTTGCTCCGGCTGAGTTGTGTGGAGCTTGCGGTCTCGTCCTTCGATATTTTCAACTGCTTCTCGAGATTCAATTCTCTCCGTGGCAATTGCCAAAGTTTGCGTGCTGTCAACGCTGATATCTGGCGATTTCCGCTTGATGACAACAATGAACTTGTCTGTAGTTCTTTTGATATTTACGAGGGTGCCTCTTTTCATGCGTTCGGCGTAAGAAATGCAGCGGGTATTTGAAAGTTCATGAGATTTTGAGGAATCATCCGAGTAATCATCCGACATCATATTGATCAAATCAATATTTGTGTTCTTCTTTGCGAGATATGCAGCCAGGTGCTTGGTAGTCAAGGCAGATTCATGGTTGTCAACCGTCGCTGGTACGGCAGCAATGTGAGAAGTTTCGCCTCTCGGGCAAATCACGTCTAGTGCAGCACGCGGCGACGGCGCGGTGAGCACTGAATTTGAGGCCTCGATCTCGGCCTGTGTAATGGGCGTACCGCACTTTACTGCAGCCATTTCGTGGCTTTCGTAGTCGATCTTGTGGGCAATTCGACAATGGTTGACGAATCCCTGAACACTGTTAAACCTGTCTTTGCCGCATTTGAGACAGGCGAGTTTGACCAATGACCCATCTTTGTGCCGGTAGACGCAAAGACCTTTAGGGCTTTTGACAGGTGTCGTTCTGAGTGGCAGAATTGACCTTGAAGGTGTTTTTGGCTCAACAATGAACTGTTCATAGTGCTGTGTAAACATGGAGGTCCCACCATGCTTAGCGCCAACCAACTCCAGCTGTTTCATCATGGCTTGAACCTGGGCAATCTTGTCCTCAATCTTCTTGAGCTCGTTGTGTTTGAGGAGAATCTCCAGGTTGAATTGATCGCATATGATTGAGCGCATCTTCGAGTCCGGCGCTTGTTTCCGTGCGGTCTGTTTCGAGGACTTCCGAGAAGTTTGATTTCGGGATTGAACAATATGACCATGACTGGTTGATTGCCGACGCTCAATTCGGTTGGCGAGGTGTTGGAACTCAACTGTCATGTATGTAGTTGGACCAGCGATGATGCGGGAAGCGGGTTAGGTTTAATTCAAGCGCACAACGCACTGACAAGAGCATCGCTTTGCTGGTATATAATCCCTATTAGTGAATAAGGCAAAATGGAACGCAGACGTCGAGTGTCGAGTGGACTCAAAATAGTGCTGAACTGACTGCCGGAGTAACGCTCTGTAATCTCACAGACGGCTGGAAATGGAGGAATGTATAACCAGGTGCGTTTCAGACAGATATTGGGCAGATATCATTCGATTGTCTCGCGATGGCTTGAGGTGGTCAGGGATGTTGTGATGGCTTAGGTTCAAGGCTCGACCGATTTTGCAGGAACGCGCTCATCATGGAAGTTACTGTGCGACATGGCGACAACGCTAGCAAGAAGGTGGAGGAAGCAGTAAAGCTATTCAAAGCAGAGAGGAAGGTGGTCTTGCTCCCTGTTGGCTCTTCCAACCAAAAACTTTTGTCCGTGGTGGAACAGACCAAGGCAGAGCTGACCGAGAGCAAAATCAAGTTTTTTCAGTACAACAAGCTCGCCATAGGAGAGAAGGGGCCTCAGCTCAATGTTTGTCTAACTACACAGGAGCAGGTCATGCCCGGATGGAATTCGCAAAGCTAACTATTTCTTTCCAACTAGACAGATTTCGTCCTCGGCGGTATCTTTGCAGGTCTGGATAAGTTGCTGGTACGTTCTGGGGGTTGTGTTCAATGCTTTGACTTTCAGAGGTTTGACAACTTTTGAAGTTTTGGCCGAGAGTTTGGCTGAAGGTTTGGCTGAGGGTGCTGAGGACTTGAACAGAGCAAGTGGCCTGGGTAGACCAAGGCGCTCTGATACACAATCGAGCAAAGGCGGTATTTCAAATGAATCTGGCTCTAAATCCAAATCTGGGCTAAGCGCCGGGGACTTGATTGGTGATTCGGTGAATACATCAAAGGATATTGATTTCAGAGGGGTGGAAGTCTTGGGCGACTGATCTCGTCCTGAATTAGCAAAGTCAAAGTATAGAGGATGTATACTTAGACTGTAGAAATCTAAATACACTTGAAAATCCCTTACGGGTTTCTTCTTTGCGTATGTCGTCATGATGGTGAGCGCGACAACCTCACACCAACATGTCTATCCCCGGCCCGTCTACGCCTATAATTCCATCATCCAGGGCGCCACCAGCGATCCCTCGAACACCCTCTTCAACACTCCCACATCCTAGCATTGCCCCTACCACCAGTAGTAGCGCCCCCCCGGCGGCGCTAGCGCTAAGAAAGACAACCATCTACGACAAGAACCTACACAGAAAGAGCATAGATGTTTCCAGCAGTAGTTTTGCATTTCTTTTTAGCGAAATGATCCAGTACATGCAGAAAAAGTCTTCTGGTGTTCAGGATTTGGAGAGGAGATTGAATGAGCTGGGGTATCATATCGGACAGCGAACACTAGAGCTAGTCACGCTACGAGACGGTAAGAGTGCAAAGCGAGAAATCAAGATCTTGGGTGTCTTGCAATTTGTTCATACAACCGTCTGGAAGACAGTCTTTGGCAAGCAGGCTGATGGACTGGAGAAGAGCCATGAGAACCCGAACGAGTATATGATTATCGACAATTCGCCCTCAATCACACAGTACATTTCTGTTCCAAAGGACATGAGCCAGCTGAACTGCGCAGCACTGGCTGCTGGTGTGATTGAAGCGGTTCTAGATGGGTACCTGTTTACGGCGAACGTTACTGCGCATACGGTGGAGACGGAGGAGTTCCCTAGAAAGACAGTCTTTTTGATCAAGTTTGATCCGCTGGCACTACAGAGAGAGGATTTGAGGTGAGCACGCCACGAGCGCACGAGTGCAGCTGTAAGATAACGGCCTGAAGCTTAACGATGACTATTCATCGGGACCAATTCCATCCTGACTTCCCGCATACAGGCTACGACATTGACGGCAGAGGCAAGGGCTTCCTATAGTTTTACATAAATCACTCACCTCCGGCTAAACAGTGATCTCCTTAACCTGGTCAATCAGAGCACCTGCTAGCAAATCTTCATCATCATCGTATGGATCCGCCTCAGAGAAAACCTCGAGGTTCTTGGTCATCTGATAAGCATCCTCTCCGTCTCCATAGTATCCCTTCTCGATGCCCATAACCTCAAATTTCAAAGTTTCCTTGTACAGGTGCAGGGCCGCCCGGTTGGACTTCCGCACATGGAGAGTCACAGCCTTGGCCTGATAACACTCGTACAGCGAACGCAGCGACAGCTTCATGAGTTTGCCTGCAATTCCCAACCGTCGGTAAGATCTCATCACCGCCAGAGAGGTCACATGACCTTGTAGTGGTTCGTTTATGCTGTTTTCCGTCTCATCCTGTAGTCTAGCCAACACATAGCCGATAATTTTCTCCTGTCCATTGGTGTTGACGGTGGCCACGTACGAAGCCTGTGGCCAGGATAGAGCGTGGTATAGGTAGTACTTGAGTGTGTAATTTTCGGGCAGATTCGTCAGGTTGGCAAGTTGCATGCCTTCCATGTCACTGACAGTGGCCTGTCTGATGTTGATCATTTCAGACAATTCCTCTGTGTCGTCTGGTCCTGGTGTTTGACTGAAAAGTGTCGCGCTCCCAGCATCATGAACTCTACCACCAATATCACCCAAACGCTCGAAACGTCTACGTTACACAGAGGTTACAAGAATCGTGGATTTTATTAAACATTAGTTATCTTCGTATCGTTAGTCGTGTGTATGCAAATGCGGGTTAGCGTGTTATGCAAAAATGGCTGTCACCAAAAATGTCACGCCCAGCGCGCCCAGAGACGTGTTTATCGTGGTAGCTGAGTTTCTATGCGTTCCTGCTCCTCCTCCTCGTGTGCCTGAGCTACCACTGCTTCCACCACCGTGACCGCCGCCATGGCCACCGCCATGGCCCTTCTTTATATCGTCTCCTGGCGTGCTTGGATCGTCTACAGCAGCCCCTAAACACAGGGCCCCCAGACAGAGTATCCGCGATATCAGCATTGTTGTGATGTGTGTGTGCTGTGAAATATAGTTCTGTGACTTGTGCCAGTGCGAGACCAGTGCAATTCGTTAAATGTCCTTCCTGCTTGTGAAAAAAGTTGGTGTGTAACGGCTGCGCCTTGGCTGGTCCCCTGGATGCAGCCGCATGTCTAGGGGGCCCCCAGACCCCCACTTCCACCGTTGCTGGTAACATGACAATAATCGACTATTTATTGCTATGACCTTATGACCTAATCTGTGTATCCCGCAAGATGTTCACATTAGGTAGTCTGTTGATTAGTCAGCTAGCTAGTGCATTGAGCTTCTACACAAGTCCCAGACAAGTCCAGACCAAATCCTAGACAAATCCAGACGTCATAGCTAATTTCAAGCGTTACTGCCACTCTGCCTCTCCAACAAGACCTTAGTAATTATTGTCCCTCACCGCCACTGCCTGAGCTAAGCCTCTCACCTGCATTTCACGAAGCCGTGCGATTGCGGCTCAAGCGGGTTTCCGTAGCAACCTACCGAAAGATTGAGTTTCTGCCCTTGCTCTTGTTTTCCCAACCAGAACCTGGCCGACACGCTTATATATCCTGTTGATCAGGCGCGACAATCATGCCAGAATAACGGCGAGTGCCTATAGCTACGATCGCCATCGATCGCGTCGCACCAACATGTAAACCATACCGCCACCACTTTCCTAGTCCTACCTGAACCCGGTATACCCTACAAGTGGCTTGGAGTGGACGGTCTCTTGTCCAGGCGCGATTGTCGTATGTGATATCGTTGTGTATCAGTTTGGTGGCGTAGACGTGGCGTAGACGTGGCGAATGCTACGCTCAGACTATGCCAAGTGATACCGACACTGCCCAGAATGCTGGGCGGCCATCAAGCGAACATCAAGACTATCAAACGGCTGGGTTATGATTGCTGAGCGGAAAATAGCGTCAGAGCCCCGCAGCCCCTCCAGGTCACACGCCAATCACTTGCGTGTCGCGGCTGATTATTTGTGTGAGCATATAATTTCTTGTGAGACCCTAGCGTCAGGCTGCCCCAGACTTGTCTCACCCAGGCGGCACAAGGACTTGTAATGAGTATAAATACTTGCTCTCGTCACCGCTGGCAGCACTAGACACTGACAGGCGAAATGGGTTCGTGTTTATCGGTTTCGAGAAAAATCAAGAGCGACATCAAACGAGATGAGGACCGAATGGCAAAGCTCAACACCATCGAGCGAGAGAGATACAGCATAGCAACCACGCGAAGCCACCCAAACACTACGCACTCTCTAAACCAGGGCTTCTCTAATGACGGTCACGAGAAGCGTTGATCTGCCAGTGGCAAGCTGGCTGATAAGCTGGTCGGTAAGCTGGTCAGGTGGGACGGCTTACTAGGATGTAAGCATTCATTAATGCATAATAAACATGTTTGGAGCCATTAGTGAATAATTAAGGTAGCTAGCCAGTAATGGCGCGTCCAGCCGTGCGATGAGCGCCGCGGCTGAATTTCTAGTTAGTGGGCAATATCCGTCATGAGATCCTCCCACTCCTTCTCTCTAGCCGGATTCCCCGTCCCGAGCGCCTCTCTCACGTCGACAGGCTCGCCCCGATGAAGTCTGGTCAGTACATTCGTGTATACATACCTACTGCTTGATAACGTTCCTCAGGTCGGCGACCAGATCGCTCTCGTCCAAGGTGGCACCGGCCAGGCCCAGGGCGAGCAGAACGCCCAGCACAGAGCCGTTTCCAGCACCAACGAAGCCGGACTTGAGCGGCTCCTTGACAAATCGCAGGTACGGAGTCACTTCCTTGACGTCAGGGTACTTCTGCTTGGCCTGCTCAGTTGGAACGGATGGTGGGACAATAACGTCCTGACCTGGTTGCCAGTTGATGGGGGCCACCAAACCGGTTCGGTCAGTCATCTGAAGAGCGTCCAGGACCCTCAAAATCTCGGCAGTGTTCCGGCCAGTAGACGCGGGATAGACCATAAAGAGTCGGACCTTCTTGGCTGGATCGATGATAAAGACGTTTCGGATGGTGAAGATCGGTCCCTTGGCGAGGTTCTTGAAACCTTCCTCGTCAACCATGTCGTACAAGTAGGCAATCTTTCGGTCAGCATCAGCAATGATGGGGAAGTCAAACTTCTTGCCGTTCGTGGCGGCCTTCTCAATGTCCTTAACCCATTCAGCGTGGCTCTCGACTGGATCGCTACTGAGACCAATCAGCTTGGTGTTTCGGGCATCAAACTCGCTCTTCAACAGAGAAAAGGCGCCTAGCTCAGTAGTGCACACCGGAGTGAAGTCAGCTGGGTGTGAAAACAAAATGGTCCAGGAATCGCCAACAAACTCGTGGAAATCAATGTCTCCGGAGGTGGTCACGGCCTTGAAGTTGGGCGCAACGCTGCCAATTCGAATTCGAGGCTGGTTAGCAGCGCTGAAGTTGAATCGAACGTTGGCTGGTCGAGCAGCTCGAGTACATCTGGCTAGTCGGGCAAGAATCATGTTAGGTACTGGTACGAGAAGCAACCAATGGGACAAAACTGATACACATAACATCGGGTTACCCGGACTGCTATAACTGCCATAATTGGATTTTGCTCAGTGATTGGATCACTGTGGGGTAAGTTCGAATATGACGAGCCAGGGGGTCAATTGACTTTGCGCATCCGTCTAGTCTACTGTAGGCTGTGAAAACTACCGTTTTTATTACCTTTTACAATCAGCTGCATTCTATTGGCACAAATCGGACATGAAGTCATCACACGTGACTGGCCCTAACCACGATAAGGTGCGGCTTATACTATGCGATACATTGTCGTCAAATGTGTAAGGAATCCTTAAAATACATACATAGCTATCTCTAACTTTATGATAAATGCAAAATTCGTCGTGGGTATTACTGCTCGCCCACTTCTGGCGTTCGACCTCGACTCTGGGATAGGTCCACCAGAGGAGCCTCGTCCTCCTCATCCATCTTTTCCAGCTCCTCATCGATGAGCTTGTCAACGATGACGGCCTTCTCACCAGAGAACCGGGTCCCCATGAAGTCTTCAACCTTCTCACGTAACTGTCGTTTCGTCATGTTTTCGAGATCCGCCGATTTGAGAACGTTACGGATCGTTGTGCCAACTGCGCCCTCTCGCATCTCATTCATGATCTGCGTCAGCTGTTGTGGAGACTGCATGTCTGGCGGAGCCAGCATCTCGTGATGCGTCGGAGCCAGCGACATTCGCGACTGAGCGCTGGACATCAGTCCGGCGCCGCTCATTCGCATGCTCTGTCGGCCCTGTGGAGTGGCGTTTCTGTGAATATCGCCACTGAACGTGGAGAACGGTCTGGCAAAGTCGTTCTTGGAGTAGACCGACGGAGCCTTTCGCGATTCCATCAACGAGTAGGCGTCCATCATGCTCTTTCGCTCACCGGCTGGCGTCAGCTCCTGCATATCGTAGGCGTTGAGCGTCTCGTTGTAGGGTAGTGCAGTCTGGACACGTCCGCGTCGGTCGTCAAAGACAATCTGTCGCTCGACTCCTGGGTATCCGTTTCGCATGGCGAACGACTTCCACGTCTCCAACTGAATCTGAGATGGATCGAAGCCCTGGTCGGTGATGGCAACGAGCTGTTTACCGCCCTTCTCGCCGACAACGATACGGGTGTTACCCCATGTGAAGTTGTCCATGTTCCAGAACGAGTAGATTGGCAGCAGGAAGGAGTGGATAGGGTATGCAATCAGATAGATAATCATCCATCCAATGTGCTGCCACTGTCGTCGCAGAATGAACACAAGCATCTGCAGACCGTAAACAGCAGCAATAAGAACGATGGAGATGATGGGCAGTGGACCATCGTGTGCAGCAATCTTGTAGATCAGGTATCCAAGGTAGACCACCACAGATGGTAGCATCACAGTTCTAAGTTAGTCATCGTCCCTTCGCTGAAGCTTCTTTACTCACCCAATCAAGTCAATCATAACCACATTTCGCATTCCAACACAGCAGAATCCACACATATCCTTTAGTCGCATCAGCTCAACCAGGTTGTGCACAGTAGAGTTGATCCATCGTCGTCGCTGCGAGAGCAACACCTTGAATTCTTCTGGCGCCGCAGTCTGAGCATGAGCATCTGGAATAAACGTCAGCTTCATCCGGGGGAAGTGCTTGGCCATCAACGTGGTGAGGTATCGATCCTCACCAAGCGAGAACAGGTTCTTCAAATGCAGAGTGTCAACGTTTCCAACGGAATAGTCTCGAATGACTTCATTGGAAATGATGAGCGGCTTGAACTTCTTGGTCGTCTTCAATCTGTACAGCGTGAAACAACCAGGCAAACAGGTGACGGAGCCAAACATACTCTCAAAAGCCTTCGTCAGATGGTGCGAAATGAAGTACTCATAGACCTGAATCATTGTAGTCCACGACTTTTCTTCGTTCTGCAAGCTGGTCTCGCCACAAGTTCCGGCAACCTTACCGTCGTTGGAACAGGCAGCCACTAGTCGAGTCAGAGCATCCTCAGAGACAGATGTATCGGCATCAACCATGAATAAGTACTCGTAAAGCTCAGGGTCAATTCCAATGACGTTGTTGAGTTGATGAAACATCTCCAGCTCCAGGGGCGACATGGGTGTAGCGTAGTGGACCTTGTTGAGGAAGCTCATAAGCAGAATCTGCGAGTCTCGCTTACCACGGTTACCGGGCTTGGAAGTCTCGTCTTTCCGACCAACTTTGACGACCACCATATAAGGAACCACGTTGCCTTCGAACTCGTAAAGACCAGAGTACACCTTTGCGTAGTTGAGCTGGTTCGCACCCTCACCAACCGCAAAGTAAGGCAGCGCAGGAGGGTCAACCTTGTCGTCCACTCCAAAGATGTCCAAAACGATCTGTGGAGTTGGTCTGTCGTTTCCGGCACCGACAATCATACCATCGCAAATGATCATCAGCAACTTTCGTCGGTTGTCGTACTTGAGCGAAGTCAGTGAGTCAATGGCCAATCGCAGAGCATCTTCATCTTCGGTGTACGCTGGAATCTGGCACACGACAAACTTGTCCTGTGGAGAAGGCATCTTCTTTCCTCCGAATCGCAGCGAGGCCAAGAACTTGATAAGAGTGAGCGAGGTCAAGATACCGGCGATGACCAGCAGAATGACGTTGGTTGCCTGACACTTGGCCGAGTCTCGGAAGTCCACGTCCGCGATGATGAACGCGTTATTCAGGCACTGAAGCGTGTCCGCTCGCACTTGGGACGAAATCTTGGGGCCGTGAAACAAGTCAGTAATATCTTGACCGTTGTAGTTCGTGACCATGTCGACAAACGTCTGGTCAAAAAAGTTCCACTTGGCGTACGTAGACGAGTAAGACAATGGGTAAGTCGAGGTAGTGATGAAGTAATTGGTCAAGTCGTAGATCTTCTTGTCAATGATGACCGCGTAACCATTGTTGCCAACAATGTCGTTCTTGAGGTAGCTGCCCTTCTCCACTCGTCGGCCCTTGTAGTAGTCTTTAACGAAAGGCTGGAACTTGTCAAAGTACCAGGTGAAGTTGTGCAATGCAGTGCTTGGGTTTGGCTGAGAGTACGAGCCACTTTGGTGCATAATGTTGGCCCATGGAGAAGCGGTGGTATTGTAGGACAGCACCACCGAGTCATCAGTGACCAAGTTGGGGCAGGCTACCGTGAGAGGGGGTGGGAAATAGTCAGTCAGGTCAAGACCTGCATAGGTCAACATGTCAGAGGCAGTGGTGGTGGTACCGTCGTCAGAGTGCTGGATTTTGTAGAAGTTCGTGAAGTCGTAAACATTTCCGGCAATTGAAGCATAGTAGTCCGTCTCGCCCTGATGAGTCTTAACCTCGCTGGCGCTCCAGACCTTGTCATAGTCTGGACAGACGAACTTGCTCAAGCCAATCATGTAAAAGATCATACCGGCGTTGATCAAAAAGATGATGAAAAAGATGACAAGCTTCTCTCGCCAGGCCATTCGAACCTCTTGTCGTTTCATGCGGGCAATATACTTTAGAAACGGACTTGGAATCCAGAATGTAAGCAGCCACACGAAAAACACCCACGCCTTCCTGCCTCTGGTAGTCTCAATGACCTGAACTTGTCGCCCTGGACCGGCCTCCTGCTCAATGTCCTGCGCATACTTCTTCACGTAGTATGCATCGTCGTAGGGCTCATCATCGTCCATGTAGTCGTTGTTGTAGCCACCCATACTTTTGTTTGCGTCGGGGTAGCCGTTGTCGAGTGCAGGTTGCTGAAGGAAGGCTTCCTTGGTAGACTGGCCGTTATTAGGGACAGAATCGGCCGGGCCTTGCGTGGTCAACAGGGGCACCTGCTGGGACTGATGCTGGGAGAATCGTGCAGACTGCGTTTCAAATGGGTTAGCTGCCGATGCGTAATCCTCAAACTGCTGATTGGGCAGGGATGGTGGGATCCCGGAATGCATCGACGCTGCCTCATTGAAGGGCAGCGGCGGGGCCAAGCTGGAAAGGTTATCCAACCCTAGCTCCAGGTCCCGCCAGACAGCCTCGCTGAGCCAGATACGGTTAGAGCCGCAGTAGAAGTCTGCTGGCCCCCATTTCTTTTCTTGTGTAGCCCACTCGTTTAGGTTGAATACACCGACATTAGGGGGTAGCAGCGCCGAGTACTTTTCCAAAAACTCGTAAAAATCAAAGTCGGCGGTGAAGTCGATATTTCTCTTTTTGGCGGCCCACTCCGTCACAAAGAACTCACGGACCTGTTTAGACACGAGGGAGCTCTGCCAGCTTTCGGAAGCCTGACCAGCCGCGTCGTCACACGGAGAAATGTTTAGGATGCTCCATACCCGGCTACCTGCAACGAGTGCATCGATTTCAAAGTTTTCGTAATCAGATGCAACTGTCCCATGAGAGAGATATGCGTAAGTGGAATCCAGCTCATTGCGGAAATTGGGGATCCCGGCGATCACCGGCAGCGGATTGGAGAGCGACGATCGCAACACCCTTGTCACTGCAGCTGGACATTTTGAGAAATTGATGCCATCTTCTTTTAACTCGCTGTTGATGCCCTTGGAGTTGTCAAAGACGTTTTTGAGAAGCGCTCGCTTATGCACAGAGCCCGAACACTCCACAATGCTAACGACCGACACCACCTCAGTGGGATCGTCTATCTTTTCTTCCTCGTGGGTCGACGCCTTGTCCTCAGCAATCATGTCGAACGTGGCCAAAAAGTTGTTGAGGCCGTTGACCACGTTTTCAATCAGGGAGATGTATGCCGACGTGATGAGTTCCTGGGGAGTGTATTTTTTCTGAGTAGTGGGGTCGATACCAATTAGCGAAGCACCTTCACTGATGTCGTTAGGATCGTTGTTGCCCATCAACAGGATACCAGAGAGAACAGACAAGACTCCTCGTAGAGCCTCGCCCTTGAAGCCACACTGTCTAAGTGCCTCGCTCCAGTCCTTCGCCAGCGCATGGTCATCAGAAAACAAAACCCAGTCTGGCAACTTGTAGGTATTACTTTTCTTCAGTAGATCGTATTCCTGCGGAGAGGACTTGAGCGACAAGTACGCAGCCCTGCTCTCGCTCTCGGCCAGCAGCATGTGGTAAAACACGTCAAAGACTCGGTTGTCCTTGGCGGCCGGCAGATGGAGAAGCTGGTCCATCGAGGTTATAGGATCCTTGGACAACTGAAGTCGCGTAGACACAATGTCTCCTGTCGAGTTGAGAGAAAAGGCCACCGCCAGGCCATTGTGGAATCGTGCCGAGAGGTTCTCGGGTGTCAGGGCGGTAAGGAACGGCGTGATGACATTGAGCGCCTGAAGAACAGCCGGCTCGACATTGGGGAAAGACGAGACGGCAGAAAAGAAGACAGTGGGTGAGGCAACGTGTGTTGGACTATGTTAGTTCCAGAGCTTGGCTTAAAACCCCCATCAAGCATTCTTCTACTCACACAATCAATAGAGCCTGATCCTCAGCTCTCCTATACGCGTGGTCCCAAATAGAGGACACAAACTGTTCCTCAATGTTAGGCCCAAGTACCAAGACGGAGGTCGAATCGATCCGTAACGAACGATACTGTGAATGTGTAAAGGTCTGATGCAAAGTGGCGATCAGCGACGAAGTCGACACCTGGAGAGGTGCACTCGACAGTGGCGGAACCTCCATCCCTAGTTATACAAACAGAGGTCGTTTCGTCAGATACTGCCAGTTGGGAGTAGAAAGGAGCTAAATAAAGATTCAAAGTATGGGTTAGGGTTCGGAAAATATGAAATTCCAGTGGTGGTACCTGTGTGTGTTGGTTATGTTTTAGCAGGTGTCTAAGGTTTAGTTCAGGGACAAGACAGTCTCAGGCGGCCTGGTATACGAGGAAGTTGGGGGATACGAAATCTTATACTGTGAGAGCTTATATATGGAACAGCAGCACAGATCAATCACGTGATTTCAGGGACTGGAACCAGGGATATTTTACTGGTTTTATAAGAGATACAATGAGAATCCTTGTTGAGATAAATGCGGAATGATCGCGTTTTGGGCGAAATTAGTTCTGGCGAATCAGGAAGTAGATGATCACCGAGAATCTGCAGCGCGATGCTCGTGATAATCTTGCATGTGGACTGGGCAGCAGCAGTGTTTGGGAGTATTATTACGTGTTGTGCAAGGATGCAATTTACGCGTGTGTTTTGTTGTATAGCGTAAATGAAGGCACGATTAGCTTGAACCGAGTTGAGTGCTAAGAACGGGCTCCAGAAATAGCAGCAGGGATCTGTGCAGGCCCCCTGGCCACATGTTAGCAGGCATGGCGCGGCGGCAGGCCGCGCGTGCGCCGCTGGAAGCTTGGGAGTGCCAAATCTTTTTTTAGCCCATACGTGTGTGAAGGGGTTACCCGGCAGTCTCGATCCAGCAGGGGAATGTAAATATAGCCAGCGCTGAATTTGGACGCGATATTCACTCGTTGATCGTTCAGCTACTGTTGGCGGTGAGAAGGTTGGATTTTGGATTGGACTGGAGTTTTTAGTTGGAGGATTTGGCGATTTGACTATTTTTGGATAAGTTCTTTTAGTGTGAGTGGAGTTGGAGCAGTTGGTATGGAGTTAATTTCGAGGCCGATTTGGTCTTACTTGGAATACAGCGGCGTCTAGGCGTTCTGCCTGGCACTTTGTCTGGCGGTTAATGGCGCTTGGTATGGCGCCCAGTCTAGTGCAGAGCGAATAAGTGAACTAACAAGACCGGAATAGGCTAGTGAAACATCAGCCAGGGGAAGTGAAAGAAAGTGAAAAGTTGAAGCAGAGATCAGATGGCGCCACAATCGCTTGCAGCCGACCTGTCGCTGCTGCCACCGGCGACGCTGACGGATCATGCGCTGACGTCGCATCTGGCATCGCGGTATCACCAAGGTCTACCATTTGCCAATGTGTCGACCGGTCTAATGATTGCGTTGAACACATTTCAGCCGTTCGATATCAATCAGGACCAGACGTTCAAGGACCTCGCCGCGAGGATTCACAATCGGCTGTGCAAGAGGGGCGAGTCCCAGGTTATCTTGTTTCTGGGAGAGGCCGGCAGTGGAAAGACGGAGTTTAGGAATTCCCTGACGAACCATTTATTGAGTGAGTAATTCCAGCAGGCCCCCCCCCGGGCCTGCTGCATGTTATTTTGAATGACACTAACTAGCCCTTTCAAACAACCCGCTGTCAACGAAAATCAAGCATGCCGATGTCGTCTTTTCGGCGTTCACCACGACCAAGACCGCCTCGAGCATGATGTCGTCTCGGGCCGGAAACGTGCTCGAGCTGCAGTATGGTTCCGACTCGACGCTCATTGGCGCCAGTATTCTTGACTATCGACTCGAGCGAGCGCGAATCACCAAGGTTCCCACGGCCGAGCGAAACTACCATGTATTCTACTACCTCATGTCCGGATGTGTTGACACCGAGCGAGAGCACCTTGCCTTGGACGACCTCAACTCCGCGCGATACAGATACCTTGGTCACCATACGCAATTGCGAGTTGGCATCGACGACAAGGCCAAGTTCAAGCAGCTCAAGGCCGCCCTCAAGGGTCTCGAGTTCTCGCGGCCAGACATTGCAAACATCTTTCAAATCCTGGCTGCCATCATGCATATCGGCCAGCTGACATTCAGGTCAACAGGTGCTGACGGTACCAGCTCCGCTGCTATCGAAGTTGTCAACACTGAAGTTTTGTCTTGCATTTCGTCCTTCCTGGGTGTTAGAGCCAACATTTTGGAACAGACACTGAGCTACAAGACTGTCACTATTCAGAAGGACCGAGTCACGCTGGTTCTGGATCAGAAAGGAGCCCGAGAGAACGCCGACGAGCTATCAAGAGCCCTATATACCCTTCTGTTTGCATGGATCACTGAAAAAATCAACACTCGACTATCTCAGGCTCGAAACACTGCCTGGACTGAGGAACTCGAGGCCCTCGTCGAGAGCACTATCACCATTGTCGACTTCCCAGGCTTCACCGTCTCCTCGGCAGTGCCAACCCTGGACAAGTTGCTGCACAACTCGGCAAACGAGATTCTGTACAACTACGTCCTCTCGGTGTACTACGAGAAGCCCATCGAGAAGTTTGGCTCTGAGGAGATTGTGTTCCCAGCTTCGGAATACTTCGACAACAGAGACACCGTCAAGGCCCTGTTCCGGCCTGCCCAGGGCCTGCTGTCCTGCCTGGATGACTACTCCCGAAAGGGCAAAGAAGAGACTGCATTCATTGAGAGTCTGAACCGACGATTTGACAAGCACGCCTCAGTGCAGGTCGACCGACGATCTTTCACTGTCTGCCACTTCGCCGGAGAAGTTGAATACAGCGTGGAAAACCTGATCGCCTCCAACGGCGAGAACATCTCGGGTGATATCATTTCGCTGTTCACTTCTTCCTCTTCATCTGACTTTCTCAAGGCCGTCTTTAGCTCCAGTGCTGTGGTCGACTCTACCTTTGGCCGAGAAAACACCATCGTCCAGGCCCACCTGTCCTCTAAGCCAGCTCGAGCGCCCTCTCTCATCCGAAAGGGCCAAAATACCCAGGGCAACAAGGACAAGCGAAGCAAGACTAGGCGATACGACGCATCGGGCCAGTTCATCTCGGCCATTAGCAACCTCATTGACTCGTTTGAGGGCGCGAATCCTTACTTTATTATGTGTCTGAAGCCCAACGACCACCGACTGTCGAGCTCGTTTGACGCTCGATGTGTTCGACAGCAGATCAAGGCATTTGGTATTCCCGAGATTGCTCAGCAGGTCAAGAAGGTCGATTGCAGTCTTTTCATGACTTTCAACGACTTCCTCAACGTCATCAACTACGATGCCAACGCCAGCGAGAACTTTGCACTGGGCTCAAGTGAACGAGATCAGGTCATCCACCTCATGAATGTCAAAAACTGGCACGAGCGTGACGCGCGGTGCGGTCTCACAGGAATCTTCCTCTCAGAAACCGCGTGGCTGCAAGTTGTCGACCCGAAGCAGTCGTTCGCTGACTTCGCCAACGAGCGATTCATCGAGGCTGGATATGATGGCGGCATGGGTGGTTACGCTGACAACGAAGGCTTTTACTACGACCCTGATTCCAAGTCTATTGGCGGCGCTACGGCTGGTGACATGTTCCGATTCACCGACTCCAAGTCAGTCAATAAGGACATGTTCATCCACTCCAAGGAGGTGGGTGAGGCTGAGGAGGATCAGGTTGACGAGGTCGTTGTTTCCGGTTCGCGGAAACGATGGATGTTCATGGTATGGCTGTACACTTGGTGGGTGCCAGACTTCTTCATCAAGACGCTCGGAAAGAAGCCCAGAAAGGACGTGCGTGTGGCGTGGCGAGAGAAGCTCGCTATCAACATGATGATTTGGATCACCTGTATATCCGTTGTGCTGTTTTTGATTGGCTTCCCTATCCTGATTTGTCCTACCCAAAATGTCATGAGCACCGGCGTGCTCAGCGGCTACGCGGGAACCAAGTCCACTAAACAGTACACTGCTATTGGTGGTATTGTCTTTGACCTGAACGCATTCGCCCCCTCTCACTATCCCAAGATTGTGCCCACAAACGATGTGCTCAAGTATGCCGGCCGAGATATCTCGTCTCTGTTCCCATTCCAGCTCTCTGCTGTCTGCAGCTACCCCAACGGTTCTGCTATCAGCGACTACATTGTTTACGGCTCATCTTCGACCAACTACACCGACCAGAACACTGTGTACCACGACTTCCGGTTCTTCACCAATGATTCTCGACCGGACTGGTACTTGCAAAAGATGAAGTTCCTGAACCAGAACTACAGAAAGTCTTACATCGGCTACACCCACAAGGATATGAAGTCAATGGTTGGTAAGGGTCGAACCCTGGGAGCCATCGACGGCTACGTCTATGATTTCACCAACTACACAGCCAACCAAATGTCAATCAAGGCACCGGCCGGCGACAAGGCACCTGCAGGAATCGACACCCAGTTTATGGATAACGATCTTGTGCAGCTGTTCCAGAATTTCCAAGGCCAGGACCTTACAAGCAGATTCTACGCGCTGGGCTATGACGAGGATGAGCTGGCCAACGTGAACCGATGTCTCAGAAATGTGTTTATGATTGGAAAACTCGACACGCGAGACTCTGTCAAGTGTAAGTTTGCTCGATACTTCCTGTTGGCCATCACTATTTTTGTGGTTATTATTATTGCTTTCAAGTTCGTCGCTGCCTTGCAGTTCTCCAAGAACCAGAGACCGGAAGAACTCGATAAGTTCTTCATCTGTCAGGTGCCCGCCTATACCGAAGACGAAGAAGAATTACGTCGAGCTATCGACTCGCTGGCTCGTCTGAAGTATGATGACAAGCGAAAGTTGCTCATGATCATCTGCGATGGTATGATTGTTGGTGCCGGAAACGACCGGCCGACCCCGCGAATTGTTCTCGACATTCTCGGAGTTCCACCAGACACTGATCCCGAGGCACTCAGTTTCGAGTCTCTTGGTGAGGGTTCCAAGCAGCATAACATGGGTAAGATCTACTCTGGTCTGTACGAGGTTCAAGGCCACATCGTTCCTTTCGTTGTCATTGTCAAGGTTGGTAAGCCCACTGAGATCAACCGACCTGGTAACCGAGGTAAGCGAGACTCTCAGATGATCATCATGCGATTCCTGAACCGAGTGCATTACAACCTGCCCATGAGTCCTATGGAGCTGGAGCTGTACCACCAAATCCAGAATGTCATAGGTGTGAACCCCGCCTATTACGAGTACCTGCTGCAGGTCGATGCAGATACTATGGTTGCCCCAGATTCCGCTAGCCAGCTGATTTCCTCCATGATTCATGACACCAAGCTGCAGGCCGTCTGCGGTGAGACCGAGCTGTCCAACTCTAAGAGTTCTATCGTCACCATGATCCAGGTTTACGAGTACTACATTTCTCACAACTTGGCTAAGGCTTTCGAATCTCTGTTCGGCTCCGTCACCTGTCTGCCCGGTTGTTTCACGCTGTACCGAATCTACGAGGCCAATTCTGGTAAGCCGCTGTTTGTGAACCACGCCGTCGTCAATGGCTACGCCGAGAACCGTGTTGATACACTTCACATGAAGAACTTGCTGCATCTGGGTGAGGATCGATATCTGACGACGCTTCTGCTCAAACACAACTCGCGGTTCAAGACCAAGTTCTTGCGGTTCGCAAGGGCCTCCACTGTCGCCCCAGGCACCTGGGCTGTCTTCTTGTCTCAGCGACGACGATGGATTAACTCGACCGTGCACAACCTGATCGAACTGGTGCCTATGGGACAGATGTGTGGTTTCTGCTGTTTCAGTATGCGGTTCGTCGTCATTGTGGATCTTTTCAGTACCATTGTTCAGCCTGTTACCGTCGCCTACTTGGCCTACCTGTTCTACCTCATTGGCGCTAACCCCGACACCCTACCAATCACCTCCATCATTCTGCTCGCCGCCATCTACGGTCTTCAGGCAATCATTTTCCTGTTGCGACGACGATGGGAGATGATTGGATGGATGATTGTCTACATCTTCGCTATCCCTGTCTACTCTCTCGCGCTACCACTGTACTCCTTCTGGCGAATGGATGATTTCTCCTGGGGTAACACTCGAGTGGTCATGGGTGAGAAGGGCAAGAAACTCGTCATGTCCAGTGAGGGCAAATTCGACCCAAGTGAGATTCCTCTACAGCGATGGACCGATTACCAGGCCACCGCGTGGAACAGACAGCGAGACGACAGCGAGTCTATTGCCGCCAAGTCATCGCACTTCCCAGCATCAGAGTTCGACATGCCACACTCGCGACCAATGTCGGCTTACTCCAGGCCAATGAGCACCAGACCAGTTTCTGAGCTCAACCAGTCCTTCTACGGTGTTGGTGCCGCCAGCAGACCAGCCACCATCGGCGGACCGCCAGAGGGCTACGAGATGGCCACGTTGCGAAGCAGCAGTGCTCTGGGCCTCAACACTAACCTGATGCCCTCGGACGACCAAATTACCAACGAAATCCGCAACATTTTGCGAACGGCAGATCTCATGACTGTCACAAAGAAGTCCATCAGACTGCAACTGGAAAGCAAGTTTGGCGTCAAGCTCAACGCCAAGCGAGACTACATCAACTACGTCACGGAGGCTGTTCTCACTGGAGAACTATAACATATCAGATAAAAAGGATTTGCATACAATAAGGTATATATTGTGAATATACACTATTAATTTTAAGCATCGACATCCATTCGGTCCTCGTTCTTCTTGAGAATAACGACACCTTCTAGAGTAGAAGCCAAGCTTATGTATTCGTCGTCTTCCAGCTCTGCCCGCTCACCATAGCCCAGCAAGACTGGCGTGGAATGTGTCACCCAACCAGTGATAGTCTTGGGCTTACCGGCTTGTCCGACCACGTCGACGGCCTGACCAACTCGGACATTTACCTTGACTGGGTTGAGGTTTTCATCCAGGGTGACCAACATTCGCGGTCGGATGGCGGAAGTGATAAAGTACATTAGCGCATGGGACTGGGACAGAATGAACTGCTTGGGGTCCAGCATGGCGACGCACACAGTCATGATACCGGCAAAAGACACTCGAGACATGATTTGTCGATCGGTGTTGAAGGGGCTGATAGTCAAGGTGCCCTTTCCGAGGTGGAGCAGGCCCTGGGCTATTCTGACCATAAATAGGGAATCTGGATCTCGCGAGTAGTACGAGGCCAGCTGTCGCAGCAGCTGAGCCAGTCGAGCATTGTTGGTTCCGGCACCGACGATACCCATGGCGAAGATGGCGTTGATGGCAACCTCCAAGTCACTGTCGTGAGAATATCGGGACAGGGTGTCGAAGACCTTCATCTGTGGGTTAGAGACAGAGACCAGTCCCATTGCCAGGGGAATGGCCCGTCGAATGTGCTTGTCTCCGTAATGCATCAGGTGGCCAAAATGTCGCAACACCATGTCCTGACCAATTTCCTCGCCCATGGCGATAGCCGCTATACCCAAAACCGAGTAGCCCTTTGACATTTCGTGCTGCTGCTTGTCTTCGTCCTCAGTAGCGTCTGACTCAGCATTGGCAGCGCCCTCACCGGATTGCTCCTCTTCCTTGGTCTCTTTCTTCTCCTCTGGTCGCAGCGTGCAGTCTTGTAGCAGCTTCTGAATCTTGAGCACGTTACCAGTGCCGGCGTAAGAGCACACAGTGACGAGGATCTCGACAATGTTGGAGATTGGGTGGTCGATGGCCTTGACCGTCTCTAGAACCTCGTCCGTCTGATCGTATTTCCCGACAAACAGCAGCGCCAGACCCAGGGCCATAAATCGCGACCACTTGTCCGAAAGCTGTGTGTGTTCTCGCTCCAACAAGGTCTGCAGAATGGTGGAGGTGATGTCGCCGTTGGCGGAGCCGACGAAGATGTTACCCAGGGACAGGGCAGCGAGGGAGCTCAGCTGCATGCTCAGGCTGGTGTCCGACACGATTGGTAGAAGCAGCTTGAGCAACTCTTCTCGTCGCGAGCCGGCGTACGACAGGCCCAGTCCAAGAATAGCCGAGGTTCGCAAGGAGACGCTTCGAGACTCGACGTACTCTGCCAGCAGGGCAAGGGCAGGGTCACTCTCATCGTGAACACCGGCGTTGACGATACCAATACCGAGCAGGGCACCGGACTTGATGTGTTCCTCCGACGAGTACATGTACTTGTCGAGCTGCTGGAGACCGTTGCCGAAATCCCACTGGAAGATGGAACCCAGACTGGCAGTGGTGGAAGCCATACCCGCGGCCTTGGTCTTATAGATCCACGAGTTGGTCTCGTCCTCTCTGGTCAGGAGTTTGTCGACTCCGTAGCCGCAGTTGACGAAGGCGTTGACGAAGCTTGCGGCCAAGTTCTGTTTGGCGGAGTCCAGCACACCTGGGGTGTTTCCCAATCGCGACTGCTCCAGGTGGCTCTTGTAGATATCCTCTGGGACCTTGGGGTCAACCAGGTTGAGCTCCTTGGCGAGGTACTGGAAGTGCTCGCTGAGGGTAACGTTGGAAAGGCACTTCTGGACCTCTTCGTTCTCCGTCTCGAACCAGATCTGCTGTCGGGCGACGATGAACGCCAGCTGCTTCTGCAGCAGCTCGTCGCTTGTGGCGCTGAACACGGACCTGATAAGGTCCTCGTCGTCAATCTGGATAGCCAGGGCCAGGGCCTGGGTCAGCTGGCCGTGGGTCAGGTAGATGTTGTAGGCGGTGTGCAGGAAAGCGGAATCATCTGGTGGAGCCAGCAGCGGCACGCATCGCACCATGTACAAGCACACACGGGCATATGTGTCTGCGTCGACAAACTGAGGTAGTTTCTCGATCTGCTCAATTTCCAGCAAAAGGTCGACGGCATCGGCCTCAGCATTGTGCTTGAGGAAGAATGGCACAATCTTGAGAGCCAGGTCGTTCAAGTCATCAACGGATTCCTCGTTCTCTGACCGGGCGTGGAACTCTTCGCCGATCTCCAGCGCCAGGTGTCGCACGTACTCGTGGCCCCAGTTACCCACATCATCAGTGGAGGTGAGCAGTCTATATCTCAGCGATTCCCGCTTGCCCTCGCCAGAGTAGTTCATGCCCAACACAGACAGGACATCAGCCAGCAGAGCCTGCAGCTTGCCGGTTGGCCACTGCTCATACAGAGCACTGAGGTCTGGGTAATGTGGCCTCAGGAACTTCAATGGCTTCGGAACAGCAGTCATTGACGATGTGGAGGTTCGAATGATGTTCTTCAATGCCTCAAGGGCAGGCTCGTAGAGGTCGCTGTTGGACTCCTTGAGGCGCTCCACAAGCATCTCCAGCTCATCCTTCAGCTTCTGATCCTCCTCATTCAGCTCCTCCTCATCCTTCTTCTTCTTGTCCTTCTTGTCAGCAACAGCCGCGTCTTTGGGCGGTAGATCCTGTGGCATTGTCAATTCGTGTGTAATGAATCGATATCAACCTGGACTCGATACGTGTGAGAGGGCTGGCGCGCCACAGAAAAGACGCGAATCACGTGATGGTTACAAATCGCAAATCGCAGGGTTTTGCCTCCGCGCGTTCTCCCGGCTTCTGTGGCAGTCAGGCTATTGTCATGTTAGCCTCCAGCAATGAGTGTCCATGCCCAGCAATAGAATTAGTAGAGCGTGTTTGGCGGCCTGCGCATTGACTTGGAATTGCTTGAAAAATGTGTAATTCGTCCTCAGAGTCCGCCCTGAGGAGACATTAGTTCTATCAGTTTGTCCGAATAATTGCCCTTTGACTGTTTTCAACCACAGACTAGTGTAAGCGAATCCCACTGTTATCACCCAGTGCGTGAGTGCTCGAGCGTGTACGAACTAAACGAACGTCACTTCTCTAGCCAGCACTGTCCTTGTAAACGCGCCTGTCTGATTTCGTCGCTTGGCTCGCAACGGTCTCCGCGGACGCACCGGTCGCGCCATCCATACAAGCAAGATGACACTTTCGGCCGCTGCTAGATCACAGCCAGTCATTTCTTGTAACAACTCAGACTTAAATCTCTAAAAAACTGCACCCAAGCCCATCGCTCACCACGGCCACGGTAAATTAAACGCACGGCCACGCGGTGTCGATCAGATAAAGGTGGGCCGGCCTCGGAGCTCGCTCGGCTTTCGTAACTTTCCTCGGTCGCAGTATATAGTCACACGACTCAACCCCATCTGTATGTAGCTAATAACTATGACTCCTCTATACCGCTTCCGTATAGCAATCCTTTGTCAGCTTACTAAGTCGGCTGTTTTGCCGGCCGTTGCATATATACATGTACCTGTGTCACACACTCTCTTACACATCTCGTCACAATGCTTGCGCCACCGGTGAACCTGTACAAGTGTATTGAGGAGATCAAGCACCTGCTACAGCCGCCGGTCAACAATTTCTGTGTCTCCCGCGGGGGGTTCACGGTCATGGTAAGTATTAGGCCAGTGAGGAAGTCACTAACCAGATTGTCGGCGGTCCGAACGCGAGAACGGACTACCACATCAATGAGACGGCCGAATGGTTCCATCAGATAAAGGGCCACATGACTCTAAAGGTCGTCGAGGATGGAGTCTTCAAGGATATCACAATCAACGAGGGGGACATGTTTCTGCTGCCGCCATTGGTTCCGCATAACCCGGTCAGATACGCAAACACGATAGGCCTGGTGATTGAACAGGACAGGCCGGAGCAGAGCAAGGACATTATGCGGTGGTACTGTCCGAATTGTTCCGAGGTGGTGTACGAGTTGTCTTTCCACCTGACGGATCTGCAGACGCAGATTAAAGAGGGAATCTTGCAGTTTGAGTCAAAGATTGAGAATAGGACATGCGGAAAGTGTGGGACGGTTATCAAAGCCCGGGCTTAACAATGCGACGAAGTTCTCTCTAAGATTACCTGCCTGGCTGCCTACTGACGACTGATGAATGATGAACCTCGTTGAGGATGTACATAATGAATGATACAATGATGACTTGCTTCGTTACAGCAGCTTCTTGAACCGGCCCTTGAAAGCATCTCCAATCCAGTGGGCCAGCTTGTCATAGACAATACTGTTAGCATTGTGGAAGTAGATGCTGTGGTCACTGTCAGGGAACACGTGAACATCATAGTTCTCCACACCGGCCTGGTCAAACTTGTCGAGCAGAACCAATGTGTGCTGGAAATGAACGTTATCATCGCCAGTGCCGTGCATAAGCAGGAATCGCTCATTCTGAGAAATGGCAGTCACATTGCTCACGGCACTGCTCTTGTAGCCGTTGGGGTTGTGCTGTGGAGTGTGCATGTATCGCTCCGTGTACACAGAGTCGTAGAATTTCCAGTCAGTGACTGGGGCAACGGCCATTCCATAGTGGAAAGTCTCACCGGCGTCCCTCTCCAGTGTCTTGAGAGTCATGTAGCCGCCGTAAGACCAGCCCCAGATGGCAATTCGCTTCTTGTCCACGTATCGTCGCTTACCCCAGTTCTTTGCCGCGGCAATCTGGTCTAGCGCCTCGTAGTGTCCCAAATTGTCTCTAACGACTGATCGGAACTTCCTGCCCATAAATCCGGTGCCCCTGCCGTCGGCAATCACCACAATGGCGTCCTGGAGCGAAGAGACGATCTTCTGAAAGTCGTAGCTGAACCTCTTGTTGACCGTCTGACTGATTGGGCCGCCATACACGTAGAACAGGACGGGGTACTTCTTGTTCTTCTTGAAGTTTGGCGGCAGAATTTCCATCGTGTTGATGATAACATCAGAACCGTCATCGAACTGGTCCACCTTGATCTGTTCGTAGTTGACAGTAGGTAGCGCGTACTCAGCCAGCTTGGCCCGCAGCTTGTCGTTGGCAGAAATGATCTGACCGTTTCGGACCGACTCGGCAGCGTCACCCTCAAGGTGAACAAGCTTCTGCCATGGAATATCCGGACCGTTGTAGCTCAGCAAAACGTACTTGGCGTCGTGAGAGAACGAAACAGCGTAGGTGCCGTCAGTAGTGTCTGTAATGGCCGTAAATTCGCTGCCGTCCAGCTTCACGGAATACAAGTGTCTGTCGACTGGTGACTCCTTAGCGGCAATGAAATAGACAGTGTTGGTCTCCTCGTCCACGGCATCTGGTGCAGAGTCGACCTCCCACTGGCCGCTGGTCAGAATAGTCTTTGGCGAGCTGGCGTCAACAGGAGAAAAGTAGGCCAGGTGGTTGTATCCATCGACACTGATGGTGTCAATGTAGCCGCCTTCGTCTCTGCCCTTGGACTTATCGGCTGGGACGAACCAAGTGTTGTGCTCAATCTCGAACCAGCCTAGTTTGAGGGTCTCGTCTCGCACGACTTTACCGGTTCGCGACTTGGCGTCGACGACACTCACCTTGCTGGTGTCGCTCTCTCGGTTGGAAAACTTTACAATGACCTCGCTGTTGTCGGTCCACAGAACTTCAGTGATTAGGTTGTCCTTGGGCGGGTTCTCCTCGACTGGCACGGCATAGTACTCCTCAGAGGAGATTTCCAAAAACAAAATGTCAACGATTGGGTTCTCGAAGCCCGGCTTGGGGTACTTGATCTTTCGAATTTCCGGGTACGCGTCGAAACCCGGCTGCACAAAGTAAGGAATCTCATATTCTGGGACAGCCGTGTCATTAGTTCGCAAGAAGGCGAGGTACTCTCCGTTGAGCGACCACCACAGAGCCACGGCGCCGCTCAGAACTTCCTCCTCGTACACCCAGTCCGGTCGGCCGTAGAAGTACTCGCTGCCACCGTCAGTGGTGATCTGCTTCACTGTGCCGTCATCGTCGCCACCAACGTATCGCAGATACAAGTTGTTGTCGGCAACGAAGGCAATTCGGTCACCACGGGGAGACCACAAGGCGAAGGCCAGCTTGGTGTTCTCGTGGTCAGTGTAGACAGGCTCGATCTTGCCAGACTTGATATCCAAAACGTAGTAATTGGCGTAAGTCGAGTGTCTGTAGTTTCGCTCTGTTCGCGTAGACAGAATTGCCCGGTCCTGGTGCTTGTTCAACCAGATCTCGTCCAGCCTGTGAGTTGTGGCACCAACCTTGAACTTTCGTCCCTTCCACACAGTAACAACCTCATCTGGGTTTCCATAGTTCTTCACAAAAGCGCCAGACTCATCAAACTCCAGATAAGAACCCTGGGCACCAGTGTCTGTATTCAGCCAGCGAATAGACTTGGATTCTGCTCGGAAGTAGCCAGCCCGCATATCTTCAAGACTCAGCTGCTTGAGGCCATCGCCCTTCTCGCTGGGCATGAATGGCGAAACGCCTAGCAGGAGCAGCACAGCGGCCACCAGACCAAAGAAAACGTACAGTTGTTTCCGTCGCTTGTGCTTCTGGATCGCGATCCACCATGGAGCCCTTGTCTCCTCGTAGTCTTCGACCTCTTTGAGCATCGCCTCACGGTCCTCATCGGGGCTAATGTGTTCCAGGATCGAGCTCATAGAGCTCCTCCCGCTCTCAACCTTTTCGAACGAGCGCATTGGAGAGAACTAGCAGCGCTGAAATCAATAAGGTAGGCCCCTATATGTGTGTTTTATCGCTGTTTCGTGCCGTGGGGTGACAGCCTCAGCGCGTAATAATTTCCAAATCTGGCGACATCAGACCTCGAGGGCAAGTCCGATTGCAATAGCGGTTCACGTCACATTTCCTCAATAATAAATTACTTCATATTATGAGATCCAGCAAATTGCGAGATACGCGAGACTCAGCGTATCTCCCTATGTACGAGGGTGATTTCTACTGCGCTATCTCTGGTTCAGACGGTCGAGACCACGCCGCACAATACCGTCAAGAAGTTGCAGGGTCTATTTGCTATACAATATAAATGAGTGTAGTTTTGTCTAGTGTTCCAGCCTAGAATACAGTTCGCAGGGTATCAAAAGGGGCAAGCAAATCCAAGACTTTTGACGCATCTTGGCCTATCTAAGCTCGGGCTGTCCGAGCTCATATCGGCCTTACCGGGACGCCGCATCCAGCCCAAACTCCAGCTCCTGCTCTAGCTCATTGTACATTTGGCCTCGAAAAATATTCTCCTGAGGCCGTGGAGGGGCGTCCTGTCTGTACTGCTCGTCTGGCACGCTGATGGAGTCCTTTCGTGCCAATTGGTCGTACTCAATGTTGTTCACCTGGACACTAAGATTCTGCTCTTCAGTGCCCTGTCGAACCATAGCCCGGAAACTGGCAACTTCCTGCAGAATCATTCTTCGCATGGTCTCCATGTCGTCGACCTCCTCGAACGAAAAGTCAAACTCGGTGGCACACATTGGCTCGTCGTTGGGATCGTGCCAGATCTTCAGGTACGGGTGTTCCAGGGCCTGGTCGACGGTAATTCTGTGCGCTGGGTCGAAAGCCAGCATCTTCTCCAGCAGGTCCAAGGCCAGCGGGTTGGCGTCTGGGAAAGAGTTGGAAAATGGCACTTTGCTCATGAAGGGCAGGCTTCGCACGTACTCCTGTGCACGCTGAGAGCCTATTCGCTGCAGAGTCTCTTCGCTTGGGGTTCCCAGCAGATTCAAAATCTGATTGAGCTGGTCGACGTAGTCCCGGCCCTTGAAGAACGGCTTGCCGCCCAACAGCTCCGCCAGAATACAGCCCACAGACCAAATGTCTATCGCCTTGGTGTACGACTGGAACGACAGCATGATTTCTGGTGCTCGGTACCATCGCGTAGCCACGTATTCTGTGAGGAAACCCGCGTTTCGCTCGGGGTCAATGGAGAAGCCTCGCGCCAGACCAAAATCGCAAATCTTGAGCTCACAGTCAGCATTGACCAACAAATTGCCTGGCTTCAGATCTCTGTGCAGCACATTGGCAGAGTGAATGTACTTGAGACCAGCCAAAATCTGGTAGATGAAGTACTGGTAGTGCGAGTCGGTCAGCGGCTGCTGGGACCGAATAATTTGGTGCATGTCACACTCCATCAGCTCCTCGTACAGGTACAGCTCGTTGAAATTCTCCTTATCGACAATGTCCATATCGTACAGACACGTGATGTTTTTGTGTCCACGGAAATGATTGAGAAGCTTGAGCTCCCTGAGCGCTCGCTTACACAGAATCTTTTTCGAAAAGATGTTGACCACCTTCTTGATGGCAACACCAGGACCGTCAGCACCGGCGTACTTAGCGGCACAGACTATACCGTAGGCGCCATGTCCAAGCTCTTTGGTTATTTGGAACCGCTTATCGATCGTAAAGTCCTGGTTGTAGACTTTGTAAGTATGTCGCTCCATCGCAACACTGTATCAATCACCTCTTTACCAATCTGTATCCCTAAACTCCCGTTCTTCTCCCGCACGGTACGTAAATCCGCTCGTGTGTGGTACGGCCTTATATGTAACTCGATCAATGACCCTGAATCGCACCCAATTTAAACGCGCCGGGTAACGAAAAATTCACCTCACCTCAGACAGCTAATATTTATTCGAAACGAACTCGCGACGATGGCGACCCTGTTTGATGACATTTTCAAGGTGACCAACGTGGACTCGTCCATGTATGACCGGGTGTCGCGAATCACTGCCCAGTCCAACACCGCGTCCGATGTTCATCTCACTCTGGATGTCAACACAGAACTCTACCCAATCTCCAAAGACCAGAACCTCACAGTCGCCATCGCACAGACACTTTCGTTAGACGGAGAGGTCAACCCGCCAGCCACGGGTTTCAGAGAGGCCAAGCCAGGCGACAGGTCGCTTGCTGATGACTACGAATACGTCATGTACGGAACTATCTACAAGTTTGACGAGTCCCGAGACGACAAGACGTGAGTACACTGGTGATTTTTGAGTTGATTTGCTAATCTAGAATTGTTTATTGTTCGTTCGGCGGCCTGCTGCTGTGCCTGGAGGGCGGCTACCGAAAGCTGTCCAACCTCAAGCAGGAACATATTTATCTGTTGATTAGGCGATAGTTGTATATATTAAGCGAAATCCTTTGCCTTGCCCGCCATCAACAGTCCCACAATGAGACCAAAGAGACCCAGCACAGAGCCGAAAATCTCAATGACGAGAATCTTGACAAACAGGGTCGAATCGGCGGCGTCCGCAATGGCAGCAGTGGAGCCAGTAACACCCACGGCCAGACCGCAAATCAGGTTGCCGACGCCAACAGTGAGACCGGCCCAGAATAGCGAGTAGCCAGTGTAGAGGTTTTCCTTAGAGTACAGGTTGCCAGGCTCGGCCGTGGTGAGTTTGGCGGAAAAGACAATCGCCATGATGAGTCCGTAGATGGCCACGACCTCGCAGAAAATGATGCTAATGAGGTTTTTGGTTGTGATTCGGGGGGCCTTGACACCCGCGCCGAGGATGGTAGAGCCAGTAATGAAGATGCCCCTATGTTAGCCAACGAGCGAAACAACGAGCTAAACAACGAGCGGAGCGAGTTGTGTAGCTTTGAGTTGCATGAATGTGAGGTTCGTCATCAATCTGGTACCTCATTCGCAGCAACTTGACCCTATACTTAGAGCCCTGCGTCAAGGTACCGCAATTTCAATCTTCTGTTGTTGAGCTGTGCAAAAGACTTGCTGCTAACCGCATTGTAGAATGTATGTCGCAATCAATTGTCGATTCCGTGCGAGTCTTATAATCAAATCGCTCACTCCTTGCCATCGCTCTCCATTATGCAACATCCAGCCGCCATCGCCGGAGTCGATTACTACACTTAGTAGTAGTCTTCAGCAGCATTTGTCACTTGGCTCCTAATGCTTCTCTTACTCACCAAGCAGCACCCACCACACTCAGACCGATGCACAGAGATATGCCCAAAACCGCCCACATGTACGGCGACGTCGTGGTAAGAAACTCGCCTACATTGAACGTCTCTCCTTCTCCGGTGAATAATTGGTACCCGCCAACGAGCAGCAGTGCCCCGAGGGGGGCAAGCAGACTATACCGATTGTACATGTCGCGGTGTAATCGGAGGTTCAGTTTTGAGTAGGTTGGGAGATTGGGGTTAGGGCACCATTGGCGATAACCAGTCATCAGGCACAGCCTACATTAACTAATAGCATAGAATGGACACTAGAGGTTTGTATAAAGAAGTTGTACCAACTAATAAGCACATCCAATTCTCTCCCAAATACCCTTAATTGTCTCCGCCAAACCCCCGCCCGCGGTTACCCTCCCGTTCAGCTTCCATAAGCTGCCCAAGAACCTTCCCCCACAGATAGACACAGATGTTGTTCCCAGGATAATAAAGGACAGCGAAGGCTTCGTGCAGGCCTTGGATCAGAGACACGAGGGAAGAAAGAATGCATACAAGAAATGGAAGGACACCACAGATGAGAAAGAGATTCAGGAAAAGAGGCGTATAGCGCCCGGTTACCTTGATTCAACCCATAAATTATTACAGCCTACCAGGAAGGAAGCGGATGAGATCGAGGAGACCAAGGCGGAGGAGCCAGACGAGCTGGATGCTGCATTTGGAAGGGTGAATTTGCAGTAGCCGAACAGTCTAGATAAACAAAGTGTCACAATGTTCGGCCAAATATTTATACTCATGGACACTCACCTCTTTGATTGAGCTGGTTAACCAATCATGCTCCTTTTCCTTCCCCGCATTCTAACATCCTCTAGCCTCTTCATAACCTCCTTCGCCTTCTGTTTTGTCTGCTTTGTGTTCTGGCTTTCCAGGTATCCTTCCAACAGCCAACTATTGTACTTCTCACTGTTAATTGGATGCGTACTGATCACTGCTCGCTCCAGCACGTACAAATCAACAGCCTTGTCCTCTGCCATACTACTCTGGCTGCCCAGACCGAAATCTATCAACACAGGTCCCTGTGGTCTTAGCATGATGTTGGACGTCGTCAGGTCGCCGTGGACAACATCAACTGAATGCAATCGTCCAATTTCCCTTCCCACTTGCACTATAACGTCCTTCAAAAGCTCTGGATCATCCTCGTTCGACCAGATGTGCTGCTTGAGACTGGTTCCCAGTACCCGCTCCATCCAGATCAGGCCGTTAGTGGGGTCCACGAAAACCAGCTTCGGGACACTGATACCCAGCGCAACCAGCTTCTGAAGGAGTCTGGCCTCTGAAAGTGTTCGGTGCTTGGTCAGCTGTGCGTCCAATTTTGGGTGCCGGTAGGGCTTCGGCGGGCGAAATTTCACAACGAGCGGGGCCTCATTGTCGAGATATGGATGTGTATCAGTTTTGTACACAAGTGCCTCAGCCCCTTGCGATACGCTTTCAATGGGGATGCCTTTTGTGAACTTTTTTAGTAGTGGCTCTAGTTGCATGGTGGTGAGCGCACTTCGCCCAACGCGAGTCCCAAATGGTTAATTAGGCTCTTGATGCTGGTATTGTCTATGTACATCTACTCTACAGTTCCACGCGTTACATTGCTTGGTCAACTACGCCTTCCTGGCGCCGAGCCCGTAATGCCTGAAAACAGCCTCCACGTCTCCAAAAGTCTCTCTGTCACCCTGAACAACCACAGTCGGCGTGCCCGAGCCGTCCTTGGAGGCATTGCCAGTAAACACCCGCTCGGCTACCCTCCTAATATCGTCGACAGTCAGCGCCTCTATCTTTTCACACATCTCGTTGACGGGAATTTTGGTTCCATGCATCTGCACCTGTCGTCCCATATCCTCCAGCTCCACCATTTTGCTTTCCAAGTTCATCAACAGCGAACTCTTGAGCTGGTTCTTTGCCCGTGACACTTCTGTGTAGTTGAGACCGTAATTTCCTGGGTTCATAACCTGATAAAACTGCTGGCAGAGCACCTCGGCCATGTATGGAGCAGCCTGTGGGATGCAGCTGGACGAAATGCCAAACAGACCAGAGTCGGAGTATGCGTGGTTGAACGCCTGACACGACTCAATGTAGCCGTACTGGTTCAGCACGTTGGTGTATAGGCGCGAGTACATACCTTTGCCAGGTCCACCAGCAGAAAACGAGCCACCACCTCCGAGCAGGGTTTGTAGAGTGGCCATAGCGTACACATCTGGATCGTTGATTGCCAGACCCTCAAAGGCGACGTGCAAATGCGAGAAAACAGGCAGGTTTCCGATTGGCGGGTTGGACGGGATGGAAATTTCTGAACCAACATACTTGCTGGAAGAATCGATAGGATCTTTAATCTCCACTGGCTTCAGGTGTCCCAAGTACTTCTCTGCCAGCTCCACGGCCCTGTCGTGGTCAACACTTACAAATGCCGCCACCATCCTGTCTGGCTGAAAGTATCTCCTCCTGTAATCCTTGATAAGTTCTGGCGACATTTGCGAAATTCTCTCCTCAGGGCACAGCAGAGGGTTGCCCAGGCCGCCGGAGTAGGCAGCGATGTGAACTAGCTCTGGCAGAATCAAATCAGGTCGCTGCCAGATCTCTCTATTCTCGTACCTGGCCGTCTCGCCCTGATTGATGACCTCTTCTGGTGTGATCTGAGGGTTCTTAACGGTATCAGTCAGCAGCTCAAACATGGATTCAATATCGCTGTTGAAAACTGATGCCTGGTACATGATGGTTTCCCGCGAAGATGTGCAGGCGTAATTTCCTCCTAGTAGTTCCAGCGCCTCCTGAACTTCAGCGGCAGACCTTGTCTCTGTGCTCTTGAACGCCAGCCTGTCGATAATATGACTGGCGCCACTGAGGAGCTTTCCCTCAAACCGCGAGCCAGCCTTGATGTAAAGACCCATGGCGGCAAAGTAGCCGGGCACCGGGTCCGTGGCAACTTTGACGCCATTGGCAAGAGTAGTGATTTTGAAGTCGACTCGGTTAGTGCTGTAGGCTCGGATGCCTTTCCGTAGCAGACCGGCTCTCAACCCCATATTGAAAATTGTCGCGCGTCTTGCCACAAGTTTCGCGTAACATCTCTGATCAGACAATTAACACATAACCATGACACAACGAAAAACTAGAGATACTCTTGTCTTTACAAGTATGCAGTTGACGTCAATAAAGTCTTTTTTGGAACTCATTATTTATTGGAGGAAGATACCCTCAATTAACATGCTACAACAGTATTGTGCCTGACGTCGTAGCCGCGATTCAATACACTAATTTAGCGCCGTAAACTGACTCTGACTCAAAGCACTACAAGCAAATTCTACTAGAACCTTGTAACGCCTGACTGTGTGCTTGTTGGACTTGTGATGGCACCGCTATCGGATGCGCGTGCAGTAATAGTCATACCTAATCTCACAGATCACCGAGCAAGACCAAACTAGAATCGCTCACTCGTCCTCATGAGACAACACTTCAAAATCTCCGTCCCCGCTTCGAGCGCCAACATTGGCCCCGGCTTTGACGTCCTCGGCCTTGCCCTGTCCTCATACCTCACCGTCGAAGTGACCGTCGACACCTCCACCTCCGATTCCTACCCACAGAACTGCAAAATCACATACTCCGGCGAAGGCGAGGGCGGCGTCCCACTTGTTGCTGATGAGAACCTCATCACCCGGACCGCATTGTACGTTCTACGATGTAACGGGACCAGATCATTCCCTATCGGAACCACCGTGCACATCGATAACCCAATTCCACTGGGACGAGGCCTGGGCTCTTCCGGCGCCGCTGTCGTGGCTGGTGTGATGCTCGGAAATGAGGTCGGCCGGCTCGGCTTCTCTAAGCAGCGAATGCTCGACTACTGTCTGATGATTGAGCGACATCCGGATAACATCACCGCCGCCATGATGGGCGGTTTCGTTGGTTCTTTCCTGCGAGAACTCAGTGCTGCTGATTTGGAACGAACTGAAATTCCTCTCTCTGAGGTGCTGCCAGAACCAGCTGGTGGTGTCGACACTGGTCTGGTTCCACCAGAGCCACCACGAGACATCTCCCACCACATCCGATATGACTGGGCCCAGGAGGTCAAGGCCGTGGCTATCATCCCAGACTTTGAGGTCTCCACTGCTACTTCTCGAGGAATCCTGCCAACTGCTTACACCCGGCAGGACGCGATCTTTAACCTCCAGCGACTGTCAGTGTTGACCACTGCCCTCGCTCGGTCGCCGCCAGATGCCACCCTGATCTACCCAGCTATGCAGGACAAGCTGCACCAGCCATACCGAAAGACTCTGATCCCGGGTCTGACTGAGATTCTAGCTTCGGTTACTCCCAAGACTCACCCAGGTCTGCTGGGCATCTGCCTGTCGGGAGCTGGTCCTACGATTTTGGCGCTGGCCACGGGCAACTACGAGGACATTGCCGACGAGATTGTTCAGCGATTCAAGAAGGAAAAGATTACATGCACATGGCGGCTGCTGGATGTCGCCAAGGGCGCCGACGTGGAGCAGTTGTAGACATACACTAGGATCTTGATTAAATCTCAAATGACTCAGAAAGATCCAAACCACAATGTACATAATTAATAAAGCAATAAGCCCAAGTGCTCAGAAACGACCTTGAAATTTGCACCGCGGCCTGCTGCGGCTCACCATGAACCTACAACGAATATGCATCTCCGGACGCTTGAACGTGCGACCAGCTCTCAGGCCGCTGTCCAATAGCCTACAAAAAAGACACTTCTCCTACGTTGAGGTTCTCGAACCGGTGTATTCGTCCTTACAGTATGTCCACACTCAGACTGGCCTGCCATGGTACGCACTGATCCCCGTCACAGCCCTCACGCTGCGAACATTCATCACACTTCCCTTAAGCATTGCCAGCCGCTACCGAACAATCAAGCAGACACAATTAAGGCCCCTGCTCAGTGCGTGGGTGCCTATAATGAAGGCTCGGCTAGCGGCCACCCCGGCCGCTCAGGAAGGCACCCTCACTGTTCAGCAAATCAACGTCATCGTCAACAAGGAGAACAGAAAGCGAAGGATTCGTCTGTTCAAGGAAAACAAGTGTCAGGTCTGGAAGAACGTGCTAATCCAGCCGGCAGTGCAGATTCCCCTCTGGATCACGGTGTCAATGGTTCTGCGGGCAATGACTGGGCGAGCCAACATAGAGGGCATACCCTTCGAGCGGTCACTACAGATGGAAGGTTTTTGGTGGTACAATAATCTCATTACAGCGGACCCGTACGGGGTTCTACCAATATGCATAGGAATCGTCAGCTTGACGAACGTGGAGTGGAACTCGCGGTACATTACGGCGCCTCAGCAGCAGACGGGACTAACAACTACAAGCGTCATCACAGCGGCAAGCAGAATAGGCGCAATGTGCTTCGTGGCGATTACGTTCCAGATGCCAGTGGCCCTGTGTCTGTATTGGCTGGCGTCTAACTGTTTCTCGTTGGTTCAGAACTGGCTTTTGGATCGTTATCTGCCTATATCTTATAAGCCTGATGCCCTTGAAGAAGTCAAGAGCTCATAGCTCGCGTGCACTTTTCACGCTCAATGTTAGTCGCGGTCGTGGATGGGTGGTGGGTGAGTGGTGAGTGTGGAACAAATGGTGAAAATTAGTCCTGAGCACTTCCGTCCCGCGGCCTGTATGAAACACCCTTGCTCAGCAAATCCTGTACAATATCCTCGGGCAGCCGGCCGTTCACCTTGACTGCATACACGCCATGCTGGAACCCGTCGATTCGCAACCAACGGGCGACCCACGACTGCTCTGTGTCACAAAGGGCTACCTGTCCCTCAAAGGCTTGTTAGCGCTTCCTCTCAATAAATACTCACATGGACTGGTGCAGTCCTGGACCAAACCGTCGTCGGCTTTGAACGCCAGCAGCGACTCGCAGTTCGGGCATCCGTGACTAATAAATTCCTGTGTCAGTCTTTTCTACAAGCGCACACCCACCCTAAATGGCTGTATGATGCCACAGATCATACACGCTCTGTCGGTTTTGGAGGACATGGCGATGCAGTACTCGTGAATGTGGGTTGATGTAAATTTCAGGGTTTGGGCGTCACGTGAAACTCCAACAGAACGTCGATACAGAACAGAACAGTTCCTTCCTGCACCACTAGTCAAGCAGAGGTGAGGGCTTTAGTTCGAGCTTCAGTCGCTCCTGTCACATTGTTTCTGACAGATATTGGTATTGTTCGGCATCAAAATCACCTCATTTCTACAGTGAACGACCTCAATAACTCGCTGACATCTGTTCGCCCGTTTGTTGTTGCTAGGCCCTGGTATCTACGCCACAGCATTTTCTGAAAATGTACTCGCGTGAAGTAACAGTCAGTCATCAACTCATCAATCACTATAGTCTATAGCATGCGACCTTATCGATGTCACGTGACATGTACTACCTGTAGTGTTCCTGTACTGATTCCATCTGCTTGGCGGCAAAAAGGCAACTGCTACCAAGTACAAGATGTGTACTGGACACTGCATTTTTGATTTGCCGGGCGGCTATTCGAGTCGTTATCTGTGGTTAGCCGCCGGCGCATTGGGAAGTTCCACCCGGACGCGACCCCATATAACCGATCTCATCACTTGCCTGTAGTGCAATGCTTCGACTACGCTCTATTCGACACTACTCCACGATAATTCCCAAGCTACGACGGCCTGAGCTTCTCCGAAGCCAGGGTCTGGTCAATGGCGAGTGGATTGACGCCAAGTCTAAGGAAACCTTCACCGTGCTTGACCCAGGCAGCGGCAAGACCATTGGCACAGTGCCCGACTTCAGCGTTCAAGAGCTGCGCGACGCCGCTGTTGTAGCTAAGGACGCATTTGCTACGTTTAAGAAAACAACCCCGCGGGAGCGAGCCCGAATGTTGCGCCGATGGACTGATTTGATGATTGAGCACCAACAGGACTTGTCTGTTATTCTATCATGGGAGAACGGCAAGTCTCTAGGCGACGCTAAGGGCGAGGTTATGAGCTCGGCTCTTAACTTTGAATGGTTTTCTGAGGAGGCCGCTAGGATCTATGGTGACACAATTGCCTCGCAGAACGCCAACTTCCGAATCCACACTATCAAAGAGCCTGTCGGCGTATGCGGTATCATTACGCCATGGAATTTCCCGTCATCAATGATTGCCCGCAAGGTCGGTGCTGCTGTGGCTACCGGTTGCACAACTGTTATCAAGCCAGCTGACTCTACGCCATACAGTGCCCTTGCCATGGCCTTCCTTGCGCACGAGGCTGGCATCCCCAAGGGTGTGATCAACGTGCTGACCACACGACAGAGGGTGCAGGAATTTGGCCGAGAGCTGTGCGAGAACGAAAACATCCGAAAAGTCACCTTCACCGGGTCCACCAACGTGGGCAAGATTCTCATGGGCCAGGCTGCCTCGTCCATGAAGAAAGTATCTTTTGAGCTGGGCGGTAACGCTGCGTTTGTAGTCTTTGAGGACGCTGACATCGACGCCGCTGTGCAAGGAGCCATTGCCTCCAAGTTCAGAGGAACCGGACAGACGTGTATCTGCGCCAACCGATTCTACATTCACGAAAATGTCTACGACGAATTCGCCGCAAAAATGGTGGCGGAAGTGGAGAAATTCAAGGTTGGCCATGGACTTGCAGATGGTACTACTCACGGACCCCTCACCAACAAGGGGTCCGTCGAAAAAGTGCATAGCCATGTGACTGATGCGCTGGAGAAAGGCGCCAAGCTCCTCACAGGAGGCACCAAACTGCCTGAGCTAGGTGAGAACTTTTACGCCCCAACCGTATTGGCCGCGGTCACACACGACATGCGTATAACATGTGAGGAGACTTTTGGACCGGTGGCTGCGCTGGTCAAGTTCACAGACGAGCAGGACCTCATTGCTAAGTGCAATTCGGTCTCAGTTGGTCTGGCCAGCTATTTCTTCACAAAGGATGTGTCACGAGCTCACAGATTCGCTGAGGCTTTGGAAGTTGGCATGGTTGGGGTAAACACCGGATTAATCACGGAACCCGCTCTTCCGTTTGGGGGCGTCAAGGAGTCCGGCTTCGGGCGAGAGGGGTCAAAGTACGGATTGGATGACTACCTGACTATCAAGTCGGTGGTTACGGCGCTGTAGACGCACGAAGAGGGTCCGGCGTCCGGAAACGCACTTTTTTCCGTTCGTTGAGCGGTTGAGCCCGCACCGTGTATGTATGCACTCACAATGTAACACATGCTTATACGGCATCGCGTATATGCACTAAACTTTTTGCTGGGATGGCAGTAGCATCGTTCGGTTGCCGTGCCATTACCCGTGGCATCGCGCGTAGGCCATTCTGATCCGTTATTGAATCTGAAGCAAGCAAAAATTCAATCTAATCTTGGTCCCTGTAATGACGATCTGTTCAGGGCTCAATGACGATCTACCCTAGCCCCGCTCACGTGACTATTTTCAGGCACAAGAAGGGGTTTCTGGGCGCAGATGCATCGGGATCCACATCCTGTCATGCGCGGTACGGAAAAGCGGAAAATCTGTCCGCAACGGTCCGAGGATCTGTTTACGGTGCGGGGGACGAGCGGGGAATGATCTTCACGGCATTGATCTTGTACAGAATTTCAGCGATGCCTGCATAGAGCTAGGGTGAATACGATCAGAATGCAGGTCGGCTTTTTTGGGGCCGGTGCCTATTGCTATATAAAAAGGCACTGATCGCCGGTAACCATCAACAATGCTCAACTCAATCGCACTTTTGGCACTGGCTTCGCTAGTTGCTGGTGTTCCACAGGGTAATTCCTGGAACCAGGGAAACAATCACGGTCAGGGCAACAACTGGGGCCAGAACGGTAACGGAAATGGCCATGGCGATGGCGGTAATGGCTGGGGTAACGGAAACGGCCACGGCTGGGGTCACACTACCTCTTCTCAGGCCCCAACTCAAACCACTCCTACTCCTACTCAGGCTCCAGCCACCACTGATGCCGCTTACACTTCCTCTCTGCTGAGCGAGCTCTGGGCTGGTATCGATGTGGCTACTGCTGCCGTCACTACAACCGTGGAGCCAACTCCACTGACTCCAGAACAGACCGTTGCTCCACCTAACCTTCCATCCTTCGACAAGACTGGATCGCTGCCATCTGACTTCATGTGGGGTATGGCCGGCGCTGCTTTCCAGGTCGAGGGTGCCGTGAAGGACGACAACCGAGGACCCAGTATCTGGGATTGGCTCAGCCACAAGGTCCCAGGCTCCATTGTCGGCAACACTACTGCCGACATTGCCGACAACCACTACTACCTCTACAAGCAGGACGCTCAGCGACTCAAGTTTTTGGGCGCCACGCACTACTCGCTGACCATCTCGTGGTCGCGAATCTTCCCATTCGGTAACGGTACCGTCAATCAGGTTGGTCTGCAGCATTACATTGACGAGGTCAAGTACCTGAAGAGCCTCGACATTGAACCTGTCGTCACACTGTTCCACTGGGACACCCCACAAGCCCTCCAGAACTTTTACGGCGGCTGGCTCAACGAGCAGATCGTCGAGGATTTCACCAACTACGCCCGAACCGTCTTTGAGGCCCTCACTCCTTATGTTAGCATCTGGTTCACGCTCAACGAGCCACAGGTGTTCTGTACGCACTACCAGGCCTGGCCTGCTGCTGGCGTGCCAGACGAGGTCTTCCCCACGTTCGGCCACTCCTCGCAGGAACTCAAGTACTTCTGCGGTCACCACGCTATTCTTGCCCACGCCAACGCTGTCCAGGTCTATCGAAACGAGTTCCAGCCTAAGTACCCAGGCAAGATCTCTTACAAGAACTCTTGGAACTTGGGCCGACCTCTGACCAACTCTGCCGACGACCTGCTTGCTGCCCAGCGAAACAATGACTACAGCATCGGCTGGTTCTCCAACCCATTCTACGTGGACGGTGACTACCCGCAGTCTCTGCGAGACACCCTAGGCGACGCTCTGCCACAGTTCACTGACGATCAGAAGAAGATCGTCCTGGGATCCACTGACTTCTATGCTTGGGACGGATACACTGGCTACTACTCCATGGCTCCAGACGGCGGTGTTGAGGCCTGTTTGGCCAACACCAGCAACCCACTGTGGCCTGGCTGCTCCAACACTAGTCAGATCCTGCCAGGTGGATGGGACATTGGTACCCCAGCCGACGCCGGTGCCACGTGGTTGTACGACACTCCAGATATCTTCCGAGAGTCTGTCCAGTACCTGTGGAAGACCTACAAGCCAACTGAGGTTGCCATCACTGAGTTCGGCTTCGCCGTGTGGGATGAGAACAACGTGCCCATGAGCCGAGCCCGAACTGACACCATCCGAGTCTCCTACTTCCAGGGCTACCTCAACGCTATGCTCGACATAATCAACGTCGACAAGATTAACCTTACCGGTGCCATCGCCTGGGGTTTCCTCGACAATTTTGAGTGGGCTGAGGGTCTGGGAACTCGATTTGGCCTCCAGTACGTCGACTACACCACCCAGGAGCGATACTTCAAGAAGTCTGCTTTCTACTTCAGCGACTTCTTCAAGCACTACATCCAGTAAGCGCTGAGCTACAGCGTAGCGAGCTGCAATACCCAAACTGCGGCTTGCCCATTAACCTAGATTTGCTTCCCCTTTATGTTTGTTCCTTTCTTAATGATGTATAGCTAACGATAATTTTCCTTCTGACTATCCCAGTTCAATTTCTGGCAATAAAAGTCATATAATCCGTTCATTATCATAATATAAAATACATGCAATTGGTATAGGGCCCTGCGATGGGCTAAACAAAACTGGAAGTTCTGCTCGTGAGCGAATCATACCGATTCCTCCACTCCTCCAACTCCTTCTCTAGTCTCAATGCCCTCTCTTTTGCATCTCTGGTCTCTCGCTCAGCCCGTCGAGCAGCCAACTGGTGGTTCGTCTCTGACGTCTGAATTGAGTCTAACGTTTCCTTCAGTCTCTGGTACTTCATCTCACCACGAGAAATGTCCTCTTGCAGACGCTGGAGCAACTTGTCCTTCTGGTTCATCTGAGCATACAAGTCTTTAACAGATCGGTCCTGTGTCCTGCCCTGTCTTAGCTCCTTACTCTGCTCGTTCAGCTGCTTCTCGAGAGCAGCCACTCGTTCTCTCAGGTAGGCTGACTCGTCGGTCTTAGGACCCATTAGTCGTCCCTCGAGATCAATGATCCTCAGACTCAAAGACTTTTTCTCATTCTCTGTGCTGGTAAGGCGGCTTCGCAACTCCTCGTTCAACAGCCTCTCCTCCTCAATGACACGGTGGTCTTCGTCAAGCTGGGCTTTGGTGAGTCGTAATCTCTCCAGCACCTCCTGAGATGCATTGGTCTGCTTCTTCAGTGCCATTCTCAGATCTTGCACCTCCTTCTCATCAACAGTTGGTGCCGCTCTGCCATTCACAGATTGGTTACCGTCAGCAAGCTCCTCAAACCGCTGCGAAACCTCGCTGAGACGCTGCTCCAATGTTCGCTTGTCCTTCTGGAGCTGGTCACGATCGTGGGTAATGTCATCCATAGTGGTTCGCAGCGTTCGCACCTGCGACAGCAGAGAACCAATTCGTCGCTGCGAATCCTGGTACGCCAGGGTAGATTCCTCGTTAGATTTGGATAGCTCGTCAATTTTGTTCTCAAGCTGGCTCTTGACCTTAGACCACGAGCCAGACGAGTCATTGTTGGAAACTGACTTGATGTCTGCCTCCAGCCGTCGAATGTCTCGTTTGCTCTGAGCATATCTCTGTCGTTCAGTCTCCAACTCAGTAGACAGGGATCGGATCTCCTCACTGTATCGTTCTCGCATGGCGTTCAGCGACGAAGAAAAGTCTGAGTACTCTTTGTTCTGGCGGCCCTTGATTGAGTCCAACTCATTGGCAAGGCGATTGTGAGAGTCTCGATGGTTGTTAACCTCAATGTGCTTCTCCTCTAGCTCTCCTTCGACTTGATGCAGTCTCGACTGTAGCTCCATAACGGTCTTCTCAGCGTTCTTGTACTCCACCTGCAGCGAAGCAAGAGCATCCTCAGCATCCTTGCACTGCGACTTAGCAAAGGCCTCAGACCGGGTGGCCTTGAGGACGATGGTCTCCGCAGACTCCAGTCGACCCAGATACTCCTCGGCTCGGCTTTTGTAAAGCTTCATGCTCGACTCCAGGTCCTGGTTTCTAGACAGCTGAGCCTCTAGGTGAACTTTGAGCTCTTTCACCTCACCTTCACTCACGCCATTGCTGAGCCTTGGCGACATGTTTTGCAACGCAAATAGTTCTCGTTCAAGCTGATTCTTCTCTTGGTTCGCCTCGGCTAACGCCTCTTTGGTCCTGACAAGGTTCTTGGACGTGTCGTGGTAGACGGTCAACAGATCGTTCTTGGAGCTCTGTAGAGAGTCGATAAGATCCTGAATCTCCTCGTTCGTCTTGCCCTCGATGCCATTGTCCTCCTTAACTTCGTCAAAGTGGTCGTTGAACTTCCGTGGAGACGAACTGAACGTGGTATTGGCGGTCTTGAAACTGGCGATACTCAGCGGTCGCTTAGTTGGAGAGCCTGGAATAGGTGAGCTCACAGGCGTGTTGATACTCGCCAGATCCTCGAGCAGCGCCCGCTTGCTCGTGTAGTACTTGGAGTCCTTCTCGTCCAGCTCCTTGCTCCATCGAGCTTTAGCGTCCTCAAGCTGCGCCTTCACTAGTGACCTTTCCTCCTCAGCCTTCTTGCGTCGTGTCTCAGACTCCTGAAGCTTAGCACCGAGATCAATCAGTTTATCCATGGGTTCATTCGACTTGGGGTTGATGATTCGCTGGAGAGCCAGTAGCTGGTTGGTCTTTTCGTGGAGGTCGGCCTTAGTAGATTCTAGCGCCGAAGCAAGCTTCCTCTTAGCCACCTCAGCCTCAGACCGGTTCCTTCGCTCCCTCTCGCTAGACTCCTTAAGTGTGGTGTACTGCTCCTGTAACTGATTCTTGATTCTCTCAGCAGCCAGCGCAGCCTTCTGCTCTCGGGCAACATCGTGGTTCAGGTCCTCAATCTCTCTGACCATTTTGTTTTTCTGGAGAACGGTGGTGTCAAACTTGATGCTGAGCTCCTTGAGCTGGTCTTTCAGTTCTTTCTCATTCGCTTCCAGAGTGGCCTTGTCGCGAGTAAGCCGGGCTACCTTCGCCTCGCTTTCCTCTCTAACACTCTTGCGGATCTTCTCAATCTGGCTCTCTTTCTGGTCAAACTCTTTTCGCAGCTTGCTGTGCTCGAATTCCCTGTCTGACAGCTTCTTGTTGGTGTCATCGAGCTGCTTGGTCAGCTTGGACTTGGCGATACTGAGGTCGTCCTTCTCGTGCATGCTAAGCTGGAGATCCTTCTTGAGCTTGCTGATTTGGTTGTTGAGGTTATCGTTCTCCACAGTCATGTTGCCAACGGCCTTCTCGAACGAAGTCATTTGGCTCTTCAGTTCGTCGACTGCGGCCTGGAGCGTCGTCACATTAGCCACAGAGTCCTCTCGCGATTGTTCTGTTTTCTTGAGCTTCAGTTTCAGAGTGTTGAGCTCCAGATTCAGTCGCTTTACCTCCTCGTTCTTGGCCTTTGCCAAACTTAACTCTCGCATCAAGTTCGCCTTCTCATCTGCGCCGAACTGCAGGCCCTTGTTGGTCTTGGTCAGGTCGTCGTTATTCTTTTGCAGAGTCTGAATATGCTTCTCCTTGGACGCAACCTCGCCTTTGTATCGCTCTCGCTCAGCCTTGATGGTCTCTTCCTGGTACGACAGCTTCTTCTTCAGTTCGTCAAGCTGAGCATCAAGCAATAGCCTGCCCTTGGACTGCTTCTCATCCTCAGAAATTCGAGCGTCCAACAGACTACGCGACTGTGTAGCTTCATTCTCCAGCCTAGAATTGTCCTTCCGCATCTTGGCCAATTCACTCTTCGCCTCAGACAGATCCTTGATCAAGCCGTCATGCTTCTCGTCAAACAGGTTCTTCTCGTCCTGAAGTAGCTTCAACTCTTGACGAAGCTTGCCAATTGAGTCGTTCACTCGCTGCAGTTGCACCTCCTGGTATTAGTATTATGAGACATTGCATTGTACTCACCTTCTTTTGAAGCAGCGCCTCGAAATCTGTCGATGTCTTGGACAAATCATTGAGCTGCTTATTCAGCTCCTTATTCTCCTTCACAAGCTCCTGCACACGCCTGCTTGCCGCCTCGTAATCATTCACCTAAGTTAATATGAAAAACACTGCAAATGTACTCACCGCCTTCTCCTTTTCTGAAGTGTGCGAACTTAGCCTGTCTTCCAGCCCCTTCAATGCGCTCTCCTTCGTAGACAACTTCTTGGTGACTTCTGCAAGCTTCTGCGTGAGACTCTCAGTCTCAGTGCTTCGGGCCGTCTGGTTCTCCATCTCTGACTCTAGTTCCTTGATTCTGTCCTGAAGCTGCTGCTTTTCCGTCTCCAACTGACCAATGAGAACTGCACTAGTCTCCAGGTCTTTGCGCCAAGCATCGGCCTGGGTATCAACCTTCTTCTTTGCCTCCAGCAGTTCATCGCACTGGTCCTCTAACTGCTCCAAATCATCCATAGCCTTGTCTAGCTGCTCTTGAAGGTCGGCCTCTCGCGCCTGGGCTCGTTTCAGGATTTCTTCCTTATCCAGCGCCAGCATTCTCTCGCCCTCCAATGCCTTGTTCACTCGGTCTAGCTCCTGCTCAGCCTCGCGATGCTTCTGTTCGAGCTTGGATTTCTCGTCCTCAAACGTCTTGATAGACTCCTCAAGTCGCTTAATTTCAGAATCTCGAGCCTTTTTCTCTCCTGACTCCCGAGACTCGATGAGAAGTGGACGCATTCGCACATAGACCTTCCACCAGGGGTTGCTCTTGAGGCTCATGTAGATTTCAAGGTTCTTCTTGATGATTTGAGTGGCCTCGAACTTGAACAGCGCCTTCTGAACCTTTGCACGCTGCATAGACGCTCGAGCAATGGATTGAAACTGCACAATCAGCTTTCGAATCATGGCCTCTCGCTTCTCTTCCAAAACAGCCAGCACGCCAGACTTGAAGAACACCTTAGTCAGACCAATACGGTAAAGGCCCTCGTCCATACCAAGCTCGTTAAGGATGATGGTGCAAGCTCTCTGGCCCTCAATATAACCCCTAGGCATCTTGGCGACCAACACCTCATATCGCTGTCTGAACTCTGTAAAGAACAGCCTATTTGGGAAACCGGTTCGGGCGATTCTGATACCTTCCAACACACCGTTGCATCGAAGCTGGTCGAGCACAAGCAGGTTGTCAAACTTTCGCGGCCGTTTCTCATGATTTGGAAGAATACACCGCACAAAATGTGGGTGTGTAGACCCTAACTGCGTCATGAGGTGGCTCAAGTCTTCTTTGTGCTTCTGAGCGGCAGTTCTGAAGAGACCCTTCTTGACGCGGCTCTTGTTGTCGGTGGCCTGATTCTCAGCTGCGGCAGCTTCAGCGGCAAAAAGCGTTCGCACAAGACTCTCCGATGATTTTGTCAACAACTGGACAGCATTGTCGTTCAATGGATCCTTGTTTTTCTCCAGCCAGCCATCAGTAGAGTACTCGACGTCGGCTGCGTAATGCGTGAGAGTGAAACCAAGAGTAAGCTTCGACGGCTTATACTTTGTGGATTTGTTGCTCCACAGATTATTAAGCTTGTCGGTGAAGGACTCATCAGTGGTCTTGGGCATGACACAGTCTTCGTCTAGACAAGAGAAGATACCCATTGGATTGGACTTTTCAATCAGATCGATGGTCGGCTGCAGGTCGTGTCCAAAATCAATGTTTTTCCATTCAATGTTTTCACGGGTGTACTCCTCCTGTTCCAAAACAAACATGTGGTGATTGAAGAATTGTTGTAACTTCTCGTTGGTGTAGTTGATGCAAAGTTGTTCGAAGCTGTTGTTGTCGAAAATCTCGAAACCAGCGATATCCAACACACCAATGAAGGTGGTGTTATCGCTGGACTTCTCGAGGGTCTTGTTGATCCTGTCAACCACGTTGCCAAAAATTCGCTCATACAGGCTCTTAGCCAACGCATCAATAGAGCGCTTGACTTGGTCCTGATTTCGCGACTGCGTGACCCATTCTCGACCAGCCTTGACTCGCGGTTTCAGCAGCCCTTTGACGAAGTTCTCGAAGTTGATACCAAGCAGGTGGCAAGCTCTCTCAGCCTGAGCCAGGTTCAAGATTCGGGCTTGATCCACAGTCTCGGCGCCTACCTCAATGTTGCCGAGATGCAAAACAGCAGATACGATTCTCAGAATGTCGTTTTGGTCTTGCGTGCTGATTCCCATAATTTTGAGTGCAGAAATCAGACTCTTGTACTCCTCAACATCATCAACACCACTGATAACTTTGTTTGAGCCTTTCAGATAGGCATAGTAGTTGACATCGGACTCGATCATGAGCGCCTGGCGCAGCTCCTTTGGCGCACCACAGACCATCTGGTAGAAGACATGATAGTTCCGCTCCTTAGAGTTTTGAGATGTGACTCGTGATTTCTCCAGTAGGTACCAGTCAATTGAGGCACCAGCAATCTGTCCGCTCTTGCTGAACTCGATACGCACAAACTTACCGAATCGCGAAGAGTTGTTGTTTCTGACGGTCTGTGCGTTACCAAAAGCTTCCAGAATAGGATTCGCCTGCAAAATTTGTTGCTCAAATGAAGCGTGCTTGTTCTTGTTCCTCGTCTGCTGGGACATGAGAGATTCATTCGTAATAGCAGCCAGGTACTGAATGACCTTCTTTGTGTTCTCAGTCTTACCAGCTCCTGATTCTCCGGTAACCAAGATGGACTGGTTTTCGTACATTTCCAGCATGTTACGAAATGCCAGATCAGTCACGGCATAGATGTGTGGCTTGACTTCTTCTCGTTGCTTGTTTTTGTATTCGACAATGGTATCGTGTCCATAAATGGGTATATTGGCATAAGGGTTGACTGCCACCAAAAAGAGTCCAGAGTAGGTGTAAATCGAGTCAGATGAGTATCTGGTAGACAGGTTGTGCACGACCGAAGCCTCGTTAAGAAACGTCAGCTCAGCCATGTCATTGGCTTTGTCGAATTGAGGTGGGTTGACCTTATCGGCAATCTCATCACTAACAATGCGATCCTAGGTTAGATTTTTGCCCAAGTTCACTTCAGCTCAGCTGAAATCAGTATACTCACGGAATCATCGGAACATCGCACTTTCAGCATGTTGTTTGGCTCGTTTGAGACCACAAATCCTTTAATAAAGGCCAGTTTGTCATCGGGTATCCAGACCCATTTCTTGGAAGCAAACTCAGCATCTTTCTGAGCGCTGCCATTTCCATTCGATTCTGTCTTGAGGTTCAACATTTTGCTGATGCTGGTAGATGGTGTGAATGTCTTCGTGGGCGTTTGCCCGTTCTTGTTGGCCGGCATTCATTCAATAACGCGATTGGTCAGCCGTGTTTATTCTCGGTCGTGTAATAATGCAAGTGTGTCTAGTTAAATCAGCTGCACGTTACAGCCGTTTATTGTTTGTTTACCTTTGTCGCGCGTGTCGGTGTGTAAGATGCGGCGTTGCCGTGGCAACCACCGCAGGGTCCCTGTACATCGCCTAAAGTTTAGTCCTGGAAATTAACATCAACTCTACACCTGTATCGGACTAACAATTGAGAACACTGGCGCTGCAAGATGGGGCGGTTCTTCCACACTTGGCAGTCGAAGAATGAGAATGCCAACATTAATGATCCGCCTGGTGCTACCCAGCCTGATACCGCCGGTCTTCAACCACTAGAAATCATGGGCGAATTCTCTGGCGACCTTGTGGCGTCTGTTGAAAGGTCTTTCCTGACTGGTAATATACCGGAGAAATCACCACTGAGACCCACCAGCGGTATACCCAATAATCCTGTGACGCCAATTGCAAACAAATATGTTGCGAAACATGTTCCTCAGCCACAGGCGGCGTTCAGGGACTTCGATTATGCTTCACGTAAATACTCCTCTCCATCTCAATTGGCGCTAATCTAGTGAACACCGGAGGCGCTACGCTTCGACGAGCTTACTCAATGGCGACAACAGCGAGAAGAGCATACCCTCAAACTGGAGTTACCCTCATCAAGTCTGCCCAGCCCTACCTGAACGCTATCCACCAAGGAGACTTGCTCAACAGCTCTAGGACAATTCCGGCGTCACTATCCTCGCCTGCCGGACCCGTCACCACGCCAGCGCCCTTGAACACTCCGGCGAGCGAACCGATAAGCGCTCAACAGCTCTCCTCCGGCTCACCGCCCACTGATTTACTCATTGAGGCCACTCCTCATCTGATTTCGCCATTCGTGGAGGGAGGAAGTGATCAGACAAAGCCCGCGTCGGCAGCTTCCTATCCTGACGGTTCTTCGAGTTACAGTCCCCAGCCGCAGTCCAAGAACAGTGGATCAGCATCAGCCAGAAGAACTAAAGGTCAGCATCATTGGTCCATCGCCGCGCTAGTTGCCGTAATTGTTCTGTTGTTGGGCTCCATAGCCGTCAACATCACTCAATTCGTTACGTGAGTACGCCACCGATGAGTCTTCTAATTTAGAACGCAAAGGCTGAGAAGTGGATCTAGCTCAGAAGCACCTATACTCGCTCGGCATTCTGAAAGCAAGAGTGCCGTTGCCTTAAGCTCTCAAAGGCTCTCCAGAAATCATCCCGATATTGTACCATTGCTGAACAACGAGAATCTCCACAACGTATTTTATGGTATTAACTACACACCAAAATCTTCCGCATATCCATTTTGCGACACTTCAAAGATTGAAGTAGCCAAAGACCTGGCTGTTCTGTCGCAGTTGACAAACAGAATCAGAATTTACGGAACGGATTGCGCGCAGGGAGACTTTGTACTCAGCGCTATACAGGAACTGGGCCTTAACATGACGGTTTCTCTCGGCCTGTGGATGGATGGGACGGTTGAGGGGTCGGTCAGACAACTTTCTGACATGCGACGCATCGTCAGGAACTACCCAGCGAGTCTCTTTGACTCCATTATTGTTGGCAACGAGGCACTGTTTCGTCAGGAACTGACAGAAGCAACATTGGTGGAATACATTGAGTACGTCAAGGATTATTTGCGGACGAATAAGCTGTCCATTCCCGTTGGCACGGCAGAAGTAGGCTCGAAATGGACCCGCGAGCTAGCTAGTCACGTGGATGTTGTTGCTGCCAACATTCATCCTTTCTTTGGCGGCATGAAAGTGGAGGATTCAACGACCTGGACATATGACTATATTTTCGACAGAATCGCCAAGCACACTACTTTGAAGCATTCTATCGTCATCTCCGAGGTTGGCTGGCCCACCTCTGGAGGTTCGTTACAAGGCGCTACTGCAGGTATTTCCGAAATGCAGCAGTTTATTGATGACTGGGTCTGCAAAAACATGGAAAGCGATGTTGGCTGGTATTGGTTCGAAGCCTTTGACTCCACATGGAAATTCTCTGGAGGTAACATTTCGGCACCCGCCTGGGACTCTCACTGGGGACTCCTTACTGCCGACAGGCAGCTCAAAAATATAACGATACCAACTTGTATCCAGTAAATAATGCTATATCTGCTAAATACTTAATGCTGCTATCTTTGCTAGGTTGTTGTGGCAACGACTCAGAAACTGCCAATTTGGGGGATGGCTGGGCGCGCGCAAAACTATAAATTGGGCTTTTCAAAAATTTTGTTCCTCATACATATTCTATTTCCGGATTACCAAGCGAGAAGAATTATGCCCTGTTTTTTCAACCGCACAAATGGCCGGAAAGAGATCAAATCAAGTCTAGTTATAATCTCGTCATGACCGGAATTCGTTCCTATGTCATTGCGGGTTCGCTTTTAGGCTACATGATTTCATTTCAAGAGTTGATAGAAGGATCAATATATTGTTGCTCAACACTTGACTGGTGGAGTAGTGCTCACATGATGAAAGGGTTGTGGATGATGGCGTGAACCGTATATTATTTTACAAGTTAGTAACCGACATTCTGGTAGTTCCGCTCGGCCCACAACTTCCACAGCGTCCACAGCCAAAAGAGGCCAAAGCTGCAGGCGCTCACCGAAAGATTCAGGACAACCCAAATGTCCGGGTATCGCTCGAAGAACGGTGCTAGCGACTGCGGAGGGGTCCAAAGCAGCTCCAAAGCTTGTAGAACAACCATTGTAGCGTAAGAGCCAGCGACGATAACACGCCACAAAAAGTTGTTCGGCAGAATCGCTGATTTGTTGGTGAGGACACCGAGGACCCAGTTCCAGCAAAACAATCCCACAAAGTACTGTAGCTCTAAGCCCTCAAACTTAAGCAATGGCCAAAGAGAGAAAGACGCAACATTGTTGATCCAAATGACCATGGATGTAATATTTGCGTCTGCTGATGCCAGGAGCAGCGTGACTGGCATCAATGGAACCAGAACTGACTTTTCGTGAACCTGGAAACCGAAGAGGAAGAATCCCCAAGCACCAGCAGTAAAGGCCCATGGTAGAAGATGTCTGCGTGGGTAGAAGAATGTGATGATCATAGCTGGGGAGATAGCGGCCAGTGTTGCAACTAGACTAATCTTTTGGAGCTCCTCATTGCTGTAGAGTATCTTCAACTTGACAAACGTGTTGATTGTGCACCAGGCATTCGCGACCTTATCTTCCCACAACCCCCTACCAACTGGGAAGATTCTAGAGAACATCTGCAGGAGCTGAGTAACTGGGGCGTTGTGGGTGAATGTCTCGACTGAATCTGGGTATCCGCTCACGACAAATGGCAAAACCAGCAAACCAAAAGTAGTCAGGGTGACCACACCAATTGCGACCAGACGGTTGATATTAATCTTCGGGAAGACGCACAGTCCGAGCAGGTAGGCGAAAATGATTGGGGCGTAGTATAGAGTCATTTGCTTGAATCCCAGGGCCAGAACAAACATGATAGAGCCAACGAGGAGGTTGCTGTGACAGAGATTGACGATAGAAAGCAAAACGAATCCCAGCATAACAGTGTTGTACTGGAAGTGGCCATGGTCGATCAAGATGAGGGCTGGCTGGCAAAGAATGGCAGCCGTCGCAACGGCCTGGTCGATGGCGTTGAGGTGACTCTTGTTCTTGCTATACCACCGCACAAACCAAATGACAGCGGGCATGTAGATGAGGGCCTCGCTGACAATGACTGTAGCTCGCATGTAGGACTTGAGATCAGGGAGCTCGAGACCCCTGGAGGTGTACAGCTCGAACCAAGTTTGGTTGAAGAAGACGGTTCCAATCTTTCCCAGAAGCCACGAGTGGAATGCAGTGAGTGGAGGATAGTCTAACCGCCACCAGTGGACATCGTGGAAGTACCACTCCCGTAGGGGTAAATGTATCGTGAGCTCCATCCAGTGTCGCTGTGCCTCAAAATCGCCATAGTTTGGCGGTGTGTTGTATCCCGAATAGGGTGCTAAACTGATGGCTGCCCTGAAGATGATGGCGAAGGAGACTATGGCGTATCTGGCCACCCATTGAGCGTAAGCGGGCTTGAAAGTGTCTAAAAACTCGGACAGTGGTGATTCCGAGAACGGCGAAAGACGAAACTGGAAACCACTGCTCGCCCGCCTGTGGACCTTGGGCCGCTGGGGAGAGTCCCTGTGCTGCTTGCCCTTTCTATTCCGCAGCGTATGTTTCTTCATTCTATGCCACTAGCGCTATATTGAGGCCACGCGCATGAAGGGAAGAATGTCCCAGACATCATCGCATCGGGTGTAGGGAGCCTCCTACGCACCACCACAATTTCTGAGGTTATTTAGAATCTGGTGCCAATAGGATCAGAGATATGAGGGTCTGTACACGCCCGTCATATGGATAAGGACACTACGTCATCGTGCTCAGTTACAAGCGGATCATAATTCGTGTATCCGTTAGGTAGCTATGCTGATAAATAGGTGAGGTTTCATAAGCCTGGTATCGGGTGAGTTTCGGGCGTCCTGATAGAGCGAGCAAGGCTCACTGAATGGACAACATCTTTGTCAAAATCAGATGCAGCTTATCTGTCGACTCGGAGTGTTCTGGGTACTTTGCCTTGACCTCCTCAATCATCTCTCGCGACTTTACCTCGTACGTCTTGAGCGTCTTCAGTGTGTAATCAAAGGATTTCGACACATCTCGCATATAGTCGATAGCGTACTCCTTCAGCGACACGTCCGTAGTCTTCTGCTTCAGTATGTTTATAATCTCCCGGTTACCCCCGTCGTAGTGAATGCTGTGAATGATTGGGAACGAGAATTTGCCCTCCGTCAGGTCCTCCGCGAACCCCTTGTTCTTGGAGTACGTGTTGGACTGCAGGTTCAAGTAGTCGTCCTGGATCTGGTAGATGATACCGAAAATATTGGCAATGGGTGTCAGATCCATCTTGGTGGGACTGAGCGCCTGCATCAGCCGGACAGCCAGCCTGTATAGTCCACCAGTCTTGTTTATCACCATCTCGAGATATTCGTCTTCGGAGGGACACTCGAGCAGGTCCCGCCAGTAAAGGTCCAGTCCCTGTCCTCTATGCAAATTGATCATTTCCTCTGTATAAATATTGATGATCTCATCGGTCGCCCCCAGCTTGAGCACCTCCTGGAGTGCCACAAAGTAAACGTAGTTGGCCGAGTTTATCGTCTGCGGGGTGCCAAACAGGGAATGGGCCACCGGCAGGCCTCTTCTCAGGGTGGCGTTGTCTTCAACGTCGTCGATCAACAGCGAGGCGGTGTGCAGCATCTCAATCACGCTGCTAATGACGCTCAGCTTTTCGTGGTCAACCAGAAGCAAGGCATTAAACGCTGCCACCAGTTGCGGCCGGAAGTCCTTGCCGGGAGCCTGTCTGAGGTATGTATACGGTCCAAGTAGGATCTGATTAGCGCTATTACCACGATACTGGTAATGCCCGAAACGTCCGTAGAAGAATAACTTCAAAGCAACACCTACTCGCCCTGTCTACTCACCTTCTCATTCCGCTCCTTCCAAGGTATTGTCGCCATGGTAAAGACAGATCAGCTGGCTGCGTTATATATAGTCTCGTGGACAGCCGCAGACATCGCATCTCCCACCACACAGACATGTTCTATCCAGTTCCACATGCCCTCACGGCTGGCCTATAACCAGGCAGGATATCTATTGAGCTAGGGATATTGCACTCCGGTATACTTGAAGGACTTAATTTCTGATGAAGCCGTGACGGAGACCAGGATACCTCACAAACGACTTCAAGTTGAGTTCAGGTATTTTGTCTGCCTTAGCCATCAATACCTACGTAATATCTATATCCATTCTCAATACCTACGCAATATCCATATCCACTGTCAAGAACAACAATGGCTGCCGTCGCTTCGCTCGGTCGGGTTCGGGGTAGGTCGGCATCTGATAACGGTTGGGGCTTGCTGCGCGCCCCGCTAAACACCACCTATCGCCTCACCGGTTATCGCAACATGAATGCTATGGACATTGTCCAGCATCTTGAGGTGAATCCCGCATCCGCGAGCAACTCGTCAGATTTCCTTCTCAACAAGGTAGTCAGGACCATCGCGGAAGCGGTCGCCTCGCAAAACACAGATAGCGATGTGCCAGACCGCAACATAGGCTCCTTCGTCTCTTATCTGATCTCGCCCTTCGCTATCCTGTGCATGTGTATGGCGATAGTTCTCAACCGGACAGTCGTTTTCGCTGCTACCAGGACACCCACGTCACTCACACCCGCCTATCGTGTCCTGCTGCGAAGTGTGGCCGTATACTTCCTAGCTAAGCAGACGATACCCTTGATGCGGGCTATGCAATGCTGCATTTCCCAAGGTACCGATGAAGTTAGCTTGTTTCTGCGGGAGTGGATTCCCACGGGCTCTCCCGCGTCACCAGAGACGTGCCCCAAGCCGGCCGTGCTTTGGGAACTGTACCGGTCCATCTGCATCGGGCACTTTATCGAGACGTTTTCGAGCGTGATTCAAGGCCGGATGCCTTACTCAGAGACGGGAATGACCCTGTTTGAATATTCCGTCGCGTTCCAGGAAGTCCAGTCGTCGTCGAAGCTGTCCATGGAGATCCTCATGGTGTCGATCCTGTCGTCCGTCAGCCACTTGTCCCTGCACATCCAGGCCATGGTCGACTCGTCGCGGTACAGGCTAATCCCCTCGTCCATCTGCGGGCTGACATTTTTGAGCTATTTCGCCTACGCGATTTCCCAGGGCCGGCTGCTTTACTTCCCCTCCGTCTGCGTCATCGGCTACCTTCCACAGCTTGCAATTTTGATAACCGTGCTCATCTGTGGAGGTATCTACGGTCTTGGCTGTCTCTTTGCGGGCGGGCCAGCCAACATGGAAGCCTCACCCCATTCGTTCAACGTCGACCTCAGCGAGGACTTCTACTCGTGTCTTATGAAGCTGGGTATTTGGGCGCTCGCTTCAGTCACAAAACGATCGTATCTCAGAGAAACCACGGCTCTAATAGCTCCGCTCCGAACTTGGGTCGAATACTTTAACAGTGTCGACGAGGCCAGAACATCCTCAAATCCATACGCCAACGACCGGACGTCGCTGGAAGAGGATGATCCAAAGCCACGAATCGGTCCCTCTGGTTTCCTTCCGCTTAACCGAGTTGTCGCAGCGGCCCAGATGGCTTTCTCGCTGATATTCTTGGTGGGCGGGATTGCCTGGAACGCCGTCACTCGACGACCGCAAGAGCCAGAGCCAAGCAAAATGCTCAACAATATCGTCTACGCGGACCTTCATGACGACTATAAGCGAGTCCTCAGAGGAGACTTACTGCCCGATATTGACGACTCTCAGGACTACGATCCGCGTGACGAAGAGTCAGACTACGAAGACTACGAGTACGACAGCGATGCCGGCGAAGATGAACACCCGTACTCCACAGCGGTTGATCTTCGAAGGCCCCCTATAGCCGCCCCGGCCCCTACTCGTGGCTCCGCTGTCAATGAGCTACACGACCTACTACTTGCATCTCCAGAAAACATCGTCAAGCTTCTCTCGCCACAGACCAGCGAGGACGCCGAATCAGCGCGCATTCTTTCGGGCCATCTCTCCACAACAGGCCGACTCACCCGGGCCCAGTACCAGAGCCTATACAACAGGCGAGATTCACCATCAACACTACTCCAGGTCATTGCCGAGCGACGAACTGCACCTAGTTCAGAACCGTCAGCGGACAAGTGGTCTTGTGCGGTGTGCAAGTCAGCACCTAGACAAGTTGTCGTGTGGCCTTGTCGGTGCTTCGCGCTCTGCGATGAATGCCGTCAGCGTCTGGCCCAGGGCCGCTTCAAAGAGTGTGTCTGCTGTCGCCAACCCGTTGACGCATATTCTCGCATTTTTGTCCCTTAACAAATCACGCCCACGACTAACCTACTAACCTTAGCATTTGCTAGTAAATACGCCTTCTGCAGTCTCTTATGGTACATAAATAACTTATCGTGCTGTCGCGCACACTATCGGTAGAAGTCCGGCCTCTTCAGATTCAAGCCGTACTCTGACAGCGCACTGCTCAGATCTTCCATTGTGAGTACCAGCTTTCCCTGGTTGTTTGAGTATGACCCAGCGGGAGCAGCAGGGGTAGCGGCGGCGGCCGCCGCCGCTGCTGCTCCTCCGCCTGCCGCCATACCGGCGTACAATGCTCGGGCACGCGCTTGTGGATTGGCCGCGTTAGCAACACTGCTCGCTGATCTTATCCGCGAAAACTGATACGCGTCAGCTGCTATATCTGAGATGAATTTTTGTGTGGCCAGTGCCAATAGTCGCTTGATTCTTCTGTCGCTCGTCTCAAACCCTGACTTTGCCAGGTAGTAATCTGTCACGGCGTCTGGAATGATCGGTGCATTGTCATCCATTGACTTAAGGAAGTCATTCAGGCTCTTGTCTTTCCGCTCCATAGGCGGTGGATGTCGAATAATAGCTTCTGCGCTCTGTAGAACTTCTTCCACGTCGTGTTCAGGCTCCGCGTTTATCGAGTTCAGAATTTCCTCGTCGTCAACGTTGATTTCAGGATCAGCTTCACCATTCTCGTGGACGTCCTCCATCTCCACATCTTTGTCGGCCATTGTGATATATTGCTGTATGTGTGGACGTGAATTGAAGTGAAGTTGAAGTGGTCACGTGAGATATTCTCATCACGTGATTTATTTTTGCCAAGCAGCTTTGGTGATCTATTCAAGCTCTGCATGTGAAGAGATTAAGCTTTAAATTGGCAATGTTCGAGTCTCGGACTAGAAACTTCCGTTTATAGTGATGCTGCATCGTGCCTAATGCGTATCCCCAGCCGCTCCACTTGCAACTTCGACTAACTTTCGCCACGAAACGACTGGCAGGATACAGCATGCATTAGACTGCCTGAGGGCTTCACGGCCTCGTTAGGACGTAACTACTCTGTTCAGTGCTGATGCATGTCTATTAGGATATTACACATTATGGGTTAGTCGTGATAAGCTTACAGGTAAGAGACCGCACTCTGGGCAAAGTCCCAAATTTCCTGGCCAAGGGACTGGCCAAGCGTCTCCAGAGCGGGCAAACTCAGAACATTGGACAGCTCCTCGTTGTGGGTGCAGCCAGTCTTGACGGCGACGCAGTTAAACCGGTCCTCGAGCCAGTTGATTGCGCTGGCGGCGCCCGTGACGAACGCAGCGGCGTGAGTGGCAGTCTTGTCCTCGTCGAACTGCACAGGCACGGCCTTGGCGCAGTACTGATTGTAGATGTCCAGAACGGATGCGACTGGCGCGATTTCATCGTGGGTAGCGTGGTAGATATAGTATGGCGTCTTTGGCGTGTAATGTCCGAGTTTGGTGATATCAAACACATCCTGCAAGCCAGGGACGTCCAGAATCTTGTCGCCAATGGTGAAGAAGTCAAAAATGTTGTAGTTCTCGTATCGGGTAACCACCTGTCGCATACAGTAGTTGGCGGCCTCGTAGAACTCGGCCTTTCGTTCAGGCTTGAGGTACTCGTCGATGGCAGCCTGAACGTCTGGGTACTGTCTAGCCAAGCCAATGAGGCCGCTGAGACCGAACCCGGCACCCTTGTTGCCGCTGATAGTCTTGAGCGTGGCGACGGTGTCCACGACGAAGCCTCCGACTGCAGTGCCGGCAATATCAAGCTCCGGTGCATATTCTGGCTGCAGCTCAGCCGCCCATCCAGATGCGATGGACCCGCCAGAGTAGCCCCACATGGCAGTAGTAGCCTGGGGGTCCACACCGGTGAGGTCCTTCGATTTAAGCACAGCTCGGATGGAGTCCAGAACCATGTGTCCAGCTAGCTCAGTGGCAGTGAAGGCAGCGCCAGAGCCCTCATAGTCCGGAATGGAAACTACCCAGCCCTTGTTCATGGCAGCCTGGACAATGAGCACGTCCGCCTCGCTGTAGTATGACTTGAGATCTGAGCCCGTCTGGATGACGTACGATGGGGCGCAATCTGGTTTGGCAGAGTCCTCCATCATTTGGTACGACAGATGCTTTTCAAAGTCTGGCTTCTGTGGGACAACGACAGACGTGACTCCGAAAGTGGGAGAGCCATCGCTGTTGGTAGTTCGGTACATGATCTGATAGAGACCTTGCATGGCTCCTTCGAGATAGTACAGGCCAAATTGAGTGTTCATCTTTCGCGACTTGATGATATCACCAGGGTGGAAATCTTCATATCCTTGTGGGGGAGTATAGAACGGGTCTGCGCTAGGCGGAACCGGCTTCACTGAGTCAACCGCATTGATTTGGTCAAGAGGCGCACTGGCTGCGAGAGTTATTAGTCCTAGAATTGTCCACTTCATTTGTCGCCCAGGATTTGTCCTTTGAACAGAATGTTAGGCATATTTATACAGAACATTCCAACCTTGGCATTTTCACGGCGGCCTGGGCAGTCAGCCGTACCCCAACGTGCTCGGACGAGGCACAGGGTTGGTGGTTCTACACACATTGACATGTGTATCAGGGTCTGTGGGGCGTCATCGCGTCATGTCGGCCGCTCAACTGCTACCTCGCATTCATCTAAGGTCGGGGCCCCGAGATCTTCACGGAATCCTCCAGCCTCCGACAAATGCTGTATCGACCGGCCTGGCGCCGAGAATCGCGTTCTCACACAGTGAGGTTAGGCAAACGCCGTGATCGCCGTTCTCACTACGTCCCTTGGGGTTCGCTTCTCACCATGGGAAAGCCCTGGACGGTAGAAGGCACAGGTCAACTGATTGCGAGAACACTAACGTGGTTCCAAAGCATCTGTTCCTGAGCTTGGCTAGAGCTGTCACCAAAGTGGATATTTGTCAGACGCCGTGCGGTGGGGCGGGGTTCGATAACCATATTCATGACTTGCCACTTAACTAGGATTGGATGACCCGAGTAGTCAGTAGCCTTTTGAGTGAGTCTTGTCCATCACGACCGTTTCCGCGTACCTGGTCTGGGCAGGGTTGGCACACATTAATGGTGCTTGATCGAGATGTCTTTGATTTCTCACTGAGAAATTCGGAAGTCCGAACTCAACGAGCGGTCAGCTTCTCATTGAGTATGGAAATGCACGCTTGTGCTTATCTCTCCACTTTTCTGGCGTTAGCACTCGGTGTGAACAGAACGAGTTGACGCCGTCGGGAGCCAGCACGTGTCGGCCAGTTGAGGCTCCTGTCACTTACTAAGCTTGTTGGCCTGGCCAACACTTGCATTCGCTGTTGGAATTGCTTGGAATCGCCTGTCACGGCTAGTCCAGGTACCCCGCGCTTGACGCGCTATCAATAAGACACACAGGGGGTCCACGCGTTACGTCGGTTCCGACAGACGGAGAAGCTGCGAAAGTAAGGAGCCTGATTAGCACTGGTATGAGTATAAGCAAAATCGTTTCGATTCATCAATATTCCAAGGACGTTCTATCGCAGACTCTGATCACGGACTCTCCGTCTAACGGCGCTAATGTTCTATGCCTTCCCGGTGTTGTCAATCTAGGCACAATAATGGTGCTGAGTAACCATTACTAATATTACACAGCCGGCTTGTAAACATTCAATGGTGACACGGAGCCTGCACTGACGCGATGGTGCTATCGCGCCTAATTGGGAGACATGCGCCTCCGGGTAACGATTACTAATGGTACCTCTTTAGGACCTAGATCTCTTGCTATCGACACAATTCAGTCTCTTCGATTTATATCCCGACGGCTAGTCTCTGCTAGACCTGTATCAACCATGGCTCCTACTCAGCACTACGACTACCTTGTGATTGGCGGCGGATCCGGCGGTGTGGCCACCGCCCGACGGGCCGCCAAGTACGGCAAGAAGGCTCTCGTTATCGAGGGCAATCGACTCGGAGGCACCTGTGTCAATGTTGGTTGTGTTCCCAAGAAGGTCATGTGGTCCGCCAGCGACATGGCGTCCAAGATTCGACAGGCTGGTGACTATGGATTCCCAGTGGACAGCAAGCTAGCAAACCAGTTTGACTGGGCCGGCTTCAAGGCCAAGCGAGATGCCTACGTTGAGAGGCTCAATGGTATCTACGCACGAAACCTCGAGAAGGAGGGCGTCGACTACGTCTTTGGCTGGGCTCAATTCAAGGATGGCGATGGCCACACCGTCGAAGTTAAGCTCCACAATGGTGAGACAAAGGAGTACACCGGTGAGCATGTCGTGATTGCCGCCGGCGGCTCCCCAAACATCCCAAAGAACATTCCAGGTGCTGAGCTTGGTATTACCTCTGACGGTTTCTTCGAGCTGCCAACTCAGCCAAAGAAGGTCGCTATCGTTGGTGCTGGCTACATCGCCGTCGAGCTGGCTGGTGTCTTCAATGGTCTGGGTACCGAGACGCATTTGTTCATTCGAGGAGAGACGGTTCTGCGGACCTTCGACACCATGATCCAAAACCTCATCACTGAGTCTTACATCAAGCACGGCGTCCACGTTCACAAGAAGCTGGACGCCAACGAATCCTCGGTCGAGAAACTGGCTGACGGTCGACTCAAGTTCACATACTACACTGAGAGCGAGGGTAAACAGAGCGTTGAGGTAGACCAGGTGCTGTGGACCATTGGCCGAAAGCCACTGTCTGAGTCCTTGAACGTTCACTCTATTGGACTTAAAACCGACGATAAGGGTAAGGTCGTTGTGGACGAGTTCCAAAACACTAACCTGCCGAAGGTCTACTCCCTGGGAGACATTACCGACACGCACCACGAGCTGACTCCAGTGGCCATTGCCGCCGGACGAAAACTGTCAAACCGACTATTTGGCCCAGAAAAGTTCAAGCAGCAGCGACAGGAGTTTGAGAACATCCCATCGGCCATCTTTTCCCACCCAGAGTCTGGCTCTATTGGTCTGAGCGAGAAGGCTGCTATTGAAAAGTACGGAAAGGACAATGTCAAGGTTTACCAGTCAAAGTTCATTTCAATGTACTACGCTGTATTCTCTAAGCAGGATGACAAGGAGTACACGGCGTACAAGATTATTGTGACCAACGATGAAGAGGAAAAAGTTCTTGGTTTGCACTTGGTTGGTGATGCCTCCTCAGAAATTCTGCAGGGTTTCGGTGCCGCCATTCGAATGGGCGCCACCAAGGCTGATTTTGACAATGTCGTCGCTATCCACCCAACTTCAGCCGAGGAGATCGTCACCATGGTCTAGTCTTCTCGCTCTATAGTAGAATACAGTTTGTACTCCCGCGTAAGTGCTGAGGTAATGATGGTAATGACAGCTAGTATGCCGCCGTAAGCAATCACAACGTGGCCAGCGTAGTTGTATGACGCAACCACTGCCGGCTGGTACTTGAGCGGCACTTCGTTGATGGCCTCCACTGACTTGAGAACCTTGTCAATGACCTCAGCAAAGTGTGAGCCAATTTCCGGCGTGACGCGCTTCCACAGTTGCGACGCCAAAACACTCTGAAAAATGGCTGAAGAGACGGTAGTACCCACAGTGGATCCAATACCTCTGAAGGCGTACTGGATCGAAGTAGTAGTGGCCTGATGCTCGTGATCGACCGCGGCAATCAATGCCGTGAGGGTGACGGTAAGCAAAATTGCATAGCCAAAGCCAGTGTTGAACAGGGCAACGTAGATCCAGAACGAGGGGTCTTCTGGGGTAACAGTAAACAGAATAGCGGTGCCCAGAATAAAGAAGAGAGGACCAGAGATTCCAAGCTTGTAGTATCTGCCAGTGTGGTTCATGTAGTATCCGGCAGCGAAAGAGCCAACGGCAGTACCACAGAACTGTCCGATGAGCTTCTTTCCGATCTGACCAGGGTTCAAGCCAAATACTGATGTGAAGATGATGGGCACAAAGTACAGCATACCAAGGATAGCTGCTGTGCCAAAGAGGGCCGAAAGAGAGGATGCCGTAACGGATCTGTTTTTGAAGACCGTAAGAATCAAAATCGGTTCCTTGGCCACGTATAGTTCAACGTAGATGAACGCGGCGGTGAAGAAAGCAGAGGCCACAAACAGACTGATGATCAGCGTAGAATTTGATCCTTCGTTGACCAATTTGAGCGTTTCTAGAGTAATTTCGCCGGAAACGTGCGAAATATGCGCTTCAGAAGCACCACCAATCTTGGTGATGGCCGTCATGAGCGTGACGAGAGCCGAAACCAGCGTGAATGCGCCTAGCAGGTCAATTCGCTTAAACAAGACCGCATGGCTGGACTTGTCCTCCTTGATCTTCTGGTCGTACGGGTTATCGTAGACCAGAATCAGCGCAGCCAAGCTGACTGCAATCATTGGAGTCTGCACCAGGAATGCCGTCTTCCAGTTGTACTTTTGCGAGACGAAGCCGCCAAACACACCGCCCAGCGCTGCGCCTGTTCCGTAGCAAATGTTTCCCAGTCCTTGAACGATTCCACGCTGTCGAAGAGGGACCAAATCTGTGGCAGAAATGGTGGACAGCGAAAACATGCCTCCGCCGCCAATTCCGCTGACCACCCGACCGAGAATCAGTGTGTTAAAGTCGTAACTCAGCCCGCACATGAAGCAGCCAACGCCAAATAGAAGATTGCAGATAATCAGACAGTTCTTTCGTCCATAAATGTCGCTGATTTTGCCATAAAGAGGTTGGAACGCAGCCAAAGACACCAAATAGCCGGTCGCAATCCACGAAACCCGGGGAAGCTCATTCAGCTCAGAGGCAATGTGAGAAATCAATGCCGCAACTATAGTGCCATCCAGGGCAGCTAGGAAAACTCCAACATACATGGAAGCCAGCATAATCTTGACATTGGCAGACAACGGGACTAAAGCATTATCGGGTTTGGTAGTTCCATCATAGGACGCCTGAACGCCATCGTCCAGCAGAGGCGAGTTCTCGGACATCTCAAGTTAGAATCGTAATAAACGGTGCCAGACCAAACGAGTGTAGCTGACAAATAAGTCACATTCAAGTCGCGTATAAGTACTCCGTCCCGGCGCCGCACGTAATACGTCGGCCGGTGCCAAAGCCGACGATGCGGAGAAGCAAAGAATACGCTCGGCTGTGCACATCTCCGTAATGCCGACTCTTATACTTACCCTATGTATTATTGACTGTCGCGTTGTCTCCTCAATCAGGCGTTCTCGTAAGGCGTGCGATAACGAAAAGTTATAATGAAATCACGTGATGCAGATCACTGCGGAGTAAGCTTTTGAGTCACACTGGGCATAATCGGCTTATCGATCCTGCAAGCCTAGTTATCACGAAAGAAAGATTATTTTGTTCCAAATATATATATGCGATGCCAATATTCTACAATGGCTGACTGTTACTCCTGCCCGAATCCCACTGTCTCCTCGACAGCCATAGTCAGCTTGGTGACCAACGTTTCGTAATCCTTGTACGGCGGCAGGTCGACTCGGTTAAAGCATGTGTGCGACTTTGGCAGGTGCTCACATTCGCCTGCCTTCTCGATCGTGAACCGTCGAGGACCATCAGAGCCCTGCAGGTCCTTGAAACCGTTGACTGGGATTCGCGAGGTACCGGTGGTAAACTGGAGTAATCGCGACTTCTGCTCACCGTCGTATGATCGAATGGCCTTCCAGAACCACTGGATAACTTCATCACTTTCGCTGTATCCTCTGTAGTCTGTGTGTTTCTTCCAGTCGTCAACGTCGATTTCAGCGATACCACCAATCAACAATTCTAGTTCTCGCTCGTCAAAGACGTTAACCAGTTCCTGTGGGATAAGTTCGTTGAAGCCAGTGAGGAAGGCCTTGAACTGCTCCTCAACTCGCTTGGTAATTTTCCACTCACTGACAAGCTCGACGTACTCGAGCTTGTTGTCGTTGGTGACGGCGATGTTTCGTCCGTCAGGCTTGAGGTCTATAGTGACAATCTCGCCGAACTGGTCGTCCTCAACCGAGAACGTCAGCTCGAGCACGTCGGTGATGTCATTGTCGAGACACCACTCCAGGTTCTTGTAAAATTCCGCGTCTACACCGTCCATATCTGCCAGAACAACCTTCTTGTTTAGGATCATCTTGTAGAAGGCTCCAATGAAGAAGGCGTCGAGGAATCGTCGGTGGAAGATGGCGAGACCCACGCATCGGCCGATAAACTTGAAGTAGTTGAGATGCTCTGGGTTGATTCCTGAGTGAGGGTTAATTTGAAGAGTGTAGTTGTCGTGCGCAGAGTACTCAAACAGACAGTAGAATGGGTTGAACATTTCGTGCGAAAGGAGGAAGAAGAACTCTCGGGACACTCCACCGTAGTCCAGACCCTCTTCTCCGTCGAACTTGATCATGAGTCTCTTCTTGAGGTCCTGTGGAGTCTGTCGCATCACCTCCTGGTACGAGTCTTCGAAAATGTGGTCTCGTCGCACCTTGATGTGGCATTGACCCGGCAGGATTCGCAGCGCGGGCTGAGACCTAAAGTAGATCAGCTTGCGACGGAAATCTCGCTTGTACTGAGGAACATTCTGGTCCAAGCTTGATGGCAGACGTGGATCATCCCAGGTCGTAGTCTTGGTGTTGTGGTCGACAAAGTATACTCGGGCTGTGTTTGTGAGTCGCATTTCCCAACCGCTAGGCAGTGGTCCCAGCTGTGACACGGGCTGCTGCTGGATAGTGGTAGCGCCTGGAGCATTGTTGCCCTGGCCGGGGCCGTACATTCGAATGTACTGCTGTCGTCGAGGGTCGACCCAAGTCGTCGTTCGAGTATTATGATCGACAAAGTAAGGTCGGCCCTCTGGCGTGTATCGTTGTTCCCATCCGCTGGGCAGTTCGCCGAGGCCTGCAGTGGTGGTGCCGCTGAGAGCATTTGCGCTGGCGTTGTTTGGGGACGTGGCAAGCGAGCCAGTAGTCACAGACGGGGTCGGGGTGTTGGCTACAGACGCGGCAGCCGATGGACGGGGCGAAGTGGCCCTGCTGTCTTCTGGCAGAGTTCTATTCTGATGTCGCAGTCGCTCGAGGTCTGTCGTGTTTTGTCGCGCCAGACGCTGGTCGTTCTCAGACATATTAGATGGAGGTCGCGTCCAGGTCGTGGTTCGTGTGTTGTGGTCGACATAGTAAGTTCGACCCAGATTGTCAGCTCGTCGTTCCCAACCTGGTGGCAGTGGTCCAAACTGATCCTGGAACGAGTTCAATGTTCTTGGGGGCTCCTCGCCGCCAGAAGCCAGGCTCGAGTTTACGTGCGAGGCAGTCACCGAGGCATTGGTAGTACTGACTGGCCTGGCTTGCTCACCGTTGGTTTGAATGGTGGTGCTCTGAGTTCGATGGTGGTCGCTACCAGTGTTCCTTGGAGGACCCTCAACGTTGGTGCTCAGGTTCAAGATAAGCTTACCGCTCACAACCAGGTTATCATTGGACTTTTTAAGGTCTCGTGTAATCATCTCATCGCCCCCGTTACCGGCATTTAGGTCTATAACCTCGCTCACCAAAATATTTATAACACCCAAAAAGCCCTGGTCCTTCTTCTTAAACTTCTTGTGGTCGAAAATCTGCACTGCAAGGATACTGCTAGGCGTAACATCAACATCGAAGCTCTCGTTCCAGTATGGGTTCAAGGTCTTCTTAATCACACTGGTGCTCTTGGTCTGGCCACCATCAATTGTAATCACAGCGAAAGGATCCGGTAATCGAAAAACATCACGTTTGTACAAAGCATCAGCGGCAATCACTGAGTTAGTAGGTCCCTTTAGCGTGGTTTGTCGCCATCACGTTACGTCGTGATTATAGATGACAAAGACATGACCCCACCGTAATGAAAACCAGCATCAAACCAGTTTCCTATACCCGTCGAAGCAGTAACTTCATTATTCAAGATAATGAGCTATGCTCACGTATTACTAACCTGTCACCCTCAGCTTCGTCGTAGCTCTAGGCATACTTATTGCCTCAGTGTAGATGTGAAAGTCAAGGAGTGCGCCCCCCTCCCAACTCGAGGCAACGCGAAACACTGCTGCTTTCAGCACAGCCCATCACCGCCACTAACGGACTTATACTTCGCTATAGTGACTACCAAAATTATCTACATGGATGTAACTATTCAGTTCAAGAACCATCGCTATAGGTAGTAGTCGCGGTCACGTGACGCCCTAACCCCCCCGAAAAGTCAAACCTGTGAAAAAGTGAAAAGTGCGCGCGCAACGGTCTTGCGTTATTACAGGGTCTGGGTATAACATGGTCTAGGCTTGATGGCATGAATTGTTTACCGTTAGTTTCATCTGGTTATAGGGTGGTGGGTCCAAAAAAGAGCTATTTGTGGTATCTATTTCTGTGACTGCCGCTAACGTTTCACACCTGCGTCGCCGCGAGCAAGATTTGTTACCAAATATGACTACCTAAAGCCTGCAAAGCCAAGCGCACCTTATCCCGGTCCATCGCCGTTTCCCGCCGCACTTGCTGTCCCGTATATCTCCGTAAACCCCCGATGAGTTTTCGACGACTACCGCAAAGGCGTATGTGGAGAGACAGCGGTGCTCTTATGACAGGGACTCTCAATGTTGATCATAGCCAAGTTAGAGGCCAAGCGTTGGTTTAGGATCTGTACAGACTGAGAAGCCGGCAAGTGTGTTCTGATTTGGATTCCGCGCGCCGCAGTGAAAAGACAAATGTAGCCCGTTAATTCGTTTCCTCTACGGGTACGTGCGACGGTGTGACGTGTATACATAGTATAACCTTAGTTACGTGATGTAAATCATGCTGTTTGAACTGTCCCTGCATATATCGCGCGCGTGAGGAACTGGAATCATTTAACGGCTGGTATCAAGTGAGGCCGTCAGTCAATTGTTCGAAGGCGTGCACAAGACCAGAGACTCTGAATGCAGTTGGAAGGTAGCATTCGGTAAACGTCGTTGCAGCTTTCAAGCAGTTATGTGCAAATTTCAAAATACACGCGTACTATGTAGCATGTTCAACGTTAATCAATTCAAGTTCGAACAGCCAAATCTGTCAGTACTGCTAAATCACACGGTGCTGTACAGCTCAATTCTGGAATAAAAAATGCACACTCAGTGGTGGCGAGGTTGCGAGCAGCTCACCTAGCTAGCTGGCAGATCGCAACCGTCGACAAAGCACCGAGTCAAATAGCAAAATACAATAGCCAGGCACTGACACGGCCGTGTATCCACAGAGAGGTGTGCTGCGTATTCCCTTCTGCAATGAGTACGTGTCGACCCATGCATGCAAGCACGCAGTCAAGGAACCGTCATCATATACCCGAGGATTTGCGCGTGCCATTGAAGTTTGCTCAATCCCATATCGAATTCCACAGGTGTCCTTTCTTTGCTCCTGACGCAGTGATGCTTCACTAGGCTATCGGATGATACATTGCTCCGGAGCAAGTCATGGACCGTTTGTCTCGAAGACACCACCTTCCCAGGCAAGTCATCGCTAGCATCACCATCCCGCCTACCACGACTCTGGCTGATGGCTGCTTGGCGCTTGATGCAATCTCTTAATTTGAGGCAGGTAACCACAGCACCATGTATTCTTGGCCCGGCCCGTCCGATTTTCACACTTCCGCTGTTGTCCGCTGTCAATCGCTGTCGCCCGTCAATCGCCTCGTACAGATTCACGTGTCAATCCAATGCGACATTCCTCTTATGAGCAAGGCGCGGGTTGATTTAAATTCCTCTTGTCAATACTCACCGGGCTTTGCTTCTTTCAAGTCCTTGTTGTCCACGTGATCAAATTACTCGATGGAGACTACTTCTCCGTAAAGGGGTGCCATCTCAGACACAATTAAAGTTCCAAGACAGAAACGAAACCACGCCATACACGATACATGTACACGCTATCCACGCCACGCCATAAACGCCGAACAATGATATACCCCTCGTAATCGTATTACTCTAGCGGAAACCCACTCCCGTCCGGCCGTAGTTCACCGGCGTAACAAGGACAAAAAGCACTGTCGGGGCTCGATTTCCGCTTGAACGGTATGCGAGAAACCGTATTACCAAACCGTCTACCGTAACCGTACCGTCTACCGTAATCATCACCGTATTGTCCGTCAATTACCGGACCGTGAATAGCCGGCACGTGACCCCACAATACAATAACACCAAAACAATACTACATGTTATAACTATTGAACTCAAAACATAACCCTTTAAAGATAAAGTTTTATCGACAAGGGCCCTAACCATAACAAGGTGCCCTAACCATAATGCTACTATTGACTCATGTCCTCATAATACCTCATACTGAGTCATGCGCCCACATTATTTCGCCGTCATCGCCCACAATATGCAATCTTGGCGACAACTGACTCAATTCTCGGAGCCTCGGTCAGTGGTAAGCTGAGAGTAATAAGCTGATGACACAGTACGCTCAACGCCAAAAACACCAATTGGATGCTTAGTTCATATTCTATAAGGTTCTATGCTCGCGCCGGGCTACCATTGGTGAATGCCCGTTACCCCATACCATGTGCCTCATATTTTTATAATGCGATATTATATCAGCACCGTTTCGGGAAGCCGGGTAACGTCCCGCTACAGTGGAGCCAACAGCCCCAACAAGCGCACGTGACGAACGCTAACGAGGAGTACGCACGTTTTCAGCACGTTCTGAGTACCTGAACGGGTGAAGTTACGGGTGAACGAGTGGTAAATGCTGTGTTTCCTTATATCGTTTTATTAGAGTGAGGAGTGAGTGATTAGTCATTCTGATAACGATGGTGTTATCTATGGCGTACCGTGACTAGATAAGGCGACAACTGGCGTCATGTTGACGGATAGATTGGGTGTGGCGGTGCTGGTGGGGGACCATCTTAACCGTACATCTTAACCGTATATCCTGTCCGTATACCGTACATTTTCCGTTCTCCCAACCGTAGAATTAACCGTACGCAAAACCGTAACCGTAACCCTCGCCCTACACTTTGCGGCCCGTGCTCTTTCCCAGACGAGAAGCGCGTACGGCGCAGCGATGCCCAATTTGGAGGCCCTGCAGATGATGCGCTTAATACGCGTCGTATTCATAACCCACACGTCACGCCAGATAGCCCAGTGGGCGGCAGCAGGGGTCAGAGAGAGAGAGAGACAGGCATGGATTAACATGGAAGCATATAGAAGAGAATAGAATATTGGAAGTCAGAGAGAAATCAAGTGAAAAAAAAATTGATAGTCAGCACTTTATATAGATGGTATCTCTGGGCCTCTGGGCAGAGAAGCAAACAAACAAAAATGGTAAGAAGCCTACCGCATTTCCCATCGGCAATCCGTAACAATAGGAAACCTGCTACAGCCAGCTGCGTACATGTACGTATTATTAAACGGGGTGAGACCCCCCACTTGAAAATTTTCATTTTAAACCAAAACATTTCTTTTCCGGAGTTTACTATGAATCTGACTTACCCCTGCTAGGTAGTTGCCGGAGTTTTGGGATCTTGTGAGGTGCGTATTATTAATGTCTCTTGATCATGCGCTATGTACATCTATTTCATATACCATGCATAGAGTGGGCTGCGTGGGATGGGTCCAGGCAGGTCGTCGTCGTTAGCTTTTTTTTTTTTTATTTCCAGTGTGGTGTGTAGTCGTCTGGTGCCGGTGTAGTCATGCGCGGCAGCTGGTTCGTGAGTCTCTGGTAGAAGTCGTGCAGATAGGCGCCGGCTGGTTTGTCTTCACAAATGTCAATGTTCTTCAACGCATAAGAGCCCAGAGCTATTACTGCCGCGAGGCCGCCTGTCCCTCTGTACGGCAGCCGTTGTGCCATCTCCGACAGATAAGCCCGGCCCTCTTCGCGCACGGACGGGTAGTCTCTAAAGTCCGAGAGTTTTTCCACCTGCCGGTGTTTGATGTGCTCGTCGTTGTACTCGTGGTACGCCCAGAGGTAGAGCAAGGCGTAGTAGACTGTGAGGCCGACCATGTTTGTGCCGTCCTGTTCCATGACCTGGTCCTTCTCAATCATGCAGTGGATCTGCATGACGAGCATTGCTGCGATGGAGTGGATGGCATGCGCCTCACTGGTGTTTGCCCAGCGTCGCAGCGCCTGCTCCTCGGTTAGCGTCACCAGTTCCGGCCGGTTTCCGGAAAGCCAAGACGGCAGGTTGAGGCCGACCTGTTGGAACAGGTGAAAGTCCTCGTGCGTCAGCAACATGCACATGCGGTACTTGGTCAGGATAGCCAGCAGGTTGTCGTAGTAAATGTCTTTGCAGCAGCCGCGCAGGCTCGGGTTCTTGTTGAACTTTGTCACTCGCTCCTCAAAGAACTTGAGCTCGTACTGGTCGCAGGTCTGGTCGAGCGAGACCATGATGGACGAATCAAACATCTCTCGCCAGACTCTGAAGGCGCGAGCCAAGCGCGAAACCAGAATCGCAGAGTATCGTATTGGCGAGAACGTACCCACCTGCACCTTGTGATGGTACTCTTCTATGACGATGCGGTGGTTCACGCCCGGGGTGATTGCCTCGGCTGTGTCTAGCAGGCCGTACACGGTGAGGCCCAGTGCCCGCAGGCCCCAGATTGAGGGTACCCGTGGAAGCACAGGCTCGCCGAGTTTGGGCAGGCGGATCATACTCTTGAGGACGTAGAGCGCAGGCATAATTATGAGTTCGTTTTCTGGTCCCACGACAGTGAAGAAGTCCTCACGAGAGCCGGCAAACCACAGCGTGTCGGGGAAGGGCATGTGCGTGTCGCAATCGAAAATGCTGAGAAACGGGTTGTAGAAGTAAGGGTTCGGGTTGGAGTGGAGCAGCCAGTGCGAGGCTCGCTTGACCGACTCGTACCTGATCCAGTCGCGCCAGGATTCTTCGCTTGTGCCGTTGAACGCGAACCGGTGGACGGACACCGACGCGCAGTCGAATTGGCCGGGGGACGGGGTCGTCGACAGCAGCGAGCGGAAAGCGTGCATGACTGCCCGCGCTCCGGCAGCTGTCATTGTAGACGTGGTGACGTCCTCTTTGACGAGCTGACACTCGAGCCAGTGCGCCAGGACATAGGCCTGGAAGAGGCCGGGCTCTATGCGGTCTGTGATGGCGGAAATGCTCTTGTTTATGGCGGCGAGCGCCCGGGGCAGCGTGCGGGCAGCGACGGAGGGGTCCTGGTTGTACACGCCGATGAGCGCCATGACTGCGAGCAGTTCTGGCGGCTCTTCCTGGGCGACGAACGAGGGTCTATGTACGGTGCTGAGCACGACCTCGCGCAGCCAGGCCGTTCGGAGAAACCGTTCCAGGGCCGGTGTTCTTTTGAGGTCGACGGGCTTGCTGGGCTCTGTTGACTGCGATTGTATGAATTCTGACTGATACTGCGAGGAATACGGCGTGTTGCAGCGGTCGCTTTCCTTGGGGCTCTTCGGGTCTGGGGTCCCGGAGCTGTTTGTGCTGGTACCTGTGCCGTACTGAATGCCACCAGAGGCCGCCAGAGACAGCGAGGCGAGCGAGGCCATGGTGCTGGTGAGCTCGGGCGACTCGTCGTCGTGGTGCTGCGTGCCGAGGATGGCGTATATCTGATCGGCCTTGTCGGCTGTTATTGAGACCGACTTGACAAAGTCAAAGGCCCTGAGCTTGTCGACGAGACGCGCATTGTCCTGACAGCGGTTACACAGCTCCGAGTAGAGTCTGTCGTAGTGCGTCGCTCCCCAGTCCTCGGAGCCGTCGTCGAAGAGCCACAGGTGGTCGCGCGTGGCCTGGATCTTCTTCTTGGGGGGTCCATCTAGGGCGCTTTGACTGTTGGTGTGAGTGGTGTGAGTCGCGTCCGCCGATATCTCGGAATTGGCCCGCTTGAGGTGAAACTTGGTGATTAGATGATTTTCATACAGGTCAGACCGCGCAAAAGAACGGTGACAGGGCTCGCACACGTAGGGCTTGACCGGCAAATGATTGACCGCGTGCCGCTCGAGGTAGTCGCGGCGGTTAAACGACTTTTGGCACCCCTGGTACGTGCACTGGAACTTGCCCATGTTCCGCAGGTGTGGCAGGCGACGGGGTTATATTATGGGGACGCCGCATCGTTTGTTTTGTGATCGACGGTGGTAGCGAGATGCGGGATACCTTCCCTAACCCGTCACCCGCCAGGGTTAGGCCAGCAGGTAGGTGTACGATTTGGGTACGGAAAAACCGTGCGCAAAACCGTATATCAGGGTTAGGCCCGCGTCGAGAATACGGAAATTCGGTACGGAAGTGTGTACGGATAGGATGTACGGAAAAAATGTACGGTTGGGAGAAAATGTACGGTTAGCATGTACGGATGCGCCACCCAAAATGTACCGCGCGCCCAGCAACGTGCCACCGCCACCTTGCACCATTCAACGCAATAATGCGTGTTTAATTTAGTCATCAAAAGCAACCTCGTCCCCATACAGGCTACATAAATACCTCCCCTCCTCATCACATCACCACAGACATCTCTTCACTACAGACACAGTCTACATACAACAGTAACTACTCAGGTACCTTACCAGTTACTCGCATCCTATAACCGCGACACCACCTTGATAGTTACCACCAACTATAAAGCCATTGCATCTCGCTTCATCACACTCACCGCTTGATCACACTCACCTCGCTTGGTCACAGTCACTCGACCCAGTTGATCCTGATCTGCACTCAACAAGGCCTGCCTTCACCTCTACGCATCTACACACTCACACTTCGCAATGTGGTCCCTTGATTACTGCACCGTCTGCGACAAGCAGTGTGCTCACGACTCTATGTACTGCTCCGACCAGTGCCGACGCATCGACTCGTCTCCACAGCCATACTCTCAGCCACCGACGCCTACGCACAGCTTCCTCTACGCTTCGCCGTTACTCACGCCGGCCGACGAGGATACGCCTCCATCGCCTCTGCTCATTCCAACAACCTTCTCAACGAGGGAACGGGAAGACTTTTCGCCTGCTAGCTCATACTCCAAGTGGGTCTCCAGGTAGCCCAACAGCCAGTGAGCAAGCTCACTGGTAGCCTCAACGCTAACAAAAGCATCCAGTCAGAACTGGCCTAGATATTTATTTATTAAAAGTTCACCCTTTTCACCTCAGTTCTTCTTGCCCACCCTATCTAAGAACCCTTATCTAAGGACCCATATCGCCTTGCCGACCTTATCTAAGGACCCATCCCATGACCAGCTGCCATGGCCCGGCCTGACCCAACCTGACCCATCTAATGACTCTATGCCAGTTATCCGTACCCCACTTACATGTAGTCAATGCTATGGCTACATGCCCTGACACCTGACCAACCCCGCTCCCAACTCCCAACACCTGGGGTCCAGATTACTGCACTCCTGCCTACAAACCTTGTTGGAGCATCCTTGTTCATTCGATCTATTCCAGCGATCTTGATCTCTTGCCTGAACTTGGAGCTATTGAGCAAACACCAAACAGGTCTCCAAGCCTTTGTCCGCAGCGATCCAACCCACATCAGATAATAAACGCCGCACCCGAAGCGGCACGCTGATCTCTTTTATTTTTAGCCTTGTTTGTTCCCAAAGGGCGTCTGATACCGAATCGAGCCCTTTGACTCAAATGGTTGCTAAAGCGTGAATTAGGGCTAGACATAGGGCACCGAGACCGCAAGGTCCGCAAGACGGCGCAATGACGTAGTTGATACAACGGCATAGCAATGAAGCCTATGGACCCGTTGCTCTGTCGCTGTCACTCTACGTGTTTACTCGTGTCTACTCGTGTCTACTCATACCCTCTACTCGTGCCCTCTTACTCGTGCCCATACTCGTGCACCCGTGTACTCCGCATCAGGCTCCGTTTCCGCACGCAAATTTTTCAAATAATAATATTTAAGCAGCTACTTAGTCACGTGGGTGAAAAATTTTAAGGGCTAGGGTCAGGTCACACAGGGTGGTTCAGGGCTCAGGGTTGGGGCGGAGGCCCAGGCGGGTGGCACTGCTAATTGTACGGTTAAGATAGATATAAGCTCAATGGCAAGGACTTGTACATGGCCAGGCGTGAAGGGGTTGTTAGCAATTGTCAACGGTATGACGTATGGTACGGTGTCTCGGCGATGACTGGCCGTTGGTACCTTACCGTCACCGTACACCGTATGCAAAATCGTACACCGTACAACTAACCGTACACCGTACCGTACCGTACCGTAAACCGTAAACCGTACATCCACACCCGTTGACACTGGCCGACGAAAATCCCGCACTTTTGTCCACGCCCACCAAAACGTGACCGTTAAGTGCGACCTCGAATCAGGCCCAATACTTACACTCGTATCAGAATTGTACCAGCACTGTTTCCGTACGGCGCGTTTCCGTATCGTGTGACCACACATGTAAAAAATGTACTGCCACCCACTTGCACCTTATCACCGCTGGTGAACGTGCGCACGTGCCTCAGGGGCGACCCGGACCATTTAAGGCTCGGACCATCAAAGACCCGTGTGCCCGGCACGTGACAGATAACCACACGTAACTTATAGAGGATCATTGTGTAGAAGATATGGATTCTGATGAAGACCATTGTAGACCACCGTTGCTAAACCATAGCTCCGTGGCTACAGAGCAACTATCTATAGCCAAGGCGGAAGTAACGGAATTAACATGCGAGGCATCTTCGATCCTGGAAGGAGTCATCGAATGTCATGATTTATCCGAGCAAGTAAACAGCCCACGCACAGCAATGTCTGCGGGAAATACGCGCGCAGGATTTTGATATCACCGGTGAAGAAAATATACATGTATGTCCAATAATCGCTTTTAACGCTCTGCGTCTTGCCCAAAGATGGAAAAAGTGAGCACAGTGCAACGGCAAAAATGACACCTGTGGGATTTGAACCCACGCCTCTTACGAGATTCGAATTCGCGATTTCAATCTTGCGAAAGTTGTTCACTTGAGTCGAACGCCTTAGACCAACTCGGCCAAAGTGTCTAATCACGGGAATCGGTGATGCCTGGGCGATCTGCTACAGCGATTAGCAAGTCACGTGATTTTTCTGAGGATTGGATTTTTGTGGGCCAAACTTTAGCAAGTTGGAGTTTTGAGATGTACAGTGGCATTAGTGGACAGCACATTTGCCTCTGTGTGGATTCTGGTCAACGATATCGACGAGATACGGAATGAGATGTGTCATGCAAAGGTCCAGGCTAGCCGTTTTGGGAATACATCACCCTTGCTGACTCTTCTTTTGAACATGACGGTATTTAGGAAGCCACGGTTTGGTCTGAGAAAGAAGAAGCCCGATGAAGACAAAGAGTCCGCGAGTATTATCAGCGTTCACCTGACCTCGGACGAGATGGAAAAGGTGTTGGAGGGCAAGAGGGTTCTCACGGTTAGCGCTGCGCTTAACCGGGATGATGTCACACGGGAAGAAATGATCGAAAACGGTCTTGAGCTGCTTCACGAGTACATTGATGAGTACTTCCTTTACGACACCTATAAGGTGGACGAGACGAACGGCGTCATTCAAGCTCAAGGAGACCGTCACGAGTTTGAGTATCATCATTTTCATACGGTGACGAAGAGAAACGGCAGCGAATCCTTGTTTGATATTGTCGTCTTCTTTGCTGACAGGAACACTAGGAGAGAGTACAATAAGATTATTGCCGTTGCCCAGGTATGTACCGAAGCTAGTACCGAGGAAAACATCGCTAGCGGGATGAAGGAGCTCCAGAAGTCTATCGATGGAACGAGTTGCATGTTTGCCTGGCAGCTGTTTCGAGACCATCTAGAGCCTTATGTGGTGAGCATGGGGGTGTTGCGGAGTGTCGAGGGGCCGCATATGCCGGAGTGAATGTTGGGTCCGTTTAGGTGTTATATCCCGCAACGTCAGCCTGGTGAGTTGTGTGTGTTGAGTAGAGTAGAAGTACCAGACGGCAAAAAGAGGTCTACACCACCTTCTGTTCCCACGTGGTCTCCCGCTGTAGTACTGGGTAAGGCTCTCTCAAGCTTGACTATGGTTGATCGGACGGGGAACCGTATTTCTTTGAGGATGTGGGCGTAGACGGTCACGAGGGCCGAAAAGGGTAATCCAATGTGTCTTTAGTTTGTTCGAATCTTATCACCTCTGAGCTTTCTAGCGCCTGTGTGCTGCTTAGGGAACATGCAATTGAACTCGATGTACTTAGACCTTTAAGGCTTTGTGTATCCGCGGATTCTGAAGTGCGGACTTCCAGGCCGAAAAGCTAGCGACAATTGCAGAAAAGTTACCAGGTGACGTTTCAGCTTTTTCGGCTACACTGACTTAGCCAGGCCAATGTATGCGAGCTATATTGCATATACTCGAGCTTCAGCAGTGACCCGGCAAACCCGAAGACATTCTGAGATGAGCAGAACCAGCATATAGCGCACTTTCAGCCACCACTGGCCTCGTACTCAATAGCCCTTGTGTCACTAATTGGCTACACGCACTGTCGGTTGCGAAGTAACCTGTTGATCCATAATCGACGGTTTCGATATCGACAACTCAGTTTCATACGACCGCATTGGGAAAATGGTGACTCCCACACCGACCTGCTTTGTTACCGCCTTGCCTTAACATTGTTGAGCCTCCGGTAAGGTGAATTTTGTTGTTGATGTTCTCTGACGGGTCGTATCAGGTTTCAATTGAGGGAACATGTACTCAACGATCATGAGACGAAGGCGACTTGGAGGAACTGACCACCGTGCACGAGACCATCAAATCGCCACCGCTGCCGTCTTTATCGGACTGTTCACGCTTGTTTGCCAATGTAGTCCCTTGAACCCCAGCATTAATCACGATCGGTAGCCCTCGCTAAATCGTCGTGCATTGATTTGAGAAAGCCCTGGCAGCCTGGATCGAGAGCCAACGCATATACCCTCAAGACAAGTGTGCTGGTCCTGCATTCCTCACCTCACTGTCAACTAAGAACCAAGCACAGTCAATCGATATCGCCAGAATCAAGACCCCGTTAGGTCCCCTCTGTGCAAACGATTTGGAGTCGAAAGCAGAAATTCAAAGATCGATATGGTGTACGTTGAGGTCTATCAACTTTCCGGCGTGGTATCCTGCACGCGTTGAAACGCAAAAAGAGGGTCTACAACACCTCCTGTTCCCACATGGTCTCCCGCTGTAGTACTAGGTAAGGCTCTCTCGGGCTTGACTTGGATTGATCGGACGGGGAATCGTACTTTCCCGAAGATATGGCCGTAGACATTGAATACCTTTGAGGAACAGACAAGACCAGCAATGCAATCCAAGTTTCGTCTAGTTCTCTGTTGTTCCCTCTATACCAGTGGCCAGGGTCATGTGAAGAGGATCACCATGGAGCGACTGAAGATCGAAGGATTGTCGTGATGTGTGCAGGCCATCAGGAGGTAACGCAGCAAAACGCATCGCACGGCGTGAACTGGTGTCTCGATAAGCGGATCTGCTTGTGCGGGCTTAGCACTCGTGGTTTCCAGGCAATGGGCAATGGCAGGTCTGACCTGTTCAGAGCTGGCAGCTACAGTCACCTCTGCTGCCCAGTCTAGGCTCCGACGCACCTCTGATACTACCCCATAGTGCGCCTGGGCATCATTGCTGGCCAAACTTAGCCTGGAGATCCTTAGCGGCTTTGGAGTAGTCGACCCTCAAGAATGCATGCTCAGTCCGCGCGGTATAAGCTGGGGATAAGCGAAACCAGTGAACTAAGCACACGCCGTGCGCCTGCAGCTAGACCATCAAGGTCAAAAACGGGCAGCGCGGGATTGCCGTAATTTAGGCACTCTTGATAATGCTACGCTACGGGTCCCAGCGCAGACGAATATATGCACAGCGCGCATCGGATTAATATTGATCATCGCAACACAGCTATACGGGTGATGCTCACGATGACCCGTGGATGGCCCACAATTTGCTCCCAGGCTACTTGCCTGTACCAAGCGACAGTGCGGCAGCCAAGCCACTCGCCCGGCGGCACGCCATATGCATGCCCATCAAGCACACGCAGGTAACGAGCAACATTGATACTGCAGTGGGCCCTGTCGTGCGCCTGCGGTAAGCGGTGTAAGGTGAATGTGCTGTACAAGTGCGGTTTCGGCGAGGGCTGCGTGAGCGTTATGTGTCGGTGTCTTAGCCGTTGCAGACTCTAGAAGTGCCAGCCACCACATCACGCCATACGGTGTCCCCACATTTGCAAGCATTTAATAATCAGTAATCAACAGTATTAAATGCCTGCATCGTATGCTAGCAGTTAATATTCCCACCTGCAGCGGGTGTAAGTGGCCCGACACTGTTAAATTGGGTGAGCGCGCAGACCGTTTCAAGGCTGCAGCCCCACACGTGATGAGCTACATGACCGTTCAGCCCAAACGCCTGCAATAAGATGCAATCTCGTCGCACTCATCCTGGCCCTGGCCGATATCCCGGCCGCTATTCAGATCCTAGCTATAGCCCGGGATTCTAAACCCCGGCTACCAGGGTGGTGAGACATGTGTAGGAATGAGTGTGGGGTCCGATGGATCAGGTAGAGACTGTCTCACTAATGACGGATTAAGCTTCGATTGATTCACGGGATCGAGGCGAGCGGAACACTACCCAGGGCACCGCGGAGTTGAGTGACGCATTGGCCTAGACTGTCGGCGCAGTTACCGCATGTCGCATGAACGGCACGAGGCAGGCACCAGGCAGAAAACGTCACGTCAGGGGTAGAGAGTCACACTGAGACGGTGAAGGATACCCGTAGAGTGTTGTACAGTGTGTTGGATTGTAACTACACTGTGGTGTATTGACGGGCACGGCTGAGAGCGGGCCGATGGGTGTTCCCTGCATTGTGGGTCACTACAGAGGCGTGCATTACACTTGTGTACAGTATAAATTTACAGTGTACGTTGTATATGGACAAGTCGACGCCAACCACGTGACCATTGTTCATGTGAAATAACCCATGTCGAAAATCCGGATCGTGCGCGCCGAGTGTTCCTGAAAAATTGATTTGGGCAATGTCTAGGCCGATCGGTGTAGAGAAGATCTCGAGCCAACGTGCTCTTGTAGCGATTAACGCACAGTACATGACACCGAGCCAGCTCAAAGCTTCGTCGTAGCGGTTATTAAGGGTAGCCATGTAGTCCGACACTGTTAAGTCAACCTCACAGCGATCAGAAATACGACGATTGTGCAGCGGATCTTCAGGCAATGCATGATCGCACCGAGACTCGTCGGAGGTAAATTTAGTAGGCCGTTCAAACAGTCGGTGAAACTCCCGGAATAACTTTTATAGTGGTTGTCCACGGCGCGGTGAGATCTATTAATACCCCCATCGCATCAAGACCCACTATCATACACGATATCGTCTGACTTATTATACATGATGAAACGACTAAGTTGCCGAGAAGAACGCGATCTATAGCAATTAGTCAGCTGGATATCGAAACACCGAAACAGATCCGCTCCATGCAGGTGCTGAAATGGTAGCGGGTGGGATGAAGCGCGCTGAAATTTGAGGACCAAACAGGAGGATTGCAGACAACCCCGTCAAATCAAGGGCAATTGGTGTAAATTTTAGAACAGACGTGCAAAACAGGCCAAAGAATTCAAAAATAATACAAATTCACCTCTAAACCCTCTAGAACTCATACCCTAACCCACGCTCGACCGTTATATATGCCCAACTGACCTCTACGCCAAATCCGATGTAGTGTAACGGCTAGCACGGTTCGCTTTCACCGAGCAGATCGGGGTTCGATTCCCCGCATCGGAGTTCACTGCGTTAGAACGCTATCTTTTTACCATTTTCCTCCATTTCACCCTGCTGATAAAGGGCGCAACACTTTCTTATATCGGTACTAACTTCGACGACCCTCGTGAGACGACCCTGACTAAGACTTTGAGTGATGTGATGATATCTGAGACTGTGTGAGCGATAAGTTGTCTGGGAGCGCTTTGCAATTTTGCGTATGCCAGACGACCGTTAACAACTACATCATGACGCATTTACGTCTAGTTCCCTGGGCAGACCCGCTGCACGGGACCCCAAAGGAGTGTGGGTCGAGGACCCACTGCAGCGCAGACGGTGCGCACCAGCGTACATTTGAGAACAGCCAGTATCGACCACGAGATTGTGTACATGTATGAATGAGGCTAGCAGTTTCTGCTGCGTGTATAACAAGTAGCCAGTGTATAGTCTGTAGGCTTGCACAGTAGCGTGTAGTGAGGACCCCTGCCAGCCTCCCTATGCACGCGCGCCTCCTTATAATTGCTTTGCCAGGTTGACAGAGTCGGCTAAAAGAGGTGCAAAAGCAAACAGTGCGAGCCGGTATATAAGCCCGCCTGTGGCAGAAAATTTGGCGACAATAGGCGGAAGCGCTGTCGGAAGACACGAATAACGGAAGAAAGACTAGAAGAATTAGAAGGAAAACGGACTAGAGAGAGATACAGAATTTGCTAGATTGGAGATTTGACAGAGCAAGGTGAGTGTGATTCAGCTGAAAGCTGATATGTCTGGGGAATCTGCCCTTACAGCATGGACAAGCTAACAAGATGGCCGAGGTCGCCATGTATCTAGACGAAAAGCAACCCACCAGCGACAATTTCGACTTCAGTTCCAACGCACCCAGTCGCCGAGTGTCGTCTGTCGTGAACCTCAATAAGGCATTTAACTTCAACTATTCGCGCAACAGCTCCAACCGAACGTCCAAGATTCTACGTTTCCCCACACACAAAAAGTCCTTCTCGCTACAGCGGGACCGCGAGGATTTGACACCACCAAGATCGCCCATCGACTATCCCACACAACACACAAACGGGTCGACAAGCAACCTGGCCAACACGCTGACGGTACCGGAGAAGCGCGAGGACGAGGAGCTGGAGGACGAGGACGACGACGAGAGTAAAAACCTCAACTCGTCACGCACCTCCGTCTCCATCGGCTTCCCGTTCGTTCGGGCGCTTCACACATTCGACCCCTCGTCTCTGTCTGGAGACGCCTCGCATCCTACAGAAGACCCGTCCACGATATGTCTGCCCTTTGAGGAGTCCGACATTGCGCTGCTGCACACGGTGCACTCGTCCGGCTGGGGCGACGCAACAATCCTCAACACTGGCATTCGGGGCTGGATCCCGACAAACTACTTTGTCGCCTACAGCGACCCCAAGGTCATTCCCCTGCTGTCTGCGATTCTCAACTTTGTGTCCAAGCCCAAGTCCATCGAGCTCACCTTTAATTCATTCGAGCAGAACGGACCGGCGCAGTACACGTTCTCGCAGGCCTCCATCACAAATATCGTCTCCGGCGTGAGATCTCTTTTAGAATCATGCGGCACTCTCACGAGAGACACGCCAACGGTAAAGAAGTCACAAACGATACGAAAGTTCCGAAAAGCGCTGCTGGCGGAACTGGCGATCTTGGTCTCGCTCGCAAAACAGCATAGAAACTCGACCGACGACCAGATAATCCAGAGACTCGTCAACGGCTGCTACAAGATCGCAGCCAAGGCGGTTGTCTTCCTCGACGTTTGGATAATAGATACGAACGTGCTGAATGACGGCACTCTCGAGAGACCCGTGGAGGCCCAGCATGCCGCCGCGGCAGCGGCGGCCACCAGCGAGTTCATGACGTCGCCTACGAGTGAATCATTCGACAGGGCTCAGTCAGTATCGGAGTTCAAGCAGCCGCCACTGCCGGTGCAGCGACGAGCAACCACTACGGACATTCCGCGAAACCGAAATCGAGAGTCGGTGATCTTCCACCAGCAGATCCCCACCGCTCGACAGCGGTTAGACGAGGTCAATGAGGCTCTCACTGCATACCTGGGCATCTTCATTCACCGAATGTCTGTTCTGGAGAGCGACGGCAATGCTTCCACGCAGATTCTCGTCAACACGCGAAAGTCCATGCTTGCGTGTCGAGAACTGTTGGCGGTGGTCGAGGCTGTCAGTCAGACCCAGCAGCCCCGAAACCGAGAGCTGGAACAAGTCAAAGACAGGCTATTTGGCCAGATCCGAGAATTGGTTATTTCTGCGCGAGACGTGGTTGCCTACGTTCCTGACGCTAAGAACGCTGGTCCTATTCCACGAGCGGCCGGCGAGGTGTCTCCAGCTGGAAAGCTGCTGATTGAGATTTCTACAGACTGTGCTCGAAGCGCTGGAGAGTGCGTGGTGCGATGCCGAAACATCATGGACAAGCTGCCAGAAAACGGTGACTTCATTATGCCCGACAACCGAGAGTACCCAGACTTTTCCGACGGCGTGATTGCTATTCCAAACTACAGAGCCAACGCCAACGAGCCTAATTCGATGCTGCCTTCTTACCTGACTCAGAGCGCCAGCCAGACCACCATTAGCACTAACAACTCCGGAAACAACACTCCAAGCGATGACAAGTTCCCCGAGGGAGCCGCGCTTGCTGCTCCGCGAAAGACTGTTCCTCCACTGACACTGCAACAGTCCAACATCTCCGCCAACGTGACCCCACCAAATGGCGATGTCCTTCCACGAATCCCTACGCTGTCGCCCATCATCCCCTCGCAGCGAATCAGCATGATGGACGTGATCAATGGCACGCGGTACTACGACGAGGAGAACGCAGAAGAGCCTGAGCCCGAGGCCGCGCCATCGACGGTGTCTACGCTTCCAGTCGACCCTAAGGAGCTCGAGAAGCAAATCATCTACGACGCCAATGGACGAATCCGAGGCGGCTCCGTTCACGCACTTATCTATTTCATGACTGACGAGAGCAAGCAGGAGGACGCCTTCTTCCTGTCGACGTTCTTCTTGAACTTCCGATACTTCAGCTCGCCACAGGAACTGTGCGATGTTCTCTTCCACCGGTTCGATGCCGACATCGACGAGGACCAGCTCGTGCTCAAGGACCTCGAGGATGTCACCACCCGACGGGTCAAGGTCTTCAACGTGTTCAAGCGATGGCTCGAGTCGCACTGGAAGCAGTCAGTTGATGGTGTCGTCCTGGACAGAATTGTGGACTTTGCCGATGCTCACTTTGTCAACGTTCTGCCTAATGCTCGGTCAATCATTCATGATCTCGCTTCCAAGGTCGTGTCCAGCGCTCTAGAAGATGGCGAGCCAATCGTTCCTCGAGCAGTGGTGATTCCAGCCGTGGAGCCCAAGTCCAACGCAGAGTCGGTCAAGAGCTCCAACACTGGCATCACCACCAAGGGCGAGCCCAAGGAGAAGGAAAAGTCAATGGCTGTCATCAACTCTCAGCTCAGCATTGCCCAGTACACAACGACTTCGCTCACCAAGAACCAGCTCAACTCGCTGCACCGTGCTAACGACGTGAACGGCTACCGACAGACCTTTTCTGAGGAGACGGTTGGTCCTGAGGAAGAGAGCGACGGAAAGTCGCTGCAGTCCTCTACCTGGTCTACCTCGCTACGACTGGGTCGAAATGCATCGTTTGCCAACATGAACTTTGGTGTGCCAGCCCATGAGTCTAATGGTCAGCCACTGCACATCACCCTGTCGATTCTGGACTTTGATGCCCTGGACGTTGCCATTAACCTCACCATGATGGACTCCATGATGTTTTGCCAGCTGCAGCCTGAAGAATTCCTAAACAAGAACTTTGAAGGCAAGAAGCGAAAGCTGGGCCTGGCACCAAACGTCGGCCGAATGGCGTCGTTCTCCAACCAGCTCTCGTCCTTCGTGGCCGACTCTGTCCTCATTGGCGACCTCAACCCCAAGGGACGAAAAGCTATTCTCAAGCAGTGGATCAAGGTTGCTCAGAGGTGCTACGAGCTTGGTAACTTCAACGCCATGATCACCATCATCTCGGTGCTGCAGGGTGTGAACATTCTACGACTTAAGCGAACTTGGGAGCTGCTCAGCGTCAAGTACAAGAGCCAGTTTGCTACGCTACGGGACATTGCCGCTCCAGACAGGAACTTTTCTGAATACAGACAGCACATTCGACAGTACCAGTACCTACATCAGAAGGAGGGACGAAAGGCTAAGCCTTGCGTGCCATACATTGGTGTCTACTTGTCTGACCTCACTTTCCTGGAAGAGGGCAACCAGAGAACTCGAGACTTTGTCGGAGGCGAACTCAAGGTCAAGGTGGTCAACTTTGATCTATATGAACGAGTCACCAAGATTGTCGGTGAGATCCAAATGTTCCAGGTTCCTTACAACTTTGGCAACGCCCTGGCCCGAGACCTTCAGATCTGGATCCGAGGAGAAATGCTCAAGGCACACACGACCGTGTCGAATAAGGGGGGCACCGATGAGCTGTGGCGCCGAAGCTGCATCGTCGAGCCAAAACGGCCTTAAAATGAAACGTCATGTCTTATTTATTATGTACATCTAGGGACTATTTATTCATTCATTCCGAGATCCGAGCAGTTTGAGCGGCTCAGGCTCAGGGTCAGCCAAGTAAAGGCTAGAACCTCAGTGCCCTGATCGACAGGCCAGGCACATTGACAATAGGACTCAGGAACTATACCTATGCCTAAACCTACCGGTATGCATGTTTCGGGGAACTAAAACAGCCGGCATCTCCCCCGGAGGGCCCGGAAGTCCGGGCCGCGTGACCGTTTGGGGCTGCATATAGCCGACAAGCCATGTTGGCTGGGCACTGGTTGGCGGTAATTGCAACGCCGCACTCAAACGGCGCTGTCAATCAGTGGACCTCGCTACAAATTTGGAAGGCAATTGTCACCTGCCACTTACGCAATGACTATCAACGGGATAATAACAGCTATAATACGAGTTATCGCAGTGTATTAGTTGATTTTTGCAGCTACAGAGCATTTTGCTGCCGCAGGGAGCCAATGTAGTTGATTGCCGAGCCGGCCTTGAAAAAGTTCAGTTGGTCGTCAGACATTGTGTGGTTGACGGTGAAATCAAGCTGCTCGCCAGTCTCATGCTTGGTGACCCGAACAGTAAGCTGGCCGCCGGACTTTCCCGGAGCGTTGCCCCTGGCCAGCAGGTCGAGGAGTCCGACCGTTTCCAATTTATCCAGGGATGAGATCTTGTCGTAATCAGCGGGGTCGGCAAAAGTTATCGGCAGAATTCCTTGCTTTTTCAAGTTGGTCTCGTGAATTCGTGCAAACGACTTGCAGAGAACCATCTTGCATCCCAGGAACCGCGGGGACAATGCGGCGTGTTCTCGGGCAGAGCCCTCACCATAGTTGTGTTCAGCGACAATGACCCACGGTCGGTCCTGGGACTTCCAGGTCATCATGAGATCAGGAATTGACTTGGTGGAGCCGTCAAAGTCCCGCACAGCATTGACTTGGCCGGTTTCCTGGTTCACAGCGCCAATCAGCGTGTTGTATGAGATGTTTTCAAGGTGTCCCTTATACTTGAGCCACGTTCCAGCGGCTGAAATGTGGTCAGTGGTGCACTTGCCCTGGACCTTGACGACGACGTTTCCAGAAACCTCAGCAGACGCATCGAATGGCTCGAATGGCTCCAGCAGCTGCAGACGGTCACTTTCTGGAGAGACGGCGACTGTGGTGGATGGCTCTGGCTGTGGGTCGACCTTTTCTGGGTAGAACTCGGTTCGGGTGCCCTTCGTGAAGCCGCCCTTTTCGCTCGGAGGCAGTTCGAGGCCAGCGGATGGTGGATTGAATTTGAATGGTCCGTTTGGAGTCTCAATGGAGTCGGTCAGTGGGTTGAACTCCGTGTGACCGGCATAGATCATGGCGGTGACCACGTCTGGAGACGTCAGAAAGTTCATGGTCTCCGGGTTGCCGTCGTTCCGGGCCTTGAAGTTTCGGTTGAAACTGGTGAAAATGGCGTTGGCCTCCTTGACCTGGTCCTTGCCTCGGTCCCACTGGCCGATACATGGACCACATGCGTTAGACAAGACAATGGCGCCGGCCTTTTCGAACTTGTCGATAAGACCGTCTCGCTCCATGGTGGCCCTGATCTGCTCCGAGCCTGGAGTAACAAAGAAAGGAACCTTTGGCTTGAGGCCCGCAGCGCTTGCCTGGTCGACCAGGGAGGCGACCCGCGTCATATCCTGGTAGGAGGAGTTGGTACAGGATCCGATCAGACCTGCGCTGACCTTGGTGGGCCAGCTGTTGTCCTTGACAGCGGTGCCAAACTTGGAAACTGGAGTGGACAAGTCAGGTGTGAATGGGCCGTTAATGTGTGGTTCCAGCGTGTTGAGGTCAATCTCAACGACCTGGTCGTACTCAGCACCAGCGTCAGCCTGAAGGAAACCGGTTTCCTTGTTGACCTTCTGAACAGTCTCAGCGATTGGACCTCGGTGAGTGGCAGCAAGGTATCTGTGCATGGACTGAGTGAATGGGAACAGAGACGTGGTAGCACCAACTTCAGCACCCATGTTACAGATAGTGGCCATACCGGTGGCTGACAGGCCCTCGACGTCGCCGAAGTACTCAATAATGTATCCAGTTCCTCCTCGCACAGTCAGCTTACCAGCCAGGTGTGTGATAACGTCCTTCGGAGCCGCCCAGCCGCTGAGCTTGCCGTTAAGCTTGACACCGAGAACCTTTGGCGCCTTGAGCTCCCATGGTGTTCCGGTAAGAGCATCGACGGCGTCGGCACCGCCGACACCGATAGCGATGGCGCCGAGACCACCAGCGTTTGGAGTGTGAGAATCAGTACCAAGCATCATCAGACCGGGCACAGAGAAGTTCTCTAGGACAATCTGGTGGATAATACCGGAACCGGGGCCCCAGAATTGGATACCGTACTTCTGAGCACAGGACTGTAGGAACTCAAAGACCTCGGCATTGGTCTGAGCGGCCTTCTCCAGGTCCTTTTCGGCACCGTCTCGACCAACAATCAGATGGTCGCAGTGAATGGAGGCGGGGACAGCGGTGCTGGACATTCCACAAGTCATAAACTGGAGCATGGCCATCTGGGCACTGGCGTCCTGCATGGCTACTCGGTCAGGATGCAGCTTAAGATAGGCCTCTCCTCGAACATTCTTGCCTGGAAGTTCTTCTGGGTTGGCGAGATGGGAATAGAGGATCTTCTCGGAGAGGGTTAGTGGTCTGTCCAGAATCTTTCTAACTGTATCAAGCTTGGACAACAGCTTGGGGTAGGGCGGAGTTCGTGACTTGAATTCACTGGATATCTCGTTAGCCAGATCACATTTATACCATTGAAGCTAGTTCTGTCAAATCGTCCTAAAACTGTTCGTGATACCACCCCAACACCATGATGCTCGGTATCAAGATCTATCTTCTGCTAATCTTTGCTGATTGAATACTCACACTCCATTGAGAATACGACCTCACGGCGGATCGTCTCAGCATTTTATGTGTCTGAATCTAAAATCTAAATTTCAGACTATGACTGAATCTAAAACCCAATCAACGTTCTCGTATTGATTATGCATGACTTGACTCATTGCTTACCTCGATCTGCCTTATCCTGACAAAGATATGTTCGATTCTGACTAAGCTAATAGACGTCACCCACCTTGTCACATTTGTGCACGTGACAACCTCACCTCACTTCACCCTAGCACTAGAAGCATCATACTAATCTACAATGAACGACGACCACAACGCCAAGATCTCTGAGTTTGTGGACATCTCTCAGACGTCACCCGATGAGGCACGTGAGCTGCTCGAGGCCGCAGGTTGGGATTTGCAGGTGTGTACTTGTAGCGCTTACCCCAGACTAACATAGACCGCTCTAGCCTCATTTTACGCCGCTGATCTTGAGGACGCCGAACCAGCGCCGGTGCCAGCTGCGCCCAAGCCAATTGCCGCCAGCAAAGGAAAGGCCGCTGCGTAAGTATAGATCTACGCTTATTTTACTAACTAGCCGCAAGTTCGCCACCTTGGCGGATCTCGGTGGAGCTGACGAGGGCTCTCCGTTCCATTCTGGCTCCGAGGACGATGATCAGGACAACTTCTTTACCGGTGGTGAGAAATCCGGTCTAGCCGTTCAGAAACCGGGATCGGGCCCTACTGGAGGACGTCTCATCAACGAGATTTTCCGTCAAGCACAGCAGAACCAAGGTAATCGAGGTGAACCCGAGGAGGAAATTGCTCAGCCAACGACATTTACCGGATCCGGATTTACGCTGGGCAGTGACGATGTTCCTTCGCGAAGAATTGCCTCAAACGAGCCAGAACCGGCTAGCAACAAACAAAGAGTGGTCAGAAGATTGACGTTCTGGCGTAACGGTTTCTCGGTGGAGGATGGACCGCTGTTCAGATACGACGACCCAGCGAATGAAGCACACCTGCAGGCTATTCACTCAGGCAGGGCTCCACTGTCGCTGCTTAATGTCCAAAACGACCAGCCAGTTGACGTTCACATCACAAAGAAGCTCGATGAGGACTACGTCGCCGCAAAGCCAAAGGTGGGCGGGTTCCACGGCCAAGGTAATAGGTTAGGCTCGCCAGTTCCAGGTTCATTCCCTCAGGCTTCTACATCTGCATCTGCATCTACTAGTACTTCGACCAGCGCCTCTAAGCCACCTTCCGGCGGCCCAGGCGGAGAAGGAGACGCCACCATCATGATTCGAACAGGCGACGGTCGATCGTTTAAGCAAAAGTTCAGCTCTACCGGCCCAATTCAGCAGTTGTACGATTTTGTCGACTCGCAGGTCTCTGGCGGACGGGCTTATGTGCTGCAGACTACCTTTCCCAACAAGCAGCTGACAGAGAAGGATCAAAGTTTGAAGGAGGCCGGTGTCGTGGGTGCCGTCGTGGTTCAGAGGTGGACTTAAACACCGCCGAACGTGGTGCGATTTCGACTGTATAGATGTTTCCCTATAAATTATGACCCTCCCTATTTTATGAACCGTTACATTTTGTGAACCGTTAAAAATCCATGACGGAGACGTAGTTTCGTTCTCCTCCCCCGAGCAGTGAGCTGACCCAGGACTTTCGTTTTGACTTTTCCAGGCTGGCCTTGAGTGAGATTTCAGGCTTGCTGAGGGCCGGTTTGCTGATTTGCGGCGCCGGCCTGCTTAGCTCTGGCTGGACGGGTTCGTTGCGTTTCGGCGGCGAGGGCTTGCCTAGATCTGGCAGCGGTTTTGTGGTTTCTTTGAGCTCAAAGTTCGGCCGGGGTATTTTGAAGGTGGGCGTGTATGAGTTTTTCTTGTTGAGCCAGTCCTGCATGTCGACGTAATTTCCGGCAACCTTGACCATCATTCGGTTGGCGATCATCTTGACCTGCAGGGTCTCGTCTGTGAGCACTGGGGGCGCTGGGTGTCCGTGCAGCGCCAATTGCATTGGATGTGAATGCGAGTGCGGTATGCTTAACTGGGCGTGTTGGAGGGTGGGCGATATTCGTGAGGCCCTGTATAAATATGGGTTAGTAAGCTGTTGCGGGGACAGCGGCGGCAGCGGCGGCGGCGGCATCTGGCGCGGCATAATATTGTGCTGTTTTCGGAGGAAGGCCAGCTCTTCGTCCTGCTGTTTGGCAACGTCAAAGGCGTACAGAATAGAGGGCAGCTCGTCTGTGATTGAAGACCGCGTGGACCGCATCGACATGTCTGTGCACGTCGAGACTGTACGCTTGTGCCTGACTTCAGGCATGTAATAGTGTGGCATGATTGGCGACTGGGGCGTCACCGGCGAGTCCGGAGTATCGGGAATAGACATGAAGCTGTCCGAGAGTGCATCTTGGTATCTGTGTTGACGCTTGGCGTACTGCGCAGCGGAAAACTTAGTAAACATGCCCTGGAGGTCTCCGACAATGTCAAACATTTCTGATTGGACGGCGCTGTCTGGCGTTGATTCTAGCTCGCTTAATAGTTGGGCCACAAACGACCGGTATGAGTCTACCATGGTTGTGTGGCTCACTAAAGCGCAGAGTTCGCTGAGAATCTTGACCAAGCTGGCCCTTGCAATAGCAACCTGGAGCTTGAACTCCAGACTGGTGTAGGTCTTGAGGACACGTAGCACGATGATGACGATGGCGCTAGACGAGTCCGAGTAGAGCTGTGATGACGGAGTATTGGCAATCTTTTCTTGTAGCCGGTCGACCCGCCATGACGTGATCAAGTCCAGTATCTCACGACACCTGTCGCCGACCAGCTGTGCTAGCTTAATGTCGAAGCCACGGGGTGTCTTTTGTTCATTGAAGTCATATGAAGTGAGGGCCTTGAAAGACCATGAGTCTGTTTCTTGGACATAGGCGTCTAGATTGTTGAGAATAGCGTAAGCGGCTCTGATATCTTCTGCCGCGGGATTGTCGATACACAGCTGGTCCACGTCCTGCTGTGTGAGGGTCTCCTTATGGAGAATGTCCAAAACCGGGTCACTCATGACAGCACATGGGTGAGAGGCTAGTGGTTAGTGTGAGTGAGAAAGTTGGTGAAGATGTATTTTTTGTTTTGTCTCATGCGTGGTGGGGCTTGACAGATTGGGATTCCTGCGGTGACGAGACGGTGTTAACCAGCGTTAAACGGTGAGCGCGATATTATGACAGTGCGCAGAAAATTGATTCCGTTAGATCCGACTGTTACCGTGCCAGTGGTAGTGTTAGAGCGTGATTGTAATTATGTGTTTATGTATGAGGGAATTCAATCTGACACATGTCTCTCCCTGTCTCGTTCAAGGTAGGGCTATCAAAATAAGAGTTGTCAGCTGCGTAAGGAGCCAAGAGTAAATTTGGTCAACCGGTTCGGTGTTCACTGGGCCACCAAGACAGATGTAAACAAACAGCTGTCCGTCATGTACGAGCAGGGATGGTGCTTCGGGTAGATAAGAGATGATTGGACAGGCACACTGGAACGTTGTGTGGCAAACGGTACCGTATGTGCTTAGACATTGATCGATGGCTAGCCTATCGAATCTCTACTGTAACAATTTACAGTTGTAATCATTTGTATACCAACTCGGTTGCCCGGCCAACGGCGGGTCTTGTCGCATCGGGCCCATCGGACGCGCGCCATCGTTCATCACTTGACATGCAGTGGCTGGCTCGGTAGTCAATCGGCCAGGGCTCGAGAAATATCGTGTGAAGGCACGCTAAGCTTCGATTTGCGATGCCCGTTATCGTGCTATAAATAACCTTTGGCATTCTGCCGGTGACACCATGTGATTATGCGGCGTAGGTGACGTCATTAATTTCGGCAAAACCGTTATCGTTTAGTTCGCCTGCTCGCGACCGGGTTACATGTATGCGCCAATTGAGTCTGTTTAGATCTGCAGGTCCTGTAGATCACGACAGCGGTTGATCTGCGTGGAAGTGTCTAGAATGGTATTGTACGTAGCCGGGACTAACAGGTGCCAAGTGGGCTGTGATAGCAGTGCCTTGGGCAACTGAAGCTCACGGACCACGTATCATTGAAATGCTCAAGGGGTGAACGTGCCATCGTGCTACTGTGACTCCAAGTGATGTCTCCGCGTGTCTGACGGCAGGTTACTCACGGTGACAGACGCGCGTGGACGCGCGTTGAAATATATATGCTCTCACGGGCCATACGAGCATCATACAAGGCAACCAGAATGCGATACATAGACATTGGTGAGTTGAGACTCCTGAGGCTCCTGCTAACAAGGCATCAACCTTACTGACGACCAGTTCCGAGGAACGTACCACGGCAAGCGGGCGCATGAAGATGATTTCACCTCGATGCTTCAGCGGGCGGCAGATGTTGGCGTGGACAAGATGCTGGTGACCGGGTCAGATCTTCCCGAGTCCCGAAAGGCGGTGGCTATCTGCAAGGACTTTTCCAGTGAAACGCAAAAACTATATTGCACTGTTGGCGTGCACCCCTGCCATGCAACGGAGTTTGTCAAAAACAAGTTGCACCTCACTGATTCACAGTACATTCTCGGTCTCAAGAAGCTGATCCAAGATCAGACGGGGTTCGTCAAGGCTGTTGGAGAAATTGGGCTCGACTATGACCGACTACACTTTGCACCCGCCGATGTGCAGCGAAAGTACTTCAAGTTCCAGCTGGACCATCTAGCCGAGCTGAACCTGCCGCTGTTCCTGCACTCGCGGGCCGCACACAGGGACTTTGTCGATATTCTGAGGGAGTACAAAGTCACTGGTGTGGTCCACTCGTTCACAGGCACGCTAGAAGAGATGCAGGAGCTCGTCTCGCTAGGGTTCTACATCGGAGTCAATGGCTGCTCGCTAAAGACACAGGAGAACCTCGACGTGGTCAAACAGATCCCACTGGAAAAGATGATGCTGGAGACTGACGGGCCCTGGTGCGAGGTCAGGCCCGCCCACGCCTCGTACCAGCAGTTCATTAAGGACGCGGTGACTGTGCAGGAACTCGTCCCGTTTACAGCTTTCAAGAAGGAGAAATTCAAGCTAGGCTCCCTAGTGAAGGGCCGGTGTGAGCCCTGCCAGATCCCAGTCGTGGCCAAAGTTGTAGCTGGCCTCAAGGGAGTCACGATGGAGACCCTGACCGAGACAGTCTACGATAACACTGTGAGGCTGTTTAAGCTGTAGCGAACGAGCGAACGAGCGCCCTGGAAAATAGACCCCTGACTAACACTACATACGCATACAATGACGCGGCCACTGCCGGTCTCTTCGCCATCTCCATACACACCTACATAACATGTTATGTCTGCGAGTCCACCTGCCTATGCGCCTGGTTACTGCGCGCGTCTCCTGCGCGTACGTATCTCAGCTCGACCTTGGCTATTACGTCATAGCACAGACTCACACAGTGTCACAATGTCAACCAGATATTGCCCTATTTTTAACACATGTAGATTCTCGGTGTTTGTAGATCTGCGTACAGATTAGATGCCAGTGCCAGCGATCTGGCAGCCCGTACTGCATCAGGCCTAGACCGACGCGCGCCTGCTGGACCCTGGCATGCATGTTAAACTCTGTTCCTAAAATTGTGAAAGTACTAGTAGGCGCTATACTAAGACAAGATACTGTGTTGTATTTCGTGGTGTTGGCGTAGTGGCGTTACCGCGGCTTCGTACCGATGGCGCGCTGCAGGGTCCAAAAATAGTACTCCGCACACATCCTTGCTGCTTGTGGAACGTAACGCATTCTCATCTTTACTCATCGACGCGGCAGGGGACCCTCTTTCGCTGTTTTCAATCGCTGCAAAATTGACTGTGCCCGCGCTCTACGCATAGGGAAATTAAAGCCGCCTCCATTCTAGGGCGGGCCTAATTTTGGCTCCTTTATTCAGACTCAGTTAGTGCACAGCCAGACACAGACACTACGGCTTTACAGACCACTGGAAAACACCACAGGACACTCTTTCGACATTAGGCGCCCTCGTTTATCAAGCATCACTAGGCAATTAGCAAACAGCATCACAGGCAGTAATAACCACCGCGGCTTCACTCGCTACGCTCGTGTATTGAAATGTCAGAAAAGAATCCCTTTCAGTCAGAAACGCAAACCCTAGCATCAGATAACTCTAGCCGGCGGAACAGCGAGTACTCTCAGGAATACCCGTATAACCCCAACTACCTGCATAAAGACTATCAGAATGCACCCAGACTGTCCTCATCGAGCTCCATGCTCATGATAAACGGCGCTAGTGATCTAGACAGGTATCCAGCGCCGCTGCAAAGGCCAAACTACACTGTGCGGGATTACATGGCCAGAGACTCTACGATCTCGGACAACACATCGGCATCTTCAACCTCGGAAGAAGCCAAACCCTTTTTGGTTAATGCTGACTTTTCGCCCTTTGGTGGCTATCCGGCCAGCTCCTTCCCGCTGCATATCGAGGAGAAGGAAGCCGACGACTACATTCACAACCCGGATCCGATTCTGGACGCAAAGTTTGACAAGTGCTACCAGGGATTGGACAAGCGGGGCGCCTGGGCACTCTTTGCATTCATTTGCCTGATGGTTGGCGCTCTCTGCCTCTTTGTGCTGCTTCCAGTGCTCACTTACACAGGCCTCACAACGCATCATGATCCCAAGAAAGTACAGGTCGTCGAGAGACTCTCAGACTACACATATGGCTTCTTGGGAGCTATAAGAACTTCGCTAGTCGACCCAGATACACCACAAGACGCTCGTACACACACGGCTAAGGACGGCTCTACTTGGAACCTTGTGTTTAGTGACGAGTTCAATAAGGAGGGACGAACATTTAACGAGGGAGAGGACCAGTTTTGGACTGCTCCAGACTTTCACTACGCGGCCACAGGCGATCTGGAATGGTACTCTCCAGACGCTGTCACCACGTCTGGTGGTGCCGCAGTCTTGCGAATGGACGCTTACAAGAACCACAACCTGTTCTACAGGTCCGGCATGCTGCAGTCATGGAATAAAATGTGCTTTACTCAAGGTTACTTGGAGGTAAGCATTCAGTTGCCAGGCAAGGGTACTGTCCCAGGCCTCTGGCCAGGTGCTTGGACTCTGGGTAATCTTGCTCGTCCAGGTTACATGGCTACTACTGATGGCGTCTGGCCCTACGGATACAGCTCTTGTGATGCGGGAATCACACCGAACCAGTCCTCTCCCGATGGAATCTCGTATCTCCCTGGACAGAGACTGAACTCTTGCACTTGCCCCGGTCACGATCATCCCAACCGAGGCACGGGCCGAGGAGCGCCGGAAATTGATGCTATAGAAGGAACTGTCAACGGCGATCCGCAAAACAACGGTGTCGCCTCGCAGTCCGTTCAAGTGGCCCCATTCGACATTTGGTACATGCCAGATTATAACTTTGTGGAGATTTACAACTCATCCGTCACAGCCATGAACACATACTGTGGTGGCCCTTTCCAGCAAGCTATTTCAGGAACGACCACTCTCAATCATGACTGGTTTGAGACGGGTAACAACTTCCAATCATACGGCTTTGAGTATCTAAACGACGACACAAAGGGTTACATTAAATGGTTCGTGGGCAAGGAGCCAACCTACACCATGTATGCACCGGCCATTGGACCGAACGGAAACATTGGACAGCGACAAATCTCTAAGGAGCCAATGTCAGTCGTTCTCAACTCGGGAATTTCCAATTCTTGGACCTACATTGACTGGCCAAGCCTCATGTTCCCCAACCACATGCAGATTGACTATGTGAGAGTTTATCAGCCGTCAGGTTCTCAGTCTGTGACTTGTGATCCCGACGATATGCCCACATATGACTACATCATGGACCATTACAACGCCTACACCAACGTGAACCTTACCAGATGGGTGGATGCCGGCTATGCACGTCCACCAAATAGTCTTATGGACGGATGTTAATAGAATGTGAATCAATGTATTTAATGTGGGTGTTACACCAGACTAATGTTCTGACGTAGTGATTGTGGACCGCTAACTGAGGCCTCGTTTATAGTTATGTATGTAGGTCTCAACATATACACAATAACTAGTACACAATAACAATAGTAATAAATATTATTATAGGAAGTTAGATTCTCATGACAAGGTCCCTCTAAGTGAACCGTCGCTGTGTGATAGTTGGCCATGTGGGTTGCGTGCTTCTTAGCTGGATTCGGCATTCTTCTCCAATTCATGCTCGACCTCTTCATTCAGTTCTCCGTTCGTAGCTTCGTCACCATAATCACTTGAGGGTTCTTCCTCTAGTCTACCTTCATCGTCGTTCTCGATCTTTGCGCTGAAGCCAATGGAGGATAACAAGTTTGAAGCCTCGTCACCGCCAATGACATAGGTACCATTGGGCTGCTGGACCAAGGCGCCGGATCGTCCAAGGAGCTGCTGGAGCGAGATGGCTCGCAGTCCACCGGGCTGGCCGTATCCCTCGTACTGGAACATGTTATTTCCCTGCTGATCTTCACTGTCAGCGTTAGAGAAGGGGTTACCCTTCATCTCTGCACTGCTGACAGGAGCTGCTGGGCCCTCACCATTGGCGACTCGCTGTTTAATCATTTCATACCACTCTTCCTTAGTCTTTCCGTTGAGCAGACCAACAATCATGACGGTCATGTTATCGCAGCCGATACCGGTCATGTCACTAGTTGGAGCCAGACAGTTATCCATCATGTTCTCGCAAATATCAGTCAGCTCCTGGCCCTCGGCAATTCCTCGTCGAACAAACTCGACCACGGCCTGCGAGTGCATGCAGTCCCAGATACCGTCACAGGCAAGAACCAAAAACTCGTCATCTTCAGTAATCTCGTGCTCCATAACGTCTGGGTAGGCGGTGACAATCTGCTCCTCTGGTGGAAGCTTGACAGACTTTTTGAAATCGAAATCACCAATAGCTCGAGACAGGGCAAGGTTACCATTGACTCGGCCCACGTCGACAAAACCACCGGCAGCGCATATTCTAGACATTTCTCCCTCGTTCTGGGGCTTGTGATCAAAAGAGAGTGGCTTGGCAATACCCTTGACTCCGAGGAGCGTTCGCGAGTCACCGGCGTTGGCACAGATGACTCTGTTTCCACTAACAATAGCGGTAGTGGCAGTACAGCCACTGGAGTCTCGCTGGTAGTTAGCGTCCTCCAAAATAGCTCGGTCAGTGCCCAAGAAACCATCCCGAAGCGCCTGGGCAAAGTCGCCTCGATCAAAGCCCTTCTGTCGGGCAACAACGTTATGTAGGTTTTCACCGGTGAAAAGAGCGACCCGGTCACCTCCGTGACCGTCGTACACACCAAAGAAAGACACCTTTTCTCCGGTCCTCTCCTCTCCTATCTTCTTGAGATCCAAAACGGTCGCGTGCGAATCCTCCATAGACACTCGCCATCCCTGCATGGAAGACAGGCCGAAGATGAGACGTTCATCGCCGCCGCTTTCAGAGGACTTTGTTAGTATATCTTCGCATCAAGTGACAGCATCCCGCACCATGAACGGCAACCCCTCACCGATTAGCCGCGTCAGATGCAGACCCTGACACAGCGGGAACAAGGCACACGAAAGAGTCAAACTGAGGGCACCAGGTGAAGCCAAACAGAAGGTTGAGAGAGCGTAAATAGAGGCCAGCGCACAAGCTAACGCTCAAACGCCAGGTTGCACGCAAGCGCCGAAACAACGCGACCGAGGCGATCGGACACGTAGACATTCGAGCACCAACAGCTCGCGTATCACGCTTATCATTCTCCCTCATTGCCTCTAGTCTGCCGCTCTCCGAATTACCTGTATACTCCGTTCTATGACCGGCGCTAACTTGGCGTAACTGCATGACAGATAGCCAACGTGTAGTCACGCGACCTCCTTATCTCCATCGACCACCACTCTTGCCACAGTATTACTGAACTCTGGCGCTTAGAACAGGCTCTGGATATCATGAATCGCCACTTGCTTGCCACTACTATCGCCGCCTAATCTCTCTCGCGTCGAACAGCCGAGCGCTCCATGTGATAGGCCAATACACGGCCCTAAGTACTCACCTTTTGGACAACGGGTTGCGATAAAATCTGACCCATCCTTTAACTGCGTTAGTCTTTGTCCTATTCTAACGATTTCTAGAGCCCTCTTGCCTCTGGTCTGGGTACTGACTAATTATTTGGTTGTGTCTAACGGTGGTAAGGACCAAATTTTTCCTGGCTTGGGAGTGGGGTGAACTCCCACTTCTCCACAAAACCTCTGAGCGCAAATAGTGCCCAAAATAAAGTACTACCGACACAAAGGTGCTATGGAGGGCTAAGCTGACGACACAGAGTAATGAACTAGTCTATATTTCGCGTCACGTGTGCGTCACGTGGATCAGCAGGAATAAGTGGAGCAAGTGGAGGCGGAGGACGCCTTCTGTTAGTCATTGGCTAAGCAGGCATTGCATCACCGTTTCAACGCTTTAGTTACATCGAGCACTATCGGCGCTCGAAAGAAACGCGTCATCTGAGGTATTGTAATTCCCTGGCCGATAAAATTACCGCGTATTTCTCCATTGCTCCGTCGCACTAGGTGTACTGTTTCACTAATAGCTAAGCGGCCCGATGTCTTGCTAGCATGCCGACAAGTCGTTTTCTGGCGTGAGATAGCCTTACAATCATTTAAACACCACTGTGCACTGGACTGGTAATGTGTGCGCCGCATCACGTGACCAAAGACTCATCTCGACTAAACTTTATCTTGATAAAAAGAACTGACTAACACACATGCTGAGCCCATCTTTTGAGAGCGTCCTCGAGACGGTTAAAAAGGGAGATGCCACTGTATTCCCAGTGTACAAGTTCATTCTCGCCAACGATCTGACTCCTCACAATGCTTACCTAAAGCTTGCCCGACCATCGAGCAAAGAGAGTAAGCCCTCTTTTCTGTTTGAGAGTGCCATTGGCGGTGAGAAGCTTGACAGGTATTCCTACATTGGAGTGAACCCACGGAAGGTTGTTTACAGCGGTCCCGGTTTCGGTAAGGAAGCTGATCCATTGGCTGATTTGGAAGCAGAACTTAAGAGCTATAAGCCAGCTCCGGCCTCGTCAATTCTACCACAAATGACTGGTGGTGCTATTGGATACATTTCATATGATTGCATCAAGTACTTTGAGCCCAAGACCAAACGGGATCTGAAGGATGTGCTGCAGCTTCCTGAGTCTGCTCTCATGTTCTTCGACACAATTGTGGCTTTTGATAACGTTTACCAGCGAATCCAGGTGATCCACAACATCTACGTTCCTGAGGGTACCACGAATGTTGAGACTTTTGTCCAAGAAAAGTACAAGGATGCTGAGCAGATCATTGATGCTGTCGCTGTTCAGCTTCAGTCCTCAGAAACGTACGCCCCACCGCAGCCAGAGGTTGACCTTGACAATGACTTTGTGTCCAACATTGGTCAGGATGGTTACGAGGGCCATGTCAAGCGACTGAAGGAACACATTCTGAAGGGCGACATTTTCCAGGCCGTGCCATCTCAGCGAGTGTCGCACAGGACCAACTTGCATCCATTTAATATTTATCGACACCTGCGAACCGTCAACCCCTCGCCATATCTGTTCTACATCGACTATCTGGACTTCCAGATTGTCGGTGCGTCTCCAGAGCTGCTGGTCAAGTCGGAGAACGGCCGAGTCATCACCCACCCTATCGCCGGAACCGTCAAGCGAGGAAAGACAATTGAGGAGGACGATAAGCTGGCTACCGAGCTGCTAGCTTCCACAAAGGACAGAGCTGAGCACGTTATGCTGGTCGATCTGGCCAGAAACGACATCAACAGGGTTTGTGACCCTCATAGCACTTCCGTGGATCGACTGCTCACCGTGGAACGATTTTCTCACGTTATGCACCTAGTTTCTCAAGTTTCTGGTGTGCTGCGACCAGACAAGACGCGGTTTGATGCCTTCAGGTCCATCTTCCCCGCTGGTACCGTTTCTGGCGCACCAAAGGTTCGAGCAATGCAGCTTATCGGTGAGCTCGAGAAGGAGAAGCGAGGTGTGTACGCCGGTGCTGTCGGTCACTGGGGCTATGATGAAGATTCTATGAACACTTGCATTGCCCTGAGAACCATGGTTGTCAAGGACGGCGTTGCTTACTTGCAGGCCGGTGGCGGTATTGTCCACGACTCTGACCCATTCGACGAGTACATGGAGACCATCAACAAGATGAACTCTAACAAGACCTGTATCCAGGAGGCTGAAAAACTGTATGCTCCTTCTAGCTGAACAATGTTCTAGCAAATTAATCTAGCTAAATAAATAATCCTCACATACCTCAATTGGTTCCATCTCCGCTCGCGATGGTCGTCTTGCCCTTCTCAGTCAGCCTGTTCAGCTCACGCACGTAGTGTTCACCCCAGAACGAAGACGTGTACTTCGAGATGTACTTGAACAGCTTCTCGTAGTTTGCGATTCTCTTTTCGTCGGGCAGAGTGAGGGCCTCATGTAAGGCGAGCGAGATCTCCTCCACATTCCATGGATTGACAATGATGGATCCGTTCAACGACTGGGCAGCGCCAGTAAACTCGCTCAATATTAAGGTACCATGCTTATGCGACTGGCACGCCACGTACTCGTAGCAAACCAGGTTCATTCCATCTCGGGTGCTGGTTACAATGCAAGCGTCGCTGATAGAATACAGCGCAATTAGTTCTTCGAAGTTGACACTTTTATGCAGAAAGTGGATTGGCGTGAACTCTATCGAGCCAAACTTGCCGTTGATTCGGCCCACAAGCTCGTTCACCATGGACCGCAGGTTCTGGTATTCCTCAACGTCCTGTCGTGACGGGACTGCTACCTGCACGAGAACAACTTTTCCAATCCATTCGGGGTGTTCTGTGAGAAACACTTCAAAGGCGTGCAGCTTCTGGGGGATACCCTTAATGTAGTCGAGTCTGTCCACGCCGACAATAATTTTGACATCAGAAAACTTGTTTTGCAGCGAAGCTATCCGCTTCTTCACTTTGGCAGTCTCTAGCCCTTCAGTGAACTTTGCCGTATCAATGCCGATTGGAAATGCGCCTACTGTAACCTGTCGACCCTCAAACTCAACACCGTTAGGCGTAGTGTTTAGCTTCAGAATCCGTGACACCGACGAAAGGAAATGCCTGGCATAGTCATAAGTGTGGAATCCAATCAGGTCGCATCTCAAGACACCAAGCAGGATCTCCTTACGCACAGGCAAAACCCTGTAGATCTCACTGCTTGGAAACGGCGTATGCAGAAAAAAGCCCATCCTAACATTCCTTATGCTTTCACGCAGCATTGCAGGCAGAAGCATGAGGTGGTAATCATGCACCCAAATTAAGTCACCTTCCTTGGCGATAGGAATGACAGCATTGGCAAAGGCTCGGTTGGCTTCAGTATACGCTCTCCAAGCAACCTCGTCAAAGTTCATTTCACCGGGGTGGTAGTGAAACAGGGGCCATAGAATTCTTGTTAGCACGAATCAACCAGGACCGATTGCGAGTCCTCAGCGCTAAACGCCTGTAACAATCACTGAGGCATTTAACCGAATGTAAACAAAACAATATTGTGGTTCTGATTCTCCATAGCATCGCTATACCGCGTGAAACTTCCTCACTTCAATTGTCCTCCTCCTGTCCCACGCTTCATTTGCTCTCAATCACCGGCGCTTAGCAAATCTAACTGACGCCGCTATACTCACGAGTTACTGAACCCATTATAATGCAAATCAGCCAAATCATCACTCAGAAACACTGGCACGCAGTTAAATTTCTCCTCCAAGTCTCTCCTCACCGTCTCCTGCTCATCAACCGGAACCTCCAAACCCGGCCATCCAAACCATCGAAACTGAGTTGTTTTACTAAGACCTGACAATGCAGTAACCAGCCCTCCGGATGACATGCTGTACTCATAGCCTCCATCAGGTAGCCGAACCACCGTCACAGGTAGCCGGTTACTAATCACCAGCAAATTCCCTCCTACCATGGTGGAACAGCTGGTAATAGTTTTACTGGTGCAGGTTAGATGCGGTGGGTTAGGTCATATTCTCAAGGGTTAGGGCAGGCACGAGGTCACGACCAGGCACAAAGCCAGGAACCGCACATCAAACACGCTTGATAGGATCTGGCAATAGCGACAATGAATGTTACCCCGGATTTGAGATGACGTAAACTCGTACAGTCGAACCAGGACTCCGCGTATCGCCGGTTGTCGGATATTCACGGAGCCGATTGAGACATTGAAGGTTCAGGGACTGGGCAGCCGATAGTCTCTCAAGGCTGAAGCCACCTGATATCTCGTCGAGCCTTCGCAGTATTAGCACACTGGCGCTAGGTTCTAGGTCAAGTGTGTCAGAAACTTCCTAACCAGGAGCGTCTCCCACCTTAAGAAAAGTAAGTCACGTGACTTGATCCCAATATGCGAGATGTCAAACCGATAAAGAACATTGTGCTAGCCCAAGCTGATACGTACCCAGGAATGACTCTTGCGCCCATTCACTCACTTGAAGTCGGTCACGTGGTTGCCGTGGAGTTTCCCGGCAAGGTCGAGAATGAGAAGCGGGCACTGGACATGATTGGAGGTCCGGAAGCGATTATTCGGGTGAGTTTGACATTATTAAAAGCAGGTAGCTAATAAGGGAGCGCAGAATAAAGATGAGCCTTTGGAATTAAGACTGCGGAACGACCCTTTTTGTCACCCGATAAACTCGCGATTAGTGAATCATCAAAATATTCTGCTGAAGGTCACTCTAAACAAGAGTGATCTGGAGGCTGCCGGTGGAGATGTCTTCAAGGCTCTGCAGAGTAATCCTGTTGACTACACCGTTGAGCCTCATAGACTAATTGACTCGACTTTCAGGTTCAGAGAGATGGCTGATTTCCAATACATTACGCAAAACTCAGCATTCGTCAACAAAATGCGGCCTACAATCATGGCGGGTAACCTTGAACAGATTAAGAGATTACACTTGGAAGGTGTGCAGCCAATGAAGGGAGAGCAATTGGATATTCTGCCTCCACCGAGATTCAGCCAAATTGTTTACCCATTCACATACGGTTACAGGCAGAACCCCGCGGTGTCTGTAGTTGAAGACGCCGAAGGTGTCAAGACTATCAACACAACCATGGTGCAGAAACTGGATTCTGTGATTATTGGGTGGCACGAGAAAGAAGTTCCCAAGGGCCCCAAGGTGAAACTTGATGAGCCGAAGGGTGTCTTGTTACAATGTGTGAATGAGCTGAAAGAGCTGTTTGAGAGGCGGCCATTTTGGATTCGAAGAGCCATTGATTTGGGTATTTCCGAAGAGTGCAGGACACAACTCAAGTTTGCTCTTCCCTATGTCACATATACATACAAGAGTGGACCTTACCGAGGAGCATATGTCAAGTATGGCATTGATCCCAGGTCGAGCAAGGAATACGCAAAGTATCAGATAGAGCATTTTAGGATATCTCCCGAGGAAGACAAGAAGGCTGCTGCGGAAACTCTGAATTCCGGCGACGACAAACATCTGGCGTACTCATTTACCGGCCGAAATCTGCCTCAGGCACGAATGCTTCAATTCTGCGACATTTCAGACCCCGACCTCTCAGATCTGATAAGAGACTCATCGTTGCTGGAAGAAGCCGACGACAACACGGGTTGGTACAAGGCTCAGGACTTGAACATCATCAGAAGGGTACTAAGAAAAAAGCTGCTCTCTCTCAAAGATGGAAAAATTGCAACTAAAGACGATATTTATAAGATTATTGATGGCGAGAGGGCCAAGGGAGAAAGAAAAGAGACTGAGGAAGAAGGTGACGAGGAGGATGAGATGGATGAAGAGGGCGAAGATGAACAGCCACAGATCGATCCAACACTACGCGCTAAAGAATCTGGCGTGATTGACAAAATCTCGGCAATGAGTGGAGGTTCCGAGAGGCTGAAGGATTTGTTTGGTTATATCCAGCAGGAGGATCAAACAAAGACTCAGGATAACGATGTCGTCATGGAGTCTGATGAAGAGTGATAGTCTGTTTACAGTATTTGAATACAATATTCAAGCCCCATTGTGTGCGGCGGTTACCCGGCGTGAACGTTACACTTTTGAAAATTTCAAAATGAACTCTGCGCACGCCAACATAATGCTGACCAAAAGGCCCTCGCTAACGCCCTCTCTTATCGCCAATGTGCGAACTGTTTACATTCCGCCCGGAAGCAAATCATCTATTCTTTCCCGACGACTACCGCGAAGACTGAAAGTTGGTGAGACGCGACCACCAATCTACCACAAATTCACATGCCTTGTCGAGCTGTCTGATGGCTCCACTGTCACACGAAGGTCACAATTCCCCAAGGTTGAATGGCGTTATCTGGCTGATCAGCGAAACTCCGCCCGATGGAACCCCACCCGAAGCAACCTGAAGGCCGTGGAGACTGATGCTACCGGTAAGCTGGCCAAGTTCAAGCAGAAGTACGGTTTCGAGGCTCCTGAGGCCGAAGTTGCCACCGAGACGACAGAGAAGAAGGTTGAGACTAAGGCTGAGCCCGTTGAGAGCATGACCGATATGTTTGCTGAGCTGATGGGACAAAATGTGGTGCAGAGTAAAGCCCAGGCTGGTGGACGAGTCGCCCAGAAGAGGAAGAAGGGAAGAAAATAAAGGGTTGTTCATAACGACAGACAGCATGTACATATTAACATCGATTCAATACTTATGATGCGTGATTGCGGCGTGGAGCAGGCTGGCATGGCTGGCATTCTATGCCAGCCTCTCTCCACGCTAGTTCTATCCTCTTCCTCTCATCATTACTCAGCACCTTCATAATCTCTTTTAATCTGTCTGGATGATTAACGCAATCTTCGTAGTTGTGTGATGCAAGATGAAAGCAGAATGGGCACCGCTTCAACGGATTCGGCCCCGACAAGGAACTCATTGGCAGAAAATCTGATGTCACGGCGTTGGCATTGGCTAAATATTGTTTCGTGCCCGTATCTTTTCCCTTGAACACATCTTGTCTCAGTATTCCAACGATTCGTTTGAATCCCTCGTTCGCGGTCGCAACTAATTCCCCGAGAATCATGTCATCCACAGGCTTCCCCATGCAGTACCGTTCTTTGTCCCACCGTTTTGTCAGAATGTTCCATTCGTTGTTGTTCAGCAGTGTCCTCAGCACTTTCAATGCCTGCGCTAGTCGCAGCGTCCATACATGGCGAAACCTGCTAATATCCGGCTGATGGCGGAACAAACACACCTCGGCGGCTGCGTGTTCAATGAATGAAATGCATTGGTCTCGTGTAGGCCGTACGCTAGGCCAGGTACCTGTTACAGTTTCTTGGAACTTCGCTTCCAGGTCTGCTTGGATTTGGTTCATGCGCGTCGAGTCTTGACAAGCCTGCACTCACGCAAACACCAAGACCATTCCACCTCGCAAACCTCACTTCGTTCGCTTCGTTCGGTTCTATGGGCTCCATCTTCATTCCTCACCTTCGAAACGGCTGGCAGGTCGACCAGGCTATTCTCTCGGAAGATGACCGGCTGGTGGTGATTCGATTCGGTCGGGATCACGACCCCGATTGCATGCAGATGGATGAGATGCTCTACTCCATTGCCGACAAGGTGCGAAATTTCGCTGTCGTCTATGTGTGTGATATCGACGAGGTTCCGGCTTTCAACCAGATCTACGAGTTGTACGACCCAGTAACGGTAATGTTCTTCTATCGGAATAAGCATATGCTGTGTGATTTCGGCACGGGTAACAATAACAAGATTAACTTCTTACTGGAAGACAAGCAGGAGCTCATTGACATCATTGAGGCGGTCTTCAGAGGCGCCAGGAAGGGTAAAGGTTTAGTGGTCAGTCCTAGGGACTACTCCACTAAGCAAAAGTATTAGTCCATGAGCGTCCGTGAGCGAAGCGAAAGGACATGGCTATCAATACCAATCAAGTCAGCGGCCCCTGATGCTGCAAGTCGGCAGCACGGAGATTCTAGTGAGTATATGGTGAAGAAATTCTACCAGTCCATCAGGCTTCCATACTGCTAATGGTCATTTCCCCGCCACCAGAGGTTATAGAGATGCCATTCTCCTGTTTGAAAGCCTCTTTGCACCATGATGGCTACGGGGATTAGCTACGTTGGTCGCGACGATTTCAAAGCTCATAGCAAATACAATACATATCTCTACAGAGATTAACGGGTATCAATTAGTGGCACGACACGCACAGCATGTCGTTACCGGTCCGGGTCCGCGGCCCGCACTCATTCAGTCTTAGTTCATCCTCTTGGATCACCACATTTAGTGTCTATCGCTTGGATCTGGAAACCTTTCGGATCCCGCTGGTACTCCTCGTCGACCGCCTCACTGGCACGTCAACGTCGCCGGAAATTGGCGGCGATGAGGACAATGTAGTAGTTATCGTTGTTGTGGTGGTAGTGGTGGTCTGGTGATAGCTAGGCGACCTGACGACCTTGACTCGCTGTGGCGACGAGGTGGCCCTGATTTGGCGGGCCATCATCATTTGCTGTTTCTGGCTGAGCGAGTCTGTGATGTTTCGCTTGGGGCTCTTGTTAAAGACAATTGCCCGGTCGTGACCAAACTCTTCGTCGTATTCGTCATCGCTGTTTTGGGTTCGTGGAATGACAATCAGATCTCCCTTGAGGTCTGAGACGTTTTCCTTGGTGTCGTAGTATTGTGTCTCTGTGGACGCCTTTCGAGAAGCGCCGCTGATTTTTCGGTTCTCGGGACTCTTTCGTGGCTGACCTGGTGTGGGCACCGGCAGAGCATTGTTTGCCGTTTCAACCTCTGTAAGAATGTGTCGCTCTGGCGTTTTCGGTGGAGCGCCGCCTGAAACGGCAACTTGTCTCTCAGTCTCGGCGGTGATGGGCACTAGTGGGCAGAATCCGCCCAAGCTGTCGTCAGCAATCTTTGACACAACCATCGAGGTTTTCCATTTTCTGAACTCATTCTGGTGTAGGTACAGCCAGTGCTGCTGTGGACCAACGACCATACCCGGTCGCAGGAATCGCATGTATCCAATGACCTCCTGAGCAGTGAAGCCATAGGTGTAGATGAGGTGAGCGCCAATCAGGCAGCCAGTTCGGCCCAGACCGGCCTTACAGTGGACAGCGACCTTTCCCTTGTTGGCGATAACGCATTCAACGGCGCCGATAAAGGCCTGAACAAACAACATGGTGGGACAGGTTCCGTCCTCGAATATCAGGTCCATGTGTCGGACTCCCCGCTTCTCAAACTCTCGCTTGTCATACAGCTCTGAGTTTAGTCGAACCACGAGCTGGACATCATTGGTCTCGAAAAAGTCCAGAACTTGACAGAATGGGTAGTTCAAGGGGGCGTCGTAGTCCAGCTGCTGCGGCGAGGCAAAGGCAACAAAGTGTGGTGGAATCTCATTAAAGTCGCCTTGGTCAACTCGCTCGTACAGCTCGTACTCCTCCAAGTTGAATGTCTTGAGGTCAATGAGACCGTGTTCCTTGGCTCGCCAGACACCGTAAACAATGTCTTGAATGGACAGACCAAAGTCAGCAGGAGCATAGCCAGCATCTCGGAAGGGCATGAGCGGTGGCTCAATCTGTGCAATAGGAGCCAGAGCAAGGTGCGGTGGCCAGGATTGAATCAGAACCATGTAACAGCACAGAATGCAAGCAGCATTGGCTCTGCTTCGAGCATCAGTTCGTGAATACAACACAACAGCCTTACCCTCATTCTCCTCCTCAGCTAGAATCTCATGAAGGGTAACAGCAAACCGGTACAAGTGGCCAATGTGCAATGGACCAAAGTCATGGTGAAAGCTGTTGTATGGAAGAGCGTCGTCAATGGTAAAGAAAACAAAGTCAGCAGTGTCCTCAGGTGTGTAGTCGTAGGCTCCAAGGTAAACCCGTTCCTTGAGAAACTCAACTAGTCTGATCTTTTGAACCTTCTTTACCGGCATGGCATGAATTGTGTTTGGGTGGTGTGTGTGTGGAGTTGATATGTTTGTGTTTGTTGTTTGTTTACTTTGTACGTCTCGTCTTGAGCCGCACAGTATTCCCGTTTTGGGTATTGGGTAAGGGTTGGCCTCATTAGTTGCCCTGGTTACCCTTGGGACCTTACTCCGTAAACAAGACAGATTAAGAGGTGAGACACGCACCGACTTCATGGATAACGTTGACAATTATGGTACTAATAACCTGGTTATCATATAGATTACATTTTATTCTAAGCTAGGACTCGCTCGGATCTGACTGTTTACCTGTGTGATCTCATCTGACGAGTTTGAACTAAATATAACACCGATTAGATGCAGGTCGTGAAACCAGCTACCCCTTCGTCCCTTACTTCGTTGATGTGATGAATCTTGTGTCTGTACGCAGCTGATCGCTATCCCTGTGATGTCCTAGCGCGTGTTAATGGGCTTTGCTGCATGATAACAAGTACGTAACCTTAATCACACTAAGATCATGCCCCAACGTGGGGGTCACTCCTTGCCTTGCATCAATACAAGGCAGTAATGAGCATACAACGTTAATGTGATACATCAAGACGCAAGGTAGTTGTGGTTGGTGTGGGCTCTACAGCACGATGGCCAACCCAGTTAGAGCTGACCTCATCTCCATGTTGACAAGACCAGTCAGAACCACTTTGATTGCAATGGAGTTAGATTCTCTGGTTGTGGCTTTATTTTCAACCTCCCCACAGGTTTCACCGGCTTTCCGTGCCTGTCGTTATATCAACCACTAGACATGCTCACTGGTGGTGATAAAACTCGTATAGCCATGACGTCAATACCCCGCTATGTCTCAGGTAGTATCATCAATTGTCCACCCCACAGCATCCGACTTGATTCCCGACACCCTCTTCTTCGGTCTCCGTCTCAGTCTCTACACCAGCTCTTAGTGCTCACCGACTCGCCGGCAGGATGCGGGATCCAACGGGCTTTATATTCTCGCGATTGTCGCGATCGTCATGATCTGTCTGTCGGTGGTCGGAGATAAAACGCCCGACGCCGAGTTTGCACTGAGCATATTGAGCGCTTTGACAGTCAGGCGCAGTTTACGGCAATGGCCTTCCAATCAATAACCTGGCTACGCCGGTCCGACTCGTATCCATATTGATACGAGCCAAGAACGTGCGGAGTAGCCAACACCTTGTAGTGCCCGGGCCGCCACAATCAACCCTCTCAAACATCAGCAACATATTAGTGAGGTCAATCCAGACAAGCTAATCAACTCAACGGCACTCGGAACACCAACAATACCCGGGCCGTAACACGCCTATTCGCACCACTCCTTCCCGATTAGTCAACTTATCCCTCTGCTTACCCCACAATGCATTATCTGCCTACAGGTGCAGAACCACCTGGATACACACGTCCTCAACCGCTGGTATCCTCCTAGTGTACCGTATCACTCGTATTTATAGAATCATATGCTATGGTGAACGTGAAAGTGAAACCCCTGCCCTGACTTGATCATGGCGGCCACCCAACAGATCGTCCTTGTGTAGTAAAACAGTGGGCGCAGCGAGGGTCTCGCGCCTCCACTTTCTCGGTACATCTCTTCGGATCGGATGTAACAATCTCCGACTTCAGTCTGAATCCAGTTGCTCCTGCTCCAAGCCCAACGGGGTTTCTTCACTCATCGGCTCTTCGGCTGCCCCACACTGAACGTGATAGTATATAGAGATCGACGTTCCCTACAACTCCGCTAACCAATATCTCACTCAACTACACTCATCTATTTACACCTTGCTGATATGAGTGGTCTGGAATTGGCTGTCCTAGGTGCTGTGGGTGCTGCCTACCTCGAAGCACGGACCGCTGCTGTTGCTGATATCAAACTAGCTGCCACCGTTGGCAAAAACATTTTGGGCCTCAAACTACGGGAGCGACGAAAACGAGTCAACTTTGCCTATGTTCTGGAAGAGTGGGCTGAGGCGACCCCGGACAAGACCGCCATCATCTACACTCAGCAGATTTCAAACGACTATCCGCCCAGAGGCCAGTCGCTGGACCATCTCATCAAGCTCGAGAAATACACCTACAAAGAATGGCTCCACCAGGTCTACCAGTACGGACATGTTCTCAGGCACAAGTACAACATCCAGGCCGGCGACTTTGTGGGTATGCTGTGCCCCAACTCCGCAGAGTTCATCTTCCTGTGGTTTGCTCTGTGGTCAATTGGCGCCCGGGCTGCCTTCCTCAACTACAATCTCAAGGGCGACCAAGTGGCCGGCTGTCTCAAGAACGCTACCGCTAAAATCTGCTTCGTCGACATGGAGGTCGCCAGCAACGTCCCCCAGGACATTGATGCCCAGATCGTCTACATGAACGACGACTTCTTCAGAGAATGCGCTGCCGCTCCACACTTCAGAGGTACCGACAAGGAGCGACAGCGCAACACGGAAATGTCTGACTGCTGTCTGCTCATCTTCACTTCCGGCACCACCGGTCTGCCCAAGGCTGGTGTCATTTCCTGGACCAAGATCCATCTGGCTGGAAACCTGTTCACAGTGCTCATTGGCGCCAAAAGCACCGACGTTATGTACTCCTCCATGCCCATGTACCACGCCACGGCCTCACTGCTCGGTTTCATGCCCATGCTCTCCCAGGGCGGCACTTTCGCCGTGTCCAGAAAGTTCTCCGCCACCACTTTCTGGACCCAGGCTAAGCTGGCCAAGGCTACATACGCCCAGTACGTCGGCGAGACCTGTCGATTCCTGCTGAATGCCCCAGAGGGACCAGACGACAGAGCGCACACGGTGCGAACCGTTAGCGGCAACGGACTGCGACCCGACATCTGGGAGAAGTTCAAGGATCGATTTGGCATTGAAAATGTTGCCGAGTTTTACGGCGCCACAGAGCTGCCCACGCTGCTCTCCAACTTCCAGGCTGGTGACTACGGTATCGGCGCTGTCGGCCGGTACGGCACCCTGATCAGCAAGGCCCTGTGGGACAGACAGTACACCATTGCTCGAATCGACAAGGACACAAGCGAGATCTGGCGAGACCCAAAGACCGGGTTCGGTGTAAGAGCCGACCCTGGCGAGAAGGGTGAGTTCGTCTTCCAGATCAAGGATCCTAAGAACATCAAGGCGACCTACCAGGGCTACTGGAACAATGAAAAGGCCACGAACGACAAGCTGCTATTTGACTTGTTCAAGAAGGGCGACGTCTGGGTCAAGTCGGGTGACCTCATGTACCGAAACAGAGACAAGCAGGTCTTCTTTGCGGACAGAATGGGCGACACTTTCCGATGGAAATCTGAGAATGTGGCTACGAACGAGATTGAAGAGGTTATCTCTACCTTCCCAGGCGTTAGCCAGTCCGTCGTTGTCGGTGTTCAAATTCCTAGGCACGAGGGACGAGCCGGCTTCGGTATCATTGAGACCCACGACTTGGGCACGCTAAATTTGAGAGCACTGGCGGACCACCTGAACTCCAAACTGCCCAAGTACTCTGTGCCTGTGTTCATCAAGTTCGCCAACGAGAAGCTTGAGGTTACTGGCAACAACAAGATCCAGAAGGTCAAGTATAGAGACCAGAAGATTCCCAGCACGGACGGCGAGCTGTACTGGCTCAAGAACGGCGAGTACATTTTGCTGACCGAGAAGGACTGGGCCGAAGTTGAGCAGGGTAGGCACAGACTATAACCGAACGGTAACCGACAAGTAGACGATATACGAATGACTGTGAAATAGCATGGAAAAGTAAACTCTGAAACGATGCATGTGGCATTAGCTATGATGATAAATACTGTTTTAGGCGGAGAGGAGCTTCTTGAACTCTGCGGCGACGGCATCACCGACCTCAGTGGTTGAGTTGGTTCCCTTGAGGTCGCCTGTTCGAACGCCAGCGTCCAGCACGTTTCGCACTGCCTTCTCGAGAGCATCGGCCTCGCCCTTCAGGTTGAGGGAGAGCCGCAGCATCATGGCAGCAGAGAGAATCATGGCGATTGGGTTGACCTTGTTCTTTGGAAGGTCTGGAGCAGTTCCATGACATGGCTCATACAGACCAAAGGCCGTGTTTGTGTCTGGGAGCGAGGACAGGGAAGCCGATGGCAGCAAGCCCAGGGATCCTGGAATGACAGAAGCCTCATCGGAAATGATGTCACCAAACATGTTGCTGGTGAGGATGACACCATTAAGAGAGCTCGGGGCCTTGATCATGATCATGGCAGCCGAGTCAATCAGCTGGTGCTTGACAGTCAATTGTGGGAACTCCTTCTCAATTGTGTCATCGACAGTCTTTCGCCATAATCGCGACGAAGCCAACACATTGGCCTTGTCAAGACTCCAGATTGGCAGCGGTGGGTTAGACTGCAGCGCCAGGAAGGCAGCCATTCGAGTGATTCGCTGAACCTCAGCAATAGAGTACTCCTCAGTGTCTCGGGCAACACCTGAACCGTTGTCCTCTTCTCGGGCGCCAAAGTAGATACCGCCAACGAGCTCTCGCACAACGACAAAATCAGTGCCCTTGGCGATCTCTGGCTTAAGCGGACTCAGATCAAGCAGAGAATCACTGGCAAAGTTGCATGGTCGCAAGTTAGCGTACAAGTTCAATTCCTTTCGGATCTTGAGAAGACCCTGCTCTGGTCGAACAGAGCCAGTCCCCCATTTCGGCCCACCAACGGCACCGAGCAGAACGGCATCAGCCTTCTTAGCAGCCTCAAGAGAAACTTCTGGCAATGGTTCACCAGTAGCATCAATGGCAGCACCGCCAATCAGGTGGTGCTGAAAATTGAACTGAACAGAAGGATTCACTTCAGTAATCACATTGAGGACCTTAACAGCCTCAGCAGCAACCTCTGGGCCAACGTGGTCTCCCCCAAGCACAACAATGTTCTTGCTCATATTGTATTCAACGGTATAGGTTAATGTGTCATCTGCTCGATCGGTCCTTATGTAGTCAACCCCGGTCTCGGGCCTATTTCGGTGGTCACGTGATCCGGGGTACCGAAAAATTACACTGTACCAAGCGAGTTGTCCGAACTCGGCGGTTGCCCACCCTGTGACTTGTTATAGGGGTTGGTCACTCTTGACAAGGTAAATGTAACCCGAGGTTATATGATAAGATAATAGTCTTGGCGAGAACAGTTCATGTGTGTGTTTATGACCTTAGTGCTATTTAGGAATCAACCAGGTCCTTGTCCTATCGCTGCCTTACCATGCCCATCACTTACCCGGATCACGTCTGAAACTAAACAAGCTTTCTGTGACACCCAGTAGCCGTGGCCTGCCCGGGATACCACGTGATATGTGGGCTCATGTAAGTTTTACCCTTCTCAGCGTTGATTCTTAAATAGATGAAACGCAGACGCAGGGTCTGCGACGGTCACAAGTGACATTCTGTCAGATCTAAGTACTAAGATGATCCATTAATCCTAAAATATACATTCTCTGTGAAGAGGAAGCCAAAATTGTGAAAACACTCTCTCTGTAGTGTTAGCATGCTCAGCTCTGACCGAGCGACGTGATACTCAAGTCTCTCATGCTCACCAGGATCTGTTCCACCCTGCTATCTAGCTGACCATTTGCGTATTCCTCCCTAGTCGATGCATCGAGGTACTGCTGGACCTGGGCCAGCCTAGTGTACGATTCCGTGCAGAACCGCAGCTGGATCTTGACTAGGGCCTCGAAAGAGGGGTCTAAGTATGGCACCCGCATATCGATTAGCTGGGGCAGCTCGTTTGTGAGTTGTGTGTTGAGCTGGTCGTAGACGTCCTTGGCCATGGACAGCTCCTTCTCTAATCTCGGCAACTTAGCCGGGTCGTCCGATGGCTTTTCTGTTAGCTTCTTGACCTTCGCTCTCAGTGCGTCGTAGTCGATCAGCTTGTGGTTTCTCTTTTTGATGGCCTCGTTAACGTCGGTGAAGTAGCTGGTGAATCGGGTGATGGGGTCCAGCACGGTTTCCCGGAATGGCCCGTCCAGGGCTTTGACGGTCTCTGAGTCTAGTTCTTGCACTGCAGTTAGGTAGTATTTGGACACACCGTCTCTTGTTCCGGCATCTCCGTAGAAGGCGTCGATTGTCTCTGCGATTCGGGTCTGTGATGCGGTCATGGCCCGCAGGGAATCGAGATATCCTTTGGCTTCTTTTTGGAGTTTGACGCAGGCTGTTTCCATTCTTGTTAGTTCATCCTCCGCACAGCTCGCTACGCTTGCAGGCACGCAGTCAGGCAGGCAGGCTCTACTCACGTCTTGAATCTCCTCTCCTCAATCTCATACGTCTTGTCCACCGTCTTTTCGACATGGCCCGTCTTCATCATGACCTGTGTTAGCGCCACCCGTCCGGTCAGGCTCTGTACCTACCGAGGTTCCGGCCCTGTTGACGGCCTTTTTGAAACCGCTCCAGCTCATGTTTGGTTGTAATTAGGTGTGCGATTGCTGTATTAATTATAGTGTAGTGATGGTGGTGATGGGAGAAGGCAGGGTTAGGCACTGCCCATGCCACTGGGACCCTTCGCAGCGCTAGTTACGTAAAGATACAGGCAAAGGCGACCGCAACCAGCTGAGTGTTGCCTTGGTGGTAGAGAGGAGCCTTATCTACGTGTTCCGTTCACTATTTCTACGGCGAGATCATCATTTATGGCGCTACACGGCTTTACACGCGACTTCCCACGGCCAGGTAACGTGTCAGCGTATGCAGGCCCACCCACGCCAACTCAATTCTAGCCGCTCCATTGTTCATAGAAGTACTAGGCGCTGCAGGATTATACTATTCCCTGTCATATGTACCTCCTGCTGCGTGCCGTAGGAGCGCGGGATGGAATGGAATTCACTGAAAAAAAGCGTTGTAACACTAAATGTCGCCTGGTTTGAAGTCGGCGTATAACATCGATCGATGGGGTGAGCTGCATTCAGCCGTTTCAGGGTTCACCGGATGACACTTGCACGAGCCCGGCGCTCATTTACTGTAGCACGAGACAGTAGGCCAAACCACTGCGCGACGCCTTACAACTCATTCCGATTCCTCATGCCTAACAACGTGGTCCTTGTCTGATGGATGCATGCCCAGTGCGGACACCTGCATTAGCCAGCCCATAACAGACAAGACTAGCCTATTGTTAACAAGGGCTACCGTTACCGTAGGTGCTCTAGACCCGCCGCAATTGGTGACGAAAGGGCAGCCCTCAGGCTCCCGGCTATGACCGTCTGGCTGTTAAGTATTATCCCTTTGAGTTTGTTAACGATTAGATAGCGGTATGCAGTAACGACGTTGGTAACGGCGCTAGAAACTGCCGGACGTGCCGAAATGAATCAGTCTCGGGCGTTAATCTTGTTGACGCGTCGCAGCCAAGAGTGCCCGTCGTCTAACGTAAGCTGACTCGCTTCGAACGCTGGTCGTTGTCTGATCTGTGTATGACTCGGGCCCTGGTGAAGACCCTGGTGAAGACCTCACCGGCGGAGGTTAAGCTGTAGAGTTGTTCAGCCGCAACGAGCTCATCGATCTGACGTCGCTTGTCACCTCTAGCACGATTTTAGAATGATTTTCATCACGTGCTCGGAAAACCACTCCCGCTTATAGCCACAGAAAGCCTGAGGCTTTATACTAATGCAGCAACCGGCCAAGATGGCTGACATATGTGCATGTCAAACGTACCGCAGCCAACGTCTCACGCAGGTTCGTGATGTATACGGACGTTGGTGTGAGACTTTGCACAACCGCTAAAGCAGTTCTTCGCCACTGACTGGAGCTTCTACAGCCTTCCAGATCGGCAAACCTTATCTTGGCCTGAGTTCAGATTTACTCGGTCCGTTAAGGCGTTTGACTCACGCACAAGGCCCAAAACGGAAGCAAGGCTAGCCTCATCTCATCGTGATCGGACTCCTGTCAGAATATGTAGGTCTCGGCTGCACTGGATTTAGCGGAGATCTAACGGGGCTTTTTGATCCACCATATCTCGTGATGCTTTAACGGTACCTCAGCCTGGGTTTACTGGTCAGTCTTTGCCTTCGAGTCACCGGACGACTGTTTGCCGCGTGTTGATCAGCGTTAATGTCTTGAACGATGGCAAGGCTGAGGCAGGCAGGCGATTGTAAATCCGTGTCTCTGGGCATGCCATAAGTCCGAATATCAACTGGTTGGAGAGATATATTTAGCTGCCTTGACATTCTGGTTCAGGTGTCGACTATTTAAGACCTTGTGTCAACCGTTTCATTCACTTGGCCTGGATTGCTGTCGGTTGGGACGGGCTGACTGGAGAGGCGAGTTGGCTGTGTTGTGCTGATATCGACTTGTCGGTGAGTCTGGTGAGTAGTGCCGTCTGGTTCACGCTTCGAAGTTCTGTATATTAAGCGCTGGTAGCTTCGGTGGTGTACTAGACTGGTGGCTGTGGTGGTGTATTGAATTGGTGTCGTTTTGAATTATACTGTAATGATGTTCTGGTCAAGGGTGGGCAGGGCTAAGAGCTGACGAGTGACGTACATTCTGTCGTCATCCGCTGATTCTTCTTTTGCAGCCCGCCGTGAGCTGGTTCTGTTCACCTCTATCTGTCGAGCCGTCCTCGGCTTCTATATTAATATCCTGATCTGGTTTGCGAGTTTGCTCTTCTGCCGTTGAGGTCCACCCCTGAGCATGCCTTGTTCAGAATCTGCGCTGATCAAGAAAAGCTGGTATTTGAGTGCATTTTCTGAGCTCTTGACGATATCTGGCCAGCTCTCGATTAGTGGTGGGCTCCTAAAATTGTGTTGCTGTGTGTTCAGTGGCAGAATTGTGTGTTCTACAATTTGAGTGGGCGTGTGCCGGAATTGGCAGTTGTTCCAATCATTCACAAATCAGCGAAAGGCACGAATGTTACACTGGCGATGGGTCAGTGTTTACGAGAGAAACGAGTCTGAGAGTTCAGAAATGGATAATTATATTCGACAGGCGGGGGGAATTGACAGGATGTGCGAGAGGAGACGAGAACAAGGCGTGAGTTATGTAGCTACGGCGTGGGCCGTATGCGAATTCTGAGCTTTTGGCTAGAAATGAGGGGAAACTGAGTCCAGCAGGCGAAAGGCGATAGTGGGATCTTGTTTGGTTTGATTGACTAGTTAGTTTTGACAGAGTTTTCAGGGCTTTGGGGGGGCGCATGCGATGTGAATCGGCGATTTGCGCCACGACAGCACCGCGATGTGGTCAGAAAACGCACATTTGCAGATACCAGCCAGAGTTTGAGAGAATACCAAGCTAGAAACCGCCTCAGATACCCTGACTGCTACTGAAGTGCGTGAACTGCACCCGAAGAGTGCCGGAAGCGCTAGAGCACGCCAGTGGTGGGGCTCGCACTGAGCCAGCAAGCAGGGTTCCGGGCGCAGGACAGCTGGATTACGTGGATAACGCATCTATAAGGAAATCCAGGTGGCGAGGAAGGGGAGGCAGCCTGTTTTTGTTGGCTTGGACATGTTTACGGGCAGGAAACGTGACGGAACCTCGAGGGGCCGTGCTGAGGGCTAGTGATCGATCAGGTGCAGGAAAGCAGCAATAGTGTGGAAAAGAGGGAACTGTGTACGAGAGGCTGGAGAATAGACTGATAGGATAGCGAGCCGAGGTTCCTCGACTCTATTGATGGATTTGCCACAATTTTTGGCGGCGAGAATTTTGTAGAAAAACATTGTCTCTCAGCCAAGCGGGGTTGCTCCAATCAGAATTACCATTACTACGTAGTAGCAGCTAGATCTTTGGGTTTTGTTTTTTCCAAATGACTTAGCCAACGAGACTGTTTTGACTTGTGTTTCAGTGTTGACAGGAGACTGTATGCGTGGGCTGACAAGAGGAGTTCGCTAGTACGTATTCGACACTGGGAACGTGGCACTAAAGGCGAGCTGCACTTCGGCTTTTACAGGGCATCCGAGAACGAATGGGTTCATCACGGGCCGTGTTCTAAATTTGGATTTAAGCGGGTAGATAAGCGGCACGGGCTGAGAGACAATAGCCTGAGTGCTTAAAACAGCCAAGAAAATTTTGAATTAACGACACAACGGGTATCTGCATGGTGCAAAGGACTCATTGGGCGCCAAGTTGAGGCTGAGAGAACCGTAGAGTGAGATTGAGGGAGGTCGGCTGGTGGGTGTCAGTGAATCATGTGAAGATGTCTATTGCGTAATACGGGTGTTACGCCTGGCTCTAGCGCTGTGGGAAGCTCCAGTCACTATACCTAGCTGTACCACAGCTGCGGCCTCGGCACACGTTTGTTTTGAAATTAAGGTTTAGGCAAGTCTCTTAGTGGCGCCTTAGCGCCGGAACGGGTATGGCCTACAGAGTGCTTTTAAGTGGCGTCAGGCGGACAAGGGGTGGTGAGCTATCAGCCTGGGGGAGGGCCGTATCTGGCCAGTGTCTGTGCGAGCTCCTTGGGTGCGATGTGACGGGTATTTTCTTGCTGCTGAAAATTATGTTTTGAGTTCATGCAGGTGTTCATACTAGGTGTCCGTGTTGCGGACACAGTCGCGAGGTTTGCGGTGGGAACTCCACTGCTTCTGAGCAGAGGATCACGACAAGCGACAGGCAGTGCTAGACAGAGACAGATAACAGGAATCGGGACCTACAGTCCTAGTGAGGAATTCGCAAAACAAACAAACAAGGAAGGACAGGCACGGGTGACGCACATGTGTCATTGTTCCGGATTTGCCATCTGGAAAAGCCCTCTGAAGCTTGGACTCTGGGGTGGGAGAGATGGACGTTGAATGAAGTTGAGGGTGTGTGGATCGTAGTGAGTTGGTGGAAAGGGCCGTGTAGGAACAGGTATAGACGGATTGGATATCGCGAGTACGTGGAGAGGGCCGGCCGAGCCTACTCCGGCCTTCCTTCATGGACAAGGCCTAACAGTTACCGAAGAAACCTTAAATAGCGTCATCAAATTTTCGTAAAGAATGTCTGAGCTGTATTGCCTTGTTGAGAAGCTCGCTCGGGTCGGTGGGACGTGGAGTATAGTTCGGTGGAAGGTATGCATGTGTTCAGCGGAGGACGGTATACATCCAAGAGCGCACGGTGCGTAGCAGAGTGAATTGAATAGAAAGGCTGTGCAGAATAAGTGTCTCTGAGCGACAGCTTATCGCGTCTGGGATAGGTGATTTTTTAATTGTTTTTTCTCAAGAGACCGGTCTCACACCCAAAGCCGTCCCACGCCCAATGTATTTATATCAGAAAGCGCCCAGGGGAGAGAAGACTGAGTACTAAGCGAGTCCAGTCCAGTAGCCAGCACACAGCCAGGACCAGCAACAGAAGTCGGAACCACCAAGATCATCCAGGACCAACGCTACATCAGAGGCCACTCAATTGCCGGCCCACGCATGCACTCCTGACAGACCTACAGAATCCACAGCTAGTAAGTAGCGGATAGCCTGGGCAGCAGGAAAGTTGAGGTAAGCTTAGGCTAGGTAAGCGGTGCAGGTGGCAGGCTGGCCGGTGGGTGGGAAAAACAAACGAACTGCAACAAGAAAGTCAAACCTTAAACTGCAGCTGCTGTCTATGTTTGTTTTTGCTAATCACCGTGTGTTCAAAAGCCAATATACGGCAGGAAATTGCTAACCTTAGGGTGTTGACCATGTCAACGTATTCTCCGACAAAAGCAACCGCCCGTATAAATATCGCCTTCCAGCCTCCGGACAACGTCAGAGAACTTAAAATCGGGTCGCTTAAAGCCACCACAAATGTGCATCCCATCTTACATCAATACATGTCTCAATCAAACAGCCCTAATGACTTGCCCGACTTCCTGAGGCAGGACCCTAAGGATCCAATCGCACCGCCCATGGAGTATCAGCCGTTGATGTACGACCTAGATCACCGCGTTTTGGACCTCAATCAACCTGTCCGAACAGACGCCGAACGAATTGCCGAAGTCCCCGGACGGGTTGCCGAGCTGCCTGGACGAGTTCCTGATCGCATTGAGCGGCCAGAGCTTGTCAGTACAAACATGCATCCCTTCTTCATGAGCGACCAAATCATGGACCCTAGCCAGTATTACGTCTACCAGAACGAGCAGCCCCAACGGCTCTCGTTTTCAGGCTACCCCCAGCGCTTTGAGCCACCGCGTCCGCCCTTGCCGCCGTTTCCAAAAACCACGGCACCCGTCGCGAAGAAAAAGCCAGAGAAGCACAGAAGCCGGTACACCTCACCATCGTACCTGCTCGATAAGCGGCCGCCTGATAAGAACGGCTTCGTCAACTACGACTTTATGGATGGCAACATCATCATGTCCGCAGTAGCTCCGTCCGGCAATTGCAAGACCCGCGAACGACGGAAGGCTGCTGCGCTGGCGGCGGCGAAAGGCGAGCCCTCAGAGGACAACGACAAGAGGAAGCGGAGAAGGTAGCACTGTAACGCTACTAGATGACTAGCGAACGCGGTACCATCTATACGAAGCGAACCATGTGACCCAAGCTTATAATTATCCGCCTCACAAACCTTACAACATGTCCCAGACCTGCCGCTAACCTAACCTTCCATAAAAAGGAGCGGCCAACCTTATTTCCGCTACACCACCAGACCATCTGGTTGCATTAATACACGCCAATACGAGCACCACGCGCCATGAAAGTATATACGCACTATAGTAAACATGTACAAGAACATGCGTACTCTACGTGAATGAAAAGCAGTACATGTCATTAATAAATACATCGTCTCAACAGTATGCGAATAGAAACACTTCCCTTGGTCGTGGAAGCTGGTCGCTCACAGTCCCTTCTCGCCAGCCTCGCAAACCTCAATCTCCCTTCCCCACTCGCTCTGCAGGATTTGCCTGCCCGTAATTCTCCTGCCCGGCACAGGGTCCAGTATCGAGTATATCACGTTCCTGCACCGCGCTCGCTTCAAACTCTCTATTGGCTCGTAGCCCTTCTCGCACTTTCTTCCATTCAGGTAGCGTTGGTAGAACTCGTCCTCACCTACCCTGGCTATGGTCCAAAGATGACGCCCGGTACGCATGGTCATGTAGATAACTCCGGTTGCCCAGATGTCGACAGCTCGCGGGTCAAAGTCCGACTCGGTGAACTCCTCAGGCGCGATATACGGAGCCGAACCGCACAGGCCACTCGAGAAATGAACCTCTTTCTCCCAGGCCATACGGAAACACTCTCCGTTGCCAAAGTCGGTAATCTTGATGGCGCCCTGGGCCGTGAGCAGAATGTTTTCCGGCTTAAGGTCCCGATGCGCCACGCCCATTTCGTGCATGTAATTGACTCCACGTATTATCTGCTTGAAGAAACAGTCAGCTTCGTTCCACTCGAGCTTGCCACAGGCCAGAATAAGCGAATACAAGTCGCCGCCGCAGCAAAACTCCATAACGGCGCAAAAATCGCCTTTGGCATCCTGGAGAAGGTCTAGGGTCTGAATAATGTTGGGGTGGTGCAGGGATGATGATATGCAAAACTCAGAGGTAAGCCGCTTGCTGTAAGAGTTTTCACTCTCCTGAGGCCGTCGCTTGAACTCCTTGACTGCATACAGTTGCTCTCGCGACGAGGCGGGATCCACCTTGTGCGCTATCCGCACGATACCAAACGAGCCCTTGCCAATCACCTCCTGTGTCTTGCCATACTTTTCCAAAAACAGTGTCGGACTTGCGCCGCTCGCAACGTGGGCTATTAGTTCCAGCGGGTCTTTTTCACCGTTACGAATCTGTTCCAGCAAGCCTGCCATCAGGCTCGGGGGCTGGGGTAGCTTTTGCGGGGCGTCGGGTATTGGCGTTTCCTCCCTTTTCTTGCCTCCTAGCAGTTCTTTCAGCATACTAGACAACTTCTCCTGGCGCTTCGTCTGGCGCAGGCTGTGGCAATGAGTGCCATCTTCGTTGACCTGGAACCGTGGCAGCTTGGCCTTGGTGGAGTTTTTGCGTGAAGGCTTCTCGACCGGCTTGTCGAATTCGCCTCCAAAGAAGCCTTTGATTTTGCTCATGACAATCGCAGCGTGTTACTCAATATCGTCTACCACCGCAATCCACGCTATGACACGACCTTCTAATTCTAATCGGTAGCCGTGCAACGGTGAATGGATCTCCAGACAACCAGGTGAAACCAAACCAAATCACGACCAACTGATCGCCGTACCAGCCAGCAGGATTCAACAAGGCCTTGAGCTAATCAACAGCTTCGCGGGCAATATCTCGCCACAACAGGCACTAAGTACTAAAGCACCTCAAAGCACAGGTGAAAAGCAGCCGCGAAGTTGTTTTGGTGCCCCATACTTGTCTTGCGGGACAAAATCCCTCACCTCCTGACGCAGTGACGTAGCTCAGCCTGCCATCCAGCAGCCAGCCGATGCACATGGTAGATGAATAGTTTACATTGTTTTATTTCAAACACCCGTAATTTATACGTACTCTACGAACCTCTCCCTTCCCCGGGTTCATTCTTGGCTCTGACCCTGAGCTTACTCCGCTCGGCCACGTGCGCCGGGTAACGCGTGTCGTCATGTATCGCTGATCACATTGACGTCTGCACGTGACTTGTAATATCGTTTTATTATCTTCTAGAAGGATTAGTGAATCAGTATTTGACTTTACATCGCGCGGCTGTTTTACGGTGATAGCCTGGCGCTTGCTTGTTGTATAACGGGTAGAGTCGGCTTGCGTACCGCATTAATCAACTACACTGTACTCAAACTGTAAGCCACTTCAAATCTCTTTTTCAGTTTCAAACTAGTCACGTTCACTGTAACATTCATTTCGGCTATGTGGTGCCACGCTCTATATATGCTTATGGCCGCGCTCTGTGTAAGGTACCTGTCACTCAACGTCGCGCACACACGATAGCGATAAGACACAACCAAAACCAGTGATTCACCACGCATATAATCACACCTACACATAAGCATCCGCATCAAGGACAGCATAGACGGCATATACAGCATAGAGCAGCATAGAAAGCAGTCCAGTTCAGTCCGGTCTAGTTCAGAACGGCCTGCAACTCGCCGCCCATGAGCACACCCAAACGCCTTAAAGCTAGGAACCTGCTAGTGCCGCCATTCTTTGACAAGAAGCCACCACCGACACCGAAGGGCCAGGCTTATGACGATGAAACCATTGCCCGGGTCACGGAGCGCATGCTCCAGCTGACGACGGAGAACGATGATTCACTCACAGACTGCGATGCCATCAAGCTGGCTCTAGACAACAATTACTCCGAAGGCGATCCCCAGCGGGCCGGAGAGCTTCTATCTTTCGTCCACATGGCCTCCGAGGGCAAACTGGTGCCTGTCACTCACTGGATCCAAAGCGGGGTCGCCTACAACAAGCTCATTGGCTCTGACAATTACAATGGAGTCTCGTGCTACCTAGACGCACTGCTCTTTGCCATGTTTGCCAGATTGGAGAGCTTCGAGCCCATATTGTATAAGCATTTTGAAGCAGACGACAGAAGGGAACGGCTATGTACGGTGCTGCGACTCTATGTCAATATGCTCAGGGACGGCAAGCACATCACTACAGACATTACCAAGAACGTTCTTGATTGCATATTTGATGCTGGCTGGACTCCAGGAGCGACAAGGACCTCACAGCAGGACTGTGGAGAGCTCTTTACCTTCATCACCGAGACACTCAACATGCCATTGCTCACTCTCAAGATGGACATTGCTCACGGCGGCAAGGAGGTGGATGAAGATGATCACAAGCTGATCAATGAGAGTTTGCTGTTAGTTCCCGTCCCCGGAACGCCCTCGGATGGCCCAATTCTTCTTGAGGAGTGCCTGGAGCAGTACTTTGCCAATTCAGTTCAAGTTTCGCGACAGCTGGAACGCCGACGTACGCTGGACTCCACGGATCTCAACAATTCATTCAAACCTAGCCGAAAGTATTCATTGCATATAGAGACGGTCGAGCTTGGATCGGTGCTAGGCCCCGAGTCCCCCAAGAAAGCCCCCACCGTCTCTGAAGATTCAGCATCAGTGGACTCGTGCGAATCGCCGTCCTCGCCTCCATCATACGAGTCTATCTTTCATTCATCTCCCTCCAAGCGGCAGGCGGGGCCGCTACCATCAAAGAAGAACCCTCTGTGGACGCCAAACATGGAAATCACTCTACCTGCGTGGATGTTTCTGCAACTTCTGCCGTTCTACTCAGACGTCAAGACAAGAAACTCTCTTCAGCAGGCGAATCAGGCAGACGGTTCCCAGTCGCCAATTTTACAGCATTTCGCAAAATCGCGTCCAGTACTGGGAATATGCCTCAAGAGATATGCATGGACAGAACAAGGCACGTCGCAGCGGAACGAGAGGACAGTGGTGATTCCTCAAACAATAAACTTTCCGTCGTTTGTGGCGGATGACAACCCGGACGAAGACAGCATATTTGGAAGTTTCAAGTTGGAGCTGGAAAGCGCAATCTTCCACCGCGGGGGCAGTATCACGTCCGGCCATTACGTGGCGTTAGTAGCTGAGGACACAACCATACCATACGACGCCTCTACTAGTGCTAAAGAGGCAAAGAAGGTGAAACGGTCTAGAACGATATGGCGGAGTCGGAAAAGCAAGGAGGAAGAGAGGTCGGAAGGAGAAGGCCGCAAAAGCTGTGAAGACTCGAGACAATCGGAACCGGAGAGTACCCCGCTTAATGACGCTCCCCCACCATTTATGGGGGGTCGGGTGAATGTGGACGCGCCCCGGAGATGGCTTCTATATGACGACATGAGGGAACCCCACGAAAAGACGGCTGTGGTTGATTTTGAGCAGGTGTTCAGCAAGGAGTGCCCCTATTTGTTATTCTACCGGATGGTCCAGGTCGCTCCAAATGTGGAGAATGCGGAGGATAATGCCGGAATGAATGCGGAGGGCAGTGGCAGTGCGGAGCAAATCGTGGAGGGACGCACGTCGTCGGAGCAAATAGGAACGGAACAAATGTCATCTGGATCAAATTATAGTTATCGGCCAAGACATGCCGACGATACCCCGGGGAAGTCAAGGAAAAGCGGAGGTACGTTGTTGGGGACACTAGAGAGCACCGGGATCAGCGTGGAGAGCAAGTTGCGATCGTCCTATCACAGTTTTCTGGGCATTAATAAATCTCGCAGCGCTTCTCCTGAGCGACAATCATCATCTCGGCCTTCTTCGAGAAAGGTCTCACTAGATATTCCGAGCAGCAGCAGCGGATCAGCTCAGTTTCTACAGGTGCCAGAAAAACGCGGCAAGGGCAAGGCCCGTGAGTTTAATCGAGAAGAAAAGTGTGTCGTGATGTGACATGCATCGAATGAAGAGTCGTGCTATTGGCTGGCGTTTCGGCTTACGGTGTCTCTAGGCTATAGCGAATTAGAATTATGCATTTTCCAAAAAAACGGTTTTTTTTCATGCGCGGAGGGTCTGGATCGCTGCTGTCCCGGATCCATTCTTCCAGATAGAGATGTGATCCACCAACGGGAGCGCTGGATTCAGATCCGCAAAAGAAACTTGCATTCTGGGTAGAATGACTCTTGCCCAGTTGTTATTAGGCAGAACACGTTGCCGAAGCCTAGAAAACCCTGGGCTTGGTTATCCGGGGACTGATGGGGGCGGGGACACGAGCCGTGTGACCTGTACGTGCCCCAGACATTGTACATAATCTCGGAGACTTACGGAGGCTTACCCCACTGTGTACAGGAGCCTGTACCGTCCGGGACAACCACGATAATTGATCCGTGCGCCGGGTGATTTAGTGTCGCATTAATTACCCCCAATACTATACCGGTCCCAGCAAGGGCTATTAACCCGGCGCGCGCCACGTTCGCGCGTCCCGCCAACGCCTAAAGCTTAGTACGCGCATCACAGGGCGAGACAGAGTTTCATGGTACGCGACCGGAAATTAAATTAGAATGTAGAAAATAGAGTAAACCACAAAGGTCAGAGGTCATATTTGAACGCAACAGGGAAAAATACTCACTTCCGGAACTATACATGATCCCCGCTTTCCCCGCCTTGGAAAAAACAATGTTGCGTGCAGGAAAAATAAAGTGCCTGACGCAGGTGAAGTGCGTAACAGTTTATGGCCATGGACCAGCGGTCGATGGCTAATAAAAAATTTTATATATAAAGGGCGATCCGTAATTAAGATCCACATCCATTAATCTCCACACTCCAGCCTCACTCTCCACACTAACTTAATCTCTCCACAGCTTTCGCCTCACTGCCGCAAAATGACCAACGCGAACTCGCAGTTCCAGGTGATGAGCCCACCCGACTTCTCGTGGGCCTCCATCTCTCACTACTTTGGCACACGACTCTCCACGCTGAAGCCACCGCCATTCTCTCAGACCAGGGAGTCGCTGAACCCAATCCCCGCCCTGCGTCTGGTCAGCAGAAAGCAATGGCTGTTCATTCTGGTCGCCTTCCTGGGCTGGACCTGGGACGCTTTTGACTTCTTCACCGTTTCGCTGACTGCCCCAATGATCGCCGAGTCCCTGAACAGACCCCTCAAGGATATCACCTGGGGTATCACTCTGGTGCTCATGCTGCGAACTGTTGGTGCCGTTATCTTTGGTCTCCTTGGTGATCGATACGGTCGAAAGTGGCCCTTCATTGGCAACTGTGTTTTGTTTATTGTTCTGGAGCTCGGAACAGGTTTCGTTCAGACCTACGAGCAGTTCCTCGGTGTCCGTGCCCTCTTTGGTATCGCTATGGGTGGTATCTATGGAAATTGCGCTGCTACCGCTATGGATGACTGTCCAGTCAAGGCTCGAGGTTTCGTCTCTGGTATGCTCCAGCAGGGTTACGCCTTCGGCTACCTGTTGGCTGTCGTCTTCAACCGAGCCATCACTTACAACACTGTCCATGGCTGGAGAGCACTCTTCTGGTTCGGCGCTTGCCCACCGGTGCTGATCATTATCTTCAGAATGTTCCTGCCTGAGACAGAAGGATACCTCGCCCAGAAGGCTATGGACAAGGACAGCGCCGGTCGAGCTTTCGTCAAACAAGCTAAGGAGTCTATCAAGATCTACTGGCTCATATGTCTCTTCCTGGTGTTCTACATGGCTGGCTTCAACTTCATGTCCCACGGTTCCCAGGATCTGTTCCCAACGTACCTTACTGCCCAGCTCGGATACTCTGCCGACGCGTCCACCGTCACCAACTGTGTCGCTAACCTCGGTGCCATCTGCGGTGGTATCGCCCTCGGACACCTTTCTGAGATTGGAGGCCGACGACTCACCATCATTATTGCTTGCATCGTCGGTGGTGCCCTCATCTACCCATGGGGCTTCGCTAAGAACTCTGGCATCAACGCCGCTGTCTTTTTCATGCAGTTCTGCGTTCAGGGCGCCTGGGGTGTCATTCCAATCTACCTGTCTGAGTGCTCCCCACCACAGTTCCGATCCTTCATCGTCGGTGTGTCTTACCAGCTCGGTAACCTGGCTTCATCTGCTTCCTCTACCATTGAGGCAACCATCGGAACCCAGTTCCCACTCAAGAACGCCGAGGGCCACCTCGTCCCAGGCAAGTACAACTACGGTAAGGTCATGGCCATCTTTGTTGGCTGTGTCTTTGCCTACGTGCTTATCATGACTATTCTCGCTCCAGAGTTCTTCCACCAGTCTCTGCTTTCTGAGGAGACCGTCCAGACCTTGAACATCGCTCACATGGACGAGGAGAAGGGCCAGATTGAGTACGAGGAGGATATTGAAAAGTCCACCTCTAACCCTCCTCGAGTTTAGGTAACGTATAAAGTTTAGATTTCTTATGACGCATTAACAGGTTATGATTTATTAGTCTTCTCTTGTTGTCTCTTACCCATCCCTTATGCAGAACCAAGCAAGTCTCAGAATCATTAAACACCCCAGTCAAGCCTCAAGCAAGTCTCACTCAATCCCGCACCTTATTCGTACCCCCCTATACAAAGGCCCAGACGCCAACTACCAATTACACTAAGTGGGTCGTGAAGCAGTGTTATAATTAGGGGAATGTGCCTAAAGTCTATACATACATCCGAAATTAATGAGCTCATCCGGCTTAGTTGCGAAGATCACAGCAAAGGTCTTCCCTTGGCAACTGTTCGCCCCGAGGATCTCCTGACCCACATCCCAACGGTGACGTTGAGATCACACGATGTAGATCCGGACTAAGGGCTCCAAGATTAAGTTTGTGATACTGTCTTGGCCTGCCCCTCACCCCGCCCCTCCCACTTAACCAATTGGGATGCATGCATACGGATCGGAATTACTCCTCGGAATTTTCTTGTTATTTTTCTAAGACACGTTGGGGGTTTAGTCACGTGAGACCCACTGCGGCTCAAGTCTCAGCCTCACGTCGGGCTGCGGCTCGGGGAATCACTAACCCGAACAAGGAGAAAATCTATTCCCTATTTTGCTGCAGCTGTTGCTGGTGGATCTGCTCTATACCTTCCATGAGGGGTTCGACAAATCCCAGGCCCTCCGAGCCCTCCATGAGGAAGTCAAAGTCCATATTGAGCATTGAGAGCATCGACTGGCTATTGTCTGTGTAAGTCGTTGCGAAGTCGTCTGTGACGCTGGTGTCGTCTGCGGGTCCTAGGGAGGAGTTGCTTGGCGACTGCAGAGCTCCGGGGATTGAATATCGCGAGAACTCAAACATATCTCCGTCGTGCTGCTGCTGCTGTTGTAGTTGTAATTCCTGTAGTCGTTTCATTTCTTCTCGTCGCTCCGCCTTTTCTCGTTCTAGCTTCTTCTTTTGTCGTGCTTCGCGCTCAGCCTGTACCCGCTGTCGCTGTTTGTCTTCTAGTTCTTGTTGCTTTCTGTTCATTTCTTTCTGCTGATCCACATCGTGCTCTTTGGACTTGTCTGTGACCTGCGAGCATAGGTTGGACAGGATACCGCCGTACCGCGAACTCAGATGCACGTCGTCCGGCGCAGATTCGGCTAGTGTGGAGGATATTTTCTGAATCATGGATATCGAGTGTTTGTGAATGTCTAGCGATGTTCCTGGTGTGAGTAGAATGCTCTTGAGGAGATACACGCTTGCGTGCACGATACGCACGATCCATCGGATTGGAGCCAGAGCCAGCAGCTTCATCTCATGGACTCGGTTAGCTACCGCCAGCAACTCTTTAGCAGCGTCCGTGGCCATCGCGGCGTATCGTGACGCAGGAATGATTTCCGCAGGATTGTTCATGAATGCATCATCACTGTTCATCTGGGTGGACCGCAGTGCCAGCGAGTAAATGTATAGTCGAATGTAGTGGTAGTCAAACAGAATGCTCTCTCGCTCCAGTGAAGGGTCTTTAAGTAGGCTGCGGTAGGTCTTTTCCCAATTGTCCAGATGCGGGCCGAACAGACCCAGAAATGTGAGGTATGAGCCGTTCTTCAGCAGATTCCGAGTCGTTACTCGAGACGCATACAGCGTCTCGTGCGCCAGGCTCATAATCTGCAGCAGGCCCAGCTTGGCCCTCTCGAATGGCGTAAATTCCAGGTTAGACGGCGTGGGGTCGTTGAGCGCGCCTCCAAGCATCGACCGCCGGCCCATTCGCAGGGCAACCACAATTTCTGAAAGGTGCGTGGCGAGATACACTTTTGTTGAAGTTTCCATCAGGCCCAGGTCCTGCGCGAGACGAATAGCAGTGCCTACTAGCATCCACGACATTCGATCACTTCGCCTCGAGGCACCTAGACCGCTGTCTGAGCTTGTGGTGTTTACAGGATTGTTCGCGTAGTCGTGCCATCGCTGATGAATGGCTCGAGGATTCCACTCAGAGAATAGCAGAAACGAATATACAGTACCGATAGACCGCGTACTCGCTTCAGCCCACACAGTCTTGGAGATCAGCATCTGACAATAGTCCCACAGCTTGTTGTGCACCTTCTTACCTTGCTGTGCGCTCTCATCGCTGTCGTTTCCGTATCCTTCGTGGTCGGTGATCGGGTTGTAGTACCTTGAAGCAAGAGTAGTGACTGCCGCTAGTAGAATCGGAACCTGGGCCAGCGCGTCTCCAGTATGCAGCTCGTCCGGAATGAACGGGTAGAACGGATGCAGCGTGGTGAAAAAGTATTTGATCAGCCTGTTGGCCTGCTCTTCGGAAATGATATTCATGACAATTTCCGTGTCCTTCAGCTTCACTTTTGGCTCTTCCTCCTCCTCTTCCTCCTCTTTCTTGGGTCGCGTGAGTTCCGTCTTGATCCGCTTGGACCCAATCTTTGGGAACGATCGAGCGGCATGGGCCAGGATTTCGAGTGCGTCCGAGGTATTATGAAGTTCACGGCCAGCCAGTGGATCGTCTGACGGGGCTCGCTTCGCGGGTATTATGGTCTCTGGCACGGATACCGGTTCTGGGTTCTTGCGTTCCTTGCCAGCTCGGACATTATTGGCACCTCCTCTTCGACTCGGAACAAACTCACACTCACGGCCCTCACGCCGACACCGCACACAGGGCGGCTTGTGTGGATTAGCAAGGTCACCGAGATCGCATTTGACTTTGCGCAGCCGGCAGTTCAAGCAAGCCTTGTATGACCGGCGAAAGGTCTGATTGCCATCGCCATCGTTCTCCGCATAGGCATCATAGGCCTGGTTTTGTAGCGCAGTGTCAATTTGCATCAACTGTGGATCGGCAGGCGGCGCGTAGGTGCTTGGCTTGAAGCTCATTGCTCACCCCGGAAATTTCGCTTATTCTGGGGAAACGCTATTTTCGGTTACGGTTATAGGTGGAAATGCTTGCTTTATAAAGGAGAAACTCCCAACGGCTGCACGTGACCAATTATTAATGGCGTGATGCGTAGTGCCGCACAGATGTGAGGGGAATCGTGGGCAGAGTACGTGTTGCGCCGTGTGTTGGATTAGGTAGTTGAGGAGAAGATGGGGTGATGGGGGTGAGGGGGCTAATAGCAACCGTGACATGATTAGCTCTTGACCAGCCCATCATCAGGTGGAGAAGCCAACTTGGTTGAGCAGCGACAATATTACCGCAGAAGAGGCGAAACGCGGACTGAACGTATTCTGCGACATTTGTTTGGCCGTTTCAATATAAGCGCCGAAGCGGGTCAGAGCACAATAGGCGCCTGCTGATCGTGCGAGAATTCCAGCTGGTATTTCATACATGCGTCAGCTCATCTCGCGTGCACCTGCAGTTTGCCAAGTTACCTGTTAACTTGACGTTGTGAGGCATCATATTGATGGGCCTATTTAAGGGCCATTCAACTATAGGAGGTCTGGTTGCTGGTCTGGCTCGACGTATGAGCATTATAGATATACCACACGTGACAACCAAGTTAAGAGGCGTCTCCTAGAAAACTGGCCATGCTTGGACAAGGGCCTCGAATACTCAAGTCGCCTAGCATGATGATGACCAAACGCTACCAACCATTCGCTTATTATCTGATGGACTCCCCATTATCGATGTGAAATGCAATTGAATGTGCCATCATCTCATTCTATGCTGATTACACATACTCTTGCTGGCGCTGAAATCAGTTGTACCGTTCACATTAGCACCTAGCTGGACACCATGACGTAACTGGTTTTACGAGCACACAGCTAACAGACGATTAAACGTCACCAGCTACAACGGTTACAGGGGCAAACAGTGCGGAAAGTCCGAGGGGTTAGGGTTTCTAATTTTAACTTTATGCGAGTTTCCGGAGTAACGTTACAGTGAAGTACATCTCGCTGGCCGGTGACTTAGATAGTTCAAATATGAAAATGCTTATATGGCCACAAAGGGTCGTTAGTAAGTGTCACTGCCTTACGACAGCCTTATGCAATCTTTGTTATTGTGCTCACCACGAGGAGTTGAAGCAGCTGGTAAACCTGCCGACAAAGCCTGCGAGCTACCTCACCAGGCATCGCAGCTCTCAAACATGCACTTTCTGCCAAGAAATGAGTCTGCACTCATCAGGGGCAAACGGGGCACGCTGCGGGCGGAGGCCAGGTCGCGGGGTCGTGGCTGTGTCAATGCTGAGCTGTGGTTGCTGAGCGAGATGCTACTCCGTAGCAACATCACTGTAAACATCACCACAGAAATCCACTGCCTCGTAGTTTGATCCAAAACCCTTCATCTCAGTGATAATTCTGAAGTAGTCGTATACGGTTTTCTGCTCGTACTGTTTGAGAGCGAAAATCGAGCTGCCGTAGCCGCCTAGACCGTAACCATAGTACGTCTCTGCTATCCGCATCGCAGCGTTGTTCTTGATGCCGCTAGACCCCGGGGATAGGTCGTTTGCTTTGTATGAAACCTTGATGCCGCAGAGAAAGTCGTCGTCGGTTTCCGGACGTTTCATGGTTCCGTTGAATCGCGGCGAGTCCATGGCAGTGCAGTAGGCGTGGCCGGTGAAGTTGGTCTGATTGGCACGGTGGTGCACCGAGTAACGCACTGGGAAGTTGTATGTGTAGTTGCCCAGAGTCACACCGTCCGCCTGAACACCCAGACGGAAACTATGGTGCACAGGACTGCCTCCAGGACCTCCACTGATACCGCTTGGAGCCGGGCCTGGCGTTGAATCGTAGATGGTCGTAAAAACAGGAAGTGGTTCCTGAGAATAAGAGCTCGGCGGCGGGCCCGGCCCCGGCCCGCCAGTGAAATTATGCCTGACCACGTGAACCGAAGGGTTCACCAGTGTATCGTTCAAAAGCGTCTCCAAGTCGCTAACCCTACCCGCGTAAGTCTTTGCCGGTGTCGAATCTATGACCGTCCCACGCTGTGAGCCTGTTGATTGTGTAAATGAAGATATAATGGTCAAGGCAATACTACTCGTAGTACCCACAACCCACGACCGCGCTTCCTCCTTGGTCCAGCCATGTTTCTCCATCTTGTCTAAACAGTACTGCATCGAATTTGTCGGCACTAAATACAGCAGCTCCAGCTCTGATTCATCGCCAAAGTTATCAATGATCTGTTGTAAGTTGACACAGTCGTCAGCCCTCGCTACCGCTAGCAGCGCCAGAGGGAGCCAGCTTACCCTCATGCTGTCGGTCTCTGTCCAGTCAAATGTGCAACCAAATACGGTGGAGGTGAGGCGTCTGTCTCTAAAACGTTGATAATCACGTGCGCGTTAAGACTCAAAACCGTTGAATTCTTATCGAAATCTTTCAGCTGTGGAGGTCAAGTTAATAAAAGGATGCAGTTGTTAGGGGTTCTCGGCCTCCGATACCGCTCGTGGCGGAGTCATACGTCATGTCAGGCGGCGATCCAAAATGCAACAAATGCAACCCGGGACCAGCCAATCCAGAGTCGGTGAATTGCGTAAGCCTCCCCTTGCAGATTTCTTCAGGTTCATCTCATCTGGTGTTAGTTTACATGGAGGAGAGCAGCGCTTGAGTGTACTGTATACCGTGTCCTGTCTACTGTACTAGCTGTTGGGTAAGGCGGGCTTTGCTCAGCCGTGGCCGTGTCCCTGCAGTCGCTATGCGCGGAGCGAAACGTTTATGTTTGCAAATTACAGTGTACGCGATTTGCGTTCATGCACGTGACCCCACCATGTGAAGATTGCTTGGATTAGCCACAATTCTCTTCCCTTGACGTTTCCGTGGCACTTTCTAGCTGTTCGCGCTAGTTGACTATAGATAGGCGATGAAACGAACGGCACGAAGCAGGATGACTGCATACTGTGTGCTTTATTTGTCCTGCCCAGTGGGTCGCTTCTCGAAACAACTAAGCCGGTTAAACTGTTACACTACGGTTACTTCGCCACGGGCGCACTAACTCCTGTAGTCCCTAAACGAACCAGCAGGACTCAACCGGCTAATTCAACACGCTTGGCCAGGGAACGGCCCTACACTGCCCCAGCCTCTTGCTGCAAGGTACCCTAGACGTCACTTGCGAAAATCTGATAAATGACGGCGCTACGTGCACCTCAAGGCAAGCCGGAATTGGGGGTGACGGGCAAGATGCATGACAGCGATGGTCTAGATTGGGGGCGGAATTCTGGCGCCGACGCTGCCGAAAACACCCCGGTTCTGCTGCACCGCAGGTGAATCTACAATGGTTCATTATCAACAATTATGCTAAACTACACACCTCCTGGAACTAATCAAACGTCAAGTACTTTTCGAATCACAAAAACGGTGGTTAATGCTGCGACCACTCGATACTTTCCAAATCAATACCCTCCTGAACCATCTCCCACAGCGGACTCAGCTCTCGCAGCATCTGCACCTTGCTCACCACCGTGTTGAGCACATAGTCGATCTCGGCATCCGTCGTGAATCGGCCAATACCGAATCTGATACTAGAGTGTGCCAGGGCATCATCTGCACCCAGGGCTCGCAGGACATACGAGGGCTCCAATGAGGCAGAAGTGCAGGCGGAACCTGAACTCAATGCAATGTCGTTCAGGGCCATCAGCAGCGACTCACCCTCGACGTAGGCAAACGAAATGTTGACGCAGCCTGGGTAGTGGTGCTCTGGGTCACCGTTCAAAACAGTGTGCTCCAAAGTCATGATTCCGTCAATCAGCTTCTTGGACAGTCGGTGAATGTGCTGTGTATCGTACTCCATCTCCTGTTTGGCGATTCGGCATGCTTCTCCGAATCCAGCAATCAGTGGCGGAGCAAGGGTGCCACTTCGCAGACCCCGCTCCTGGCCACCACCGTTAATCAGTGGGTCGATTCGAACTCGCGGTCGTCGTCGCACGTAGCAGGCGCCAACACCCTTGGGGCCGTAGATCTTGTGGCCGGAAATACTCATAAGGTCAACGTTGAGCTTGTTGACATCAAGCGGGATCTTGCCGAAAGCCTGCGCAGCGTCGGTGTGGAAGAAAACCTTCTTGGATCGACACAGCTTTCCAATCTCCTCCACGGGCTGGATCACGCCAATCTCGTTGTTGACAGTCATGATGGACACGAGCGCAGTGTCTGGTCGAATGGCGGCCTCGAGCTGAGCCATATCGATCAGACCGTTGCTCTTGACTGGCAGATAAGTAATGTCGAAGCCCTCGTCCTGCAGCCTTCGGCACGAGTCCAAGACACACTTGTGCTCGGTCTGGGTGGTGATGATGTGCTTCTTGTTCTTTCCGTAGAATCGCGCCACACCCTTCAAGGACATGTTGTTGCTCTCGGTAGCGCCGGAAGTGAAGATGATTTCCTTTGGATCAGCGTTGATCAGGCTGGCAACGTGTGCTCGGGCCTCCTCCACAGCGGTGTCGGTCTCCCAACCGTAGGCGTGCGTTCGAGAGTGCGGGTTTCCGTAAAAGCCGGTGTAGTAGTTCATCATGGTGTCCAGCACTCGCGGGTCAGTAGGCGTCGTAGCCTGCATGTCCAAGTAGATAGGTCTGCCCAGACCACGGGTGGCGATGTTTGCCACTTCGATTCGTGAATCCTTAATAGCCTGCTCAATCTGAGAGCCCTTGGGTGGCGTAGGAATTGGCGCTTCAGTGCCATGGTGAACACCAGAGATTGCGTTCGCCACCGTTGACGAAGAAACGTTCTCCAGCGGCTTGAACTGGGCTCTGGCGGTGGTCAGCTGTCGCGCTAGCCGGACCGGTCGGACATTCCGGGCGATTCTGAGCATTGCGTCGTTAGTAATGCGCTGTATAACAAAGTTTAACAGACAACGGGCTGATGGTGCTGGCTATCCGTGTATATGTACAAGGCACGAATCACTGGCGCTCGGCTATCGGAATTTGAATGGGGTATTTTTTTCAGTGCGCGCCCAACCAAATGGGGAGACCTAATCTGATTAAATCTGTGCAGGCCTTGTGACATGGACAATCAGGTTCTAGTCCCCTTGCTGGTGAGTATTATTTGATATTTTGAATAACCGTATTGGTGCTTACCAATGCATTGTCAGTGATTGGCTAACTCAGAGTGGGGCAATTGCGGGAACCAGCACGGACCTCTTCTTCTTCCCTATAGACACGCTCAAGACCAGGCTACAGGCCAAGGGAGGGTTCTTTGCCAATGGCGGCTGGCGTGGCGTATACAGAGGACTAGGCAGCGCTGTGGTGGCTAGCGCCCCAGGTGCCAGTCTATTCTTTTTGACGTACGAATCAGCAAAGACTTATTTCAAGCCGCTGGCTAGAAAATACGTCTCGCAGAATGAAGTCGTGGCCAATGGTATCACACATATGGCCGCCGCATCCTTGGGAGAGGTCGCTGCCTGTTCGATCCGGGTTCCGGCTGAGGTGATTAAGCAACGGGCTCAGGCTTCACAGTTTAGCTCGTCCCTGGAGGCTTTGAAGTCTATTCTGAGGAATGCTTCTGGCGAAGGAGTGTGGCTGGGCCTCTACCGTGGCTGGGGAACTACCATCATGCGTGAAATTCCTTTCACGATGATCCAGTTCCCCCTGTACGAGTATCTCAAGCTTACGCGGTCGCGGTCGCTGGGCTACGAGTTGAACCTGCATGAAGGTGCTGTGTGCGGCATGATTGCTGGAGGTACTGCTGCCGCTGTTACGACGCCGCTAGACGTGATCAAGACGCGGTTAATGCTGCACAAGACAAGAACTGGTGTTCTGGCGCTGGTAAGAGATATCGTCAAGGAGGACGGCTACGGTGCTTTCTGGAAGGGAATCATCCCGCGAACGCTGTGGATCTCTGCTGGTGGGTTTATTTTCTTGGGTGTTTACGAGACGGCTAAGCGGGGACTGCAGGCGAAGGAGAAGAAGGAGGTCCCATTGTGATAGAACCCCTTCGATCTGATGTTAGACGACGACTAGAGCACATCGCACGCTAGTGCATATACATTTTGCATTGAGTTTGATGATAGATTGTAAATAATGATAAAGATACATGTTAATGACTATTGAACGGTTTGCTAAATGGGGTTTGCATTATGCCGTATACCGGACTATCGATTATTTCGTGCCCATCTCTATTTTCGTATGCTAATGCCTACCTGGCAGAAGATTGGCGTTGGACAGTCGCAACTATATGCGTTTGGCACGTTAAACAGGGTAATTTTCGTGTTTGCTCTCTGAGCTATATTCAAGTACTCCTGGGACTGTGACGGGTCTGTTCGATTCCCTCAGCACACATTCACATTGCATCTCGAAAGTGACTTGCAACGATCATAGAATCGGGTGTTCAATCCGGTATAGCTGCCCAATGCTTCAAGATATACAGCGCGCGAAGAGCTACCATGCTTCAGAAATACCGAGCAGTAACGCCACGAGAAGCTTTTCAAAAACAGCCAAGAACCAGCGCTAGTTGTGTTCAACAGCCTTAAAGCAAGTTACGACGCAGCGCTACATGTACGTATGGACAAGACCTCTGGCTGAAATCATGACCATCGATCCGCGAGTTCCGCCATCCAATTATACAACGTCGGGTAATAAGGTTTCTGCGCTGTCAAAATATTAAATTGGCATGCAAGTACCCGCACATCCTTGGCGCAGCACATGCTCGTGCGTCGCGGCATGCCACTCGTGAGGACGTGCCTAGACAGGTGTACGTGGCATTAACACACTGGCTTGATGAAGCTTGACCTGTGTGCGAACACTTGGTGGCGCCGCCGGAAACTGTACTCTGCTCACGATCGTGCCCCACATAACATATATAGCAAGCTCGATATACCCCTGCCAGATCCCAACTCGATGTGGGCTCCAGTATCAGGGACCATGCAGGAAAATCAGACGCATAACATCACCGTTGCAGTAAAAATATTAATGCGCAATCCAGCCAATTGGAAACTGCGAACCTCTCCTGACTTATTTAGGCCCAAGAGCGTTGAGTATAGACCAGGATTGATATAGATCTGACGCAATAAAGAGTTAGTGTATGTGATAGATCGGTGAGAGGAGTAATCGATGGCTGGGATGCTTGGCCGCCTTTGTCAAAGTTCAGCCAAAGTTCAAATCACTCTGAGTGGGTCGCCGACTTTGCCGCCTGCCGCCCGCTCCGCTCGATATTATAACGGGTCAGCAAGCCCGTTGGTTACTCAGCTCACATCAAGCGCCATGAGCGAATGCAGGAGAGCCCTGAGCTGGTCCAAAAATAGGCACCGTTGTCCAAAAAGGAAATCATACCCGAATTAGGAACTGAGATCCGAAAGAAGCGAACCAAAAGAGCGGTTCACATAATAAATATTATACGCATCGACACCAAACAGCAACTGCGTAACGGCTACCGTGACGTCACAAGCGTCTTCTTGCCGATGACCTTCTTTCTGGCGTACTTCATGACAAAAGACTCGAGCTTGATACTTTTGTTTCTGAGGTCGTCAATGAAAGGCACGATTTCGGTCAAGTCCCAGCTGGTCTTGATGCTGAGAAGTTGCTGGAACCGTTGTCGTGGATCGTTTGATAGGGCTGCCTTGGACAGGTAGCGGATAGTCCCTTCCGAGGGTAGCACGTAGGAGCCCAAGATAAGGTCCATATCGAGCGTCCAGTCGTGCACAATTGGGATTGCCTCAGCCCACTTCAGCTGGAAGTCACTCATCAGCATTGACTTGTGTGAGGCGTACTTCTTTAACGTCTCCATTCCGTACCAGGATACGACGCGGTCTGACTCAAGTTTCTGAGCAGTGCAGAACTTGTTGACAACTGCTTCAACCACAGATAGAGGTTCCTCGTCGTCCATGGCACTGTGAACCTGGACTGGGTCAATGTTGCTGAAGTCTGAGCCAGATGCCTGTACCGTTGTAAGTAATTCCGAGAGAACCTGTGTGATGAGGTTGGAGTCAAGGACACAGGCTACCTCCTCGATTTCAGCACCGCAGCGCTGATTCCAGATCTCGGTGAATTCTGCGTCGCTTGCGTGGGATCGGTCTTTGAGGTTCTTGAGCGGCTTTCGCCTGTACTTCAGGTAGTCTGTGTCTGGTGAGATGTTGCCTTGGCCGAGATATTTCGGAATAAAATCGAAATCAGCGGTGCCTTTTGTCGTAATGGGTTCGAGGTATGAATGCGTGGTGCCGATAGCGGTGATGGCAGCATGGTCGTCTGCTTCCTCGGATCGCGTAGGCCTCACTAGTAGCAGAGAGTTACTTTGATTGCATTGTCGCAGCTTGTAGGTTTTTGAGTCCGTACAGAGAACGAGCTCGGACTCCAGACCACCAGCTTTCAAAACCAGCTGGTTCCCTCCTTCATAGTATTCCAGCAGCTCTGGTGGCAGCTCCAGCAATCGATGGACGCTGCGTGGATGAGCTTTCGAGTAAAGTGTGGTCATCGCGAACCAGACGCGTCGCGAGAAAAACGCGAAATTAAACGTTGGGCGCGCTGTACCTTGAGCCTGGAACATGCATTTCATAACACGTTCGTTCTATCAGATTTAGGGGGTCACATAATCAGGAGACGTTATTAACCGAGATGCCGGCCTAAATATAGCGTGGGCAGTCATAGGGGTGACGGGCAACGATGATCATGAAATAACGTTTGTATAGCTTTGATTATCTGTTATGATCACCGGCCAAAGCAAACCGGTTTAGGCACGCACGTCAGCACGATTTAGGCATGCTTTGATACGCTTCGGGCATATTGGCGACCCGCTGTACCCGCTAACTCGGGCAACCCACGTACCGTTGCCCATCGAGCCTAGGCACGGCGATAGACTGCAAGTCGCCCCAGCTTGCGTCATGACAGGTCTCAGAGGGCATCACATAGAACCGGGATGATAAGCAAAGACAAGGGTGTGATACAAGGTTTTCAAGGTTCTGTAACAAGTTGCCAGGCAACCATATTATTAAAACGTACATATGCGCATAGATATGTGGCCATGGTAATATGACCACAGTAGTCATGCACGTGATGCGGCACGGTGCCTATGCATTAGGCGGACCTAAAAAAAATAATAATAACGGTGACATTCCACGCTGACACTTTCATCGCAAGGAGCCGTCTCATTCCTAAATGTCTTGGTCGGGCGTCGGTGCCTTGTGAGCGCTTCGAGGTGGATCTGAATCGAGTTACATTCTTTACCTAGAAAGGGGCGTCCCGAGCTCACGATCCGATTCTACGCCAGTCATTCGTTCGTCATTCGTTCTTTACCATCGCCGTCTACTAATATCTAATCACTAACAATACCCAGAGCCAACTTCGCCATTCATTTGCAGTTTTTGCACCGACACTACCACACATTCCTTCCACGTAAGTAGCAACGGCCAGGAACGAGGCGACGCAGCCAGGAACAGGAGCCGCTAGGAAGGCCAGGACGTCAGGAACGAACAGGACTAGCAGGACTAGAAGCGACAAGCACTAGCCGGACAGGCGGTGCCTATCTGGACGCTGCGATCTTTTGACTAGACTCTGTGAGGCTAGATTGAGATCGCTTCTCACGATTACTTCCTACGTCGGATTCAGATGAACTAACAAGATGTACCAATCACGACTAGAACGGGCGCAACAGCCCCGAGCCAACCCCAGACTATCGTCCACACCAACACCGACTAGCGCTAGCCAACTATCAGCGAAAAAGACAATCATTTTGGATTCCAACAACCCATACTACACGAACTTCACAAACGCCTCTTGCAAGGGTGAGTATAAACTGCAATGACCTTACTAACAAGATGCCGTATACTTCACAGCCCGAGACCCGCTCTTTGGCCAGGTCGTCGCCGTCGTCTACGAGAGCCAGGAGAATACCGACTCCATCTACGGCAAACCAAAGAAGAAGCTGTCGTCCATCCTCGTCTCAAGCCACGGTACTTCTGGCTTCCTCAACATGACACTAGACCCACGCTCGCGTTTCTGGAGCGCGTGCGAGAACTTGCCTGCACATCAACAACAGAGTCTCGTCAGACGATCACTGGCAATCACGTGTCTGCGTTCTTATGCATCCATGGATACGACGATCAAAAACACACTCATCCAGGAAGCTCTAGAAAGGGGCTCTCCAACAGGCATCACTGACTGGGACGAGACGAGCGCTGGAACACTAGCATCGAAGCTCAAACTGTCCACAAGTGAACGATTCCCAGAGGAGATTGGCCAGAAGATTCTAGCATGCGGCCTTATCGAACCCAAAATTATCAACACTGCATTAATCGACGTTGTTTACGTCGACTCAGACTCGACCATCGAGCAAAACAACGAGCTTGTCTATCTCCTAGGTGATCAGCTTGAGCATCTCTTTGATCCGCTGTCTGAGTACTCACCCGAGCCCACCGAGCTCATGTATACCCCTCCCCCGCATTCATACCCATCATCAGACGATGAGCAGACTAGAGCCGTGTGCGACGAGCTCTACACGCTCCAGTCGCACTTCCGAAACAACCTGATTGACTTTCTGCAGGAATTTCTCATCCCACTGAGAGTTGAAGTTCTGGACAGCGAAAAGAAGGCCCCACCAAAACGGTTCCGAGATGACCCCATGACCATCAGAAAGCTCAACACTGTGTTCCCGCCCACCATCGACGAGATTGTGCGAATCAACAACATTTTCTACGAGTCTTTGCAACAGGCCATGCCCTTCGGCAGCTACGAGGTGATTCGAGCTTGTGGCATGTCACTGCCATACTTTTACAAGGCCTGCATGCGACACGAGGCCGCCACGCGGAACTTCATCAAGACACTGAACGAGCACTACGAGGGTTTCAAGGTCAGCAAGGCGCTCAAGCGACGATACACCCCGCGAAAGATTGAAAACATCATCCAATGCAGTCTCCATCTGGCGCGAATCAAGCTGATTCTCGAGCGCCTAGTCAAGATCCCACAATGGACGCCGCAGCAGCAGCCACAGATTGACGAGTTTTACAAGTCAGCAGTCGGAACAATTGATGCGTTTGGCCGAGAATCCTCAGTGCCCACCATCTATGACAAGCGAGTCTTCACGCCGACTGGTAAGGTCCTGGTGGAGCTGGCATCCGGGTGGCCTAAAGAGCTCGAGTACGGCTGGATCAATAGGAGGGTAATCACCATCTTCGACTGTGTGGACATCTTGGATAATACTGGCATCCATCACATTGTGGTCATTTTCACCGACAAGTTCGTCATCCTCAAGCCCAACAAGGCGATCCCCACGGCGAGCGCTTCCGGCGTGCACATTCCGTCAATTGCTGATATTCTGATGCATTCCATGATGAACGAGGTACCGCTTAATCAGGAAGAGATTCCAGAGTTGCAGGTCGAGGCCTGGGCAGACATTGAAGACGTTCACCTAGCTGAGTTCAACTCTTCCAAGAGCCTGGCAGTGTTCATCAACAAAGGTCTCAAGCATGTCAATGGCGCAGTTTCTCACCTTAAGCTGTACGAGCTAGTGCGGTCGGATCACATTGCGTCGACATTTGTCGGCCTGATTGCCAAAGCCAAGGTTATGAACAAGACCCAGCCATTTCATTTGTTCAAGTCAGTTGGCCCACAGTTGTCTCTGTACGCCACAGTCCACGAGCTGCAAGGCTACTCGCAAGAGTTACGCAAGTGCCCGATAGGTGTGTTTCTGAATGTGGACGAGATCACCCGAGACGTGCTTATTGCCAACGACCTGGCTGGTTGCTTCAAGGTCAAGTTTCAGGACGAAAACAAAATACGCGTGCAGGTGTTCTCAAATCTAGGATACGAGCTCGACAGGGTCATTCCCAAACAGGATTTTGCCAAACTTGTCCTGGCTGAGACAGCATATCTGTACACGCTCTTTCTGTCGACCAACAACAAGCAAAATGTTTCGAGTATCTTGGCGGGCAACCGGGCAGTGACCAGTTTTCTCACTGAGTTCTCGAACGGCAACAGAACAGGCGGACCTGCAGCTCACGACAATGAGTACCCTGCAATGCATGCCGTGGAGAGCTATTCTGACATCAACATGAAACTGCGCAGAAAGCCTTCCATGTTTTCGCGGCTCATGTCCTCCTCAAACAGGAAGGCCAACAAGGCCCGCGGAGGGTTCAAATTCCTACGAGTCCGTGATCGGTCACCACCCGTTGAGCTACCGGCGATCATTGAACAACCAGCGGAGGAGGCTCCCACTCGTGATGCGGCACCGGATCATCGCGTATTGGAAGATCCGCCAGAAATGTCGATCTCTTCATCGGACTCCCTATCCAGCATTGCATCCGAACTCCTTGACGATGAATCCTCACGGCTCCAATATCAGTTCCCAGCGAGAAATGGCAACAAAAAGCAAAATATGATTCGATACGAAACGCAGGGCGGTTACCGGTACGGAAACATTGCCTCTGACGATGAGGACGAAATCACACGCAATGCCACTACCAACGCCGACTGGGAGGATGTCGAGGAGACCTACTCTTCCGCCGGCCTTGAGTCGGCTCTGCAGCGCACTGAGGTGGTGATTGTGGGCGATGACGCTAGCGAGGACGAACGGCACCAGCGGGACGTGGAATCGTGGCTGGACCGGGACCTTGAGAGCATTGAGTCTGGTTCGCTCAATTCTGTGTCCATGAGCAGACACAGCTCAGTGCAGGCGCTGGACAAGGACGACAGGCGGCTGACCAAGTTTTTTGATCACTCGAATCAGCCCTCTGTGGATCAGTCCGTGCTCAGCTACGCTCACTCTAAGGGCCTCAGTTACAGCTCGCACGCATCTCCAGGCACATACCACTCGCACAAGAGCTCGTACGACCAGAGCTCGTACAACCAGCAGAAGCTGGATAGTATCGGCAGTTCGGGCGACAGTTTCGTCTACGGCGACACGAGCACCTTTGAGGACACGAATGAGAAGCATGACCAGGAAGAACTGACGGCGGACACGCTGAACTTGGTTGACGACTTTGCCTACCTGGCTGGCCTGGTTGGCGACGAGGATACCCAGCAGACCACGCTGAGCAACCTGAAGAAGCCAAACGACACAAGAATCTACCCAGATCTACGAGACACGTCGATTGTGTTCCTTGGGTCGATGGTGCACTCAAGGCAGGACTCTGAGGTGAGCCGTGCGAACGTCAGTACCGGCGAAGTTATGGCCACACCAAGTGAGGCGGAGTGGATGTCCATCATTTCATCACGCAAGAACTCCACCAAGAGCAGCAAAAGCCGACAGGAGTATGACAGCAGCATTCAGGAGATACCAGTGATTCCAATCCATTCTCAGTCTTCTACGCAGTCTTCTGCGCAGTTGCGGTCGGTGCACTCGCCGCGATCAATCCAGTCTCCGCTGGTGCCCCCATCACCCCCACCGACCCCACCGCTACAGCCGTCAGAGCCGCAGGTCCTAGGCTCATCGCGACCCTACTGGATGCGACACAGTCACACAGCGTCCTCGGTGAGTGCGATTTTGCGGTACACGAGCTCAAACACACTGCAACTTGCCTCGTTCACAGTAGAGCTTGACAGGCTAATTTCAGATGCAAGGCGAGCGGGCCGAGAAAGTCACGTGGACCAGCTCACGCAAACCAAAAACACAATGATTCAGCTGTACGAACAGACCCGGAACAGTGTGTTTGACCCGGGAGCAATTACCGACGTAGCAATGGCAAAGTCTGAGGCCGGAGCTCGGAAACGAGTCATGGGTCTCGCCTGGGGAATGATCGGGGGTCTATACGGGGATGGGTGGTCTAGTGGGTACGAGAGCGTCTTCAAGGGAATCCTGGATATGGAGATGCTAAGAAGAGCTAAACTGGAGGAAACTCGAGCTTAATCATTCGCCGTGGCCAATCACAGTCGTTCCAGACATTTAACAATAGTACCTGTCACCAACACTCTACAACCTACAACCCATCACCTGCCACCTACGACATCCCACTGTGTCAGTGTACCTCATCGGTACCCTGGCTAGACTCGATTCTGCATGTCGAGCCTGGGTGTGCCAGACTTTGAACGTACCAAGGATGAAACCATCCCAGCAAAAGCACAATGAGTCAAGCAAAGACAAACCCACCTCCGTCGGGCAAGGACATTGTCCAGTGGCCCGCATTATGTATAATGAATGTTATGATCTCCACTTTCTCCTCACTATGTTTTGATGTTTAAAACCTTATTATTTGGGTACGGCTGTGCGGGCACGTGTCCAGTGTCGAATCGTACAGCGCGCATGCAAGTTCATGCAAGGATAGTCAATGACCAGTCCTCGGCAAAACAAACTATACGGTAGGGTTAGGGAGTTACCCTGACGTGTCTTGAGCGCATTATTTATGCACAGTGCTCAAGCAGGATAGCGGTGGCACACGCGTCCGATGTATGTGGGTCTCAGCCTTGCCTAGTGCCAGTGAGCGCGGGTAAGCGAGGTACTGGATATAGTACGAGAGCAGGGTACTTTGTACGGGGTTGACGGTATATACTGAATAGGGTGAACTATGACATAGGGTACTGTGAAGAGAGATGACGTAGATACCATTGCAAGTTTAAGATTAGATTAGGCGTCGAGCACGATCGACAATGATCATCGCACCGACATGACTAGGATCATCGTGATGAGAATTTGAGAATGCTTAATACAATACATAAAATACATAGTTAGAGGCCATTACCGTTTTAGTTGAATACTTGCACTAAGCATCAACCTGTACATCTCGCCCAGCCCGAGCCACCCGAGCCACACCCGCGCAGCGGGGTGTGGTGAGGGGGGGCTTGCTGGTGGTGTCAATAGATAGGTGAGAGCAGCAAGTTAAGCGTCGAGAAACGCTAGAACGACTCGCTTCGCCCGTTTGTTACTCTCCGTTAGCTCGTCTTCCCCGTCTAATTCGCCTGAGCCTGCCCTGCATGAGGTAGTACGTTCCCCGTCTGATGATGACCTCGATGAGTTCCTTTGGGTAGCCGTACTCTGGGTATGTTTGTCTGTAGATTTCGTCAATGATGTTGCGTCGTTCCCGCTCTGAGGTGTCTCTGATCCACGTCCGCTCGCCGAGCTTGAAGCCCTGTTCCCGGAGGATGTTGAGCACCCGCTGTTCTCTGATTCGAGCGGTCTCGTGGTCGTGCTCCAGGCCCATTCGTGCAAAGAGCTCTGGCAACGAGATTCGCGACTCGCTTTGTTTCCGTGGCCGCTTCTTGGAGGCCGAGTTGGGTGACGAGGGCTGGTAGTACTGCTCGTGGTAGTCGCTGGTCAAGAAGGTGGGCTCGGGAATGAAGGTGTCGTTAACAGCTGGCGAGGACAGTGGCGATGAGTTGGTCGACTGGACTGGAAAGGGATATCCATATGTCATTTGTTCGTTCAGTAGGCCAATTGGAGAGTTGGATGCAGTGGTGTCATCAGTGAGGATGGACGAGCCGGTCAAAGGCGCAGTGGTGAAGTCAAAGTCATAGCCGTATAGATTTGACTGTTGAAGCTGGAGTTGTAAGGGCTGGGTGAAGTGACTAAGGTCCTCAGCGAGACCAAGCTGAGATGCAGTGAAGTTGAAGGTCTCTGGCTCATGTGGTGAGGGGTAGTCGTTGAACCAAGAGGATATCTTTTCATCTGTAGTAGTCATTGTAAGAGTAGTTGATGGTGATGATGTGAGGTGATGAGAGTCGAGGGTATTTATTGTCGCTGGGCTCTTGCTTTTGAAAATTGCTTTTTCCCAAAATGTATATACCCTTTTTTATTAAAACTAACGGTCGTCAATGATGAAATGTAGATCTTGCGGCTATTGGGACATGCACAAAGATAATAATTCATGGCCATTTCGGGAACAGTGGGGAAAAGCAAGCAAGATCAAAAAGCAAAGTGGTAAAAGAAAAGGGCGCGCAAAAAAGGCGAGATGTAAAAATTTGTTCTCAGATGCGACAGAGTTTTATACCGTTGAGATCTAAGAATATCGTTGATTGGAAGAATACACAGAGCGTGTTGTAGTGATTTAGATACATTAACCTCTGACAGCGCCGTGGTCTTGCACCTCGACTACTCGAGTGTGGAGATGAGACAGTCCCACATGCACAGACCAATCAACGCTAAGCAATAGATAGGTATTAGACAGGGTCAGAAATGTCAAATCAAAGGTTAGATGCACGGTGTCACACGCGCGGGCCTAACCCTAGTCGCGTGGGTTAGGGTAGAGATTAGTCGGGAAAGTCGGGCCAATTATCGGTGAGACAGGGCGAAACAGACGGGAACAGGTTTTTTTAGAGGAGCATTATAGTAGTAACAATAAGGTGTAGAATGTGAAGAGAAGTTCAAGTCTGAAGAATATGCCTGTAAAGTCCATGGCTAGTCGCAGCGCTCACTGAGCTCACTGATGCACGCGCTGCTTACGTATAGACCCTTACTACTTCAGGCAGTGAAACACCGTCAGCGAAAGTGACCAAGGAGTTTAGCGAGATGGAGTTAAGAAAAAATCAACACACGAAGGACAGCCATTGGACGCTTGCATGCACCACGCTTCTAACGCCTTGATCCTGTGGAGAAAATACAGCAGGCCTAGCCTTAGTCATCCAACACAATTATTCAAATTTTTAACGGCGATCGACATATTGTTGATATTGGCTCGCAGCGCGCACTGGGACTCTCTCCTTGCATTCTCCTAGAGGAATCGATTGACTGCCCTGCGTACATACAAAGGGCTCTTATGTTACATGCCTACAGGACCCTACATCATGGCGTATTAGTGCTACAAGGACACATTTGTTTGATTATACTCCTACACAGTAAGAATCCCTGCACCCCCTGATCCCGAGATAGCCGCCTGCAAACCGGATATTACGGCGCCGGTCGCGCTAAGGCTGGTATCGACCCCAGATAACGTGACACCCCTAACCCGGACGAAAGGGTCTGCTCGAGTGTGTGAGACGCGTGTGGCCACGCCATAAGACATTGCGTTAGTGTACCCTCTCCTCATCTTGATGATTCACCACGTACGCCGAAGATCATTACTTACGTCTTCATTCTCCTGCTTACTCGTTAGATGAGGAGGGGGAGGGGTAGATGAGTGGGGAAATCGTATAGCTAAATATGCTCCATGTATAATGTAAATCCTTGGCGCCATCTCTTTGATGCATGTCTCGGTAACCAGGGGGGGTGACTAAGAATTTAGTAAGCAGACCGATGTGTGCTGACTAATTTATGACTAAGCAGAAAGATGGGTTGTATGCGGTGGGACATAAAATTTTGCAAATTGGATGGTTAGTGTAGTGGTTATCATCTCTGCCTTCCAAGCAGAGGACAGGGGTTCGATTCTCCTACCATTCATTTTTTGATTCTGTTATTTATAGATGATCGACATTGCAGCATCGCCCCCGCACCCCGCTTTCGCGGTGAGTAATGATATCCGAGACTGTTTGAGCCACGATTAGGGAGAAGGCTGTAGGTGGGTTCTGAACTGATAATAGGAGGCTTGGATGTCTGATTTGGCAGGCCAACAAATAGCGGCAGGTGACAATTGATTATTTTTGCGTGCTTCTGGCGCGCTCGTGGCGGGTCTTATTTTCGCGATATGAATTATCTGGCGTGCTTTGCATCGCATGGCATGGCCTTTGTGTGGATGGGTCTACGCGAGGCGTTCCATCGGTGGGCCCGATTATTCACTGTGTCGGCGGGCAAGGCGAGGCTTTTTAGCGCCGGTTCAGCGATGGCCAAGGATGTTCAGATTTACATTAAGATCTTCGTGCTTCGGAATGAGGTTTTTACGAAGGTGCCACATTGGGACTAATGCTTGAAGCACGTCGCTTAAAACTGAGAAACTGTTTTAGCGTTTGTGAGATAAGGGAGAATAAATGTCAGTTAAGGACAACTCAGAGCGAACAGTGACTGGTTACGTCTACACTGATCAACGTGATCTAATCAAATGCCGCGGCGACTCCTGTTATCTATCGCTTGTTCTCTAAGTACAGGAAACAGCGATCATGTGCGCGCGCCACGAGCGCCACGTGACGCACTAAATTCTGGCGCTAACCTGATTTGGAACCCTGGTTCGCGTGGTGGAGGAGGAAGGAAGAAGGAGGGTGGTTGGAGAGCGGTGTATGATTGAGCTGTAGAGCATGTGTAGTGTGTATGTTGGCGGTTTGCGGAGGTTGTGAAACTGGTCTGTGTTGTGATCTATGCCGATAAGGTTAGTGCCCCGTGCGCAGGCACTAGTGAGTTTCGCCCTGATCCTAGCATGATCCATGATCCCAGCTGCCTCAGCGCTGGTTGTGTGCAAAAGCTGGTCAGGCTGGTACGTGTTTAAGGGCTGTAAAAGTCTTCGAGGACTGGCTTGGATCAAGGACTCGGGACCGACGCTGAGCCCGTGCATGCTGGAATATAATCACTGAATTGAGACCTGGAAAACGAGAGATGCTGTCTTTGACGCAGATTCAGCACGAGGGAACGCTGTTGGACAAGGCGCTGTTCAAGGAGGCATACACGGACTACCTTCCGTGCCTGATTGTCGATTCGCACGACCGCAGCTTCAAAGTCCCGCTTAAACTGACGTCGGCCGACTCTGACACGCTGGATTGGTACAAAAAGATTCGCACCACGAACTTGGAGAAAGAGCGGTTCCAGATCAAACTGCGTCAACAATACTGCCTGCCACACAGAAGGTACCTCGACAGCGAGGCGGTCCTGCAGCGCTACGAGGCGTATTACAACATTGACAAACACTGCATCATCATTGACGATACCGAAATCCACAACTTCTGGCTTACAGTGCACATCAACCCAGGGTTCGCCGCGAGCGCAGCGGCTCATATTCTAGGGGTAGTCGAGAGCACTTACCGATGGCTCGGACTGGCGAAAGTGTGCGAGTTCTTCCAATACGACCAGCTGCGATCGATGCCCGAAAAGGACATTCTGTACTACGCCTCCAAGAAGCTGGAGAGCGCGGTGTACTTCGACTGTGCGCAGCAGGTGCTGCGGATGGGTCTCGAGACAGTCAACATGAGTGAGACGCTCAATCGGTTTGCCCCACTTCGACGCGCGCGCTTGTCTCTGGGCGGCATTGTGGGGTTTCACTTGGAGGATGTTTTCGAGGAGACCGCGCGCGAATTCTGGGTCGACCTGAGAGTGCCGGACTGCCTAGTGATTGTCACGCGATGGCTGTTTTACGGCCTCGTATGCGACCCGGACGTACCAGAGTTCCAGCACGATATCTCCGCCAAGCGGACCCCAGTATTCGCAGGCGACTGGACCTCGTACGGTTTTCTGAAAGACCTCATCACAGCGGAACTGGAAAGGTACAGACGAAACAATGTCCAGGCAGACCTGTCAGTGGCGTACTGCCGGGCCAGCCAAAGCTCAGAATTTGACAAGTTCTTTTACTCGCAATCAGGCAGCGGCAGCTTCGTATTCGGGTACGAGCTGCAACAGTTTGATTCAGAACACCCGCACGCGATATTGTCAAACATACCCCGCGACAACCCCACTTTCGATATCATCGAGCTGCTTATCAAGGCGTACACGCTCAAAGAAGTGAACCCACACGTGGTGAACCGTTATCCTGATGTAGACTGGTCACGAGACCTGGCCACCACGTTTCCGGGTTTTGATCTGCAGCGGCTTGTGAGGCTGTTGCGGATAGATATCATTCCAGCGCACGTGACTCCGGGCAGGATGATCAATCTGTTTATCAAGACATATGCCCACTTTGAGAGGGTATTTACTAGGAAGAAGCTTGCGAACCTGTCTAGCGTGCTGGACATGATTGGCGAGTCAGGTGCCAATATGCCGCCTTTGATTACCTGCAAAGAGATGCATTTGGAGTAAGCGCGCTGGCGCCGAGTTGGCCGTTTTATAATTGGTGTATAGGTTGAGTAATACATGTTGAGAATGTCTCAGAGAAGTCTCAAATGTGCATACCTAGGCCATTAGATTATTATTGAGCTACCATCCTTACACCTGGAGTTGCCGTGCACCGTGAGTTGGGCTAGTTGTGCTTTATTTCTTCTTGTTCTTGTTCTTGAGGGTGTCGTAGGCCTTGTCGTCGTGCGTGATGATCTTGCTATCCTTGGTGATTGGGCCGTCGCCGTACTGCTTTCTAGCGTCATACAAGTCCTTGAGGTACTTTGGTCCCTTCTCTGGGCCGCCTCGTCGGAAGTTCTTGATCATGATGGATTTAATGTCCTCGTCAAAGTCGTCGCTGCTGACGTGACTGGCCAGCTCCTTGTAGAGCTCAGCAAAGTACTTTCGGTTGATGACGAACTTTCGCTTGTCGTCTGGCTTGATCTGGTCCTCCGTCATCAGCGGGTTGCTGCTGTCCCAGCCCTCTCCCTGGCCGAGGTATACACCGGCAGAGCCAATGTTGTTGAGCAATCCCTCGTGGTAGGCCTTGAGGATTCCACCGGCAGACTCAATCTTGGTCTTTCGGTTCTCCTCTCGCCACTCAAAGACGGTAGCTCGGCGGGCGCCGGTCCAGCCAAGAGACAGCAGTGCCTCTCGAGTGACCTCCCGCTTGAGCATTCGCTTGTTGGTGATGGGGTTCATGGAGTGGGGGTTCACACCGCCGACCCACAGAACAACAAAGATGAGGGCGACCTTAAGGATGTGGAAGGCAAAGAAAACCCATTGCCAGATAGGACTGTCAAAGTTGGACACGCCCTCCTCCTTCAGTGCGGGGATATAGGTCTCGACCAGCTTGAAAAATAGCATGGTTGGGGCGATACCAGGCGTGGGGGTGATATACTGTGGCAGGTCCAGGTAGAGCCAGCCCAACAGAAGCGCAACCGTGACAAAGTGTCTCCTGTAGTTGTATTCCCAGATTGGCTGCAGCAGCTGTCCCTCCCAGGCCACATTCTTCAATGGAGCCTCTTGGTCGACTGTCTTGACATTGGCGGCTCTGTGTGCGTACTGAGTGAACAGCAGGGCTCCCTCAGAGGTGAGGAAGCCGGGTTCCTTGGACACTGAGAATCCTAGCGGAACAGAGTTGTAAAAATATGAAGGCGACAGAACCATTGGAAGCGTGTGGAAGATTTTGAGAAGCTCCTTGACGGGCGTGTCACGTGGAACATTGAAACAATAGTCTCGTTCAGAATCGTTGCTCATCCGGATGTATACATCCATGGTCGGGGCATCTTCGAGTGACATGTTGTATGTGAGATGAAATATTAACGTTTTGCTCCTTTTTGGGGGGCACGTTGCGCCGCGCAGGACACCTGCCGTTTATAGAACAACGGATTGGACACGAGAGCAGCGTGGTGGGACAACACCAAAATCTAGACCATACAGAAACCAGCAGAAACCGACAGAAGCAGTCAAAGGCCGGTGTAAAACTGACAGGAGATGCCTCAAAGCTTTGGTACTCTTTGTTTTAACCTTCACACTCTCACCTTCGCCGTTGCTCAGAGAGTATACGCTAATATTCACAATCACGTGACCATATTAAACATTTCTGAATGCAATGCTTCACTACCTCACAGATCAGACTGCCGGTCCAGAAAACAGCCAGTAAAGGTGCACTTAATTCGTTGTGAGTTAGTATTACTTCAGATTCATCACGTCGGTTTGGTGATGTCCCAGCGCGCGTAACATGTATCGTGAGGTTGATCACGAATATTTCACATGAGTCTCCAGCTGTACCATCTGACGCTGCAGAGGCCCACGGCGATTCTGACCTCTGTCGTGGGCAACTTCTCTGGTGGTAAGTCACGTGTGCAGGAGATAATTGCATGTCGCGGGTCTTACCTTGATGTGATTACTGTGGATTCGAGTGTCGGCAAGGTGACTGTGAAGTTATCATACAATTGCTTTGCGATCCTACGGTCGATAGCGGTGTTTCGGACGGCAGGCGCGTCCAAAGATCATTTGCTGGTTTGTTCAGATGCCGGTAAGATCGCTGTCTTGGAGTATCTTCCCGACAAGAATACCTTCAAGCGGATCCATCTCGAGACCTTCGGCAAGACAGGTGTGCGGAGAGTGGTTCCTGGGCAATACATGGCTGTTGATCCCAAGGGTCGTGCTACGTTGATTGCCTCGGTGGAGAAGAATAAGTTGGTGTATGTGTTGAACAGAGACGCTCAGGCCAACATTACAATTTCATCACCATTAGAAGCTCATACGGCACACACACTGGTATATGCCACGGTGGGACTGGACGTTGGCTTTGAGAACCCCATTTTCGCATCGTTGGAAGTCAATTACTCTGAGGACTACGAGAAACGTCTGACATATTACGAGCTTGATCTGGGACTGAATCATGTGATTAGAAAATGGTCGGATAAGGTTGATCCGGATTCCAACATTCTGATACATGTCCCCGGAGGAAACGACGGCCCGTCTGGAGTATTGGTTGGCACCAAGAACTACATTACCTACCGACACATGAACCAGCGGATACTGAGCGTACCAATTCCACGGCGCCATAATCACGCTGACGAAGAGGACCTGACGATTGTGTGTGGCGTAATGCATCGAATGAAAAATAACTTTTTCTTCCTGGTACAATCGAACTTGGGCGATCTGTATCGGGTTGTTTTGTATACGGATGAACAAGACGTCACCAAAGCACTGGAACTCCGGATCAAATACTTTGAGACGATCCCTGTCGCGACTAGTCTCAACATCCTCAAGTCTGGATTTTTGTTTGCTGCGAGTGAATCGGGAAACCATCAGTTCTATCAGTTCACTTTCAACGAAGAGGAGGATGATGAGCTGTCGTCTGCGGATTTCGAGGGCAGTGCCACAGCCCTGCATTTTGATCGGTCAAAGGTGAAGTTCTCGCCTAGCAACCTGCAAAATATCACTCTGGTGGATACCATGAATGCATTGCACCCGCTGATGGGTGCCCAGGTCTCGAACCTGAGCAACGACGACTCGCCGCAGATTTATACCATTTCGGGCCAGGGTCCGCTTTCTACCTTTCGCGCGCTCACGCAAGGTCTGCCAGTGACGGAGCTTGTCGAGTCGCCGCTTCCAGCGGTTCCGCTGGCGCTATGGACAACCAAAATCACAAACTCAAGAGCAGATTTCGACAAGTACATTGTCTTGTCGTTCGCCAACGAGACATTGGTTCTGAGTATAGGCGAGAGTGTCGATGAGGTGAGCGACTCTGGTTTTCTGCTTAGCGTTTCTACCATCGCCGTCCAGCAGATGGGCCAGGACTCTCTGCTGCAGGTGTACGCTCGCGGTATAAAGCATATTCTGGCGGACGGAAGCGTGAACGACTGGTCGCCGCCAGCCGGTACCACTATCCTGGCAGCGACCACAAACAACTACCAGGTAGTGGTCAGCCTGTCCAACCACAAAATCGTCTACTTCGAGATCGATGAGGAGGATGGCCAACTCAATGAATATGAAGATCATGTGATGATTCCGGGCGGCGGCGCAACGTGTTTGTCTATGGGCGACGTTCCATTAGGACGAGTGCGAAGCTCATTTCTGGCCATCGGTTGCGCAGATTCCACCATCCGGGTCCTGTCACTTGAACTAGGCAGCACGCTAGAGCCATTGAGTGTTCAGGCGCTGACGGCACCACCAAGCGATATTCAAATTATGCACATCACTGCCCATGTACTGACACTGCATATTGGTCTTAGTAACGGTGTCTACATCATGTCTGTTCTGGACTCGGTGACTGGCCAGCTTTCCGATACAAGAACACGATTTCTGGGCCCAAAACCGGTCACTTTGTTCACCGCGGCCATGAAATCGGACACGGGCGACGAGGAAGATTCGAAGCAGAGCATCATCGTGGCACTGTCAACAAAGCCGTGGATAGGATATGCCAACAGCCAGTCTTCTACAGCCATCGATTTTGACATTGCCCCGCTCTCATACAACGAGTTGTCCAAGGGCTGGTCGTTTTCGTCTGCCGACTGTCCTTATGGTATCATAGGTGTCGAAGGATCTACTCTGCGAATTTTCACGGTGGACCGTCTCGACAACAAGATTAAGCAGGACAGCATGGACTTGAGCTATACCCCGCGACGAATGGTCAAAAACACATATACTAACTATTTATACGTCATTGGCACGGATAATGGCGTCGGCAAGAGCGTCGAGGCTCTCGAGAACGGCCATTCAGAAAATCTAAACGACGAAAAATCCTACACGCAAACTTACGGGTACCCACGAAAGACCCACGCTTGGGGATCCGTGATAGAGGTCGTCGACCCCATCAACCGAAAAGTGGTGAACAGGATCCAGCTAAAAGACAACGAGGCCGCCTTCAGTTTGGCCATCTGCGGCTTTGCTGGGCAGGAATGTCTTGTGGTTGGAGTCGGAAAAGACCAGAAAATGGACCCCGTCTCGTGCTCCGATTCGTTCATTCATGTGTACCGGTACGCCGACAATGAAGGTAAGGAGCTGGAGCTACTTCACAAGACGTCTGTCGCGCGAGCGCCGCTGGCAATGATTGAGTTTCAGGGACGGCTACTGGCGGGTATCGGCAATGAACTAGTGGTTTTTGAGTTGGGACTGAAACAACTGTTGCGTAAGGGTGCCGAGCGGCTGACGCAGTTCAATGCCATCACGACCCTGAGCACGCAGGGCAACCGTATCGTCGTGGGTGACATGCGAAACTCGTTGTGCTACGTTGTGTACAAACAAAAGACAAACCTCTTCATACCGTTTGTGGACGACATGGCTGCGCGACACACCACGGCGGCGGTCATGCTTGACTACGAGACGACCGCGGCGGGCGACAGGTTTGGCAACCTGTATGTCTTGAGGTGTCCAGAGAAGTTGTCAAAGCTATCTGACGATGATGACTATGGTTTATACACTAGCCAGCCGACCCAAAGTGCCGTGATTCAGACGCCCAATGGCTCTACTGCTCATGCGCATTCAATGGACATTCGAAATAAGCTGGAGCTGCTGAGCCACTTCACTATTCACGATGTTCCCACGTCTTTGCAAAGGACTAGTCTGGTTGTTGGAGGCGCCGAGGTTCTGTTATATACAGGCATTCAGGGAACCATAGGTGCTCTGATCCCATTCACCAGCAAGCAGGATCACAAGTTTTTCAACCAGCTGGAAGGGCTGATGAGGCAGCATCTGCAGGAGATGGTTGGCCGTGAGCACTTGATGTACAGAGGATATTATGCGCCGGTCAAAGCAACGATAGATGGAGATTTGTGCGAAAAGTTTAAATTGTTGGAGCCGAACGTGCAGGAACAGATTGCACAGGAACTGGACCGAACAGTGAACGAGGTGAGTACCACTGAGCTAAGCGAGGTGCACAAAACAATTTTTCTGAGGTTATGCTAACTAAGGTTGAACGGAAAATCACAAACATGCGAGCGCAGAACGTGTTTTAATCAAAAGTGAAAGATGAGAGTCTTTCTATTCATACAGTCATGATATGTAAATTATTTGTGTTAGCTCAACAAACGGCATTTTCCCACGCCTGCTTGCTGCGGGGCCCCCGCTCCGTAATCTTCAATGTGCACATCTCCCTTCCTGTCGACGACGACCAACACCTGGCCTGACGGACTGAACGCAATCGACGCGGCCTCGGCAACCGTTCTGGCGCCGGCAACCTCTGTAGCGACCACAATTTTCCTCTGATCTAGTAGCAGTCCTGGCGCATGCATTACGTACACCAGGCCGCTTCTATCCAAAAACGCAGCAGCATCACCTCGCGGCGACACAGCGACTCTGTGGATGTTGGAGCCCACTTTATCGACACGCATTAGCAACGAAGGCTGTGACACCGACGACTGGGCTAGCGGTGAGGGTGTAGGCGGCGTTGACGGTGATGACGATAGGGTGCTTCCTGTGGCCGTAGCGGAGGCTGGGATTCTCGTGTCTAGGAGAATTGGCGGTGCTGATGGAGCGACCGAGGTAACGGCCATGTATCTGGGGTTTGAAGGAAAGAACTGGACGCTTGTGATTCCTTCGTGCGAGGCCGAGCCTGGCGATGCTGTGGCGGGATTCGACCACTGATTCTTGCCAACCTCCTTCTTTCTCGAAGATTTCATGAGCAGTCGTGGCTCCCGTGGGTGCACGACGGAGATGACCATGAAGCGAGACTCTCTGAGTGTGGAGCACGTCAAAAAAGCACCGTCAAAGGAGAATGCAATTGTGTTGATGGAGTCGTTGTATGGCGTGAGCATTGTCACCGGCGGCGGCGTCGGGCTAGGGACGCCTTGCCCTGTGTTCAGAGCGTGCAGGACAATCATGTGTTGTTGCTGCTGGTTTTGGTCTCGTAGTGCTACTCCGCATGCTATTAGGTTTTCAGTGGGCGAGATTGATATGCTGGTGATTTGATAATGCGAGTGTCGATACCGGTACACTATTCGGCTCCTACCGCCGCTCTCACTATCAAACTCGTAGACTTTAATCAGCCCGTGGCGGCTGGCAACTGCAACATAATTGTTTCCCATGGCCACCAGCGGGTCGTCCCACCACCAGTCTTCCAGTGAGTCTGAAACCTCCTCAGGGGGATCATCGTCGCCCTTGCGCTCATCATTCATCACCAAGACGGGAGCGTCGTTGAAATCGCGGGGGATCTTCCAAACCTGGCACATGTTGTGGCCTACCAATGCGAATTTACGAGTGTCCGGGGATATGCCCGTTGTCCGACCAAGCCTGGACTTTTTCGATCCCGGCCGTTGCAGAAACAGCGATCTCGTCCGCGTGGAGTGCTGGTACTGCTTTCTGTACATGGGGAAGCACTTTTGATAGTTGGTCTCCCGTACTTCAGGGTCGAACATGCCGATGAGCTGGTGCGTTGTGCTTGCTAATTGTTTAGACGTGGGCAGCGATGACGACAGCTGTGCGCTGCCGTACAGCGTGGAGATGGATGGCTGCCCGTGTATCGTGTGGGATGCGGAGTAATAATTTGATCTCTTTGACGAGCTTGTTGGCGAAGATGCGATAGACGATTGCCGCGGTGACATATTGTCTGTTATTGGGATTGAGTGTGCGTTTGAGCTGGCCGAGGACATATCGTAGGAAGCCGATGACGAGGCCGACGAGACTGCTGTGATTGTCTCCATCCAGTCTTTGACCGATGCCGCCTCGCTGTTTCTCCTTCTATCACGGGTAATTGCCGCTGCTGCGCTGTTGAATAGCTGCACCAGGCCTGTCTTCTTGGGCTTGGGATCTTCGTCCTCCTCGAGTCTCAACACCATTTCAAAGTCTATATTCGATTCCGAGGTGTGGCTGAGCGCACTAGCCGGCCGCGAGAGCGGCCCTAGACTGTTATTCCCCGACAGTATGCGATACTGGATTGCTTTCCTGCGGTTGTGGATCTTTTGATTGATGCTTCTGAGAGCAGGCACCGGCCCGACGTAGCTCGATTGTTGTTTGCATATGGCACATTGGTTGGCCTGAATAGCGAGACCTTGCTCATATCTCTGTTGTGAAACGATACACCCGCACGATAGCACCGAATGGTCTTCGCACTGCGCGAGATCCTGTTCCAGCGATGCAAGGAACTCCGACCACTCGTCCAGCCCCGAGAACACCAGCGGCGGCGCCTTGTAGCTGGGGCTCTTGGAGTGCATCGTGTACTCTCTCGCCGGCGATGCGCTGTACAGCATCTTTGGACCGATAGCGGAGCCTAGGGTCTGTAGTGGGAGAGTGTAGTGGTGACAGGTGGCTGGTTATCGCGAATCGCTGTATCTGTGCCTACTCTGCTGGGATAATCGAGTATCTGGGTCATGCCCAACCGAGACGTTTCTTGTCGAGATTAAATATCGGTAAAATTAATAATACAAAATTACCGTGTTAAATGGTGGGAGCGCATGTGTTTGATATAGCGCGCTCAGTGAACACTGCAGAGCGCGGCTGCCGGCACGGTGCAGACTAACTAGCATTAACTTGCGTGCGCTTTTCGTTTTACTACAACTTTGCTACACGTAACTTTTGGCAACGCTGATAAGTTCCAGCTAAAAATTCCGTCTCTTCGCCCAGCCCTTGTTAGCGCTACAATGCTTCCTTGGCGCCTGCATGTATTGTGCAATCCCAGAAGGGCGCTTGCATAGATGAGCTACGGTTGTGGGCGGCGCCGCTGTTATCAGCGGAGACCCGTTCATCCGTCTGACCTTATGACATGTTATCTTACACTCACACCCCCCGCTGAGTCACTCTTTAAGCTTAGCCTTGGTCACGCTATATCTATAGCGTATGTATAACAAGGCATGTCTCTAGCGGGTAAATGCCAAGGCTGGGACTCCGCTGGATCTCCCGCTAAGCTCTGGCCAGCTCTAGAATTACTCGCTTGTTGAAAATGGTCTCGGTCACTATGCCCTGCACGTGATGGGGAAAAACCTTGGAGTACCATACGGGATCGTTCTCGCCATCAAACCACAAGACATTCCCCGCAAATGCGTGCCCGCCAACGTGCGAGCATGTAGCAACCTGTATGCCCTCGGGGTTATTTGCATCGTGCTTCAGCCCGTGTTTGCTCAAGACCTTGTTGAACTCGTCCACCAACAGGGGTGCGATTACTCCGCACCGTTCGTCCCGGCTCCCGTGCCCGCATATCAGAACCATGGGGCTCTTCTTTGCCACTCCATTTATTTCAACATTTCTCGCTCTTTCTAGCCCTAAATGTGCTGATGCAAAGTCCTCTGCGTGGTCCAGAGGAATGTCCGGGAAGAACTTGTTGTCGGGGAAAAGATATGCTGAGTTGCCTTGAGTGTTTGGCAAATCCGTATTCAGAATCAACACTGGCTTGTTGAGCTCCCGCTTCAGCTTCTCCAGTCGGCTCGCTAGACCGTCCACCGAGGCAATCTTGCTCGGCCAGTCAGATGTACCGGTGCAAATCACCAACGTCTTGGCCACGAATGGCGCTGGCGGCACCCGCTTCTTGGGTGCCGGGAATAGACTCATGTCTGGCAAGCAGTGTGTGCAGCCAGTGTCAAACCGCGGCGGAGGGCACACGTCAACCTGGCCATAGCCTTTGTAAGAGTACGTCCTCGTGAATATCCGTAGCCCTCTCATGTCTATCCGCCCTCAAACTCTATACGTCCGAGTGGCAAGTCAGAGCCGCACGGACCGAGCGGCGCAAATAGCCTGTCAAATCATGGAAGCCGGCGGACTGCAATCGGTTATGCGTCGGGTATGGCGAGCATCGCCGGCATCTAGTCTGGACCATCTACAGTACAAGCCGCGCCAGTGGGGTCAGCCAGTCGGTAACACGTTATTTGATTAGGAACGTTTCTGAATAGGCATGGGACCTGTCAGTCCCACTGATGTAAGTCGTTTTGATTTTGCGCATCTCGACGGTTCTTACCGAGAATATGCGACGGAATATTCGACATTGGGTCTGCGCCCAAGCGAGGCTTGGTAACAGCAAAAGCGTTTGGCATCAAGTACACATCTCGAGCTACATGGCCGCTGAAGATGTGGAGATGTTACCGCAGTATCTTACTGATAAATACATAGCAGTAGTAGGTGGTATTAACAAATGTGGTGGTTGGAAACCTTCCTCATCCCATGGCCAAACTGGGCACCTGCGCCGTTTGCAAAGAGAACCCGGCCAACTACAAATGCCCACGATGCTCCTCTGGCTACTGCAAGCTAGATTGTTTCAAGACGCATAAAGAGACTTGCCAGCCAGCAGTCAGAAGCCAGCCCGCGCCAGCCACAACCCCACCAACTACCGATCAGAACGAGATCTATGAAAAAATTCTGAGCGACGAACAAATTCAGTACTATTTGTCCTTCCCCAGTCTCAAGGTGCACCTAGTTGACATATTGAAACTGCTAAACGATGCAGACTATTCAGGAGAGGCGTCTACGGACGGACGACAAGCAGTTGCATTGAAGAAATTACGACACTTACGCGAGGGAGGAGACGAGGAAAATGAGCTCGTCAAAGAATTTGTAAATAGGGTTCTGCATATGTTGGGTATTCAAAGTATGTAATGCTAATTAATGTTTTTCATGACCATGCCTCTAATTTCGTTAAGATAGCTGCGATCGAACGGGCCGTCGCTGAACCAGCCTTTAGTTTTCCGTTGCCAGCGAGCCTCCTCGTGCTCCTGTTTGTAGACAAACTCTGCCGAAATGTCAAACTCGTTGCCGACGGCAAACTCACCGCCCACGACAGAGCCTATCCGTGAAGACATTTGCCGCGACACGTTGGTGGCTACTGACACGTCTAAATCGTCCACTCCTTCAAAAGGATCTTCATCGTCTTCGCGCACATTCACCCACCGCAGCTTATCTGGATCAAACACCATATCGCCAACCACTTGTACTCCACCCTTGTTGGAAATGAAGGCAATAAGGCCAGGCGCCTTGGTATTGATGGTGTCGAACTTCCTCAGGTCAATATCGTTGCCCTCCCAAATGAGCTTGCGAGGGTTAAACTTCATGTCTGCATTGTATCCACGTGCCACTACAGGAGCGACTGGTGGCCCCAACTGTTGAATCAGGCCGAGTCCATGTTTGTCTGTTTTTCTTCGTCGAGTCGTCTTGTCTTTGAGAATGCTTCGTTTCGGCGATTTGAGTGTCTTTACCGGCTTTTCCCTGTACTCATCAAGCGACTTGGTTGTCATCATGTTCTTGGTGATGGTGCCGTAACCGCGTGTCAGTGTGTATGCTCTTTCGTCGTTCGGTTGTAGTTCTGCGAACCCGTCTAATTCTGTGCCGTCGCCGTATACCTTGCCAGTTTTTGCCTTGGAAAATTTCAGCTTGGACGATGTACCGGTGCCGTAAGAAGAGGCCTGTCGCAGCTCCCGTTGGAAGGCCATGTTGGACATGGACTGCACAGCTCGCAGTGTTGATGGCGAAATGACCCGTGTCCGTCGGGGTGAACCTGTAATGTCGTCTAGCTCTCCACTCACCTTACGCTGACTTAGCCGGCCGGCGACATGATGCGATTTGTGCTGAGATGAAGGCCCTCCGGGTAGAAACGGTGGATTTGATAGAATGTCTGGTGATCCGGGTGGCGTCAGGTTACGCGTTGCCCGCTTCGGTATGCTAAGTGTCTGGTTCAATGCTGGCATGGACTGTTTTGATTTCAGCCGGCTGCCCTTGTCTGACGTTCTTCTCATGGGCTGGAAACTGACACTAGACTGGATCGGTCGTGGTTTGACGTCGCTCTTCAACATCATGTAGCTCTTCTTCCGCTTGGCCTCGCCATTCCGTTTGACCACAATGTTTCTGTGTACGGTGCTTATCTGGTTTTGATAGTGTTCCATGAGATTGTCATCCAGCTCGATGCCTTCAAAGAAGTCGTCCTGATTCTCTTCTGGTTCTAAATGCCCTGAGCCGTTGCTTCTGACTGTGTCATACTTCTTCCCCCTTAACATTTCCTCCTCCCGCTCCGCCATGAGCCGGGCTTCCTTCTGCTTCGCGTCTAGAACAGATTTCAGGTCAATCTGGCCCTCGGGCATCTGAAGACCTTCCAAAAAGTCCTCAGAGTCCTCGTCAAACGTGGTAGAGTTGGATGCCGAAAATACAGAGCTCGACTCCGATAGCCGCGAAGCGGTGCGCTCGTCCCCCCAGGACTCTGTCAGCAAATCGTCATCAGGGGCCGCCTGGGCCAGCTTGAAGTTCAATTGCCCTGGCTGGCTGGCAATCTCGAAGCCGTCCTCAAATTCTTCCTCGTCCATCACCTGACCGCGTGGTCGGGGGTTGTTGTTAGGAGTATGTCTCCCTGCGAGTAACGTTATGCTCCCAGCTCCCCCTCCTTTTTTCTTTACTCGTATAGTGTCATGTGTGTTTGCTGCGTTAGTATGTGCACCTTGCACCTTGCACCGTGCCTAGTGCACATGTCTAGCTTTCCGTCCAGGCTACCCCTTATAGGCGGTTACCGCATAGCATCGGCCAACGGGTTCGTGGTACCGTCACAATCATTATCACAACCAAGCCGGTAGGCCAAGCAGGCGGTGTGTATTTAGATCCTGTACTCTTTACCGCTCCCATTGGCGCCTGCCCTGAGTTGCCCGCCTGTGTCACATAGGATAACGCCAACATGGCACTAATTTGGTCTCATCACCACGGAAACTTACTTATCGTCATGTCCCCCAATTTATCATCCAAATCTTCTTCGCTGTATTGCCTCAGCCTGTCCGCCTGGCTGCTCATACTGGCTACACTCGCCCTGGGGTCTCTGCTCGCGTGTGACGAAACCGAGGAGAGAAGGTCCACGTCGGGGTCCACGTCAAAATCCGCGTCCCAGCTCTCTACCGCCTTGATGGCCCGTGCCGCGGCCAGCGAGCTCATGTCTTGTCCCCGTGGCAGCGTCCAGTCACGTTATATACGCCGGCGGCGGGTCGCGATATTATGTGGGTCGAATATGAATGGCGTGGCGCGCGACAACAATACTCATTGTCACCAGGAATGGAGTGGGCAGATTAGCGTACGGAGTGAGCACTATCTCAAAATCTTTATACATGAAAATGGCTAAAGCTATGAATTCCTGAGATTCAGCGGAACCATCACGAGGCGGTCACCTGTCTGGCATAGCTGTAAACAAATAGCCGAGCTGGTGGGTAACAGGCCTAACCCTAGAAAAGATTTGAGCCGCACCGAAAAAATGTCGATAAAATTGATAGCGATAGGATCTAACGGGAACTAAATTTGTGTAGAATGTCAGAAATCAAGGAAGAACCAGTGGATTCCACATTGGCCGAACCCAAGGAGAAGCTGTCCAAGAAGCAAAAGAAGGCTCAGCAGTTTCGAAAAGACAAGAAGGAAAAGGAACCAAAAGAGGCCAAAGAGGACAAACCAAAGAAACGAAAAGCCGATGACGATAAGGAACCCAAAGAATCAAAACCAAAGAAGCAGAAGGTGGACAAGAAGCCCAGCAAGTTCATTTGCTTCGTGGGTAATCTTCCATACGACTGTGACGTGAAGCAGATTGAAGAACATTTCAAAGCTGCGGCTCCATTGAGTGTACGACCAAGGAAAGGATTCGCATTTGTGGAGATTGAGGGAGCCGATGCTTCTAGAAGAATGAATGTGGCTCTAAGAATGCACCATTCATTGTTCAAGAACCGAAAGATCAACGTGGAACTTACAGCCGGTGGTGGAGGAAATTCTGATAATCGAAGAAAGAAGTTGAACCAGAAGAATGAGAAACTGAGGCAAGAACAGCAGGAAAGGCAAGAGAAGGAGCAGGAAGAGCGAGAAGAGAAGGAACGAGCGAAGGAGAAGGAGGCAAAGAAATTAAGGAAGGAAGCTGATAAAAAGGCTAAGCAGGAGACTAAAGAGCTTGCCACAGGAATGCATCCATCGCGGCTGGCAAAGATTTCTAGGTAGCAGATCTACCGCGCAATGACAGGGATGAGTATTCGTTAACCATTTATTAACACATCTAGTCTAAGTGTGCTTGAGTGTAAGTAGCCACCGGTGGGGCGGGTTGGGGTCCAGTACCTGCTTGCTTCGCTTCTCGCTTAGCTCACAAGGCTGATGCAGATTAGTATACAAATCAATTAATGACGCACTTCTTTGCCTTTTTCTTTGGCTGCTTTGGTGAGAGGACTGCGTGGATGGCCTCATCAAAGACAGTCTTGAGACCGTTTTGGGTCAGCGCAGAGCACTCGAGGTACTTGACGGCATTAATTTCTTTGGCGCACTGCAGGCCCTGGGCGTAGGTGATTGGCTGTTGTCTTCGTTCTCGGAGTTTCTCGAGAGTTTCTCGGTCTTCTCGCAAATCCAGCTTGGTGCCCACCAGTATTATAGGAGTGTTTGGCGCGTGGTGAGTAATTTCTGGGTACCATTTGGTCTTGACGTTCTCGAAAGAGCTTGGTCCAACCAGGGAGAAGCAGATCAGGAAAACACCAGTCTGGGGGTAGGATAGTGGTCGCAATCTGTCGTAATCTTCCTGTCCAGCGGTATCCCAGAGACCTAGGTTGATTGGTCGGTTGTCAACCATGACATTTGCGGAGTAGTTGTCAAAGCTATGTTAGATTCTGTGCCATTCTGAGCGAAGCGAAGAATGTCGAGTGAATGGGTCCAAGGTATGAAGTGACAAGAACACGGATAAACATCTCGGTCACCTTTGTCGATTTCCCCAAATTTCTTTACAATATTCCACCCGTCGCTGTCTCCCTCTACCCCGCGACCGGACAAACTCGCCGGCTCTCATCACGGTGCCCCTCCTGTGCCTCCCCCCACTGTCGCGTCACCCGTTATCATATCTGATCACCAGGCTGTACCGCTTCCGTTCTTGCTGATTATGCATGTTTGTCGCTGTCCTATTTCGCTCTTTTGCATATTGTCAATTTTTCTGGTCGCGTTTTGTGTTCGATCTATATATCAATCGTCGCCAGATCGCTTGTTTTGTTGCTCATTCACTTCTCGTACTCGCTCGTCACACTTGTTTGCACTTGTTTGCACTTGTTTGCACTTATTCAAAACACCAATATCGCTCACCGCGTTCGCCCGTTCGCTTGCACTCACACTGTAGGAATGTACTCGCCAGGAAAAGCATTGGTCGTGTAGGAAATCAGCATACACGTCTTGCCGACGGCACTATGTTAACATCAACCCAAAAATAGAATCAAACTCACCCATCACCGGTAACCACGCATTTGATGCTCTGCATCTTGTCGAGTTGTTTTGGTGGAAAAGGGGACCACACCGCTCCTTTTATTGTCCCAGCTTACCCGGTGACGGAGTTTCAGGTTAGGGACCTCACCACGGCACTCACACCACATACAGCTTGCCCGGTGAGAAAAATCCGGCATAACTACTACGCTGGGCCCTACTCATTGTGTGTGTATTTCTAATGTGTGCTTATCATTTCCTCGTCCGCCATCTCGGCGACTACAGAACCTTGACCGTACAGAAAACTCACGGCGACCCCGTACTAGGCACTCGCATACATACACGGCCATATGTACAGCTCGTATAATCTTGTCGTATCTCTAACTTACAGTGTAACTTGCAAAGCTGTTCTATACAGTAAATCTGTGCATTGAGTATCACGTTTCTATAGTTGTTCTTCAATCATAGCTCTAAGGGGCCGGCACCCCAGAACCTTGTTGCATTGCAAGGAATCTTATCAGTTTATCCAAACTCAAGGAAATAACACTAGTCAATCTATTGCTGTTTAGACGTTTATTCCAAGTACTCTAAAACAAAATGTTACTTCACACAAATCGACCTAGAACTATTCAATAAACACACTCCATAAATCTACATGCAAGTCATCGAAACATCAACACGCCACCTGACGGGGCACAACCATCTCTTACGTAACCAAAACCCTTCCCCTGAAACCCTGTCCGGGTGAAATATCAAATGTGATTCACAATGTGCAAATCCCAGCCTGCTGTAATGGGATGTACAGGTGCTGGTATGCACGGCGAGCCCCTGAATCTCAAAGAAAGTGCGCCACATAACCGGTCAATCCAGCGTAAAAGGTAATTCTCCTTTAAACAACTTGGGTTAAGCCCACTTAAAATTCATACGCCAATTGCTGTCCTGTAAAGTAAATTTGAGTTATTCAACTCTGGAGACCACGTGATCCGGTCACGTGACAATGTCTAAGGTTTAATTAATTAAAATGTCTCTCCGTCCAAGGCGGTTAGCCATGTTAGCTAATCTCTCGCCCAGTCTATCTAATCGCCAATCAAATCTTATAGCAAGCGAGTGTCGATGACGTCAGATATTCGGTGGCTTGTTGTATGGTGATCGCCAAACCGGTATGGAGATCTAGTTATAACCACGGTTACGTGGGCTGCTGGCCTTACACTATATATACCTTTTTGAGTGGATAAGTTTAGCATTTCGATGGTCAAGCAAATGCTAAAACTCGACCCCGCTGTCGCCCACCAAAACTTATGTCAGGGCAAAACTGGGGAAGCAACATGCGCCCATAAAATTCACCTGCACTGGCTGGGTACCTGCTAAATATAGACAGTCGCAGATTATGACTCTCTTCCATCAGTTACCCTGTCAAGACACGTGATCTGTCATTCAGCCTTGCCGAGAATTACCCTGATGAGTCCGTGCTCACGCCTGACTGTTGACGCCTAGCTGTCAACGGTCAGGTACACTCACGTGGCTATACCGGCTATGCTGTCTATAGATAGGCTAGCAGTCACACGTGACTTTGATTATGCGCGCTAAGAATTGATGATCCGTGGATCTCATCTCATTGCTAGTTTCACAGTTCGCTATTCAAGCCAGGTCGCACCGTAACTTTTTCTAGATTGTGTAAAACGTTGCCCCAGCAACTATTGACGTCCAGTCCCTGCTCGAGTGGGTGACGATAAGACGCGGTCGCGACATCCCAACACATCAACATCACCTTACTACACATGTCACAACCTGAGGCCTCGCCACAGTCGAGGGTTGTTAGCGGCGCTAGTGCCGCTGAGGTGCCTAATGAGACGCTCCAGGCAGCATCGTCAGTACACCTTATGGACGACCCCAAACTTAAGGAAGCCATGCTGTCTGACGTTGGCGTGGACTCATTGTTAGCCCGACTCAAGCAGAGTATAGTCAGCGCTAAGGAATTCGCCACGTACGTCAAGAAGAAGGCACAACTGGAAGCGGAGCACCACGCGGCTGTCAAGAAGCTGTCACGCAATACTCGCGACTACCTGAAGCGGCCCGAGGGCCGGCAAGGCACGTTTGCTAAGCAATTCGACGAGATTATCAAGCTCAATGAGAAGACCAGCGACGTTGCCAGTTCCTATGTTGCTGCACTTCATATTATGCACGACGAGCTCGCAGAAATGGCCAAAGCTATTGAAAAATCGCGAAAGACGACTAAAGAGTCCAGTCAGCGGAATGAGAGGAACGTTCTGGAGGCCGAGCAGGCGGCGGAGAAGGCAAAAAAGCGTTACGATGACCTTTGTGAGGAGTTGGAGCGGGTTCGAACAGGTGATCCTACAAAGAAGGCCTTCAGCTTCAAGCAGAAGCAGGGCGCCCAGCACGAGGAGGAGCTCACACGAAAAATCAACACAGCGGACGACGACTACAAGCACAAGGTCGACAATATGCAACGCCTTCGAAAGGAGCTGGTCACCAAACTGCGGCCGGTTTCTGTCAAGGAACTCAAGGAACTCACTCTCGAGTGTGACTCGGGCATGAGCCTCCAGCTGTGTAAGTACGCCAATCTCAGCGAGACCCTCGCACTCAATGCAGGCTTTATTGTCTGTCCTATCAAACCAGCAGGCTCCACAACCTCGCCGCTGTCCATGCGAGAGCTGGCAGCCAAGGTCGATAACGAACTGGACTTTTACAACACCATCGTCTCCGTCAAGACTACAAAGAGACTCAACAGAAAGCAGGTCTCCTACAACCAGCACCCGTCGCTGGTGTCTGCTTATCCAAAGGCGGCGGCGGCGGCCGTCAAGCCAATGCAGGCACAAACGGTGGCTCCGGCTCCTCCTCGACAAAACTCAACATCATCGACCGGTCCTCCAGTCGTACCACATGCTACATCCGTCGCCGCTAGACAACAGCAATCCACGCTAACTCCTACAATCTCTCAGGCATCCACAAATAGCCCCCTCACCACCATCCCCACTACTCAGTCGGTGACTTCGCCGACTGTTCCTCAATCGCCACCTGCCCAATACCCTCCTGGCACAAATAAAACCTACATGCCCGTCTATGGCAGCCCGCTTGACGAGCTGCTCGAATACGAAGACAGCACCGTGCCACGTGTAGTGGTTCAGTGTGTTCAAGCGATTGACCAGTTCGGTAAAGAAGTCGAGGGAATCTATCGAACAACCGGTAACGTTCAACAAACAAACGAAATTCGACGACTTTTTGACACAAACGCCGCGGCAGTAGACCTCTTGCATCCGTCGCAATCTTTGACGGACATTCACAGTGTGGCTAGTGCCCTCAAGCTCTACTTCCGGGAACTGCCAGACCCTCTCTTGTGCAGAGAGTATTATGGTGACTTTATCAAGGCAGGAAGGCTTGAAAACGAAATCGAGCGAAGGGACGCTGTCCACGCAACAGTCAACCAACTACCAGACCCCAACTATACGACACTGCGCTATCTTGTCTTCCATCTCTACGCCATACAGTCGCGAGAGGCAAGCAACCGTATGTCAGTAACAAACCTTGGAACTATCTGGGGTCCCACGCTCATGGGTTCAGACAATGGCAATGTCGGCGACATGGCCGTCATGGCCCAGGTCATCAGCACTATCATCTACAACGCTTACGTTATGTTTGATGTCGATTAATGCAATAAATAGTCTTATATGTATTTATAAGACTTTTCGTCCAATCTTTCCAAAAAGTCTTTCTCCAGAAGCTTTTCTATGCTGTTTTTGATGTCGGCAACGGCCAGCGTCCCCAGTCGAGCTGTCTGCTCTAGGACGTGCTGTATGAGTTCATCATGCTCAAGTTTTTTGTGTGTCTTCATTATGCGGACGATAGCAGCCTGTATCTCCATCGAACGATCGCGAATGACCTGCTTCTTGATTTGACGTCGCACGGCCTCGCCCTCTCCTGACCGCATAGGCACTTGTGCCAGCTTAATCTTGTCACCCTTCTCCTTTAGGTTGAGGTTGACGGTAAATGAATCTGTTGGCAGAACCGTGTCACTGACGGGATTCTTGGTCAGAATTTTAACTTTTGAACACGCAAGTGACTGTAAAGTTCGCTTCAAAAGGCCGCTGTCCGTGATTCCTGTTGTCTCCTGAAGTTCGCTAAATGTGAGTGTCTCTGCTATGTTGCTCTGTTGAAAAGCGTTGAATTGTAACAAGACCACTGCTTGCAGGAAAGAAACGACCAACTCTTTATCGCCGTTTGGCAGGGATGCTTGTAACACACAGTTTCCAAGAAAATGTTTCCAAGTGAGCTTCCGTTTGTGGTAAGTCTTTCCATAGAACTCCTCATACTTGGTAATGATCTTCTGCAGGCTAGCGGGCACAGTTATCGCAACGTCGGGGTATGTAGGCCAGTGTCCGTTTGTCAAAACATTGGCATGGAATTGAACGTTGCGCAATCTCAACTTAGCTTTTCTCATGTTCTCTTCTGAGAGAGTCATATCACGTAGCATTGTTTCCAGGTTGTTTCCAAACTGAGCGCCGCACTCTCTCCGCGTCAGTTTAATGACTTGCTCCTCCAAATTTGAGTTGCGGCTCTTGCCGTGAAGTAGCCTCTTGGCGAGATCCCGTTTGTAGAAAGTCTCAAAAACTTCCCTCTCGTTGACGCTTCTGAAAGCCGTGAATGCTGCATGCAAAAAATCGCAGCATTGCTGCTCCTCGAATTCGCTCATTGGTGATCGCATAAGGCCGTCTGTGAACTTGGCCAGCTTCTCCCACAAAAGTTGCGGGCGGTTCTCTCTGTTGAAAGCCTTTGAGAAACTCGTCTTGAGCACGTCACGAAACGATTTGTCAATCAGGGAATCAAAGGTCGCCGAAACACCAGACATTGTGCGCCAGAAAGTCAGCAGCTCAACAATCAGCTTATGCGTACCCGATATGGATGTCCTGGCGTTCATAAATCTAAAGGCTGCATCATCGTTCACAAAGTTCTTCGCTGTCTCAAACACGCCGTCAATCACCTTAGCCGTTCGATCAATAAGGTATGCACCCCATGCCTGTCGAAGCTCCTCCAAAAACCCTACCTCCTCTGCGAGCCGTTTAAGCCTAAATAAATTCTCAGTGTCGAGCGCATCGACAAACACGTCAAGTCCCTGACACAACAGGTGCTCGTCAGGCCGAACCATATACTCCTGCACGACGCTGATCACCTTTGACGCCTCGCTGTCTTCCAAAGCTAGAAAATGTAGCAGCGACTTTTCTGTGTTGACTTGACTCCAAACCTGCTGTAGACGTGCTTTGGGATCAGTGGGCTTCTCAATCTGTTGACAGAACGTCTTTGCCGACTCCAGTATCCGTTGCAAGTACGCCTCTAGGTCTGGCTTAGAGCTTCTTATTGATCGCATGAAACGTTCTGAATGTTGTGTGGTTTCTCCTCCAATCTGTCCCAGCCTGCCTTGTGTCAGTGAAGTTTCAAAGTTCTGAATGAGCATAGCTTTGATTTCGTCAGAGTTGAGGATGTACCTCGAAAACAGGTCCGTACATGTATCCAGGATCGGCTTCTTCTTCTTTTCCTGCAGTAGGTAGCTCCTGTCGAGGTACAGCAGGATATTCTGTATCGACTTCACCTTGTTGGTCCACTCGTCCAGTGCATCGCAAACTACAGGCATGAATCCTGACGGGCCATTGCGCGAGCTTTTCTCTAGTGTTGGCTGTATAACGTGCTTCACATAGCTCTTGAGCTTCTCGCTGCATGTGTCCCATAGGGCGGCGGCCTTGCCATTTCGACAAAGATTTTCTGCGCCTCGATACAGCTCCTCCTGCGAAAAATTAGCCTTCTCGCCTTGTAGTATCGTCTCCACGGCGATTGCGAGCTTGTCGTGAGTGTCACTGTAGTAGCGCTCGGATTTGGAGGGGTCGACCGTTCGCTTGACAGCACCCTTGATCACTAGCTTCCGACTGTTTCTGGTGAAAATAGGGTTAGTGGAGATAGACTGTGCCTTGATGTTGAGATCAGCGCCAGGGAAGCGAGGCATCGTATGGCGCTTAACATCCTCAGGCTTGTCGGCTGCCCTGAACATGGCTGTGATCTTGGGCTGGTCTGTGACCTTAGATTTGTGCCGTTTAGCGGGATTCAACGGTTCTTCGCTTTCACGACGAGGCATCACGTGTAATCACGTGGCGAAATCTGGTAAGTGCCAGTCTATACAGATCAGCCCAGGCTATCCAACTTTATCAGTGGTTGAGCCGCAAGGTGGGAGCGCGACAATCTCTGACCACACGATCATCTCACAGGAATCGGAGCTATTTCGCGCCCAATTTGCTGAGCCTCTTTCTTCATAGCAGATTCGCGCCTAATTGAATCTCATGAGTGTTATACAAAGGGTGGATACCCGTGATCAACACTGACTTTAATCCCTGCGGACTTAAAGCCGGTTGCCTCTTTTAGGTTAGAGTGCAAATGTGACTGTGACAGCCCTGAAATCGCAAGACCTTAGGATAACTCCTCTGTGTGCCCATGAGTTGAATATGAACGGCAATACTCCGCGTGAAATACTGGGGTCGACTGTATAACATGCGCTATGCCAAGTGTACGCTCTGGAGCCGATAGGGTTTGGGATCCAGTTCTTCGACTGAGTAATATATATAAGGAAGTCGTGAGAGGATGTTGTGTGGATGAATGATTTTGGTGGTATTTGCCTTTCAACTGTGATCCACGAATCGGCCTGGGCCAGCAGTTGGCATAGACTGAGACCTCTTATCTTCTGCTCGATTTTGTCAGTTACTTGTACTTGTTTGAAGATTCCAAGCCGTCGCATGAGCTAGAAAGAAAAGAACCTGTTGCGCAGGTGACTTGAAGTACAGAGGTGGCCGGACGTATTCCATTCGAGTTTACTTACTCGTGTGAGCGTATAGCTCGATCCACTTTAACATTAAATTATTATAGCCTCTCCGTACGGTAATTTATTCGCACTGGCTTTCTTGGAGCTGGGTACTATCTAAATGGTGGAGTCAAAAATACTAAACATGTTTTGTGGGCTAGTTGACTAGTTTCCAGCCGTAATCGACTTATGTACACGCATGGCCGGCACCGCTTTTGCGTTCTGATTCAGACACCTAAGAAACCCGACTGCTCACATATCTGGTCCGACCAATTGACAGCTTCAAGCACGGAATCCCGAAGACGTATTAATTGCATGTTGTCATTGACTGAGACACCGGCCAGAATTCTTGTATATCGCGGGGTCGATCACGTTTGGATCATTCAACGATTCTTCCATTCGTCCGGCCTGGCCTCACCTCGCATGCAAAAAACGCAGGAGGAACCCCGACTATTGTCCAGTGCCCGGAACTATTGTTCCGGCGGCGCTCGGGGAAAGTCTGCTGAATTCTCTGGCTACAAGCTAGCTTGAGTGTCCACGAGCCGCAGAATATCGATCACTGCAAACCGTTAGACGCCGCATATCACCGTTAGGCTATAATTAAACAACACCCAACCCCGCGTAAACCCATTAGTCTCATCTGAACCACCCCGCATCTATCGCGCCGTCCCTTGCATATTGTGGAGGTCGGAAGCTCGGATCGGTGTCCCGGCCATCACCAACTCAACATTGCCAATAGGACGAGCGGAAAGAATGACCATGAGCCGAACACTGCGTATAAAGAGACGAACAATCTGCCTGTTATCACCAAATAATGTCTGATCCCTACGCTAACGTCCCCTACTACGTCCAGGACTTTGTGGACAATGAGAACGCATTCCCGTTCCACAAGTCTGTGAGCGCCCTTTGGACTGAGAAGTGGAAAGACGCTGCATATGATGCCCTGTACCCTTTCGGTGATGGTAACGGCGCAGACTTTGAGAAGGTCTTTGACCAGCTGATCAAACTCAGCGGAGACAACACCTCTTACTTGTATGATCCAGACAAGTATGCTGCCCCGTTTCTGCCTGTTGGACTGGATCTGTACAATCAGGCACAGGCAGCCGAAAGGAAGGGAAACAAAACCGCGGCGCTTGACCTGTACCTGCGATCTGGTGCTGTGTACCGAATGGCCCGGTACCCTATCCCACGGTCCCCGCTTGGACAAAAGGCATGGCAGTTGGGCCTACAGTCTTATCTGAAAGCTGCTCCGTATATGGGCACAACCCAGGTATCCATTCCTTTCACCCACGCCAACGCTACAGCTGGCGAGGCCGCGAGCAGTGTCATCAATGCGATGCTGCGATTTCCAACCAACTCTCAGAAACCAGCAACTGGCTGGCCGCTCACTATGATCATCTGTGGTCTTGATGCTTTCCGAATTGACCAGTCTGCCGCCCCATCCGGCGTCCTTTACAATCACCTGAATTATGGACAGGCAGTTCTGGTGCTCGACATCCCAGGCACTGCAGATAGCCCTGCCGCGAAGAATGACCCACAGTCACCGGACCGTCTCTGGTCTAGCGTTCTCGACTGGATCGACGCCAACGCAGCCACTTATGGCTTCGACACTAACCGAATTGTCGCACGAGGAATTAGCACAGGCGGCTACTACGCCATTCGAATTGCCCACACTCATGCCGACCGACTGCTAGGAGTGGTTGCCCAAGGAGGTGCCTCGCACCATTTTTTGGACGAAGAGTGGATGAGAGCCTGGGACCACATGGAATATCCTTTCGCAGCGGCGGCGGCGTTCTCATACAAGTTTGGCTTCAACTCTCTTGATGCATTCATTGAGAGCAACCCACAGCCTCGATTCAGTCTAGTCGATAGCGGAATTCTCGCAAAGAACTCCACAAACCTTCTGTTGGTGAACGGCTTGCAGGACAGTATCTTCCCCATCGAAGACAACTTGCTGGTGCTGGACTACGGTGGACCAAAGGACGCCCGATTCATTCCTGGTGTAGGCCACATGGGTGATCCTCAGGCAGAACCGATCTTGCGAGACTGGGTTGTCAACCTTCTAGCACTCTCCTTGAAGACTGTCGGAACAGCCCTTCAGAATCTGACTCTTTCTTAATATTTTCCATAATTTCTTGCACAGGATGTTTTTTCGCCAGTGTCTATATTGTTGAGTTGCCATTGATTATATTCTATTCATTATCAGGTGGTGTCTAAGGGCCTGACGCGGCCGACGCGCGCTTGGACTTGTAGGTGTCACCAGACCGCTTAGGGCAAAGGAAGCAGCTAACATCAACTGCGGTAAAAATCACCACTAAATGTTTCCGGCGCCGGAAATATCTACCAGACGTAGTCGCGTCTCTCAATGTCAATTTAAAATACATATATTACCAGGCTTGAATCAGCAGTGCTGACTTACAATTGGACCAGTAAAATCATTTTTGAGTGTGACATCACGATTAGTATATACATATAGCATAAGTAAGTCGTTTTAAGTTTTTTAGGGCATTACATAATCTTGCGGAAATCCGATTGTTGATTTCAGCGCGATTAGTCGAACAGACCCATACCCATGTCACCGTCGGACTCTTCCTCCTCCTTCTCTTCCTCGACCTCAGCGGCGGCGGCAGCACCACCAGCGGCAGCGGCACCGCCGGCGGCTGGAGCAGCACCACCAGATGGGACGGAAGCAAGCTTCTCGGAACCAGCGGCGATCAGCTCGTTGATGTCCTTGCCCTCAAGCTCCTTAAGCAGGGTGGAGAGTCGCTCCTCGTCGGCCTCAATGCCAACAGCGGACAGAACCTTCTTGATGTCGGCAGCGGATGGGGCGGTGTTACCACCGGCGGTCAGGAGCAGGTAAGCGGCGAGGTACTTCACTATTGTTAGTTTGTTCACAGCAACGGACTAGACAAATTCTGAAGAAAATTGTCAACGGCGACAAAAACAACGTCGACAGCGACAATATCAACAGCGAACAATGTGGATTGTTTGTTCATTGTTTCTCCAGTGTCAACCAAGTACCCTTCGTCTTGGAATCAGGGAAGGGCTCGGGCACCAAGGACTCACTTTTTGTTGTGAATAATCAAGTTTAAGCAGAAGCGGACTATTCCTTGAAGAAGATAATAGTGTGAAAGAATTTAGAGTGGGTGGTGGGCCTAGGGCTGAGCCCTAGCACGTCCCAAGCGTTTTCCAGCCTTGTACTCCCAACCACCAACGCGTGTTCCCCGTGCCCACACCTTCACGCGTAGTACATTTGAGCACCGTCCCAGCGCGCACGCACTCACAGTATCTCAGCCCAGCTCAGAATTCCATCACCAACAACACACAACATGTCCGACGAGGTCCAGGAAACCGGAAGAAAGCGATCATTCAAGAAGTTCTCCTACCGAGGAGTCGACCTGAAGGACCTCCTCGCCCTCTCCAACGAGGAGTTCGCCGACATTGTCCACGCCCGAATTCGACGAAAGTTCCAGCGAGGAATCCGAGGTAAGCCAAAGCGACTGATTCAGAAGCTGAACGCTGCTAAGGCCGCTGCCCAGCCAAACGAGCGACCAGCCGTCGTCAAGACCCACCTCCGAAACATGGTCATCCTCCCAGAGATGATTGGCTCCGTCATCGGCATCTACAACGGTAAGGTCTTCAACCAGGTTGAGATCCGACCAGAGATGGTTGGCCACTACCTTGGTGAGTTCTCCATCACCTACCGACCAGTCGGCCACAAGCGACCAGGTGTTGGTGCTACCAACTCTTCCCGATTCATTCCTCTGAAATAAACAACCAACAAGAGTGGTTGCTCATGGGAATATGGGAAACAACCGCCGCCCCATGGTACGGATTATGGGGTACGCAAAAAGTCATTGTGTATTTTTATACATAATAATTTATCACGAACTGTTAATCGATTGATCGGAGCAGCGAGCGGAACTAGGGAGGCGAGCTGTTTTGTAGCTTTACGACTTGTGTTGACATGTACGGCTTTTTTTTCTCAGAAACGATTTGTTATTGGTGTACGGCTGCTCAAGATCTCAACAATATGCTGTTATTGCGTTAGCTTCAAGGGGAAACTCTAGGTGGGCGATATTGGCCCAACCCTTGTTAGGTTAACGGATGTTACCCTACAGTTTAACGTGTCTAGGTGTGAGCCTGGCACGGAACGTCTCTGAGAATAGATAAGTTAAGGAAGGATATGGAAAGGGTGAAAACCCTGCTATGGGAAGGTGAGGTTACCCGGCCTTCCTGGCATAACTAGGAGGCTGGGTGACCTGTTCTGATGAGAGCTTGGGTTACCCGGCTGTCCGCTCCAACACCCTAAAATCACGTGACATGATCATTTCTGAAGCGTCTGCCAACGGTTAACTGCTATGCCCTACTAATAATGAAATCATAAATTAATGCCTAAGGCTATGCGCTAAACGTAAATCGTATCATAAATGCTATGTTAGTCGGACCCAGCCATTGAATACTCACCTTGCTCTGAGAGCAAATGCTTTTCAGCCCAAGTTTTAGAAGGGCGTGTATGCGGAGGATGGTTAGGAGTGTCCCAGTACTTGCTGGTAGAGGAGATCTATGTTAGCAAGGCCCACTTCTCGTCATAACCATTCGCTATGCTCATGGTGTACTCACCAAAGTCGTGTGCCACAGACTGCAACACTGTGATAACAACCTGATGCGTCATGGCCGGGAACCGCTGCCGATGCAACCCGATCCATTCAATTGGCGGTGTAGCCTCTCCCATTTCTCGCAACTGCGGAGTATCGATAATGGGCGGCTCCAGGGGTATATAAGTGTACTTGTCTTCCAGCTTCTTGTCGACTAGCTTGGAAGGACCGGGCTTCTCGTCTGCTGCTTTCTCTTCTTGTGAAACGATCGCCTCGGCAATATTTTCTGGCTCCAGTTTGATGTTCTGCCTGATCCTGTAGGTATGCCTCCTTCCATCGAACGCCCTCACGTGTGCTGTCCACATATCGCGTATGAAATTGACACTGCCAAGATTCCAGCCCACGTCGACTCGTCCGCTGAAGGAGCTTTCAAATGTGTACTCCACAACAGACTGGCCCAACTTCTGGCTGGTGAACATGACAACCCGGCAAGCTGGTGCACGTATAATGACACCTCCCTTGGCTGACTTGCCCACCAGGGCGACAATTGCAGCCACGTCCATGGCGTTGATTGCGTCTTCCTCCACTGTCTGCTTCATGTTAGTGAGCAGTACTGAAAAGTTGGTCAGCTTCATGTCGAGGTATGACTTGACAGCAGAGTCTCGCATTTCTTGCATGTACCGTGCAGCCACACCGTCAACGCTGAAGACGAGCACAGTAGAATCGGACATTCGGTCTGGGAACACGAACAGGTTGAGCGTGTTGATTCTCAGGTCGATAACTGTTCGCAGCTTTGAAATGAAGCTCGATAAGGTCGGGTCCTGCTGGTCCTTTCCGATGGCCATTTTCGACATTCGCTTAAGGCGCGCCGACGAATCCATGAGAATCGCCTCGTACGACGCCTTGCTCTCGGCCTTCAGTTTTAGAATCGTGTAGTATAAGTCCAGAACGTTTGCAGCGGCCAAATTTGTGCAGTAGATGTTGGCACTATCGCACTCACCAACAATGAGCAATCTGTCTTCGAGCTGATTCTTCTGCTGGTTAAACATGCTGAGGTTGAGCTTCTTAATGGACGCCACGGCAAACATGTGGTAATCCCACGACGCTTTAGTTTCGAGCGACTCCATCATCATGAGAACCTGCACCAGCGGCACATTGAAGTCACGCGTGGACTCCTTTCGCCACATGATGCCTGACCGAGCACACAACTTTCGTAAGCTGAACACACAGCCAAACCGACCTTCAGAGGTCAATGTAAACTCGTCCAGGTTCATCATCAGGTTCTGCTCCCAGTGAGAAGACTTCTGCGACGAGAGCCAGAATCGGTCTAAGCCAAACAGAATCTTACCGATAGACTGGCCCATATCGACGACCCCGTGGACATTCACGATGCTTACGTCGATTGTCCATGGGATGGCCAGTGTTGTGGTAGCTCGATGGTACCGAGCCACAACGGGATCGTCGTCGGTCTTGTCCCACGCACCTTCGCTAACCTCCAGTGGAAGCTGAAGGTAGCCTTGCGGAGCGAGTGAGGGGCTCTGAGGAGCAGTTGAAAAGGAGTGGAGCTCACTGCTTGGCTTCCAAATGTCCAAAAACAGCTGCAGGTCTTGCATCTGCTTCAAGTTCACATCCAGCGCGAAGCCGTCGATCTTTGTAGAGACCATGACCGGGTGGTCGGTAGCGCGTTGATGGCTCTTCTTGACCGCAAACGCCAGAATGTCGTCCACAGCGACGTATCCGCTGACCTCTCGAGAGTAGATGTGCTGCAGAGAGGCTCGGAAGTTGCACAGTCGTGCCGTGACAGTAATGAATCGACCAAAGGAAGGATTCTCACTGGTGTTGACACCCACAAAAAACTGATCATGGGCGACGGTGGCGGCGACTTTCGCAGTTGGGCTGCAGCTCAATGTGATTTCCTGTCGCAAAAACCTGATACCGACGTTGACATCAACGTCTCTGAATATGGAATAATCATCCGTGATTGAGGACGTCAGAGGGGTCTGTGGCAATGGAGTAGACGGTTTTCGGCTCTTCGAATGATTCTGGCGGGCCAGCTTCTGAATTGACCGCGAAATGTCAATCAGCACGGGAACTGCCACTGGGTACACAGTATTGGATGTAGAGGAGATTAGGACTTCGGTATTGAACCGATCTGCCGCCTTTTCGTTTTCCCGCACGATGAACTCAATCTCTGCTTTGAGGGAAGGTGTCTGCAAGGAAATGGCAGGTGCAGCAGCGCGACTGGCTTCATCCCAAACGTTGATTTTGGCAGCCTCGAAATGGACATTAAGCCGAGTGGAGAAAGGAATCTTTATTGGCTGCCCATGCGCCCGTTCAGCAATCACCTTTGTCGCACTCATCTCGCCATGCAAAGCATGTTGCTCTAGGGCCTTTCCAACGGCGTTCATAGATTCCAGGACCTTATCACCAATATGCACAATGTTGGGCTGACAGTTGAACCGAAGCGACTCACCCAGAAGCTTCAGGTCGAGCATGCCATGAGGAGAACCACCCCGATAATCTGCTAGCAGCTCGATATTGGGTAGAATTGCTGTGTTGGCCGTAGTCTCATCACAAGGTCTCGACAAGAAGACATTGTGCTGTTCTGCCGGCGTGACATAAACATCCAAGAGAATCGTCTTTGCCTGTAGCGAAGTCGTGCTGATTTCAAATCGCTCGTATCCGAACAAAACACCAGGCTTTGGTGAAGCAGCCTCATCAAAGAGCCACGCTATACAGACTCGATTCAGAGACAATACTGCAATTGTTTTGTCCGCGAGGTCCTTGACCTTACTAACCCACTCCTCAGACTCTGCGAGGGTCACAGAGTCTTCTAGGACAGGGCTAGGCGCCATAGGAATATCTTCCAGCGTAGAGCTGATCTCTTTGAAAACCTTGAAGAGCCGTTCAACAGCTTTAGGACTCAGCAAAAACTTTGCAAAGTCGCTTCGCACCATGATGGTGTCCTTCTCGTTCCGGTCAACACCCTCTTCGAAGGTTGCTGCAACGTGGAGACGCAGCAATGGCGGTAGAGAGTCGGTCCTGCCTAAACTTTGGACATTAGCTGAAACCTGGTCAATACTGAAGTCCACGAATGTGCACGTGGGTTTGAGTGCCTCTGAGTCGCTGCCCTCGCCTGCCTGCTCCAGCGAACTAGCCCGCAGGCTGATTTCCTCCAACGAGAGAGCGATGTTGCAATCGGAGAAGCCAGCAACCACTGTTGTCTGCGACAAGACAATACTCGCATTAACAATGACAGGTGCCTTGTCCTCCCGATTAACGGCGTCAACAACAGGTCCCACGTGGTCAGACGGACTGATCTCGTCAAACGTCTCCGCCAACTTCTTTGCGTGACTGAGAGTCATTTTGGCCTCAGTGCTCAGTTTGTCCTCCAACAGCTGCTTCACGAGGACTGTGACGGTCTGCGATGTAACATTGACCGCATCAATATTCAACATCAACTCCAGCTTAGTGGCGTCTTCGGTAGGTAGTTCAGCTCTGGCAAGGCACGCCAAATTCCTGATCTCTGTAGCACACAGCAGAACGTCACCGGATTCTGGCGTATGCACCATCTCCATTAACTGTGTAGCGACATCCAGCTCACCCCAGAATTGCGTTTCGTTGGCCTGGCACAGACTGAGGTGAATGCCCTTTGTCTTGTACGTGAGTGACAATTCTGGGTGCACCATCATACCGAATCTAGCAGAGTTTGCGGCAAGCTTAATGTTCAGCTCGCCAAAGTAATCCTTCTCAGTTGGACTTTGCACAAGTGCAGTAGTCTGGTCTCCGAGTGAGAACGTAGACGCGAGACGGTAAATTCGCCTGTATTCCACATCCAAAAGGCGGTGGCCAATCTTGGTGAGATCGCTGGGGCTTCTGTCGAGCGAGAAGTACAGCTGCGCAGTGGTGATGACAAGGTGTTTCGGGCAGGACTTTACTGGTCCGTTAAACGACACAGCAGTTTGAACATCTGTCAAGGTGCTGCCCAGAATTTTGAGAGGCGCCATTTCGTATATCGCTCGTCGCTCAGACAATCCCATGTACAAACCCTGGACTTGAGAGACCACAGCAACGTCAACTGCCGACAAGTCTTCAGAAACTTGGGCCAGGTAGGTATTGAGCTTGATGCCTTTGCCCTCAAAGTAGCACTCCAGCGATGTGGTGATGACAGTAGTTTCAACGATCCGCACCAGCGAGGTGAAGTTGAATTTCACGGATGGGAAAGGTGATGATTCCACAGTGGGCGACTTGACCACAACGGTATCTGCGGTCGATAGGGGACGCTTACGAGTCGCTTTGGCTGCAGCCTGCCGAGATTCGACGATCTCCTGCACAATGTCAGCGATATCTAGAATATTCTCACTGATTCGCAGTCGTATGCTGGAGCAGCTAGCTAAGGCATCAATCTTGAGTTTCCGCTCATTATTCTCCACCACATTGTACCACTTAGTCTGAAGTTTCAGATAGTCGAACAACAGGAAATCCTCGTCATCAGAATATTGCACTCGTAAGCCAATGTTTCCGACATCCAGCAAAAATGCAGAGTCCATCGACAGTATGCTCTCCTTCAGCGACTTCTCCTGGTACAGGTATCGGAAAAAGTAGCAATCCTCAATATTTGGCAGCTCCCAACCTCTCCAGGCCTTGAAGCTCTCAATTGTGTCCTCATTGCTCATCTCCGCCACGTAGGAATTGACGCACAAAGAATGATTCTGCTGAGCGATCCATGACGACGGCAAGGAGCGGTACAGGTGTCGCAACCGCATCAGCACTTTCCAGCTGGTGTGTGCTCGTATGTGCTGCGGTGACCTAATAATGTAGGCAGGCTTCGTGAGAACCGAAGAATCGTCCTCAATCTTAAACTTCGCTCCTGCTGCTGATAGCGCTGACACAACATAGACCGGTCTGCTCGTAAGTGGTCTACTTGTTTGTGGGACAATCAAGTCGGCGACAATCTCGTCCAAAAATCGCGTGGTCCACGTGATGTGCTTACTCATGAGGAGTGAGTCAATGGACCTAAGCTTCAAAGTGCCAGTGTTGCTGTCTGCCGTTTCATGCCACCAGGCCTCTATTCCTTCCACCTGCAGCACTGCGGGTATCAGGTCTTGGCCGCCTTCGTGATGTTTGGACGACAAATCTTGTAGACCCCGCTTGACGCCAGCAGTGACCGATCGCACATTGAGAACCAGACTAGTCCTTACCGGCTCATCCTTGTCACGTCGCATGTACTCGCCAATGCTTTCTGGCCGCTTCATAACTGTGGACCTTATCGTGGCGCTGATCTGCTTGCAGTCGAGGAACACATGGCGCTGCTGATGCTCAACTTGAGGTGTAGCAACTGAGCTTGCAGCACTACTAGGCGTGTCGGACAGTTGACCGTATTTGACTGAGATTTCTGGCACGACTAGCCTAATGTTCTTCACCTCTGGCCCTCCGTAATTAATGTACCGGAGTCTTTTCAAAACGTCAATCTGCAGTGCATCAATCGTATCGACGAGATGGCCGTGATCAAAGGAGCTCGTCAAGGAATCAACGGCACACAGGGTATGGGGACCCACGTGGCAATCCAAATCTCCAAACTGAATAATGAAATTGTCATACTCAACGTCATTGTCCAGCGTAGTCCGCGGCGCAATCGGCTCTTCCTCGCTGTACAAGACAGTTGGACGCAAGTCAAAGTCGTAGTCTTCGGGCTTGCCTCCATTGAAGTAGGACCATCTGCTTGGGGCGCAGAATTTGTTGGTCATGACAGACTCTTCAGCAGTGCTCCATAGTGACTTGCCGTCAGAATAGGAATCGTGCGGCCTGTATCTTGGCCGTTCGTCCGAGGCAAAGGAAGATGCTGAGTCGCTGAAAGACGCTCCATCGGCAAAAGACCTGCCAAATCGGCTTTTCGAGGACGCCGAAGAATCGCTAATAGAAACATCATCGATCATGACGGAGTCTGCTGCGTTCGCATCAACAAGCCACATTGTGCGTGCCGTCAGATACGGCGCAACATTGGGCAACGGAATCGAGGAGTACAGATTATGATTCCCCTCAGCTTCGTTTGACGTTCGACGGTCAGCATCCAAGAGAAATTGACATCGCTGAAACGGTCCATCGTGAAGGGCTATATGATCCTGCTGACGCTTTCGACGGGCATCAAGGTCTCGTTTCTGCACAAAGTTGGTAATCATGACAGAGGTCTTGATCGTTGCCAGCGCTTTGACGTGCTCAAAACCTCCAATGTTGCATTTCTTCAGCAAAGATCCCTCAATGGACGGAATCGCGATAGTGATCTTGCTAGAATACCGCAAGTTCGCAAGGTCGCTCAGCTTCAGGTCCACTGAGCCACTGATAAGTTCAACAGCAGTGTCCTCATGAGAAAACTGAACCTTGAGTCCTGCGATCTTGACACTCAGAAACGTGACATCGTATAGTGTGGGGATCGTGAGGATCAACTCGTTCTCAATATCGGCGAAAGAAAAGGCAATGCAGTCGCCAACACGTCCCAGGGCTTGTATAAGGCCTGATGTGCCGTACACCAAAGCCTCACCGACGTCGAAGTCCCACTTGCAATAGTATGTGGGCTCTGTCGGAGGTAAGCCGAACAAACGATGGCCATGAATAGCTAGTCCGTCCACAAAAACTTCTGGCTCATAGTCTGTGTAAGTGCGAGCGGCGTCCAAGATTTTAAAACCTTCCACTTTGGAACAATAGCGGCCCTTAATCGGGCTGGTTGTCACCTGAAGGTCTGAGTTAGTAAAGCAAGAGGTCTAGGACTTACCCATATAGTAGTTGGTAAACCGACAGTCCAAGTCAAATGTCGCCAAATCGAGTCGCACACTTGAGTTTGCCGTGTACAGGTGATCTGGAAGCAACAACGTCGCGTTGGTCACAAAGGCACTGAGAATGACATCAAGGTCTGTGTCGTACTAAGTTAGCCATATCAAAATCCAATAGTCACTTACCCTGACATGACGAAACTCGGCTTTTTTCCGAATAGGATTTGCACCATACTCCTCCAACGTCTGGAAGTGAACGTATTCGCCGAAATAGTTGTCAATGATTTTCATGAAGTACTTGATGATGAATCCATAGCAGATCAAGGTGACGTCTGTAGCCTTCATTTCCATAATCAGAGTCTCGCATTTGTCCTCCATCACGTTTGAATAGTACGTGTAAGCTCCTGAAAGCTCAAAATTGTATGCACGTCCGCAATCTTTTGCTTCCAGGAAACTGTGTATTGTATGCCATTGTGGCGCATCCACGGACAACTCGAATCGAGGTGTCTAAATTAGTAAGGCCCATAAAGCTTTGCGTACTCACCGTAACCGCATATTCCACCTGGTTTTTCACCTGACAAACTTGATCGAGAGGTATTCCTAGTGACACATTGAGGTCGTCTCCCTGAAACGACAGGAAACAGTTGTCTTCAAAGTCGGACGGGTTGTTGATGATGTTGAGATCGTTGATGTTCAAGTAGACTGCAAACGTCGAAATATCCCAGTTGACTTCGACCTTGAATGGGGTGAATAAGTCGTATGGTACTGGCGGTCCCATGCTGAAGTCTTTAAACAAGTCGTTCATCAGGAAAATATGCTCTCTGAGAAAGAATAGCTGAACATTTGAGGTGAGCTGCTTGAACTGCCACTTTTGCAAGCCATTCCATTGTCGAGGGTACATGATCTTGCCGACAATCTCGTGAGACTTTGCAGAGAAAAGCAGACCATGGTTAACGCTGGTCCGAACCTCTGGGCACTTGAGGTCAACTCTCAGCAGATTAGTAGACCCTCTGGCAGACGAAACCACCTCAACATTGCAAAAGACTGTACTGGCCTCCTTGAATTTGAGCTCTATCCAGCCGTACGGCCGCACCGCATTCTGAACAGGGTCCAGCTTGAATGCATCGCGATACTGCACGTTCTTGCTAAATTCTCGCGTGGGTATTCGTAATGTCGTGTCGCCTTGGAATTCTATAAGCACTTTCAATTGCGTGGCCAGTCGCTCCTGACCGCTGATGCGGCGAGGCTCTATCTTGGAATCGCAGCAGTATCGCGGAAACAGCATCGACTGTATTGGCACTCGCTGACGATCAGCCCATGGGCCATAGTGGATCATTGCATCCACGAACGTGACGTTGAACCCCCATTCCGGAGCGGAGCCACCATTGCCAATCTCAATGCCTTGATGAGGCAATGTCGGTTCAGGGTTATCAGGCACGGTGCCAGCCATGTCATAGTAGTACGTGATCGTACCATGCGGGGCCGACAGTATAGTCGAGTACTTGGCGTATTCCGCGTCCAGGTCTACGGGGGTATCTGCCGTTGGTTCGCTGTCCTCTCCTCGGGAGAAATAACGTGACAGACCCTTCCACTCGACTCCTGTATCCGCGGGAGATGCCGCAGCTGCCTTGCGAGGGAATAAGCGCCTAAAGAAATTGGCGAACTTGGCCCAGCCTTCAGACCACGCAGAATCCATTTTTCGGCCGCCCTTGACAGCGTCCAACTCCTCAAAGTCGATGTTGGGCTTCATTTCCAGCACTGGCGTGGTGAGCTTAATCTGGTAGACGACTTTGTACCGGTCGAGCTTGTTCCTACTTCTGCCTGCGTCCATGATCACCCGTCCCTTCTCGAAATGCAAAATAAGTAGTGTTGGAACGGTCTTGTTTCCAATGACGACGGCACCCTTGTTGCAGTGGATGCGAATAGGCAGGATATTGAGAAACTTAGCTTCAAACCAGCTGACTTTCAGCTCGCCCTGATCCGGACTCTCTTTGCCTATGAGGTCGCTGGACGCCTCGCTCGGTTGCTCATGATTGTCTGAGGACATTGACGTATCTGATTTTTCGTCCCTTTCCTCCTCTTCCTTCTGGGTATTAACGTACTTGAACAGATCATCGTAGGCAGCTGAACGATTCCACACAAACCACTCCAGACCATCAATTCGCACGCAAACCCGACAGGGCAGCGACTCATCGCTCTTACTGCGATCTCCATCCAAAGAAGACCGCCTCCTACGGCGCAGCCAGTACCGCCATGTTATGTTTCCTTGCAGCGCTGAAAAGGCTTCATTGGCGCCCACATAAGTCACATTCTTGAAGAACAGACGCCCTCCAAGCAGTGATAACTGCACCGATTGAACTTTTAACCGTACTTTGTACGCCTTCCACATGTACCATCGTGCCGCAAGCGTGATCAGGGTGCCGATGGCTCGATTGAAGTAGAATATTATAAATATCGTGAGAACCGCACTGAGGATCCAGTCGACGATAAACACCCAGCTGAACTGCCGGGTGTTCACCTGTGACACCGTCTGGAACGTCGTCGATAGCGGCATGTCATGCCAAATCAAGCGTATCGGCTCTCACTTATGTTGGGTCTATGCGTTGCGGGTGGTGATGCTGCAGATGTCTTAGACGCGACACGACAAGCGGCACGTGACGCGGTAATACAAACACACGTGGAACGTTTAGGGGGTTATCGAGTGAACTCTTTTATCAATTAGATTGATTCTACTGTGCTGTCCACGCGACCTGGCCTGGTTAGACTCTGAAGCTACGTTTTGTGTCAGCATCAACTATGCAAGTGATTTAATTGGTGGCGGTGAGGGATGCCTTCTAGCGCACCTAATATTCCAGAACTCGGCGCGCCTATGTATACGGCTGACTGCTTAGAAAATTAACAAGGTTAGGTTTCCTCTGGCATTCAGAGTCTGGCCACGCCAAGGCCAAGCCAACTGGGCATACGTCAGAGCAACGGCTCTGGGCCCTACTTCCATGATAACGCAGGCACATAGAATACATTGCTCTCTAACCTGCCAACCGTGGCTCAGGTAAACATGACGTGAACAGCTTACATAAGTCATTCCCCAATAGGAAGTCATGCAAGCAGCCGGCATTGTGCGCCAATGTCTTATACCAGCTTACGCCATCGTCGTGCAAGTAGTATCTTCGTGTACATGTATGATATTAAATTACTTCATGACCTGTTTTCGTGTCCATTTATTCGTTCGTCACCGTCACTCGTTTCTCGTTCGGCCTTGTCTGTTCTTTCCTTACTTCGCATCCGCTTGAACCAGGACGCACGCCCTGGGCTGCCGTAAGGCGATGACGACCGCGAGCCCGCTGGCTGGCTGGCGTCTACGCTGCTGACAGAGGCGAGATCACTAGTCTCAGAGCCCAGATTCTGGAAAACCATCAACGACCGGCGCCACTTGGATACGCCGGCCTTGTCTTTAGGTGCGCTGGTGCCTGCGCGGTCGTCTTCGTCCCAGCCGTCTAGCGATGATGATGCTGCCGAGGCAGTCTTTGTAATGCTGGTAGTGGACTCGTTGCCGTGCGTGGCGAGCGCCTGATCGATGGAGCGCTTTGGCTCTACTCGCTGTACCCTCTTTGGCGATTTCGACCTTCGGGCAAAGAATCCCGAGAGTCCGCTTTTTTCCGTGTCGCTCACGCGCTCCTCTGCACCGTCTGTAGCGGTGGCATAGATCTGCGGTGGCACGCGCTGAAAGTAACTCGTGGCCTCTGTTTCCGGGATTGGCGGAGTTCCGACGGCGGCGGACGAGCCCGAAGCGGTCCGCGACGCCGAGCGAGACCCGCTCGAGGGCCTTCGTGTGAAACTGACACTGCGTCGTAATGATGAAAGAAGACCTTCTGGGCGGGATCCCACCGGTACGCGCGGGATGACGGGTGGGCCTGCAGCTGACATACTCTTGGAATGCTGTCTCCCTCTTGGGGGTGCTAGCTCTGGCTTTGGGGGTTCGTCTTCGTCTGTGATTTCGCCTGCTAGTCGTCTTTGTTTCTTTAGTTCGTGCTGTTTGATGGCAATGTTCTCCACGTGCGACAGAAACTCATTGCTGTGTAGAATCAAAAACTCCACTGAGCCTCGCGACAGCTTGTACTCCTCCGGCGCCATGTTGTGCTGCGGATGCGACAGCAAGCTGGGCTGGAAGATGGCTGCCAGGTTCGACGCGGGCATCAGGTTCTGGTCTGATTTGGCGGCAAAGATCGAAAGCAGGTCGAGAATGTACATGAGCAGCTGTCGGTTGATCTGCGGGAGCTTGAAGATGAGGTCCTGGAACTTTTTGATGGCAGTCTGCGTCTCCGCGTCTTCTCCGTTAGCAGAGGTGTTTGATTCTTTGGCCGGCGTCTCATCCTCTATGCTTGTTTTCTCTTGTTTGCCCTCCGGGGACGGCGACGGCGAAGAGAGCCGGTCGAGCAACCCCGGCAGCTCTCTAAGCGGCTGTCGAAAGTCTTCATAAAGCCTCAGAGGAATAATAGGCTCTGGCAGGTTGTTGAGATACCGCCTGAGCACGTTAGCGGCGTCGTGGACATTGAATCCGGTCCAGTCAAGACCTTTGCCGTACTTGGGGGGCGTGTTGAAAGCATTCTGCAGCTCCTTGATTCGTCTGGCAGAACCAGACAGCCTAAAGATTCCCTCAGTGGTCGTAGCGTTCTTCTTCAGATAGACTCCGCACTTGGCAACAACGATAGGGATGTGACCGTAAACGAACTGCTCGCCGGAATGGTCGGACAGCGAAATCGAAATGTTGGCATACTTGATGGACTGGTCGAGCCGGGCGCCAAAGATGGGGCTGTCCTCGTCATCTGATCGCGTCTGTATGGCCGAGCTCGAGTGCGACATGTGTGGCAGGTGAGGTCGCAGCGTGTGCAGAGACTCGTTTTTCTTAAACTGTTTCCACCAGGTGTTGAGCGTGGCGCTGTCGAAACTGGGGTTGGTAGTGGAGGTGGCTTCCATGGCAAAAGCAATACACGCGTCAAAATAACCGGGATGTCAGTATTCAGTAGGCAGAGAAAACGGACAGCTCAGACTATCGCAAACGCAGTACCGGTCCCCGTGACTGTACACTGCGTCAATAAGGCAATCGAATGATAAATCTACGAAAACGGAATCTGATTCAGGGCAGCGTATATCTTAGCACGGGTTTTTGTCAACCCTAGCCCACACTATATTTAGGAATCAAGCGAGACGCAATTTGTTAAGATTGTGGGTCGCCAATCTAGCAATCGGCGAGTCTGGCGTTTACGGACTAGTTACGGGTGATCAAGGCTACAAGCAAGTACGCTAGTTAGGCCAATAGGGACTAGTTCTGAGTGAGCGACCTGTCGGCAAACTTTCACACATTCCTCACACCACTCTTGCAACCCTTGGTTATACTCGGTACCGGTATCTCGCCGGTTCTGAGCCACTGATACGTGCCGTACCGATGCCTGTACCAGGCCGTTTCAGTATGTCTATTGTTAGTAGCGGACTAGTAGCGCACTGTTGGCGTGAGAAACATTAAGAAACGCCCCACCAACAACCTTACATTTCTTACATACGGTTATATTTACAGCACCCCAGACGCATCGCGTCAGTTCAAGACGTCTACGGCAACGGTCACGATAATTATCCGGCAAGGGGCAGGGCGCGTCTAAAAAAAGATCAGGTCATATATAGAACACTAGATTCTACGGCGGGTATCGTGACTGCAGTAAGGCCGATTGGCTGAAACGCGTATGACCAGTTGTGCTATCTAGGTGTCACCAGAGCATGTGTCTGTGGTCTGCGCCTAAATTAAAGCGCGTAATCTCGAGCCCTATTATTGCAGAAATAATTGTTCCACAAATATAAGCTGCACATACGCGATCGTCCAAGTTTGCCAGCCCGCAGCCAGAGCCAGCCCGCAGCCAGAGCCAGAGAATGAAGTCCTCTTGAACGGTGGGTATTGAACGCTAGCCTTACATCACATGACTAGCAACCACGCTCAGACATGCCCTGATCGACTGTGTCAGCGCAAGACTGCACAGGCAAATAATATTGGTCATGCGAAGCCCTACGACCGCATCACCAGATCAGATCTACGCGCAATGACTAAAAAAAACTAATGCATGGTCTAGAAAGGTTAGTTAGCCCAGCTGCACATAATTGCCCGGGAACACGCCCTGCTGGCCATTCACCTTACCGGTCCACCAGCCGTTGGCGTCAGCCGTTCGCTGCACAATCTCGATCCGCTCGCCGGCCCGTATAGCCAGGTCTCCAGCCGCCTGTGGTGTGTAGTCATACAGGGCAGTGCAGTATTCTGGAGCCGGGCTCGCAAGGGTCGCCGGCTTGGGCGGCGCGGGCGGTGCTTTTTTCTTGTCCAGCGGGTACCCGGTCGGTGTGGTTTCCTGTCCGTAGGCCGGTTGACCATACGCAGGTTGGGCAGCTGGCTGGCCATAAGCAGGTTGTGCCTGACCATATGCAGGCTGGGCTGGCTGACCATATGCCGGCTGAGCGTAGGCGGGCTGTGCCGGTTGGCCATAGGCGGGCTGTGCCGGTTGGCCATACGCAGGCTGGCCATAGGCGGCTTGAGCCTGCTCTGTAGGCTGGTACGGCGGTGGCGCGGTTGTTCCGGGAGTCGCAGCTCCGGGACCAGCAGCGTCCTTACCGTATTTCTTTTTGGTCAGTTCCAATTTCGACTTTGCGTGTCCCACCCTGAAATGAGTGATGCCGATGGCCTCGGTTTGCTCTTGAATGTCGCCTCGTTTGGCGTTGAAGCACTGCTCAATATCCGTTGTAAGGTCAAAATATGGAATCTTCATATCTTCCATTCGCGTGTACAGCGTGTAGAAAATGTTGAGCTGCATATAGTACAGCGACTGGAACAGTGGTCTGATGAACTCGGCTTCCAGCGCAAACAGCTGCGGTAGCTCCTCCTTCAGCATGTCGTTGTAGTAGTTGTATTCCTGCGTGGCAATCTCGACATTGTTCTCAGCAGTGTACATTTTCTTCTCGTCGTTGGTGGACCGTTCTTTCTTGTTTTGTAGCTTGGTCAGCGACGAAGTGTGTCTATCGAGGTCCAATTGCTTGTGGTCTCGTTTCGTGGCCATCTTCTGGATCGCCTTAATAACCATTAGCAGCTCGTCCGCTGGGTTGATGATTCTAGTCTCAATCATCTCCAGCTCGGGCTTCAGCTGCTCCTGTAGAGCAGCGACGATTTCTCGGTACTGTTCGCAGGCCTGGATACCCTCTGGGTTACCTTCTGGCTTGGTCGAGTTGGGATCAGACATACGGCCAGAAATTGGCTTGTACACCTCTTCCACAGCCTTGGAGAACTCAATCTGATGGTTCAGCATGCCGTTAACTGCGTCAAAGTACTTCTTTGACTCAGCGTGCAGCTTCTTGGTTTCTGTTTCTAGTTCTTTGAATCGTCGTTCGGCGTCAATGTAGACCAAGTCCTTGGTTGCTTGTCCCATATTTAGCTTTTGCTTGAAGCTTTGGGGGGCCTGAGTTAGCATGTGAGCGAGTGAGCAGCATTCATCTTCCTGTCCCTCTGATACCAGTCAATGGCATGATCGTTCGAACCTTGACATCTTTCAATCAAGCAGAGACTAGTTCACCTCTTATCGCTCGACTATTAATAGCCGATGAGACGAATTATACACACCCTAGCAGCGGCCTTGGTGAGGCCCTTCCAGCTCATTTCTCAAGGTATACCTTATGCCAGTAGCGTGCTGTACCCTTGTTACGATGCGATTCCGCCGATATGTATGTGCGCTAGTGGCGATGGCGGTGTTGCTGGCTGAGGCGGGCGCCGGACGACGACGGAATTTAGCGCACGTGACTAGGACAAGGAACTCCCAACCCTTACCCGATCACCAAATAGATCTCGAGTATCACTAGAAGATTTTCAACATGCTATCATTACTACGGGGAACGCTGCTGGCGGTGAGCCGGCCGGCGACCGCTATGCAGACGATTTTTATGCAGACCCGAGGAATGAAGGTCCGGTCATCTGTCAAGAAGTTCTGCGCCGATTGTTACGTGAGTGTCCGGAGGCAAGAGTAGCATTGAGTCTTTCGATTCAATTATCTGCTAGGAACTGGCTGGTGGAGTACTGAGCGATACTAATACAGATTGTCCGACGAAAGGGACGGGTATACGTGTGCTGCAAGACGAATCCAAAGCACAAGCAGCGACAGGGTTGATAGATTGTACATATTCGCATTGGACCAAATACATGGATTATTCATTGGATGGCTGGTCAGACCTCAGCACTCCTTAGGTAGCCTGGCATTCCGATTCTTTGTCCTTTTGCCAGTTCCTTTTTGCACTCCTCACATCTTAAGGAAGGTCTGTTTCTTCCATTTTGGTAGTTCGTATGGCGTTGGAACTACTCGTCAGCATTTGCAGTCCAGTGATTTGACTACTTTATCTCTGACTTTTCGTCCTGAGCATTCACGTTGCGAATGCGACGCTGGTAAACAACTTCCGGGTCGCTAGCTGTTGCTCTAGGCTTCGCCATTCGCCCTTCTCAGTCCAATAAACAGTCCACATTTCGAATTCTGGAGGTGTGTTCGTTGTATCTATCTCTTCTGCTTTGTATATGGGAGGAAATTTTCAAGTGTTTCGAACCTGATCGAGGCTTTATTGCCGACTCCAGATCGGCATCGTACATATTGACCACGACCATCTTGAAGACGAGCTTATCATTCCGCAGAAAACATATAGAGTTCAAATAGCTTGAGATAAACCATCATACCAGCTAGATCGATAGCTGTGCTGGACCATTCGCGAGCTCGTCCAAGGTGCCTCTAAAAGCAGGTCGGAGCGGCGACGTATATAATTGATGTTTTTTCCCAAAATCACTTCATTACCTCGTGAAACTTTTCATTCGTAACCTCAATTTTCAATGCCGGCCAAGCCATGTTAAAATTATCTAGCTGGGCAAAATGTTTCCAACAACCATATGGTACGTTGGCTACAAACAATAAACTTTTTTATTTCGCGCTCTAATAAATCAGATACACGGTCTGCACGCATCAGTAATCTTGATAAGTTCAGCACCAATGATAATTTAATAAAAAGCCCATATAAATGTGCTAGCGCCGGAGAAGCGGAACCCACAAACTAGGCAAAACTGCGCGGCGCAATGTCCACTGCATAATGATAACGAATTCAGTAATAGGTAAGGCTGAATGCGATTCTGTTGCCGCTGGCTTTACTATACTCTGAAACAGGCACTAATTGCATATAACTCATGCTGTCCACTTCCTAACGTACCGCGAGACTATGCCTGAGCGCACACTATCAGCTCCTGTAACTATTTACGCAAACAATCAGTGAAGTCAAAGGAATATATTTTGTCTATCATCCTACCCAAACATTTTTAAGACAAATACCTGTCTACACTCTCACCTATGCTCTTCTCGATGGCAGGGATCAACTCGTGCCTGACACAGTTCTCAACTGCCTCTTCATCGTCCTCCAACAGCTCAGAGATGAATGGAATCAATTGAGCCAACACGTCCCACTCATCGCCAGCCCGCTCGTACAGACCAGCCAGCGTCTTGATGGTCCAGATTTTTTCGCTAGACTCACACTCAGCCTTGATGTGAGTACACAGCTTGTTGTTCATAAGCTCGTAGTGCTCAGCGCCGGCGCTGCAGTATTCTCCCAGTGCCACAATGGTTCGCACCAAAGAAGGTCCTAAAGTATCATCAACCTTAGAGATGAGCTTGGTCAGCGCATCCAAAATCTTCTCGAATCGAGCCTGCGAAGCCCAAAAGTCTCCCTCAGAGTGCTGGAACGCAGCTCCAAGAGACTGGAAGATTGACCGCAACAGGGCCTGTCGCACCCGCGTGGCCTTGATGTCCTCAGTCTCTTCCACAATAAGCTCCGCATACTTGTTCATAATATCGCAAACTGCGTCCAAAACGTAGCCGTAGTAGTTGGTGATGATGGACTTGAGGCTGTTGAGCAGCTTGGTAAGGAACTTGAAAAAGATGAGGAGTCGAGATAGCTCAGAAACCGCGGGATTGGCACCCCGGCCCTCGACGGCCCATCGAGTCATAGACACAAACAGAGGTCTGAAAGCCTTGTCGTTGAGCAGCAGCACAAACTGCAGACCACGGGCAATAGCCTTGCCTTCAATCCGGTTGCAGTCATTGACATCGAACTTGTTGCTGCCTCGAGATTCAAACACCTCCAAGAACAGCTTGAGTAAGTCAACGCTCTGGGCAGAGACAGCCTTCTTAGACGAGGACTCGAGTACCATACCGACAGTGTCCAGATGAAGAGCGGCACCATCGTAGCCAGAGTCAGAGGCAAACTTCCAGCTGGAGCCCAAGGCGGTAACCAGTGGTCGGGTCTCCATGCCGGAGACTAGGGCCTCCAATACAGCCCGTTTTGGAGCAATATCCACAGATGAGATGAAGACCAACTCCAGAAACTTGGATAGAGAGGTGTTCATGAAGGCTGGGATTCGCTTCACCAGACCGGCGACCAAGGCAAACACGGCCAGCTGAATCATGTTCTTGTCTTCCTCGGTTCCGCTGAAGTCCTTGGAAATCACAATCTCGAACCGCTTGTAGGCGACCGGCACGATCTTGGCAAAGTATCCAATCATCTTCACACCCATAACGGTGGAGACGCTGCTGACCAGGCTGACGGCGGAAACAAAAACAGTAGCAGAGGAGTGGGCCAGGCCGCAGGAGCCAATGCCGTCCTCGATAGCAGCCTTGAGAGTCGAGTCAGCCAGCTTGGCGCCGAACCGGGAAACAATGGCCTCCAGAGCGTCCAAAGCGAGCTGAACAAGAGTAGCGTCACCAGTGAAGCTGGACACAGTCTCGGAAAGGAGAGCGTGGATGTTGGCAGCGGCGGCCTCGGCAGCTTCAACAGTAGAGGTTGCGTCGAACTTGGTAGCAACCAGTCGTAGGACCTGCGCCTTAACGGCGTTGTCGGTACTGCCATTGAGCAACTGGTTGGCAACCTCGACAAAGCTGTTGATGGGCAGAATCTCGAGGACTTTGTGTAGCAGAGAGAACACAGCTTCGGCGAAGGCAGCACCAAACTCGGCGTTGAGAGACAACTGTCGCAGAAGGTTCTCGACGATACCGCAGCAAACAGACTGCAACTCTTCGCCATTTTCGGACAACTGGGCAGTGGCCCGACTGCCCAGTGACTTTTGAGAATCCTCACCGCTGACCAGGTTCGCAACAAACTGGTAGAGGCTCAGCTTAGCATCTCGCAGGTCGGCAGTGGTGTAGGAGGCAATACCGCTAAACAGCTGGCTCTTGGTGAACTCGGACTCGTCCTCGGTCTTCTCCCAAGGAACGACGTGCAACAGGTCAAGGTAACTCTGGACAGCGCCCACAAACTCGACGACAGTGAAGGAACCGCTAAAGGTCTCACCAAACTGCACTAGAGTCTTCATGTCACCAGGACGTCGCTTAGACCGAGCCTCAGCGTACTTGAGACCCAAGAGCAGCAACAGCTTGTGCAGACTGCCCTGAGTGCCAAGGGTCTTGACCAATGTAGTGAATAGCTTGATTCGTCTGTGCCGGGGGATGTGCGCAAACGCAGCTACAAAGCTGAGCAGAAGGAAGTTAATTTCCTCCTCCTTGCCCTGGTTGCTTCCGACCAGAGCAGCCACCACATGAGTGATGGTCTGCTGAATGACGTGAGAGGAAAACTCGTCGTCCTGTCGCAGAGTGTTGGCGCCCATGAAGGTGAAAATGGGCATCACACTGTGGAGAACAATTTCTGGGGCCAGAGCGGCAAGATGAGAAATCAGCAGCAAGAATCGGTTCTGAACCTGAGGGGACGACGAAGTTCGAATGCAGGCCACCAAAATGTCGACTCTGACAGCGTTGGAATCCAGCTTGACGACTCGCTTGCCCTTAAGCTCGCTGATAACGGCAATCATGCAGTTAGCAGCGACCTGCTGAGTGTACGCGACGGACATGGTGGTATCAGTACCCAGTGAGAGAACCTCAGACAGAATGGCAAAGAGTTCAGGCAGAATATCGACGTTGGCCTCAGGCTTACTCTTCTCCAGAAGCTCCAACACAATGGTGACTCGTCGTAGGTGCTTCTCAGCGTAGTTTGCAAGAGAGCCACTCTGCAGAAGCTGCTTGGACTGGGTGCTAGACCGTCGACGTCGCTTAGCTGGAGCTGGAGATGCAGCGCTACCGCCCATCAACGCAGTGTCGAGCTTGCAGTCGGCGAGCAAGCTGACAAAGACAGTAGAAGAAATGGCGATTCGGTTTAGGACGTCCAGGGAATCATACTCAATGGACTCGTCCACAGCGATTTCCAACAAATACCGAGCAATGTTCAGCTGAACGTCGTGCTTGGTGGTGGCCCAGATGTCCACGATCCTGTTTCCACACAGAGCCGCCAGGTCAGAAGCATTGGCTCGCATACAGCTCTCAAAGAACTTGGCGCTAGACTTTTCGCCGACGGTAATGAGTCGCACAACCTGCTTTTCCAGGTCAGGGAACGAAGCTCGGGCCTCCTTGCACTCGGTCTGCCAGTGGGGTCGCTTCTCAAGCCAGCTGTCAAGAATTGGAGCAACGAGAGAAGTGTTGTTCTTACCGCTGGCGTTCAACAGAGCCAAGAGAGACGTCTTCAAGGCTGGTTGAGGAGCAGCGTTAGCGTGGCTAGCCAGATATGAGAGGAACGAGGCACCGAAGGACTTGAGTTCCTTGACGCTGTAGATTTCCTCAATGACTCGGTAGATGAAGTTTCTGTCGAGCTGGCACTCCTTGAGTCGTGGCTTCAACACAGTCTCAATAAGAGCTTTGACATCCTTGTGGGCCATCCACTTGACGTCCTCAGTGTCGGCCCGGCCGTAAACAGTATCCAGACCCCAAACAGAGCCGTCAGCGATTGGGTACTTTCCGACCACGGCGGTGATGGCAGCGCAAGCAGCGGCTCGGATCCGCTCAGCACTGTCAGCCAGAGAAGCCAGCACGCAGGGTAAAATACCTTGGTAGTCCACTTTTGGCTCCTTGGAAATGGTCACAAAGAGCTCCAAAGCAGTAGATCGGGCCAGAACCGGGAACGATCCGATCCAGAAACGAGCCAGGAACGAGGCATAGGCGTCCTTGGAGATCTTGAGCTCGTCGAGAACCTTGATGTCAACGATGCCTCGCAAGTCCACAATCTTCGTAAACAGGTCGGCTCGGACAACGAATTCCTTGTCGCTGTCGTGTGCAAGAAAAGATTCAACCTTGCTAGCGGGGAGTGCCTCGAGGTCCTTGTTGATAGATTTGTAGGAGGCCTTCTTCTTTCCATTGGCGGTCCCATTAGTGGTTCCGTTCGTTCCATTGGTTCCGTTTGTTCCGTTAGTGCCGTTCACCTTGAGAGGCTCTTCAACGGTGATGGAAGCCTGCAGACTCAACTCCAGAGACTCCAGACTAGTACCCAGCTTCTCCATGGAAGAAACGAATGTCTCTCGCATTGGCGCCTTGGCCAGCGACTCGAAAATAGCAACCAGCTTCGGCTTGATAGACTCGTCCTCGGCGCTGTTGCTGTTTAGCGCAAAAGTGATGATGGCCGAAAGAATGTGACCAAGAGCTTCAGAGGACAGCTTGACTCCGTTCAAGACCTTGCTGACTTGCGAAATTTTATTTGGCGCGTGCTCTAGCAAGGCCTTAGTCCACAGAATGACGAATCGCTCAATGTCGTACTTTCCAGCAAGGTCGATAATCTCCTGGTCCACACCCTTAACCTTGTCGACGGCTTCCCACACCTTCTTGCTGAGGGTGTCGAGTTGACCTTGCTTCACCAACTGGGTGATACAGGCCAGTCCGCTCTTGATTGATTGCTTCGACCAGTTGAGCGCGACAGAAGACACAGCAGCAGAAGTGATTTCCTTGTCCAGCTGGAACTGTGAAGCAACGACAGCCAAAATCATGTAGGCAGCCGTCTGGGCGTCACCGCTCTTCTTCAATGGAAGGACGCTGGAGATATGTGGCAGGAATCTAGAGCAAATGTCTTCGTCGTTGACCCGGCTCTCCTTCATGGAAACCATGACCCAGATGCTAACCGAACTCCAGAAGGCCAGTAGGGCATTGTACTCTCTGTTGGCGGTGATTCGGGAAACAACGTGGGCGTTGACGAGCTCACACAGCTGAGCGTCAGTGGACAGAGCTCGAATGATCAAGTTTCGCGAGGGGTTGTGGACGGTTTTCTTGGATGGCGTCAAAAACGAAAAGATTGGTGGCACTTGAACAACGTCCAGAATTCGAAGGAAAACTGGAGTGGTGTAATATGGAAGGAAGGTGAGAATCAAATCTTCAGCGTTGTGGACGTGGATCTGAAATCGTCGAACAAGCCATTCAAGTGCCCTGATGGCAGGCTGGAGCTTGGCTCGTGGAGCAAGTAGGGCCAAGAAGTTGTCGATAGCCTTGTCTAGTAGTTTATTTTGGTCGTCAGTCTGAATTAGCACGAGCATGAGTAAGCTCACTCACCTGAACCATCCTATCCACGCCGATACTAGTCTCTGAAAACAGACTCTCCTCAAAAACCTGGAACCGCGCATCCAAAACTTGCAATTCCCTGAGCGCATCCAGGGCCATGTAGAAAATAGTCTCATAGTCCTGGCTGGCCGCCACATTGGCTTCAAAGATCAGAGAAACCGAATGCAGCTTTTTCTTTTTCTTTTTTTCTAAAGCCACGCTTTGCGAGTTGCTGCTTATCGCAGCAAGCTGGCTCGCCAACGATGACATCTTGGGCAATGTATAGTGGTGAGTGGTGATTTTTCGTCTCGCCAAAATATTTTTTCATGCGGCGTACCCTAGCCCAGAAGTGGCGCGATAGCGATAAGGGCGCGTTGACCAGCGCGCCGATGACTGGGGATGACTTCGAATTGGCGCCACGTGACTTGATCAGACTACAATGCATGGGCAGTACGGTGAAGGGAAGAGGCGATATGACGGTATTAAGTGTACGAACTAGTTAGTGGTCCACAGGGAGAGACCAGCTCCTCCAAGCAAGGCAATAGGTCCCTCGCTAGTGGTTGTCACGTCCATGACACCGGTGTCGGCAACAGCAGTGACCTTGGAGAAGATTAGATCAATGGCGTTCTTGTCTTGGGAAATCGACCAGAGGCGAACTTTCTGATCGACACTGGTGGTGATGAAGTGGGACTCGGACACGGGAGACAGGCAGGTGATGGTAGAGGAGTGTGCGTCTGCTCTCTCAAAGACTTTTTCTGCCTTGGACTCGGCCAGGTTGAGATGGGCAATTGTCAGGGCGTTATCGTCGCCGCCAGAGATGTAGGCCCACGTAGTCTCTGAGACTCGTCGGAAGAAGGATGACTTGATACCGGATTGATGAAGCTGGATGCGAATTGAGGGTTCAGGAAGAGGGTTCTGTGTGAACACACCGGCGGAGAGAGTGCCGTTGTTGAGAGTGAAACCGCTGTTTTGCAGCGTTTGCGTGATGTCAAACACAACCAAGTGCCCATCAGTAGGGTTTATCGTCAGATAAGCCTTGTCACCGATCAGGAAGTCACATCCAAGGATACAGCACTGCGTGTATCGGCCGCTGGAAACCAGAAAGAAGTGTCCTTCCGACAGATCAGCGTACCACAGCTTGATAGCAGAGTCAGAGTAAACTGTGGCCATGAGATACTGGTCAGTACCGCACGGGTAGAGTGCTAGATCCATAATCCGCAGGTCGGGCACGTCAGCGCTCGTAGGAAGGGTACCACACGCACGAGACCAGATATTGTCCTTATCAACCTGAACCCTCCATGCGATGAGCTCCTCTCGAGCGGCGCTGGAGAGCAGGTATTTTCCGTCGGGAGTCCACGTCAAAGACTGAATACCAGAGACGTGCTGTCTCTGGATAGATTTCGTCTTGATACCGGTCTTGACCAAAGCAAAGTTGACGCACGTGTCTTCAGAGCCGGTAGCCACAAGGTGGCTGCCGTCGAATTTGAGCGGATTGAAGGCAATTGCTCTAATTTCTCGTCCATGCGATCCTCCCTGCACCAGCGTGTGGAACTCGGGTGCGTAGTCCGCCGTCAGCAGGTACATTTTGGAGGCTCTGGAGTAAGCAAAAGTCCAGCTCTGCTCTTTGGAAATGTTGAAGAACCAGGATCGATGAGAGCCACCACACTGCTCAGACAAGACCTCGTACTGCTCAGTCTCGTTCCAGACAAAAAACTGATCATTCTTGAAGCCATACACAAGAATGTCTCCACCGATCTGCGTGCATCCCTCGATAGTTCCCCTTGCCAGGTTACTTAGGTGAAGCAGCTCGTAGCTCTCTGGAGCCAGACGGATGATGGCCATGTGTCCCACCCGGCTAGTGAGGTGAAGTTTGTCCTCCAGCGGAATTAACGACGTGATGGTGTCTTCAGACATGATTCGTCTCCAGCAGGTGGCCTCGACTTCGGCGTTGGGCTGAGTCAGGTCCAGCTCGTAGACCGCTAGGGCGCCGTGACGCGAGCCCAGGTACAATGTTGATTTACTCTCATCAAAGAATAGCGACGTGGCCAGGAAGGTAGCTGGCGGAGTGAGCTTGATGTGCACAGTTCCCTCAGCGTCGGAGACGATGAACGGATCGTTGGGGTTCAGCGTCTCAACCATCAGCCAGTTTTTGCCTCCTGCAGTGAATGTGAAAATGTCAGAAACTTTGCCCGTGAAGTCGAACTTGAGGGTGTGCGCTTTGGCAGTAACTGTGTCAACCACGTATACGGAGCCGTCTCTGATAGCCATACATCCAACCCTACCCCAGCTCTTAACAACAGAAAATGTGTCTAGAGAGACGCCCTCGATCTCTGTCCACTTGGTATTGTCGTAGCACAGAAGCCGTCCAAGCGAGGTAGATGCCAGCAGCCTGTTGTCCACATATGCATAATCCTTGAACGTTTCTCCTTTGGAGAACGAGCCTGTCTCCTCCAATGTGAAGCAGCGTCTGTTGATTCGATCATCTAGCTTCAGATCCCACAGCCTGACCCGCCCGTCGCCTCCACCAGTAGCCAGAACTGAGTTTTGAATGGCTCCGCACCAAGCATTTCGTCCCAAGTGGCCCTCAAAGACCTGAACACACTTGAGCTCCTTATTCTCCACATCCAGGCTCCAGACACGAGCAGTGCAATCCTCAGATATAGAAATGACACTGTTGTCCACAAAATGTAATTGCCAGATTCTAGCCAAATGGCCCCAACCGATGGCAACCTGTTCGCCTGTCTTGACGTTCCAAACGATAATCGATCTGTCGTCCGAACAACTGGCAAGATAGGTGCCACACGGAGAGAATCTAACACCGAAGATGGATCCATGATGAGCAGTCATTGTATGCAGCACCTTTCTTTCTTCCAGCGACCAGATCACCACCCCTCCAAGGACTGTGCCCGCGGCCACGAGACCTCCCTCGGGAAAGATCGTGCCCGAATACAATATGCTGTTTTCCTCACATTTAGCTTCATCTTTGATTCGTAGACTACCGTCGAGCGTCAGTATCGAGTTGTGTGCAGTCTGGATAAGAATGTCACCATGCTGATTGTACACTAGGGAGGTGATGTAGTCGTTAACTGTGTACTCCTTTGGCTCTTCTGACTCACCAAACACGCTGAAAGATCGGTCACCCCACACGGCAATCTTCTTGTCGACGCATATTCCATGGATCTTGTTCTTGACGAAGACTTTCTTGGTCCACAGTTGCTTCGCCGCTTTCCAGTCAAACGCCTTCAAGACAGGGCCCTGTCCAACATAAAGCACTTCACCGTGAAATGCCACAGCAGTCACTGGACCGAAGTGACCCAGGCTTGCCAAACCTTGGTATGGCATCTCTTTCATATGGTTTATCGTCCAGAATTTTCAGAGGTAAGGGCACGCCGCGCTTCACGCGGCTATGTCATCCCACCACAGACATCAACAAACGATACCGTACGCGATCAACTCCGCAATAAAATCACGAGATGAGCTACTCACGCGAGAACCCGCGGACGTCGCCGCGGAGAAAGTCGATGCCGGCGGTGAAACCTGGACTATTTTCACAAGACACAAACAGCGGGTGGCTGCGACACGACGCGCAGGATTTGACGCTACCGCTGCGGAGTAGCAGGGCATCACTGGCGCCATCGCGAAGTATTTTGAAATCTGCCTACGATGAGAACCATACAGTTATTGGCGTCATGAGTCTAGGCGATAAGCCGAAGAAGACACTCAGGCACCGGGTCAGTTTCGCCCCGGCGGCTTCTGTCCGAATGTTCACAGACGAGCAGGCACGAGAAGAGCCAAAGCCCGAGCGGCAACGGTCACCACAACGCCGGACGATGTTTTCGTCTCCATCAAAGTCAAGCCCAGTTATAAGATCGCCCGTCAAGCGAACTCCTGTCACACGGAGTCCCATGAAGGTGCCTTCCCTGAATGCGTTCCCTCTAAGAGTGTCGCCACGAAAGTCGCTGAGCCCATACAAACGGCAACCTGAGGAACCCGACTCCGGGAGCGACATGGATATGGACAGCGATGTTGATGTTGCCGCGAATACCGCAGCAAACTCAAAACCGGACGACATGCTGATCAGCTTCGAGTCGCCGGATCGGAAGAACGGTGATCTGAGCGAGGTGTTCAATATCGGGCAGAGGAAGCCTGTCGAGGAGTCCGATGATATGGAAGAAACTATGCAGCTAACCACAGTTGTTCCCAAGTTATACCCGGCCTTTAATGATAACGCTAACGACCAAACTGATGACGATAATGACTACGAACAAACTATGGAGCTAACTACAATAAACCCAGGCATGGAATCCGATGAGGAAGAGCAAACTATGGATTTCACTGTAGCCGGAGGGCAGCTTGTGCCGTCGGATGACGAGGAGGAGGAAGATATGGACATGACCACTGCCATTAATACCAAGTTCAACAACAATATCGAGTATGACGAGGAGGAGCCCGAGGAGCAGACAATGGAAATTACACGGGCAATCGGGACAATTCAACCAGCGACGCTGAAGCACTCGGATGATCCGTTTAGCGACGCTACGGAGAATCCTGACGACGATGAAGATGTTATGGACATGACGCAGGCTATCGGTACTATTGAGGACGACGTTGATGAAGATGAAGACGACGGCATGGACATGACACAGGCGATTGGTGCTATAGAAGACGAGGAAGATGTTGGTATGGACATGACACAGGCTGTCGGCGATATCGTTCAGCAGTCTCGGCAGCCGTTGCAAAATGGATCAGTGAAAACGTCACCCTCACCTTTTAGAAGCAAGCGACGGTCTGAGAGTCCGATCAAGGCGACTCCCCAGAAGCGCCAGAATCGAACTGTTACAACACCACCTTCACAGCGGGACATTACAGTACAGAGAACGCCTTCTCAGACGTTGAAAGAACAAATCATTTCGCTGACTCCCAAGAGGTCCGCTCGAAAGACTCCCTTGAAGCTAGACTACCGCCATCTACACAAGCCTAGCCTGGAGAAGGTCAACTACACCCCCCTCAAGATGATAAAGCACGGCGGTGATCCCGAGCCAATCGAGAGCGGTGGTTTATCCCCTACGCCTAAGCGAAGGGCATTACCTGCTATTGAGGAGCCCGATTACTCAAATGTGTCGATTCCGGACTTCCTGCAGTTGATATCAATCGATTTCATGGATGACTTTCTTTCGCACAACCGAGGGCACAGCTCATTCGGCATTTCTCAGGAGCCAATTGGGGAGCCTGGATTGGCCGACTATGTTATTGCTGGCCAACAGTTGACATTGCTAAACATGTACGACTTCAGCACGAACAATATGAAAGCTCACGTCAAAGAGCTGAATGAGAGTGTTGAGGTGCTGGAAGCCAATGCGCTGGAGGAGAACCCGGTTCTGTTCAAGGAGTATATTGAGGCGAGTGCTGATGTGAAGCAGGTGATGAATAGCCAGTTCAAACTTCTGAAGGCGTACGCTCGCCAGGAGGCGAAGAAGGTGTGGTATGAATGGAGAGCTGTGGTTGTTGGCAGCGTTCTCACGGAATATCGGAAGAAGCTTCATGCTCTTCAAGAAGACGAGCGGATTCTACAACAGAGAAGCCGCGAAGTCAATGACGAGTGCGAAGTGGTTGAGAAGAGGCATAAGGAAATGAAGGCCAGGCTGGAGGCGATGAGAAGGAGGAATAAGGAGTTGAAGACAATTGATCGGGCACGTCTCATGCAGGTGCGAGAAGAGTTTATCTCCGTCAAAGCCAATTTAGCAGCGAGCAGAGCAGAGGCTGAGAGGACCAAGGAAACTTCACAGCGGCTCGGGCAGAGCATCTCTCAGCTCGAAGTACAGCGGCTAGAAGTGCAAAGCAAAATCGGTACGGCTCAGCAAACTGTCCAAGAAAATAGAAGCATCGACACCAAGGAGATGGTTGAATTGTACACGATGTTTGAGATGATGCAGAGATGCGCTGGTTTCTCCAAGTGCACTGTCAAGGATAACGTCTTACACGGCACACTTTACAATAATCTGAATTTCGCGTTGAATTTGGCCGACGGCTCCTTGGCGACAGAGATTGCCGCCAGCAAAAATGACCACTCGCTCTCGTTTTTCAATACACACCTGAAAGATCTCATTGTGAAGGGAAACGTCAAGATTGTTCTGAAGAGCCTGATACGCTTGTGGACAACAGCCAATGTTATCAACAAGGAACTCCATCGCTTGAGCCTGCAGCACATAATGTCCTTCTCACATACGAAAGACAGCATAGTCATCAAAGTCAGCCTACTCACCAGCCCCGGAAAGATGTTTGTTACGATTCACATGAGCTACCGGTCGCTAGCGAGCTATCCGACCGTTGACGGAACCATCTCTGTTGCCATGGCATACGGCGGAACGCGTGACCTGATCAATTCTACATGCAGTCTCCTCGAAACGAGTCTGCGTGACGGCGGACTAAAAGATCTCTCACGGCATTGCGATGCATTGCTAGAGGTGGAGTAGCTGTATCCTGTTTCTGTAGTAACAAGCTACCCTAACCTTACCCTAACCCTCGAGAATATTTAACACTGAAATTTTTCCAGTCATCCATCATCCAAACAAGTGAGTACTACAGGACAAAATGATGATTTTATAGCATGCATAGTTCATCTGATTATATCTGATGAAACAAATCCAAATAGTCTTTCGCTCCTATCTGATGTCACGATTTAAGATGAATCGTACTAACAAAGGTTCCAATAGCCATGGATGTTTCAGTTTAGATTTAGCTAAGAATATATGCATCTTGAGCACGGCAGTTGGCATTGATTAAGTATGGCACGTACAATACGAGTCTGCTGGACTGACAGGTCTATGATGATGCTCTATTGCTATTTACATTAAATATTTTGTCATTTGGCTCATGTGGATGGCTAAACCCTGGGCTTCAAAGCGTACATCCTGACTGGGTACACCTCCTTTGGCAGACCCCGTTGCAAACTGGTGTAAATCAAGTCCAGTCCGGCCTCATCAAAAATCTGTCTGAATTTCTCGTCCGTTCGCGTTACGGAACTGTCTGTCTCGTCAAAATCGTCAGTCTGTCTCGTGAGGTTCTCCTTGACGACGATAAGTCCGTTCTGCTGCAGGCCGGGAATGCATCGTCTCAGAAAGTCAACCAGAACTGAATCCTGCACCTGGCCAACGCACCACTGGCACCAAATGATTCTGTACTTGCCTTGATCTGGTGTAAAGTCCTGGATACCAACTGGGTAGATCTCGCCGACTCGTCCGGCTTCCTTCTCCTGGGCCAGGTCGATGTGAGCCTGGTTCACAAACTGTTCAACGGGCTCTAGCAGATCCGTCCGGTCGCAGACCTTGCTGAGAAAGTTCTTTGTGACACGGCCAATGCCGGCGCCGACGTCCAATGCATAGAATGGTAGACCTGGGTTTGGCGTCAGGGCGAGCTTCTTGAAAAAGGCGTTGGAGCCGATAATGTCTGCCTTGGGGATGACGGAGGCGCCAAAGCCGCCCAGCACGCCATCGACGGTCGCGGGCACAGACGACCAGTACGAGATGGCGTCCGTGTAGTTGATTTTAGTGTCGCTGCCAGTGTTGGACATTGTGCGTCTCAGCCTTATCTGTGGTTCTTCGGGCTTCTTTCTCCACGCTTCTACCGCTAGTACCCCTGACAAACAGTTATTTGGCAGCGATTAATTCAAAATTTCCCTAAAAAATGCTCTATGGTAGCCCCGTGCTCTGATTATGCTCCCAATGGCCGGTAAAGTGCGGTGCTAACGGTGTCTTATTCAATTTTTCACTGGCGTGTTGTCCCACTCCCACCCCCTTCCACGTTGTGATATGTCTGGTCGACGTACGTATGATGATCGGTAAGGATATGACCGTTATTAACGATTGTATACTACATACCCTGCTACAAGGTCCTTACTAACAAAGTACGATTACTGGATTTGGTCAAACCATTCCTGCCAATTCTCCCTGAGATTGAGTTCCCCTACCAAAAGGTCCCATATGAAGAGAAGCTAGTGTGGACTCTGTCCACTGCTCTGTTCTTCTTCATCATGAGCGAGCTTCCCATCTACGGCGCTAAGGTCCAGGATGCTGACCCATTGTTCTGGCTCAGACCTGTTCTGGCCAGCACAAAGGGCTCGCTCATGGAGCTGGGTATCTCGCCAGTCGTGACGGCTGGGTTTATCTTTCAGACTCTCGGCGGCTTGCAGCTTATTGACGTTAACTTTGAGTTTAAGTCCGACCGAGAGCTCTACCAGAGCGCTCAGAAGCTACTTGCCATCTTCCTCACCTTTGTTCAGGCTGCTGCCTTGGTTTTCTCTGGTCTCTACGGCTCTCCACTTGAGCTAGGTGTCAGCGGTACTCTTCTTGTTTTGTTCCAGCTCGTTGGCGCTGGTGTTATGGTTGTCTACCTTGATGAGATCCTGTCCAAGGGATACGGCTTTATCCCAAGCGTTGCCTTCTTCACCACCCTCAATGTCTGCCAGCAGGCCTTCTGGAGAGCCTTCTCCTTTACCTCTGTCGACCTTGGCCACGGCAAGGAGTTCACTGGTTCTGTCATTGCTCTTGGACACGGCTTGTTGACCCGAAGCTACAAGTACGCCCTCGTCAACGCTTTCTACCGAACTCACCTGCCAAACCTGTTTGAGGTTTACGGTACCCTCGTGGTCTTTGCCGCTATTGCTTACTTGCAGCAGTTCCGAGTGGACGTTCCAATTAAGTCCATCAAGGTGCGAACCCCAGCTCAGGGCTTCCCAATTCGACTGTTCTACACTGGTAACCTGCCACTGTACGCCGTTGCTGCCATTATCTCCAACATTTTCCTCATCAGCCAGGCTCTGTACCACCAGTTTGCCGACAACCTGCTGGTGCGACTCTTTGGTACCTGGGATCTCCGAAACGACCAGCTGACCGCCGTCTCTGGTCTTGCCTACTACCTGCGGCCACCATTCTCTCTTGCTGAGGCTGCCTGGGATCCAATCAAGACTCTCATCTACGCCTTCTTTGTCATCTCCACCTGTGTCGTCTTCGCCAAGACCTGGACTGAGATTTCCGGCTCCAGCCCACGAGACGTTGCCAAGATGTTCAAGGACCAGGGTATCGTCATTGTCGGTCACCGAGATGTCTCTGCTGTTAAGGAGCTCAAGCGAATTATCCCAGTTGCTGCCTCTGTCGGCGGTGCCATTATTGGAACTTTGGCTGTTGTGTCCGATGTCTTTGGCGGCTTTGGATCTGCTGTCGTCGTTGCTGCCATCTCCATCCAGAACTACTTTGAAATCTTTGCTCAGGAGGGTGGTATGCAAGGACTGAACGCCATGCGACAGTCTGTTGGCGCCTAATTTCCCGTCAGTTGAACGAAAACCTTTTGAGGGTGGAAGCCGCCGCGAGAACGACATCTCTTGGCGCTTTTGACAATAACGAAGCTCAAAGAGCTTGGGGACACCACTGTTCCAGCTTTGAGAATACTCATCAGTGTACATACAATGTATTATACTAGGTCCCCAGCGGACATAACCAGAACTTGATCGAAAAGGTTTTCGTATAACGTCTCTTATGTACAGTTCTATAGTTTTGGGTACGTCTATTCGTACTTCCATGACTTGCCCTCGTAATTGGCGTAGCACCTGAATTCGTTACTGAGGCCGTTTCCGTGCTCAGGGTAGAAAGTGGTAACTTTGGTGTCTGGGTACACCTTTGCGATCAAAGTAGCCATTCTCTCTCCAGTGCACGCAATGATTCTAGCGTCAGCTTTCCTCATCCGCCTGACCGTTAGCGAAGCCTTTGTCTGGCAGTCATCTGATAGGAACGGCGGATCAACTAGAATTCTATCGAACTTTCCCACAAGCTCTGGTGGAATCTCCAGCGGCCGGGCAAAATCGTAGTGGACAAACTTGTTTCCGCCTAGAATCTTGAATCTGTCGTCAAACTCCAGAAGATACGTGTTTGGGGGGACGTAGTCCCGCTTTTTGAGGGCCGCATAGACTGATGGCGCGGAAATGACTGCAATCCAGGTATCGTCGTTAGCGTTATCGAGTAGCTCATCGCATAATAGCTCCTGGGTCTTTTCGCTGTACCAGAATTGAGACAGGTTCCAGTCTTCTTTGAACTCGGAAATGTCGACTGCCCTTCCGTCAAAGTCTTCTTCCGCCTGGGCCTGAAGAGCGTTGAACTGATCCGTCCGGTCTTTTTCCTCGGTCAGGAACTCTTGCAGGGCGGCCAGAGTGGACGCCGAGAGTCTAGTTAGTCACAGATTCGAGGTGCCAACATCCTACTCACTTCACCTCATCTTCCATTTTGTTGGTGAAGCGCGTGCGTATCTCAACCCTGAACTGTACACCCCAGACCAGACACAGACCACACGACCTACTAACCCCACCACACGGATCCTTCGGGCGGGATGACGTCGATACTAATCATTAATCCCAACTCGTCTCTCTCGGTGACTGACCGCCTCAAGGAAGTTGCTGATCCGGCTCCGGACTTCACCTACAAGTTCTTCACCGCTCCGTCAGGACCCGAGGAGATTACGTCTGCCACAACCGAGATCACATCTGCCGCCATTTGTCTGAACGCACTGCTGCCGATACTGGACCAGCACGATGCGTTTCTAGTGGCGTGTTTCTCGGACCACCCCTTGGTGCATATCCTTAAGGAGCACACCCGGAAGCCCGTTTTGGGTATATTCCAGGCCGCTGTTCTCCATGCACTGGCCTACGGCGAGGGCCAATTCGCTATCGTCGGCACACACAACACATGGAAACCGCAGCTGGACTCCGCAGTGCTGGCACTGTTGGGGTCGCATGTAAAGTACGCAGGGACCTTTGCGACAGGACTGCATGCACTGGACCTAGAGCACGACGCGCAGACAACAAGGCTAATCGGCGAGGCCGCAGTGCACGCCGTTAATACCGGTGCCCAGACTATCTTGCTAGGCTCGGCGGCCATGGCAGGCATGGCCGACGCCGTCACGGCTGCAGTCGGGGACGTGAGAGTCATCGATCCGGTCGTCGCCGGGTGTGAGTTCTTAGTGGGGTTGATCAGAGCAATTGCTTAGACTACGCAGTGCACAATCTTGCCTGTGTAACGAAACGAGCCACGACTAAACGACCTACGAACCGCCAAACGAGCCACGACTTCCCTTCGACACTGTACAAAACTGTACTATTTGTACCAATACCTGTATACTAATGTACCATGAGACCAGTCTTGTAGTCCGTACCTGAGCAGCCAAGGGGTCAGGGCCAACGGTTACCGTTTTTGAATATGCACGTGAGCGTGCGGCTCCCGCATCAGTTCCGCGATTTGAACAAAGCTTTGAGGTTGACGTACTAAAGTCGGTATGTGCGATTCGCACATAAAATAGCCATCCCGACTTCTTGACACTTTTGGCTGTGTGTGGATGCTGACGCTGCAGCGGCGATCAAAACACTATTTTTAGCCGCATTTTCTGAGATTAACAGAGATATCTTGATGATAAGACTCAGTGGATATACTTGTGTGGCACAGGTTGTCTCAGTTCAAGCCCGATCACACATCCAGTGCACTGAACCTGCATGATGCGATAAGGATGTGAACGATTTGTGACCGCAGCGCTTCGATCCTCGCGGAGTCCCAAATTGTGGCTGAGAGTCACAAACGCATGAACTTGGTGGCTTTCCGAGCAGTCTAGAGAGGTTGAACTCAACAGTGCGAACTTCAGTAGCCGTGTCGTGAACGCCGCCGCTGAGCTGCTAATACAGGTGAGAAGCATCCAGTCTCCAACACTGGTGGTTTCTAACGCCTCCACAGCCATGCGGGGCTTAGACACAGATGCAGATCCGCGTAGTGCGCACCCAGGGACACCCGGTCAGCGCCGGCACTGAACCTCGTAGACAAAGTAGTCCCTGCCCCCTCTATCGCCACCTATAGAGCGTAGCGTAATTTAAGCTTTTTCGCCGCCAATCTGCTCGGATCTCCGGATGCCACCCGCAGCGATGGTCGCGCGCGCTGTTTATACGCCCCGTTTCACTAGACACGATAACTACTGTCCATCACATTAGCCATGAGCCAGCCGAGTGAGTAGCAAGCCACAACATTGAGAAACTGAAGCCAGCTAGGAGGGATGGATACTAACAGCGCGGTGTTTGTTGTATAACGCAGTGTCCGTGCTGTATTCGTCGCATTGAGGAACTGGAGACGCCGTGAACACGCTAACTAGAACAAATTTCGCTGCGCCCAGACGAAAAGAAGCTGTATGGCCAGCTATTCCAACAGTGCGATCCTGAGTCGCTGGGTGTCGTGACCGGCGATGTTGCCAGGACCCTGTTTGAGCGGTCGGGGCTGTCGCCAGCTGTCCTAGGCGAGATTTGGCAGATTGCCGACTCTGAAAACAAGGGCTTTCTCGACCAGATTGGCTTCTCGTTGGCACTACGAATCATTGGCCACGTTCAAAGCGGACAGAGGGTCTCCCTCAGTCTAGGCGACGTGGCTGGACCGCTGCCAGCGTTTGACGGCCAGTCTCGAAACTTTGAACAGCCCAGGCCATTTGAGCAGCGAGACATTGTCGCCCCTGTGCCATTGAGTGGACCAGCGGCTCGAATCCCGCAATTGACCCCAGCAGACAGAGCCAGGTACATTGCGCTCTTTGATAAGAATGTCCCCAACGGTGTCTTGAGCGGAGAACAGGCCAGAACTATCTTCATGAAAGCCAAACTGCCCAACGAGACTCTCGGACAGATTTGGAACCTTGCGGATTCCCAGGGTGTCGGCAGTCTCAACCAGACAGAATTCATCATCGCCATGCATTTAATACAGACGTCACTCAATGGTTCACTGCGACAGCTGCCTCAGTCCCTTCCACCAGGATTTCTGGACGCCGCTGCCGGTCGACCATCCCCGCGACCACCGGGATCCCCGGCTATGCGACCTCCACCAGGTATTGCAGTCGCCAGGCAGTACACTGGCGGTAGCGGACCCATGTCCCCACTTCAGCGACAAGTCAGTGGCCAGTGGTTCATCAGTCCACAAGAGCGAAGCCGATTCGACGCTATTTTCGCTACCTTGGATAAGAGCAAAGCCGGCGTCGTCGGACCCGACGAGGTTGTACCATTCCTGCAGTCGTCTAAGCTACCAGAAGAAACACTGGCGCAGATCTGGGATCTCGCGGATGTGCACAATGCGGGCCAGTTTGGAAAGAATGAGTTCGCCATCGCAATGTACCTGGTTCAACAGAAGATTGCTGGCAGAGAACTGCCTGCAACCCTGCCACCGTCACTCTTGGCCGGCTCTCGACAGGCTTCCGTCTCCTCCGTCAACGTCAATCCAGTCTTCCTACCAGGATCTCCTATTCCACAGCAGTCTGTTCCAGCCCCAATTGCTCAGCGAACTGTTTCAAACGCCAGTGCCATGAACGACCTGGCGGACCTGGACCTGTTCAGCACGCCAAGCCCAAGCGTCGGACCCAGAGCGGGATCGGTTACATCTCCAGCTCCTGCCACTACGCAAATCAAGCAGTTTGTTCCAACTTCTAGCTTTGGCCAGTCCATCTCTACTAACGACACTGGCTCCTTTGCGCCAGAACCAACTAAAGACCTGCTGGCCGACAACGACCCAGAGGTTTCCAGCAAGCTTTCAGCTGCTACTACGGAGTTTGCAAATCTATCTAACCAGATCAGCTCTCTGACAACCCAAACTGCTGGCGTGCACGACCGACGACAAAAGGCAGAGTCTGAGCTTGCCAGAACTCTCGCCATGAAGCAGGACATTGAGTCCAAACTCGCGGTTCTACGAAGCAGCTATGATGCTGAGGTGCGAAAGGTCAAAGAAGTCGAGGAGGCGCTCGAGACTTCCAAGAAGAGCACCGCCTCCATCTCCCAGGAGTACTCCATCCTAGAAGCCAGCTACAGCGCTATCCAGTCGCAGTACCAGGAACTGTCTAATGCTCTAGCCTACGACAAGCAGGAAAACGACTCCCTCAAGGAGCGAATTAGACTGACCAACGACCAAATCAACACTCTCAAAGAAGAGCTGGAAAAGGTCAAGAAAGAGGCCCGACAACAGAAGAATATTCTGGCAGTTAGCTCACAGCAACTGGCGACTGTCGAGGGACAGCAAAAGTCTATCGAAAAAGAGATTGCTGACACACGACAGGAGGCGGAGAACTACCAGGCACAGATCGAGTCTCACCAGCACCAGCCTGCACACGACAGAGAACTTGAGGGCTCGCCAGTTTTCTCGCGTGGTCAGACCACTGCCGCAGGCAACCCGTTCTTCACCGGTTTCGGGCAGAGCGCAGGCTACTCTACTAGTCCTGATTCTCGAATGAAGGCGTTTGAGGAAACCTTTGGCCGAATGGACATTGCATCTCCCTCTACTGCCGAGCCAGCATTCTCTAGCACTCACAACACCGAGGACACTCCAAACTCGTCGCCGCCATCTTCGGACTACCAGGGTTATAACGCTCCGCCTATCCCAGCCTTCACGCTGCCTATCGCTCGACCTGAGTCCGCTACTTCTTCGGTGCAAAATAACGCTCCATTGTCTGTGCGTGGAGAGCTAGACGTTTCGCGACCAGACTCGCCAGCATACACATCGGAGCCGGTCTCTGGAATCGTTCCTCCCGAGGATTTGGAAATGAACGATACCCTGCGACACGAGCATGAGCACGACACACTGCGGCAGACAAGTCTAACGACGTTGACGCCTGTTAACGAAAAGCTGGCAAAGTACAAAGCTGACGATGAGGAGAGTTCAGAGTCTTTTGAGATGGTTGAGCCAGAGTCCAAGTCTCCAGAACGTGACGTGACCACTCCAACGGTGCCAGGTTCTTTCCCAGCGGCTGAGACCACTTTCCCACCGGTTCATTCCATCTCCACCCCACAGGCTCATGAGGACGAAAACACTGAGGAGGAATCGTCAGACGATGAAGGTCCAGAGGGCCTTGCTGGTGGTGCCTCACGAGCTACCCACGAAGATGATGTGCCACTGGCTCTCGTTGCCGAGAAACTCGCCAAGCCAGACTCAGCTGGCAGCGACAACATCTTCACCTCTGCCCCATCCTCTCCAGCACACACTCCGCACGGAATTCCTGCCGCCGTGGCACCATCTCTGCCACCAAAGGTTGAGCCGAAGATTGACGATTTTGCAGACGCCTTTAGCGGTCTGAGTGAGAGCAAGCAGGAACTCGGTGCGGATGACGACGATCTATACTTCACGAACAGTTTTGATCACGGCTTCAACTCCAATTTTGGAGCTCAGCGGGCCGCCGGCGGCCCTTTTGGAGCCCCATCGGCTGCGCCCGCCGCTCCTGTCCCGGTCAGACCTACGCCGTCTGTGCTAGCCCCAGCGCCACCATCTATGCCTACTTCCAATGATGAGTGGGAACAGCTATTTGCTGGCTTCGGAGATGCACCCGCCGCTCCAACCGCTACCCAGGCTGAAATCAATGACGCTTTCGCCATACACTCCTCTAAACCAGCGACCGAGCTGCCACCGGCAACTCAGGCACCAAAGGTGAAGACTCCACACTCACAAGCCGTTGCCGAGCTGACGGCGATGGGCTTCAGCGAACAGGACGCGCTTAAGGCCCTGAAAGAGAAGGATTACAACCTGGCTGCGGCTACAAACTACCTGCTGGACCACTGATGGACTAGCTCATATTCTGAACTATTGTAATATTTTATGTAGGTAAACGACAATAATACGTCTTGGTGATTGCTGCGTATCATGATGCATTTGTATTCTAACTATGTTACAGTGCCATAAACAACTTATGCTGACCGATTTTTTTGGGCCATCTGTGCGTTCCACAGAATTTCAAGCAGCTTCTCATTGAGCTCTGTGAATTCGGTGCTAGACAAGCCCTCAAACGCACCACTCTGCTCAGCCCAGTCGATCTGCCGCACTCCGTTGAGCAGGTCTCGAGCCGCAGATGTGAATTTCTCAGGCGACTCACTTCCAGTAACGGAATTGTCTCTGCGATGCTTGGACGGAGACTTCCGCTTCTTAGCGCTAGAGCTTGCCTTGTCTGCTTTGACTGACGGTGCCCTTTTGCGCTTCTTGAAGCCCTCCTGGTAGGATACATCTTGGTCCATTCTGGATAGCTCATGCACTGGAAGAATGGCTTGACCGGCATCTAGCTGCTGCACCGAGAGGTCTGGAGTGACGGACCTCCGTTTAGCAGAACCAAACACCTTATTTTTTGCCAGATCGAGGATAGAATCTCGCGGACTGGCTTTGCCAGGGCTACCGTTGGAATCAGTCTTACGCTTTGGCGTGTTCGAAGAGCCTCCCCACCATTTAAGAATGCCGTTGACGAACGTTGGTTTTGAGGAATCATCTTCACTCTCGCTGTTTTCCTGTGCCGGCGAGCTTGGGAATGAGTTGTCGTTATCCTGTTCTGATTGTTCCACGTCTGCACCGTTGTCAACAATGTCGTCATCCTCGGCCTCCGGCTCAATTCTCTTCTTCTTTGGCGTTGCTTGACTGAAATCAGGCTGTGGCGGAGGCATTGGGACAGGCACGAAGTGTGGAGGAGGAGGATGGTGTGGGAAAAATGGAAAAGGCGGCGGGTATGGTCCATACATCGAAGACGATTTATCAGCAGGCGATGGGGGCATAAATCCTGGCGGCATTGGCATAAATACGGGTGGCCCGTGCCCGGGTGGAGGCGGGAAAGGAAACATTGGCATGCCCGGCATGCCAAATGGTGGTGGCATTGGTGAGCCTCTTCCTGATCCGCGTATATTGAAAGGGAAGGACTGAGAATGCGAAGCTTTCTGAGGAGATTTGTCTTTTTCGGCTGCGTCGCAAGTTTTTTCGGCGACTTCCTCTGAAGACTTATCTTGAGATTTTTCAGAAAGCTTCGATTTCTTACCCTTGCTGGATGGTCTTTTCTGAACTGGGGCCGCTTCCTCAGCTGGCTCCTCCGATGCCTTCTCCGCGAGCTTGCGAGACGACTTTCTAGTTTGCCTCTTTGTTGGAGCCTGTGGCTCTGCCGAAACGTCCCGGAATGGCTCATCAGGAAGCGATATTTGACTTTCGGTCGCTAACGGTTCCGACGGCTCGGAGGGCTCAGCCAGAGGAGTGTTGACCAAAAGTGAGCCAATCACAGGGATGTCCAGCTCAATCAATGAGGAGTTCTCTGTCTCTAGTTCATTCTCTGGTGCACTTTCAAGGCACTCTATGGGCTCCATCATGTCAACGTCCTCGTCGTCTTGACTTTTAATAACAACAACCGCGGAAACCTCAGCGACAAGGTCCGGATCTCCGGAAAGGACGGCAGAAACAACACTCGGGGGGATGTCGGGGATGGTATCAGGTTCTTCCACAGGTAATTCGGGAACCTTTTCCAACTCTTTCCTCCGATTTCGACGGCCCTTCTTGGGCTTCAGCTCTTCCTTGGCCTTCTCCTCGACATCAGTTTTCGCTTCTTTCTTTTTACCCCGTTTAGTCTCCTTCTTCACCTGAAGGACTCTTGGGGCTGGTTCAGCTTCAGGCGTATGCATGATGAATGATTCCGGTTGTTTTGGGAAACTATCTGGGATAACGACCTGGTTATCTTGGCTGTGCACTTTGCTCACTGATTCAACAATGTCTGATGAAAAGCTTGTGATGCCAGCTCGCGAGAAGGCCTTATTCCAAACATTAGTTGTCTGCGAGACAATACCGGAATGCGAAGAAGAAAAACCTGCGACCAGTATCGATTCTACAGAGCTGTCCAATTCTGGTGTCGCCGGCATCATATCAATCAGCAGCTTATGGACGTGCAGCAGCTTGTCAGAGTCGCGTTCCTCGAGGAAATCTTGTGGTGATTTGATGATGGGCTGAAGGCCCTTCAAGATGTTGCGGACAGCCTCTGGCGACAGCCCAGAGGGATTGTTGACATAACACACTAGCAGCTCAACCGCGGAATACATTGAGTGCTTGACAGCAAAGATGCTTTCGAACGTCCTGGACAACTCCAAATCCCTATGTTAGAGACTCTCTTCTCAGAAGCCAACTTACAAATCAAATTCCTCTCCTGTTAGATCCATACAATCCAGAAAAATCCTGATCAAGGTTTCCAAAACAGAGTAGCGATCAAGACTTTCAGCCCGCAGCTGACAAAGAGTCTGCAGATGACCAGCATAAGCAAATCCTGGTAATGTCTTCTTGGCCTTCACAAGTAACTCAACCCACAAAGAACGGCAGTGGCCGAGGTTAGTCGACTGTCTCTCGCTAAATTAGTATCACTTCTGTTGGTGAGTCAATACTCACGTCGATAGCCACTCCAGAACTTTCTGCGCGACTTGCTTTTCTTTCAAATCCTCCGTTGCCTCCGGCATATCCATCACTTTGATCAACTTCTCAGCAACTGCTTCCCACACAACTAGAGCAGTGTCCGGCTCTAACATAGTAGCAGCATTCGCCAGAAAGTTCACCACCTTCTTTGCACGGCCCAGCCGGTGAACGACATATTCGAGATAAGTCACTAGAAGGGTGCAAAACGCCTGCTTATGACTATTGTCGAGCTCTGAAAGTTGCTTTGCCGTCATGGCGCAGAAGAGTGACCATATTCGGCAGATTGCACTCGAGGGACTGACATCAGCCGACATCAAGCCTACGCCTGGCTTTTTCTTGATTGGTGACTGGCCCACAAAGTACGCGTTCTGGCTGTCGACATGCAGTTCTTTCTCCGAGAATGGCAGGAACCCGACTGCCTCAATGGCATCGTGAATCATGTGGTAGAGTTGGTTAAAGTCTGTGGACTCGTTCCATCTCTTGGCGATGAGATTGCAGATTTGCGCCACGGCATCCAATGTTTCTGGTGAGATTTGGATTTCACGTTGCGTGAGTGACCGTAGCGACGCCAAAAATGCTCTGTAGGTGCGCACCGCCCCTTCGGCTGGGCATAGCTGGAAGATTTGGTGAATGCTTCCAACGACGATTTTGGCGTTTGCACGCACGGCCTTGGGGCATAGGGACGGCAGATCTGTCAGCTCCATTATCTCATTGGTGACAATGGTACGTCGCTGCTCGCTGAAGTTGCTGCCGGCCTTCTTCACTGTCGGGGTCAGAATATGCGAAATGATTTTGGATACTTCGTTGCGGATATCATCATGCGTGTCGGTTAGGTAATGCGTTATTATTGGCGAGATCAGCTGTGACCAAAATAGACACAACTGCTTGTTGGCGTGGGTCTGGTTCGTTATTGGGGGGTTGGAGCAATAAATAAGTTTCATAAAAATGTTGGATAATGCTTGGACGATGCTGGAGTTCCTAGTCTTGAGAAGTAGAAAAGGTGATGCTAGTAGTGACGTGTGCACCAGCGATGTCTGGGCCTGGTACCTAAACAGTGGGACCTCTGTCCAGATGTAAACGACAGCCTTCCAGCTGTGGATTGCGGAAAGTTGGACGTCAAGTTTACCAGAATTCAGTGCATGCTTGCAGAACCGTAACATGTGGTCCAGCTGCGGCCAGGATTCTAGCTTCTCAGCTGAGCTCGATAGGAGCAGCAGTAGAGACGACCACATTGTCATGGTATGCCTACTCTCGCCCGGAATATCCAGCGAGATTTGCAGTTTCCGTATCAGCTGATGAAAGAATGTGACTACCTCTTCAGATTGCGACTTTTGCGGCTCGTTCATTATGCTCATGAGAGCTTTGCCAAAGACCTTATTGTTCAGAAATGCTGCTGTGCAGTCTTGCATGATGAGCGAGGACTTGTGCCGCACAAGCGGATTCTTCACCACTGATGAGTCAATGACATCTGCGAGCCAGTCCTGAGCCCTGGAGGCCATCAGTTGGGGCGCTGATCGAATAAGCACCCGGTAAAGCGCCAGGAACTCCGACTCAATATTACCAGAAGCCTGTTCGGGCCGGTTGAGCACTGCTTCAAGTAGCCGCAAGTAAATCTCATGGCCTAGCGGTTTGGGATATTTTTGATACTGCAGCATGTGAAGATACACAGCTGTGTATTGTTTGCTGGTATTGTGCGATTCCAAGGCCTCCAGGGCATGCAAGAGGAACCACTTGGCCAATTCGGGCTCAATGGATACAACAGCATCTTCGGAAAACAAAAGATAGTCGATCACTCTCAGAATCTGGCTGACATTCCGGCCGTCCAAAGCATTCGTTGACTGTTCAGCAGTCAATAGATCGCGCCGAGCGCACATGGCAACTCGGTTTGCATTTTCAATCAAAACCTGTGTGGAGACAGAGATCTCTCGATATCGTAGCACTGAGTTTAATGATGCATAGGTGATGAGCTGCTTTTTATGGTCATTGGCACTCAGGGACTCGCAGGCAGCCTTGAGCACTTGATCCAGGTCAACGCCTCCTGTGGAAAAATCTATTGTGCAGTTGTATATGGCCGTCAAAACGTCTCCCTCGGGAAGGTCGTCCGTGTTGTTTGTGACCTTTTTCAAGATGGACCTTGTTGGCTGGGCTTTGACCTGGGGCTGTGAGTTGACGGTACCACAGATATCGTCACTGAACAGCACTTTCCTGCCTTCTATATCCATGGCTAACCAGCGCTTAGGTATGCCAATGTGTTTGATTTGACGCGACTCTGTAACGCGATTTTACACGAACTGGGCGCGTCGCGATCGCGCTCATTCTACGTGCTTGGGCATACAGCCCATTTCGGCGTTGGACTATCATCAGCATGCGTGTCTTATTGTCATTTAGTGTATCAATAAATAGTCAAGGAAGATACGGCACCGGGCTTGAGTACTTCAAAAACGCAGCCTGGAGAGCCATACAAGTCGGTCAAGCCCCAGTCCTTTGTACCCTCTGTCACGAGATCAGGCTCGCCCAGCAGCTCAACGCTGCTGCTGGGACTCTCGAGCGCTCGGTTGAGCATCATTGGCTTGTCGGCGTACTTAAAATGTTGAGCGTACTTGGAAAACTTTTGTTCTGATGTGGCCAGCTTACCCAGCTTCCACCGACATCGCTTGTACTTTGTGAACGACAGGCTTCCCGGTACGTTTCCATGCAAAATAAGTTTCTTGACGGGCGAGTTGAGCTGCAGAGTATCGAAGCAGATGTCAAAGCCCAGTGCAAAGTAGTTGAAGAACAGGTCTGTACTGCAATCGCCGCCGGACGGATTGTGGATGGAGAGCCGGGAGTCTTCTTTGAAGAACCGTTCCGATGGCGGGCCCAGCACCATCATCACGTCTTGCATGCCCGTCTGTCCAATGAAAATCTCATACTCTTTGAGGGTCGGGTGGCTCAGAAACTTGATGTCCACCCTCTTGGAACCCGGCTCTGTGTGAACATAGTCCACTTCTGTGCCAGTTTGCGTAAAGAAATGGGGCCGGAAAATGGTCTTTCTGGCATCGGGCCAGCTCTGGCCCTTAAAGACAGTCATTGTGGTACAAACTCCGGAAACGCTCAGGTGCTTGAGAATCTCAGCGTCCTCCTTCTGGGCCATATCCGCTGGAATAGGAAACGTGAATAACACTCCTGGGTAAGACAAGAGATACTGCCCCGATTCGCATGTGCCAGGATACGTGGGGCCGAAAAGTCTGTTGTATATCGTCCGGAACGAGGGTGGCTCATTCTTTCCTAGCTCGCCGTCCTTGTAGTTTAGCTTCGTCTTGCCCCACTCTACGACTTCAATGAGACGCAGAAACTGTTCCTGACCGTCAAACTGCAGCCGCAGGCCATTAGTTTCCAGGCTCACCACAATCGGATCTTGGAAGGGCTGGTCTTTCGAGTATGCGATTTGAATCTTGGGGTACAGTGTGGGGTTTGCTCGGATAGCGTTCATAGTCTCATGGAGCGAGGCTCCGAGTTCTAGTTAGCATTCCTTCTATAAGGAGGCGTCATCATCAACTGTATTCTCGTGGTATACTCACTAAAGAAACCCACCGAAACCCCTGGTTGTACAGCCAACATGTCCCAGTCACCTGCAACACTCATTCACTTATCGTTATCATGTGGTGATCGGACGCGCGTGAGTATCTAGCAACGCACGCCCCCAACAGCAACGACAACCATAGACTAGATCTGTGCCTTGTTATCATGTCTACACCGCGAGCCTCCACCTCCTCGGCCCGATTCGCTCAGTTCAAGCTTGTCCTTCTCGGTGAGTCTTTTTCGTCGCCTGCACAACAAGCCATGAGCAAAACTAACATAGGGGAATCCGCTGTCGGAAAGGTAAATATGCGTCTGTGATGAGTGCTAACGTATAGAGTTCCCTCGTTAACCGATTCGCAAAGGACCAATTTGATGATTTCCGAGAATCCACCATCGGCGCTGCCTTCCTCACACAGACTGTCCAGGTAGACACCAACACCACAGTCAAATTCGAAATCTGGGATACCGCTGGTCAAGAACGATACAAGTCCCTTGCCCCCATGTACTACAGAAACGCCAACTGCGCTGTGGTGGTTTACGACATTACCCAAGCTTCCTCTTTAACACGAGCCAAGGCTTGGGTCAAGGAGCTGCAACACCAGGCCAACGAAAACATCATCATTGCATTAGCGGGTAACAAGCTGGATCTTGACTCATCGCGTGACGTTGAGAGCTCGGTGGCCGAGGCCTACGCAAAAGAGGCCGGTCTGCTCTTTTTCGAAACTTCCGCCAAGACCGGTGACAACGTTAACGAACTGTTTACCGCCATTGCAAAGAAGCTGCCTATCGAGTCCGTCGTCAACAAGACGAGGGCCGCGCCTCGCGGTGTGGAGCTCAACTCTAAGGCCTCCGCCCAATCCTGCAACTGCTGATAGACCTAATAGTACATATAGAACACGCCACGAACAATGTGAGTGGGGTAAATCAATTCTTTATTTCTCAACCACTAACGCCACAGCCAGGCCACTCCCAGAACGACGAAATGTGCGCCGAAAAATGCAATGCTTCGTGTGATGGATTTTTCTGGCAGCTCTACTCCCGTCAAGAGGATCAGAAATTGACCGTAGAGCGATCCCCGGTCGACGAAGCACATTGAGTACGCCTTCAATGCAAGTAAGCTCCCTTTAATGAGATAACTTGGAGGAATGAGGGGTCGATGATTGCGCTCAATGGGTGGCGGCGGGCTGGGAGGGGGAATGTCGAGCTGAGTTAAAATCTCACTGGCAAACGGCCTGTTGACAGGGTCAATGGACAGCATTGACTTCAAGAGCTCGAGTATGGAATCCGGAAGATCACTCCGGATACTGTCGTTCGCGTTGAATCCGGCGTAAAGACTGATTTCCGACTTGAGCGCATCAAAGTCCTGTAACTCCTCCTCGACAGCTGCTGCGTATGGGAGCCGCGAATAGCACATAAAGTATAAAATCATGCCCAGAGAGAAAATATCTGTTTTCTGAGAAAACTGTGCAAGCCGTCCATTCACGGGGTTCAGCAGTTCAGGAGCGCAGTACTCCAACGTGCCGGTGCTGCCAGTCTCCGCTCTTGCATGCCCTTCCGGTTGGCCCTCGCCAAAGTCACTGACCAGGACTCGAGGAAGCTCGCCTGGTTTGTTGCATAGTAGACAGTTTGAGGGCTTCAGGTCTCGGTGAATGATTTGGCTGTCATGCAAATGCGCCACCCCACGGACAATGTCTTTGAAGAAACACAATATCTCGTCCACGCTGAGCACTTCAACAACGAATTCTGTACTGGGTAGAGACTTTCTTCGAGACTTTGCCCTTTCAGCCTGGAGGTCTCGCACGTACTGTTCCAGCGTACCTCCGTCGCAGTATTCCTGGAGAATATAGGCGCAAGGAACTTGTGGTCCAAACTTTGTGACGGACGAGTTCTCCAACCAGACGTAGTTGTAGGCCACGAGGTTTGGATGCGATAGAAGTTTGAGTAAATGAACTTCGGCCAGCACTTTTTCTAGCCACATGTGGTCATTTCCAACAGGGACTCTCTTAACCGCAAAGAGCCCCAATGAGACGCCATCCAGGACGTGCTCGGCGAGGTACACAGCACCTCTGCTGCCTTTACCAAGCTCAGATTTGATGCGGAAGAAGCGAGAAAAGTATCCTTGACTGAATGCGGACTCTGAAATCCCGTGCGTTTGCTGAGGTATCTCATTTGGCGTAGCTGCATCCAGGAGACTGAAGTAGTTGGGATCCCGAACAGGTTCGGTCCATAGAAACTGGCCACAAGCCGAACAGGTCCTGCCTTCAAATTCAAACTGGCGACTGGGGCGACGCTCAAACGAATGACTAGGCCGACCTTCGTATGGTCCACCCTCGTATGATCTACCTTGGTATGGGCGGTACTCTAAGTCGGAGGAGGAATCATTTCGGATCAATGCAATGTCGTTTGAGTTGGTGTTGTACAAGACGACGGCGTTTCTGGTTTCATCGCGTCTGAGTTAGATCTTACCAGCTTCAAGTGTTACATGATGGTACCGTGATGGACCCCAGGTCTCAGCAACCTTAACTGAGATCCGCCGACCGACCGCAAGGCCACACCGAAAGCCAACAAACCAATCTGTTCATTACCACTCGCACTACCACTCGCCGATACTCACAAAACTACACTCCAGTCACGGTCCTGGTGTACTAGGGACATGGTGACATCATTCAGGCAGCTGCATCAGATGCGTAAGCCGCGCCTCACTGAAAAATTAAAGACACAGCGCGAGCGATAACTGTCAAGTACTGTGCGAGTAAGATGACCTCGAGTGGTCGAAGCAGTCGAGAGCCCAGCGTCGGGGCTAAGCCCAGCAAAGTAAAGAAGCTAGGCCAGAAGCTGGGAATACTGGGAAAGCGGTCTAGTGAAGACCCGCAGAACAAGCCTGAGAAGAAACAAAAGAAGCCCAAGAAGCCCAAGAAGAAGAAGCCCAAGGCCAGCGTGGCAGATCAGAGCGATTCTCAGTCTGTTCAGACCGAGACGCAGAACGAAACTCAAGAATCGGCTCAAGATGACGGGTTTATTGCATTTGATGACGACGATGGAGGATTCATTTCCCTGGATATAGACGGCTACGAAGATGACGGAAAGAGTGTTCACACCATGGCGACATTTCACGAGTACGAAAAGCAGTTTGAGGAGGACGATGAGGAAGACGAGGAATTTGAGGGCGACACTTCAACGAGCGTCAAGGTCAAGTCAGAATTTCCCTGGGTGGAGAATCACGATCATTCCAATCAGAAAGAAGTGGCGGATTGGCTAACGCTTGAGATCAAGGACTTTGTGGCCTACATGTCGCCGTCTACGCAAGAGATTCACGCTCGAAACGACTGCGTGTCCCGTGTTCGACAAATCGTTAAAGAACTGTGGCCGGACGCGGAAGCACACGTGTTCGGCTCATTCGCCACTGATTTGTACCTGCCCGGATCTGACATCGATATGGTGGTGATTTCCGACAGCGGAAAGTACGACTCTACTGCATATCTATACCAACTGTCGGCGCGTCTGCGGAGCAGAGGAGTCAAGAGCATGGAAGTCATTGCAAAGGCAAGAGTTCCCATTATCAAATTCGTCGACAAGGCAACGTCAATACACGTCGATATCTCGTTTGAGCGGAGGAACGGTATCCTCACAGTGGACACGATCCGAGGCTGGATCAAAGAGCAGCCTTCGCTACGATACTTTGTCTTGGTCGTCAAACAGTTCCTACGACGACGAAAACTGAACGAGGTACACACAGGCGGTCTAGGTGGCTTTTCAGTCATTTGCATGGTCATGTCATTTCTGAAGAACCATCCACGAATTGCATCCAACGACATTTTGGTCGACGAGAACCTCGGTGTTCTCCTGATTGAGTTTTTTGAGCTGTACGGCCGAAACTTTAACTACGAGGCTGTGGGTCTGGGAACAAACGGAGAAATGGGCTATCTGTCCAAGAGACGAAACCAGCACCTACAAAACAGAAACCCATTTTCGCTGGCCATTCAAGATCCAAATGATGATTCAAATAACCTATCAAAGGGCAGCTTCAACACACGAGGTATCCGGAAAGCGTTCAACGGCGCATTTGAGATGCTCTGTATGCGATGCTATGAACTCGAGGTTATGCCATACAAGAAGCGACTGGGAAAGTCAATTCTTGGTGACGTCATCAAGTTCAAGGGCGCAGAACGTGACTTTGTTGATTCTACCGGTTTGGTCCCTAATGCATCCCTACCTGTTGAGTCCGTTCCGGAGTCCGAGGTTACCGAAGAGCCCGAGGCTGAACCGTTTGTGGCTGCCGACAGCGAATCTGATTCGCCCGGTGAGCCCAAGGAAGTCAGCGTTGTTGAGATTTCCGATAGCGACAGCGACCCGAGTGATGAAGAAGAGCCGGCCGCGCGTGACGAGAGCGAGGAAGAGCACAGCCGAACCAAAATGCCTGCGTCAAAGAGGCGTCAGTACTGGGCCAGCAAGAGTGGTATGGGCTATGAGTCGTCGTCTGGCAGTTCCTGAAGCTTGCCTGAGCGCGCCGCGACTTCGACCGGGTTCTGAACTTTGATAATTTTGTTGGCCTTGAGTCGTTCAAAGAGCACAAACATTCGCTCTGCATCCCTCAGCTTTTCCTCTTCCGTCATGTCGTCGAAATGCTGAGCGCGCTGCTGAGCGTGTTGCTGGGCTCGGTGCAGGAACTGGCCCGTGACTGGGTTCACAGGATGGGAAGGTCTTCGGGCGTGGCCAGGGGTCCGTCCGTCCTGCTCGTGAGACTCTGTCGAGAGCGACTCGGGGAATGCAATGCCATGGGATGCGAGGAAGCTGGAGGTGAAGCCGAGACCGAAATTCTGGACAAACTCATCAGGATTTTCGTGGCTGAGCTTCCAGATCGAGTCAAAAATAACGTTTCGACTTGTCCTCAGCACTGGGTCGATGGTCAGCTTGAGAATGTAGCTGCTCAACGAGTCGGACTCGCCTAGAGGCAGTTCTCGGTCCTTGTCGGACGGGAGCAGTTTCTCTCTAATCATCTCCACAAGCTCAGGGTGCGCTTGCTCCTCTTTTGTTGTCTTGAACACAGTCACGATAATTGAATGCATGAGCGACAGCGGCGGGGCCAGAACTCGGTCCTCAAAGTCCTCGTTCGCAGGGCCGACGAGGACCTCGAGAAAGCTGAATATCTTTGCCATGACCTTAACCGGCTCGTCGTAGAGCCACTTGTCTAGGGGGATGCATAGTAGACAATTGGCAAAGTGCTGACACAAGTCGCGGTCCGTAAGGTCCAGCGAGCAAAACAATTTCACCAGCTTCTGCGTCGTGTATCCCTGTACATGCTTTACCACAACATCAGGGTAGTGGTGAACCAGGTTGAACAATAGTTTCATGCATTCAATAAACGAACCCCGCTCCGTCTGCTTGATGGGCGTGTCCGTATGCGAAATCTTTGCCGCCGTGTAGGTCAATGCGGTGTTGAGAATCTTGTCGTCGTATGGCTGTCCAGAAAATGTGAATAGAAATAAAAGTCGCAGATACAGAAACTCGTGCCGGGGATCAACGATAGGCTGGAATCCCTCGTTCAAGACCCGCGATATGAGCCTAGGGGTAATTGTGTAGCTGGTCAACAGCTGACTGTTGAGAAGTAGTGCGTTGGCAATGATGGTCAGACTCTCAATCATGGTGCCCTGGCTCACTTTCTTGGCCACAAACAGGTCCACTAGCTTGTCGAGGTCCGCGGCGGTCAGCGTCTGGCTAAACGCCGGGTCTCTCCCCAGCGTTTTGATTTGCACGAGGGTTTCCTCATCTCGTTAGATTGACCCCAAATCTTTACTCACCCCTCTCTGTCCCCCCTAGCGACTCTAGCAGCTTTCTCGTAGGCATTCTATGGGAGATGTCAAGTTTCAGTCTCGGTGCGGCTGACAGCAAGCAATGGGGGTCGGGTTCCGGTCTGTGTGGATGCGTGCTGATCAGTTACACGGGTGCGGGGAAAAATTAATGTAGATCATGGTAATACGAGCGATGACGTATAAGCTTACTAAGGAGGTACAGTAAATGACATCATGGTTTTTAGTCTACAGAGGTAGTATCTAGTACTGCAGTGATGGCTTATTTCGAAGAGCCAGTGTAAGCGCACACCTTGCCCTCCTCGTTGAGCACTGTGAGCAGAAACTCGACTTCAGATCGCTTTCTGCCCTCGTCCAGCCAGTCCTTGGACAGCTGCTTGGGCCAGCCCTTGAGAGAGTTGATCTCGGCCACAGCGTCAACCACCTTGCCCTGACCCAGCGCAGACTCTGCTCGAGCAATTATACTCTCGACGTCGTCGCCCACTGGATTGCCCTCCTTCTTCCACAGAAGCTTGGAGAAGACGAAGGAGCCCACGTGACCAGCGATACCGGCGTTTGGAGGCAGCAGACTAGCCTTTCGGATTTCTGGCTCAAGCAGCTTGAATCTGGCGGCCAGCTGGGCGTTAGTGAGAACACCTTCATCGTAGACAGACTCGGGGATAGCCTGGAGCGCGCTGGTGATGAGAGGGTTATTGTTAGAGGCCTCGGCAACTCGCTTAAGGTAAGGTCGTAGGGCCACTGGCTCCTGAGAGTTGTAGAAGACGTTGGCCAAGTTGCTCACGGCCACGTGCAGGTTGGTGATGTTCTGGGACTCGCTCAGAATAGCGTCTCCGCTCAACACCAGCTCCTGCAGCTGCTGAACAGACGATGACAGCTCGGAGATTTTGGACAGTCGACCCTCTCGTTCCTGCTCGACGTGGTCAGCGACCTGCTTAGCGAAGAGCTGGTCCCGAGCGGCGCCCACGGCCAAAAGTCGGTTGTTGGCGTGAGCAATGACAACCTTCTTAGTAGCCTCGATCTCCGTCAGCAGTCGTCGCTTGTACAGATCCAGAAGTCGCTGCTGCTCGTTGTGGAACTCACTGGCCCACTTGGCCTCCTGGTCGGCGATGGCCTTCTTGATCTCGCCAGTCTGAGCCTCGCCGAGCGAAGCAAACTTCTTGGCCTGGCTGTCGAGGCTGGCCTTGAGCTGCTCGTCGTGGGTGGACTTCAATTGGTTGATCAGCTGGGACAATCGGGTCATTTCCTGGGAAATGGCCGACACGGAGCTCTCGTGTATGGTCGCGCTGTTGATGCTCTGAATGAACTTGTTGAACTTATCCACGGCCTCGACGATGATGTCATCAGAGCCACCTGGCAAGTGAATCAGAGGAAGAGAGCCAGTGGAGGAGGTTGGCTTGATCTCCTTCTTGACTTCTTCCTTGGTCTTTGGAGCGGCTGGAGTCTGCTTAACTTCACTGGAGGTCACGCCAGCTGGGACGACCTGCACCTTCTTGTCATCCTTCTTAGCTGACCTGCTGTAGTTAACTGGCTCAGGAACATCCTCAAGACTCTGGTATCGCTTCTTGAATTGTCGGTCCTCGATGTAAGCAACCGCAGGCTCGGAGAAGGGAACGTATTCCGTGAAGAAATCGTGGAATGTATCGTCCTGCAGCGAATAGTAGACACCAGCGCCGTACAGAGCAGAGCCCAAGCCAAAAGTAGTAAAGACAAAGTTTCTAAATCTATGGCTTTTCTTTGCTTTGGGCTCGACGACAACCTGTTTGACCTCGGCAGCCTTCACCAGCGGCTCACCCTTGAACGCATTAAATCTAGCAGCCTAAATTAGCTCGTACACGTCGAATTGGTCCTTACCGATGTGCTAAAGCCCCGAACGGCCCGAACGGTCCTTGGTCGTAGCATTCCGACTAGCCAATGAAAATGTTGTGTCCTGAAGTGTCACGTGAGGTAGAGAAGGAAGGTTAGCGCGCGTCTAATCAGTGGTGATGGGAGTGGGAGAGAGTGGGGAGCATCAGGGACCACAAACATTATTTTGTTGTTAGTGATTGGGATTTTCATTTGATTCATGAAATTCGTGCAACTACAAAGGAGGCCATATTGGCAATCTGATCTTCTTTTGCGTCGTGACGTCTGGTTTGATACACGAGCGAATAGGCTTTGGTGGGCAAGGACATGCACTGGCAACTCTGAGAGAGGCTACGCAATGAGTTTCCAGCACATTTTCTCAGTATCGAATTGTTTTAATGCGGACAGATGCTGCTACGCCAGAACAGCACCGCGCGCGCGTAAATTTCACCACTCCATCATCCACACACAATATAGCGCGTATCAGCATTGGCATTGATTCGACGGATAAGTCTTGAAGCGTTCGTACTGGACTTCATAGAACAGATTCAAGATGTCAACGCCCGCGCCAGCTGTTTATGGCGGAGGTGAGTGCCAAACCATCAACTAAGACTAACAAGACGAAATCAGCGCTCTGGTGCTTGACCCTGGCTCCTGCTGGACGAGAATAGGATATGCTGGGGAAGACACGCCTAAAGCTGTCATTCCAAGTTGCATTGGAAAGACCGCCAACGCTGACTTTGATCCTGAAGAGCTGGAGGACGCTCCTATTCCCAATGAAGAGAACGATGAGCTGCTTCCGCAGACTACACGCTACGAGCGGGGCATCAGGAACAAAAAGAACGAGAAATTCAAATATTTCTTGGGTGACAATTGCGTCAATTTCCCGCGACAGGACATGGAGATCGAGAATCCAATGAACGACGGTATAGTTCAAGACTGGGACGGAGCTTCGAAATTGTGGGAGTACGGACTGACCGATGTTTTAGGCGTCGATGTTACTGAGCATCCTCTCTTGATGACTGAACAAATATGGAACACTGACGAGAATAGAACAAAAGCCATGGAACTTTTCTTTGAACAGTTCAATGTCCCCGCGTTCTATATGGTCAAGAGTCCAGTGTGTACCCTGTTTGCCAGTGGTAAAGGCAGTGGTCTGGTAGTTGATGTCGGTGCCGCTGTAACCACAGTTACGCCAGTGGTTGATGGTCTGGCTCTTTACAAGACAAGCAAAAAGTCCCGATACGCGGGTAGATACCTCGACAAGCAGATTCTGCGCATGCTCGGTGGTCTATCAGTTCCAGTCATTCCTCGGTACCTGGTCAAGGAGCGAGCGACTGCCACTAAAGCCTACGTGCCAAAGTCTGTGCTGGTCACTGATAGCTTCCGAGATTACCAGGTTTTGAGATCAGTGCACGAGTTCAAGGAAGCACAGTGTCAGGTCCACGAGTCGCTTTACGAAGCCAGCTTCGAGGCCACTAAAAGGTCATTTGAGTTTCCAGATGGACGAATCCAAGATTTTGGCAATGAACGGTACCAGGTGTCGGAAGCCCTGTTCCGACCACGTGACTACCTACTTGACGGCGAGGTTCTCGAGGAGTTACCAGAGCCAGCAAGCCAGAAGAAGAAAGAAGTCAAAAAAGAAGACGAAGAAGCAGATAAGACGTCTGCGTTGGTGTATACTGATCGAACCCAGGACGATTTCGTGCAACGAGGCATTTCTGATCTCATTATCGAGTCTATCAACTCCTGCGACGTTGATATTCGAGCCAACCTGGCCAACAATATTGTTATCACCGGTGGCACCTCCTTGGTGCAAGGCCTGAACGACAGGATCAACCACGACGTCACACAAGCTCTCTCTGGGCTGAAGGTCAGGATCTACTCGCCGGGCAACATTGTTGAGCGAAAGTTCAGCTCCTGGATTGGCGGCAGTATCCTTGCCAGTCTGGGCACATTCCACCAACTGTGGATCTCGCGAAAGGAGTACGAGGAGGTGGGTGCTGCAAAGTTGTTGGAGAAGCGGTTCAGGTAAGCTGCAATAGAAACGCATTCATCGCGCGAACGCCATATGCTTAGAACTTGGCCCCTTGTCCACGTGAATCTAGACTATTTATCTTTGTATATTAATTTATCCGGTCGTCCGAAACTATAACAAAAGGTTAGCGCAGAAATCATTATGGTGCCGCAGTGATGAGGAGCTCAGGTTTGGTAAGGGTGTCCAGCGTCGTAGTTCGGAGATTCTCACGCATTTCGCGCAGTTAATATCGACCCACGCTGATCTCGGATCTGTGTCAGCCGACATTAATAAAATTTGAGCCGCTGACGCCGTGCCGGTAGTCGGCACGACCTAGATTAAGTTTCGTGCGTTTGTATGCGGTGATTATGCGATGTGCCGTATTAGGCCTGTGCGGCTAACCAACGGCGTCCGCCATAGCAGGGCTGTCGCAGGGCTATAGACCGGGCAGGGTAAATAGTTGTGTCGGAGTGCGACACGGCCAAAAAGGTTGGTATAGCAACAAGTTGTCTTTCAGGTCGGGCTCGTCGGATGTAAGTCTGTCTCGAAAGTTTGTCTCGGATACACGAACCGAGACCACAAAGCCCGAGACAGCCTTTATGTCTGTAGTAATCGTGTTCTGGCGTTGGAGTTCTTGGATTGGAAGGTATGAAAATTTTAAATGTGCTAAACAATTCATTAAGAAAACAGGACCTTGCGGCCAATTACATTACTCATCTATGCATAAAGTCAACTTTTAACAGTCATGCTTAACCAGTGAAGAGACATCGGTCGGCGTTCAATGGGTTGCCCTGGGCATCAGAAAGGTGGTTACCCCACCAGTCTGGGAAGGGGTGAGCCTTTCCGGAACCACCAGCGACAGCAAAAGTCAGAACGAAGACCATCACCTGAGCACCACCGGTAAGACCAGCGGCGATGATGTAGTTGTACTTCTGGAAAAACTCTGGCTTGTATCGTCGCAAGTACCACTGGGACCAGTAAGCGATGATGAAGAAAGAGAAGATGGAGGAGTTGACACCGACGAACAGGTAACCAATGTACCACACCAAGATAGGAGTGTTGATGTAGTCGAAGTGGACCTTGGGGAAGAGTCGGTGGCCAATGTAAAATGGAATTGGAGCCAGGAAACCGAGCAAGAATCCAAGTGGAACCCACTGGTATCGTCCGCCAATGGAGAAGAGGTGCTGGGCCATACCACCCCAAGCAATAGCCTGGGTGTTGTACTGCTGCACGTTCTGACCGGACCAAATAGCGTTACCGGCAGGGGACAGCAGAACGTCTCGCTGGTTGGTGATGATTTCGTTGACCATGATGTAGTTGAAGACGGCACCGATGCAAGTTCCGTACAACTGGGCGGCGAAGGTGGATCGTGGCGACAGCTTAATGTAGTGGGACTGCTTCAAGTCGGCCATCATGGCGAAAGCCTGCTGACAGGAGTTGTAGCCGTACATGGTGAAGTACATGTTGGCGACTGGGTAACCCTTGTGGAGGTAACCACCAATCATCTGGACAATGGTCTGCATCTGGTTACCACCGAAACCGAACAGGGCGACCAGGGAACCCAGGAAGAGGGAGAAGACAAAGGCCAAAGCGACACAGATGAGGAAAGCCCACCATGGCAGCTTGGTGTTGGCCTTGTAGATGACAATCAGACCAACCATGAGAGACAGCAGGAAAACAATAGCGTACCACCAGGCTGGGACTTCCTTGTACTTGAGCATGGCTCGGAAGTGTGGGTCGTCGCAGATCTCTGGGATGGAACCGTCGTGGTTGAGTCGGGAGTCGTACTTGCCTGGCTTCCAGAACTTGTACCATTCTGGCTGGGAGAAAGTCTCTCGGAGGGCAGATGGGGTGAGCCACATGAAGGCTGGCTTGATGGTGTCCCAGTGGAACAGGTACATGTGGGTGATGGTGGCGGAGATGGACATGTTGGTGACCAGCAGGTAGACAACGTAGGTTGGGGCCATGTATGGCAGGCCGTAGGCCTCGAGGAGCTGCTCGTCGATCTTACCGTTCACCATAACCAGAGACTGGTTGTACTCAGTACCGTTCTGGAGCCACAGGGACTCGGACATGAATGGCAGGTTGAGAGCGTTCCAGACGTTTCCGTAGTAGACACCCATGAAGACAGCGACACAAAGGAAGTAGCCAATGACGTTGTTGAAGGTGGCAATAATTGGAATGGCCATTGGGTTACCGGTACCGCTGATATAGTTCCAGTCCAGAGAGATGCCAAACACACCCAGACCCTCGTTACCGGAGGCACCACCAAACAGTCGGGAGACCCAGGCGGACTTTGGAGCAGCCAGACACGGGATGGAGAATCCAATCAGCATTGGGAACATCCACTCGGGGACCATTTCCCAGATAAACATGGTGAGGAAGCAGATGTAGAACACCTTGAGCTTCTTCTTGTTGGCTTTCTTGTCCTTGTGCAGCACGTGGATGGTGGACACCTGTGGCAGCACGTTGGGGTACAGCATCTTGGTAGGGAAGATCAGGTTCTTTCGCAGCATACCAATCAGACCGTAACCAAGCAGCTGGGAAGAGAACAGCATGAACACAGCCAGGCCACCGTTCATTCGCTCGTTGTACCAGAGCTGGTCGACGGCCAACACCTCGGTACCCAGGGCGGAGGAAGCAGCGGAGATAGCGATAATAAGAATGGCAGTGTGCTCCTTTCGGTTGAAGGAGTGTGGGTTGAGGTGTCGCAGGATTGGGTGCTGGAACTCTGGGATGGCCCAGGCCAAGAACTCACCGAGGACGTAGGCAATCAGCATCAGGAAAATGGCGTTGATCAGAATGGTCTGTGGCTTGAAGTAGAAGATTTCAGCCAACACAGCACCGAAAATGGCCAAACCGGTACCGAGAATGAAGGTTCGAATGGTCCATGGGTTCTCGGTGGGGTCGTCGTCGTGTGGAATAATACCAACAGCGATATCCTCGTTGTTGTCGAGGACAACACCGTGCTTGTCTAGACCATCGTCGGAATACTCCTTCTCGCCAGTTTCGTATGGGGCGGTCTCGTAGGTGGGTGGGGAGAACGTCTTGGCGTCCTTCTCCTCAAACTCGGACATGACAAAGACTGAAGTGCTGTTTAATTGCGATCTAATCGCTTATATATTACTGGCCTGGCCGATCATCAGAACTTTTGCAAAAAGCAAGCAGAACGGCTCTGGGACGGCACCACTTCCTAGACACACTGCCCGCCGCACTGATCGTCCCAGCCAATCGTTACTTGGCAGGGAAGGTCCCCTGCAGTCCCCACACGTATCTAAATGTAATGTTCTACTATCGTCGAGTCCAAGGCGACCGCACGGCACCAACTATGCGTCCGATAATGATACGAGATATGAACGGGCGGGCTACGCTAGAGGGATCGACTGACAAGAATGAAATCGCGTACAGTGCCTTACCGACACTGCGGAATGTGTTACCGTGCAGTAAAAACGCTACCAACGCTTTACGATACTCTTCGCCAGGAACCCTGTGCTAATTTCCTATCTCCAATCTTTGCGCCCCTATTGCGTCACTTGGTTTGTTTTATTACCAAAGCCGTGCCTCGTTAACCGGTAACGTGAAGGTAATATCCGTGCTTTGATTGGCGCACCGCTGCAACATTAAACACTCTGACCCTAGTCGTGTATGGCCTGGTCATGACTCTGATGACATTTGATGGCTAATTTCGCAAAGTTCACGCCCTTGGCATAAAGTTGTGCTTAGCAGGGTTTGCCCAGAAAATATAATTGCTTCTTCTCAACGGTCGGGAAAAAGCAAATTGCGAGCTCGAGGCACCTTAGCCATGACCCAGTCTGAACACCGGTCTAAGTATTGTCTGCCGAGGATATAGCCGCCCCAGCGGAAATCTCGATTAGTGGTCATCTCCAGCCTTGACTTACGGTGCGAAGACCGCAGCGGTATACATGACCCGTGCCGGATCGCGCGCATAAAATCTATAACGGGTTAACTGGTTAATCACGCCCATCGCGTCTCCCACCCGCCTACTTGCAGTGTAACGTTCCGACAATTCTCCGAACGATAACCTCGCATACGATTTTCCGTTTACTATCGGCTATCTCGCAATCTCCCAACACATGCAGCCCACGTCACCAGTCATACTTGCTGGATAAGGCGATGGCGCCGTTCTCCACACTATCCTTCATGACCCGGGGTCCAGCGCCGATATGGCGTAAGCGGGTATCGACACGGATATCTGAACGCGGGGGACCACGATTACGATATGAACCCACGTGACGTCGTCGTTTCGCAAGGCCCCAAGATATCGCTAAAGGTTTTAGTGCATGTCTCGACTTGTCTCGGCGCGTATATTCCCGTATTTTATCGGTTATGCAGAAATTTGCTGTAGGGGCTCTTCATGGCGCGGCCAAGGATCAGGCGGTGAACGGCTGGTACATGTATAAGCTTATTCATGATCAGCCAGATGAGGTGGATCAGATCTCAGAGCCGTTGCCACCGCTGGTTCACACCAGCAGACATGCCAAGTTTTTCCTGAATACGCTTTGTTTTTACGCCAAGACGTCAAGATCCACTTGTGATGCGTCGGGACAATCCCGTCCGAGCAATCGCCGGGCGCGTTCTTGGTTTGTGGGCGCGCGTTCAAAGTCCCAACTGGTCACGTGCGAGCGCGTTTACATCATTAAACGACACTTCACGTTTTCGTGGTGAGAATACTAAGCTGGCAAAGTCCAATTAGCGTCGCAGCTCATTAGAGTGAGGAGAGCTGGAAAACTAGAGTCAATCGCACCTGGAGAGAGAAAGGGCTAAGCGCAGCGCGTTTATGTTGCGATGAGCCGCGTGGTCGACAGAAAACGTGTGATCCGCGATGAAGATGACGAGGACACACCAAAACCAAAAGTCATCAATACAGCCAATGGGCCTGTGGCCGTGACGCCTACTAATGGCACGCCCAAAAAGGTCTTCAACTTTGCCGAAACTTCGGCGTCTATTTTGAAAAAATACGCGAACGAGCCTGCTAGCCTGGATCTACATATATTCAATACCCACTATCGATTCGGCAACCAGGAAGGTGTTCTGCCCAAGACGAGTCCGCTGATCAAGTCATTCTTCCAGTACATCGCGAACGAGTCGATTCCACCCGCGGCCACTGAGGTGTTTCGAGACTCGGGCATCAGATTCTACGAAGGATGCATTATCGTTCAGCTGATAGATCATCGAAATGAGGTTACCGACGAACACACCGGGCGGACATCAGAGCCCGTAAAGCATAGAACACTGCTGCGGCCAACGTCTCTCTCGTTATTCCACGATATACTGTACACGACTGACACTTTTCAAGGCCAGGGAAGGTTCACCGACATGCTCGCCCTGACCATGGAGGCTGAAATCCTGACGTTTACCGTGCGAAACCTGAGCCTGCATCATCCAGTGGACCTGTCGATTCCAGACGAGGAGAAACCCAGCAAGTTCAACACCCTGAAAGAGGCCAACAAGGCTCTGCACGTGCACCGGACTGAAGGCGACCGAAAGCCTAGAGGCCTACACGAGGACAGTGCGCATCACGGCACCGAGTACGAAGACCTCATGCTGGTCATGGACGAGTCACAGAACGTTACAAACAATGGACAGTTTTTGCGACTCTCGTTCATTGAACAGATTCGAAAGAAAAAGGAGCTCAAACGACAACAACAGGGACAGCGACCAAATTCTCAACAGAGTAACCATTCGTCGCCCCTTATTCAATCCCAGCCGGCGCAGGCACCCCAACCTATGCAGGCTCAATATTCACGGGACCAAATGTTGCAGTTTCAACAGCAGCAACAGATGCATATGAACATGCAGAATAGAGGACCGCCGCCTACAGCTTTCTCGAACGGCATCTCATTCTCGCAGTCGCAGGGTGACGGGTCAAGTGATATGGGCAGTCCGCGCATCTCTGATGCGGGAGACCCAAAGAAAAGGGGCAGAAAGGTTTCAACGCCCATCATGGCAAATGTCGCAGCGGGGAAGACCATTCCCGGAAACGGAAATATCACTCCGACGTCTGCGGCGCCAAAGGGCAGGCCAAAATTGAAAAAATAGCCCGGCAGCCGACCGTGGATTCCCCTGCCGCAAAAGGCTTTGCCTCTCCCAGAATTGATGCATCGACGAATTTATCGCCTGATCGCGTGATCTGATAAAACAACCGTTCAGGCTTTGTTACGCGCGATGACTGTAGTCGCCGTGCACGGCCCTACCAGCCGATGCATACACGGCTGCCTTGAACGTCACTTTTTTCGTCACAAAGGTAGCCTCAAATGGCTTTTCACAGGGCTTTGGCTATTACGGCGTCGACTGTGGCTGGCTTACGGGCCTTGCATACTTGGCTTTCGAGCTGTTATCACCGCAACCATTATTTATTAATTTATTGTTCTGAAAAGGAAATTCTATTAGAGAAGCGAAAGGTTATCGAGAAAATTAGGCGAAACTGGCCGAAGAAGCCTCAACGTAACAGTAATTGGGGTACACAGTCACCGTCGGGATACCATTGGGAACAGCCGTGGTTGGCGTCAAGGTCACGGTGGTCACGGTGTCCGACAAGGTGATTGTGAGCGTAACACAACCGGGAGTGGTGAGAGTGACTGTGCTAATGGATGTGTAGCTAGGCGTGATGGCCGCTTCACTGGGGACGGGTGTAATGGTGGCTTCGCTCGGTATATTGGTGGCTCCGTAATGTTTGGACACGGACAGAGATTCGTTGGCCGTCAAGCCCGGGTCGACAGTTCTGATCGATCCTGTCGGTGACTCGACGATGGTTACCGAACTTTGCGGAGTTGCAGTGATGGTCGAAGGAGGTAGAACATTGGTGAGTGTTGCTAAGCTCACTGAACCGCCTGTCTCCACCGTGATTGGGCCAACGGATGTTGACCCAGGCAAAGTCACTGTCACTGTGCCAGGAGTTGGAACAGGCTGAGTAACTGTAATTGTTGACGCAGGCAGCACTGTAGTGATAGTCGTCACACCTCCAGTCTCAAGAGAAACAGTTTCAACAGATGTGGAGCCAGGCAAAGTCAAAGTCACCGTGCTTGGATCAAGGATTGGCGTAGAAACATTTGTGGAAGGTGTTGGCAATTCCTGAGTAATCGTCACTGTAGACGGGGGCAGAACGGTAGTGACTGTCTCCACACTTACAACGCCTCCAGTTTGGACAGTGACATTTCCAATAGATGTGGAGCCAGCCAGAGTGACGGTTACAGTTCCAGGCGTTGGGATGGGCTGTGTGACCGTGATCGTAGATGGAGGTTGAACATTGGTGACGGTCGCAACACTGACGGTTCCTCCTGTCTGGATCGTGATAGTTTCAACAGAGGTCGACCCGGGAAGGGTCACAGTCACCGTGCTAGGTGTCAAAACAGATGTGTTTGCGAACAACCTGGAGGAAGAAAGCACTGTTGAAGGAGCGACGGAGAGGATGGCCAACGAGGTAGCAAGACCAGTCGTATTAGCGGCACTCGGTTCAGCCAGGAGTGTTGTTGAGGACACCGACGACGTTTGGTTGACCGGGGCTGTTGTGACAATGGCCACTGTCGGGATAAGAGCTGTGGTGGATGAATTAAACAAACTAGATGTTGGCGCACGGGCAGTGGACGAGAGAGCTGACGAGGACGTGGCGATTGCAATTTTGGTACTGTTTGCAGCCAGGCTTGGACTCGCTGAGGTGGTCGCATTGATGTGGGCATTCGTTGAGCTCGCCGCAGGAATTTCTGAAGTAGTGCTAGATGTGGTCTTTGAGGTACTGGTGGACTTGGTGAGGCTAGTAGAACTGCTACTGCTGGTGGTCGCACTTGATGTAGAGCTCGTCTTCTTGGAAGCGGAGCTGGAGCTAGTGGTAATACTGGTAGTGGATCCTTTGCGGATTGATCTTAAGGTGGTGGTTGCGGCCTTCGAAGTTGAAGTGGATGATGGCTTTGGAGAGGACGTAATACTCGTATGCGAACTGGACGTAGGTGTTGCAGTTGCCGTAGTCGCCTTTGGCGTCGCACTAGGTGTTGCAGTAGCTGATCTTGTGATACCGTTCGTGACGACAGTGGATCTCACAACAACGCTGAACGTCTGAATCGGACGAGCCGTCTGCACAGTTCCAGTGATGTAATAGGTTGATGCGCCCACAACGTAGCTGAGAGTTTGGTAGTACGTTCTCGCTGTTCCCGTGACGTAGTAGGTTTCATCGAAAGTGAATGTCTGCCAGATGGTTTGCACATTTTGCGTGAAATAGAAAGTCGAGGCATCAACAATGTAGCTCAAGGTCTCGTAAAATGTATGTGCCGCGGTCGAGTATATAGTGGTTCCGAGGCCGATAGTCTCGTAAAGAGTTTGTGCTGTTTCTGTAAAATACAGCGTCTCATAGCCAACTGTCTCGTAAATCGTCTGCGCCGTTCCTGTGATGTAGAAAGTCTCATAGCCGACAGTCTCATAGTCGACGGTTTCGTAGAGAGTTTGGGCCGTTTCAGTGATGTAGTAGGTTTCGCCATAAGTGATGGTCTCATAGATTGTCTGTAGTGTCTGTGTGAAGTAGTATGTGAGCTCGTCCACGCCGTAGCTGAGAGTCTCGGCGGGCGACTGAGCAGTGTCCGTTATGTCTTCTGTGATTGTGTAAGCAGAAATGACAACATCGCCATCGTCTCGTGCTACCAGATCAGATCTCGCCGCGGCGAACAAATTGAGCACGCCGGCAAATATCAAAACGAGCGAGAGTAAGGAGGGTATCATGTTTAACCGACAATATGCTTCGAAATTAGGCAACGTCACGGTTATAAGGTCTCGCGAAAACTCGCCTCATATTTCGCCAAGTTTAGCTTTCAGTGGGTCGCGGTGCCAGAAAATCAAAATCTGCCGGAAACATATCCGCCTGATCGACGTCGGAATCAAACGCAGCCTGCTAGCTGCCATACAGCCCTTTGAGCCACTCATGCATGCAGCAGTTTAATTCTCAACCTGCCACCATGGTCCGCTTGGTCTTCGAGCATAGTCAACGCGGCGCAACTTTTTAGAAACTTGCCGGAATCATCGGTCACCTTCTTCTCGCCGATGCAGCTTTCTGACCTGCGTGAAGCTAGAAAACAATGCATGCATGAACCACACTGCAACATCGGGCGTGAAAATAAATAAAGCCTTAGTCGATATCAACCGAGCAAAAGGACCCACAATCCCTTTCAAAAGACGGCATACCTCCCATAGGACGGATCCAGATTTGGCGATGCTTTATGATTTAAGCCTATAATTGTCTTTCTAATCAGAGTGATAAGCGCCCTAGATTCCATGCTGAGTTATCGAAACTTCCTGTGATTTAATTTCTGCGCAGCATCGCTGCATCTGAAATTGGCGTTAGTTCCGTCAAGCTGAAGAATGCGTTAATCACATGCCGAGCCCCGTTGAGCTGTCAATCATTAGGCAGATGCCATCTGAATCAAGTTGCTGTTAAAGTTTGTAAAAGGTAGGCGTGCATGCATCGTTTGCCCGATTTGTCCATTCAAGGTCTAAGATGTTGCAAAACGTTATCTGCGTCCACGAAAATGAGTCGTAAAACATGCATTGTTGTCGTCATCTCGCCTAATGCTCACCTAAAAAACTGCTGCCACAAATTCAAGAGTCCTCTCGCTTCCCACGGACGGCGATATTTTGCTGATTTAGCCGCTATCTTTGGTACACAGATCAATCGACCATGGCTCGAACCCAAGGTACCGAAAGATCTTTGCTGCCATTCCAGCCCGAGCTGTGGCAGGCGCTCCTATCCATCTATGTCAAGAGATCAAGGCGACCCTCAGGAAATTCCCGGGAGCGTGGCGCGCCATAGTTATCCGGATTGCCGAATGAGACCAGTTATCAGCTTTCCAGTGAATCACTCGGACCAAATCAAGCTAGTTAAGTTTGGCGAAGCATATGAGTCCTCGTCTACGGCCACATCCTCATGAAAACACGGTTCCCCGTCCGATCAACCATAGTTAAACGTGAGAGAGCCTTACCCAGTACTACAGCGGGAGACCATGTGGGAACAGGAGGTGTTGTAGACTTTTTGCTTCCATCGTGGCGTGTGTTTCCTTGCATACCGCGGCACGCAATGGCCGGCGGTTCACTGAAACGCAGTAGCTAGCGTTAAAGTAAAGCGTGCCTGCAATCGACAGAAAGCGCCAAAGCTCAGTGTATCACGTTGACGACACTTGAGTAGCGCTCTCCAGCTCCATCTGCAGGTGTGTGTCTGGATCAAACGTTCTAATGGAGATTTATGAGTCGAAGGTCACGTGGTCACCATCTGCAAAACCAAAGTTGGTGCATCACCACGCGACAGTATGGATTTTGAGGCCGTCTTTGCTCGGCTAGCACAGACCGATAATCTCCTCAACAAGCCTCTGGAGAAGTCTGCTCTAGACTCGAGTATTGGTGAATGGTATAATCAATGGCCATCCCGCGATTGCGACAGCGACCAGCGGACACTCGCGTTGGAGGTACTGTTCAAGACGACCCTCCAAGAATACACATACAATGCTAAAGAAAACTCGACACCTAGCGTATGTGCACTGCTAGATGCTGCACTATATTTATCAGAGCAGGGCCAGGGCGATGTGTCACTGGCGTACGTTCTACTAGAGGAATACTTTGATACAAACACTATTCACCAATGTCAGCAGTTCTGGCCGTTCATGATATCTCGAGAAGGCAGGATATCAAAGAATCTTACTGGAACTAGGGCACCCGGTACTACGCTGATTCGACTCTGCAACTCGTTGGCTCGACGGCTATCGAAGAACCAAGATGCTCAGTTCTCGGGTACCGTGGCCATGTACCTGGCAAAAGCCTTCCCACTGAGTGAGAAGTCGGGACTTAATATACGAGGAACATTCAACACAGGCAATATCACGACATACGAAGAAGCCGATGGAGACAAGATGGAAATAGACGATGTGAAGGACGACAACGATACTTTGTACCGGCAGTTTTGGTCACTGCAGTCGATATTCTGCGACCCCACACAACTGTTTGCGAACGAGCAAGCTATGGACGAATTCAAAACTAAGCTCAGCATAATACTCAAGGTTCTCAAGAAAAGGGACAACCCACGGTCACGCAAAGATAAAGCCGAAGAGCCAAGGGCGGATGACGAAGAGGAGGAGGAGGACGACATGTTTGTTCCCAAGTGGCTAACACGACGAGACCTGTTTGAACTGCAACTGAAGGATGTGTCGTTCCGAAGGACGATTTACGCACAAATCTTGATCCTATGTGACTTCTTTCTTGGCCTGACCGCGGGACACAAATCCAAGTGGGTAGACAAGGCCCCGGCAGTCAACAAGAGCGTGATGTATAACTTCACACTCTCACCCGAAGACGCAAAGTACTTTGCTCAGACATACAAGGCCGTTGTAAACAGCCCGTCTTCCGTTGACCTTGAAAGCCCCTTCGCCAAGACCCTCAGCACCGTCATCAGCAGAGATCGGGACTGGCAGAGGTGGAAGCTGCTAAACTGTCCTTCTTTTGAGAAGCCCTCAGCGCAGTTCGACGAGAAGGTAGAGTCACAGCTGCTGCCAGCTTTGAAAGTGCCACGAAAGAAGTTTTGGCACGCCATGGGCAGCGCAGCGCTGACTAAAGTTTGGAAAATCGAGACTGGCCTGTCGCGGCTAGCTAAAGACACCAATATTCCGACGCCAGAGGAGTACTACTCAAGGATCCAGCAGCTTGAGACGCAAAAGAAGTCGCTGGGCGACGAAAACAAAGAGGAACAGGAGACGCTGAATAACGACATTGGCTCTCTCACCTGGCGAGGGTTGCGGGCCGCCCGCGATCAAGGCATGTGGGCAAATTTCAACAAAGTGAAGCCCTCCAGCGGGTTTGCCGGATTGTTTGGTATTGAGCCGGAGCCTGAACTCAAGAAAAGGCCCGCCGACGAGGAGCGCACGCCGTCTGTGGGTCCAGAAGATGAACGGACGGCGAAGAGGCTTAAGGTTGAAGGAGCTGACAACGAGCAGGAACCACAGAGCGCTGCGGACTCAGGTGGTGAGAATGGCCAGAGCGGGGATAGCGAGGGCCAAAACGGTCACGAAGACGTAAAGGATGAGGATGCAAAGGAATAGAGCTACTCCTCGGCTCGCCTGGACTGCTTTTTAGTTGAATGTAGCTTCTTTTCTGCAAGTCTTTTCTGATCAGCCTTTGAGGCTATCGTTTTCCATTTTTTGACCGTGCTAGCGTCTGGATCACTCGGAATCACAGCCGTATTCCTTATACCGTCGCAAAACTTTTGAAAGCAGTCTCGCATATTCTCCTCACGTGAACGTGACCTGTCAGACTGGATTAGAATCGACCCGGACTTGGTTAGGTATGCAAAATCGTTCAATTGATCCTTGATGAATGGAGGAATCCACGTTGCTTCAGCCCATTGTTCCTTAGTGAGTTTGACGGTGGCTTTGGAATTGACTTTATTCACATTCTGACCGCCAGGACCAGATGAGCGGGCGTAGCTAACGCTGAATTTGTCACGTGGTATCGTCTCGGGACTAAGGTCTGCTAGCCAGCGGCGAGAGACCTCTCTCGGATCTGTAGAGTACCTTCTAGCATGAATGAAGAATAATGATTCAGCTAGTGTATGTATACGGCGGCCTAGCATGTTGCTTAGACATTACGCGCCAGTGCCCCTCACTTCACGCTTCCACCAAAGTGGTAAGCCCAGAAGGCAAATATCAAGTCTGGATATGATTCGTTTCGACCCGGGCTCATCTCGGTGTTCAGGGTGCACGCGAACTACGTACAGACCTTTGGATTCGGCCAGATGCCTTCAGTGCGCAACTTTCGATATGCCACAAGCGCTTATTCCAGCCCAGCCCGATACCGGCGCCCAGCCGCGTAGGGTACCGGCATCGCTTCCCCGAAAGCTACAGGACTCTGCTCGCTAGCGAGACTGCCCATAAAGCATCCCAAACATGTATCAGTGATAAGCTTCTCTGTGCGAAACGCAGTGACTCAGATGCCTGTCTCTTGCGGCGCCTGCCATCGCGCTGAATCAATCATCTGACTCCCAATCCGAATTGTTCCGTAGCAACATCACTTTGACAAAACTTTAACCTATGATTTCTCGAGCTGCCTTTAGATCTTTGCGGGCCGGCGCCCGGGGCTTCCAGACCAGTGCTGCCCGATACATCAACGTCGGTGACGCCATCCCCAAGACACAGGTCCAGGAGCGGGCCCCATCCAACTTTGTTAACCTAGCGAGCGAGACCGCTAATGTGAGTACTGAGGAATTGAAGAATATGTGATCTAATACAGGGAAAGTACATTATTGTCGGTGTCCCCGGCGCTTTCTCCCCGGCCTGCAGCGGAGCCCACGTCCCGGGCTACATCAAGGCGCTTCCAGAGTTTAAGAAGAAGGGAATTGACGGTATCTTTGTGGTCACCGTTAACGATGCCTTCGTCACTGCTGCCTGGGAGAAGGCTCTAGGCGAGAGCGAGGTGCGAATCTTTGCTGACAGCACCGGAGAGTTTACTAACGACCTGGACTTGGCCTTCGACGCTGCAAAGTTCTTTGGCAACAACAGATCTAAGCGATACGCACTGGTAGTGGAGAATGGAAAGGTGATTGATCAGTTTGTCGAGCCTGATTCTACCGGTGTCAACGTCTCGGAGGCATTGGCTGTTTTGAAGAACCTCTAGCCAATCACCAGCAACAATGTTTTGAGCTGACATATGTAGCTCTAGGAATAAAAGCTTTGGCATACTCGGGCGATCACTGCCGCATGAAGCTTGTAACATGACCGGGCATTATGCATTATCTACACATCAACTTGAGATTGCTATTCCGAATCAGAATCCACAACTACCCTCTTAGATGCACCCCTCCTCTCTCTACTCTCCTCGTTGGTCTCTGCCAGTCCTCCGTTCAACTCAGCCATCTCCTTCTCCAGTTCTCTCTTTGCCTTGATTTGCTTCGCTTTCTGCTGACTGAACCGGCCAGTCATGCCAACTTCGGCTAACAGCCTCTTGAGCTCCTGTGTCTTCTCCCCTTCAGTCTTATATGGCTCTAGATATGTTTTCCAGACTTTTCTAATTCCGCACTGCAGCAAGTGAGATTTCAATTTGGTCAGCTCATCCTCGGGCCCTTTGGCCTTTGCTTTAGCAGCCGGCTTTGCAGTCTTTGCAGCTTTTCGCGGTTTGGTCTCCTTAGCTATGCTTTTTCTCTTCTTTTTGGGCACGTCCACAATATCCTCGTCGTCTAGATCAAGCATTTCTGTGGCTTCCGATTGATCTAGGCTGTCTGCCCTACTTGCGTCTATACTGGTGTCTCTAGTTGTCTCTTCCTGTATCTCACTTTTAATCTCTCCACTCAACCTCACGTCGCCCTCTTCTTCCTCACTCTCATACCCATCCAGCCTCAATGCGATTGCTTCGTCTATGATGTCCTTACTCCTCTGCTTCCATTTGTCCTGCTTGAAGAAGTCATCGTCAAGGCTCAGTTTCTCCACCACACGTTGTCTGAGCGTCTTGACTGTATCTGTGTCTAAATCACCTTCCTTCACCGCCCGCTTCAGGGCTTCTATTATCTGAATATCTTGCATGTTTGGCGTGGCGCGTTTGGTTTCGACTTACCACCCCGTGACGCGTTTGGCGTGTATTGTTCGTGTTACTCGCGATTCACACCTCAAAGCAAAATTCAGAGCCCGTCACGGCATTTTCACTATTGGTAATCGCTTCGCCGTTATATGTACTCAACTTTCCGCTTAAGCCGCTGTTCCTAATCAACCATAGAGTTCGACGATCTCAGACATGCCCAACTCTTGACCACGTGACACACACATCCAGCCACATACACTACACATAGTACACAACGGGCCTCGCGTTCATATCAAGATGGGCAAGAAAAAGAGCAAAAAGCAGATCGATGAAACGTCAAAGAACGCACTCAATCACTCTGTTCTCCTCCAGCACGACCCCAAGGTCGCCCAGGTCTTCTTCACCACAGCAATCTGCAACGTCTACAAATGGAATATCGACCAGGGAGAATGGGACAAGCTCGATTACTTGGGTCCCATGTTTGTCTACTCTCGAGTCCCCCGAACGACACAGGGAGATGACGGTCAAATCAACTACAGTTCTAAAGATGACGCGTTCAAGTTCCCATATGGTCTGATGCTGCTGAACCGGCAGAGCTTGACAAACTTCTCGCTGGGCATCACGCCAGAGAGCATCAGCTCTAAAACTGACGAGCCTGAGATGAACGTCCAGTACGAGGAGCCGTTCGTTATGGTCCAGGCCTCGGACGGCTGCATGTATGGTTTCTGGCTATATTCGGAGACAGATAGACAGCAGTTCCACAGCACTATAAGCTGGTGTCTAAGCCAGGATATCTCAAACACGGCAGACACAACAGCCGCCAGCGCCGGGACTACATCCACCGCTATTGCCGTGTAAAATGCATGCCAAACGCAATACCAGCGATAGAAGGACAACAGACTACACAACACCATGCACTCCTGTAACTTTGTTACGGGAAGTGCTCTACGCCTGCCAGGCGGAGCAGGTCAGGTGGCTTGCCACTGAGTCACCAATTACCGATGCCAGGGTGCGCCAGGAACGTGGCCCACATGTAATGGTGAATCACCAATGACTAAGTAGCCAACGCCTGTGTATGCTAATCTATTTATTACGCTTGTGCTATTCGCTAATCTATCTTGCGGTGCAGCGATATTAAATGTAAGGCGGCCCTGTTATTTGAAGTCCCAACCCCGGTCTGCATTCAAAGCACCCACACATTACACACCAAACAACGCCGCTTTAAGATGGACTCTGACTTTGAGGATTTCGACGTCAATGAGGACTTTGACGACTCGGACGCCATGTCCATGTCCAGCGGCTACGAGGGTCCGGACGTTGAGGACGACTTCCCCGATCTGAAGGACGACACTAAGGCAAAAAAGGTGTACGAGACAGAGTTTAAGGTACTGGAGCCCAGCGCTCTTGCCAGTAGACAGAGTGAGATGCGATCACGCGTGGCGGATATGACCGGCTTGAAGAGCACACAAGTTGGCGAGCTGCTGCGATACTACAAGTGGCACGACGATTTGCTTGTTGAGCGGTTCATGGAGGATCCACAAAAAGTCATGAAGGCCGCTGGCTTGTCCGAGCAGCTACTAGAGGATTTTGAGGTTGTACGGATGCAAAAGGCGGAGAAGGGCTTCATGTGCTTTATTTGCGCTGACGACGAAGTCGACATGAAGTACGGTCTCGAATGCGGCCATTGCGCCTGCACAAACTGCTACCAGTACTACCTCACTGACAAGATTGTGAGCGAGGGAGAGAGCAAGATCAAGTGCCCAGGATACAAGTGCGAGCTGACCGTGGACGAGGAGGCGATAAAGACGCTGGTCAATGAAGATACACTGAAGCGATACAATACCCAGCTGAGCAAAGCGTTTGTGTTTGCACACGAGTCGTTGAAATGGTGTCCAGCGCCAAACTGTGATAACGCTATCGAATGTGGTGTCAGAAAGCGAGACCTGAACACTGTGGTTCCCTCAGTTCGCTGCAAGTGTGGGCACCCCTTCTGCTTTGGCTGCGACAATCAAGAACACCAACCATGCATTTGTGGCCTCGTCGCCAAGTGGGTGAAAAAGTGCCAAGACGACTCGGAGACGTCAAACTGGATCTCAGCAAACACAAAAGACTGCCCGCAGTGCAACTCGTGCATCGAGAAGAACGGAGGTTGCAACCACATGACTTGCAAAAAGTGCAAGTACGAGTTCTGCTGGACTTGCATGGGCGAGTGGAGCAAGCATGGTTCCCAGTACTACAACTGTTCGCGATACGACGACGCCGAGTCCAAGAACGCTAGAGACGAACAGGAGCGGTCGCGAAGCGAGCTGGCCCGATATCTGCATTACTATAACCGATACATGAACCACGAGCAATCGCTGAGACTCGACGGCAACACGTTCAAGAAGATTGAACAGAAAATGAAGGAGCTGCAGGAAGGCTCAAACATGTCGTGGATCGAGGTCCAGTTTCTCAGTCAGGCATTCGACGTGCTCAGCCAGTCGCGACAGACCCTCAAGTGGACCTATGTCTTTGCCTACTACCTCAAAAAGAACCATCTAACCACCATTTTTGAGGATAATCAGCGGGACTTGGAGATGGCTGTCGAGCAGCTATCGGGGTTGTTTGAGACTCCAGCAGCGTCGCTGGCAACGCAAAAGATTCAGCTCCTCGACAAGTGTGCATATGTCGCAAACAGACGGGTCATTGTGTTGGAGGATGCCTGCCAGGGACTGCAGAACGAGACCTGGGAGTTTAACGTGAGCATTGACGATTAGCGCAGTGGAGCGCATAGCGGCCACCACCAAAGGTGGTCACGAGCTCGCCAGGCGAGCGTAAGAGACACATTCTCTCATTAGCATTAGGGTATAATAAATCAGGCAGGAAACATACCGTCATTAAGCATACCGTTCCTTGGTCATAGCGTATTGAGCTTGCTTATCTCTCTTCTGGATGGCACGTCTATAGTGGCGTTCACCATTGTGTCTAGCTGTTTAAGCGCTTCTTGTAGTTCCTTGGCTGAGCTTTCCAACTCTTTCCGTCCCTGTGCCATCTCTTCCTCTAATAGCTCATTCTCTTTCCTCTTTTCGTCGATTTGCTGTCCTAACTTTTCTATCTCGTCCTTGAGCATTGGCTGCAAATGAGCTTGAACAATTGTAGTTGGAGTAAGTGTGTGTAGAATCACCGGCGCATTTGGTCCTGCACGCTCGCCCTCTTCCTGTCTGCTTCTCGCTTCGTTGATAAGCCTGTCGAGTTCATCTAGTTTGGCCTTTATATCCCGCTCCTTGAATATCTCTCTAAACTCCTTGACGGCTGTATCGTGCCAGTACTTGGATATCTGTTCAATAGCTTGCTTGAGTGCCGAACTCTCCTGGCCTGGGGGAGCTTTCGCGGCTATGGCGGGGTAGCATTGAGCCACACGATCGTATGTTAGTCTCTTTATAGACTCGTTCAGGGCCCGCTCACAGATTTTGTCGAGCAGACTATACCGCACTGACTCCGACATGGTGTGGAGTGCGACACGAAACGCGAAACTGAAAAAACGCGACGCGAGACGCGAACGAGACGCGTCCAAGGCGGTTTTATTCGACAGTCTACAAAACACTTTATTCCTATGTACTGTCCAACTAGCCTCGCTTCGGGGTAGCATCAAAATTAGTCGAGGGAGACGGTAATATAACTCGTCATTTGTATTACCTATCTAGCACGCCTTCGCTTACGATAGGTCGTTCAGTTAGAGCCCACCCCACACATTCTTCAGTCCCCAGTAGGATGTCACGAGACCAGCGACGCCGACCAAACCATCATCGAACGTGATCCACTCCAATCCAGCCAATGGAATAGTGGAGTCCAGCAGATCCCAGCCGAACTGCTTAGTGGCGGCGCACTTGTCGGCGGCGACCTTCTTCAGAGCGGCAGTGTCCTTCTCAGACTCAGCCTTGAGAGCAGCCTCTGTCTCCTTGGCCTGCTGGTACTTTCGCAGAGAGTTGGCCAAGCTGCAGGTCAAAGCCAGCAGCCAGAACTTGGAGGCCCATCGCTGAACTTCCTTGGCGTGAGTGTACTGGTACACCTTGGCAGCGTTCAGCCAGACAAACGTGTCCAAAAAGAAGTAGAGCGAGTAGCCCACCTGTCGGCCAATGCTGCTTAGTCGCAGAACTGGGTCCTGAGTCTGGTTAGCGACGGCAGCACTGGCGGCCTTAACATGAGAGAGCGGCTTTCCTGCTCGGAACAGCTTTCGGCTGTTGGCGATCTGGACCTGGAGGGTTTTCCAGATGAGGACAGTCGACTTGGAGTAGCCCTGTCGGTAGAGGTAGAAGGAGAAGAATCGCGCCCAGTATTGGATAAGTCGCAGGATCTTGTCTCGACCGACTATGTTAGTTTGTGCTCCAGAGAAATATCAAACAAATCAAGTCAAACCTTGTCGCCGCATGATTCAGGCCCAAATATCGCGTTCACCGCGCTCGCTGCTTTGTCTTGTCGCCATCACTATCGGTCTTCACTGCACGACATCGCGATAAGCTTATCGCTGGTGCCCAATGACTCGGTTCATCTGGAATCAGTCTGCCGCTGCTTTATAAATGTCGAGTGGCGTATGTATTCATGCGATTGATGATTCTGCCTTGGATTTACGGGATCCCGGTCGAAATTCCTGGTGTGTGCCTATGACTCTATCACAATGACCATCACTATACCGTCGTACAATGCGCTTCTGACTGTACTCACCCTGAAGCTCCAGCAGCTTGAGCACCTTGGAATAAGTTGGATGTTGTAGAATGTGCTCCATTGTGTCTGTGCCTGAAAGTAAGTGGGAACGTTGACACTTTGTACCCAAGAGCCGAGGATGGGGTAACAAAAAGTAACACCAAACCCCACACCCATCTCCGGCAACATATCGGCTCCGAACTTCCGGTTACGCAGTGAGCAGTCTAATTGTTTACGTGCACACAATATAATACAGTACAATGTCAAGCTTTATTCATCACAAATAACTGACCATCCACTGTCAATTTCTACTTCCGTACTAGCCGAGGTCCAGCCATTTCACGTGATGCTCGTGAAAGTTAGTTCGCCAGCCCAAATTCTCTCTCACAGCAAATATCGATCCGTGATTCTATTGCCGCCGACCGACTGGCCGAATAAATATTCTATGCACAGACCTAGTGGGGTGTCGGATCCGATAGTGCCGACGCGGGGCCCTTGTTTGGGCGCATCACTATACATGCAAGGGTGCCAGAAAGTGATAATGTATGAATTGGTAAGGTAAGGCATTATTCATTCTATTCATTCAGTCCTTATGGATAGCGCTGACTCGGTCGCGGAGTCAGCTATATACAGATAAATTAAACTGGCTTTCCACCAATGAACTCAGACCATCGTCGCACCTCAGATGGGATGACCTTCTTAGCCTTGTTGGCCTCTCGGATAGGAAGCTTCTCGGCAACAGTCTTAGCAAACAGCAGGGCGGTCTTAGGTTCGTTCAGCAGTGGGATACCAAAGTCAATGGCGTTTCGTCGCATAATGTAGTCTTCGTCCTTCAGGTGATCAGCTCGGGACTTGGCAAGGTTAATGACACCCTTGATCTTCTTTTCATTAAACAGCTCACCCAGCTTTCGCTTGTCAGTGACTGGCAGAGTGATGACCTCAACAGTGAACTTGCCCTCCAGAGCCTCATCCAGGTACTTCTTGACTGGCTCAGTGGCAACGTACAGCTTGTAGCCCAGTGGAGCCAGGGTCTTGACAACGGTAGACAGAGTGTCGTTAGCAGTGTTACCGCCAAACAGCAGACCGTTTGGTGGGGTGGGCAGCTTGAAGTTCATGGTGGACTGCAGAGAGGTCCAGTAGGCCTCGACGAGGTCTTTTCCGAAGCAGGCAACCTCACCAGTAGAGGCCATCTCAACACCAAGGAATGGGTCAGCACCGGCAAGTCGAGTGAAGGAAAACTGTGGAACCTTGGTAGCAACGTAGTCTCGCTTGACCTCCATCAAGTCAACCGGGGCAGGGACATCCTTGTTGATCAGAGCCTTGGTAGCAACGTCAATAAAGTTGGTACCGAGAATCTTGGAGACAAATGGGAAAGATCGGGAGGCTCGGATGTTGCACTCGATAACCTTGAGCTCGTCCTGAGGAGTCTTGATGATTTGCATGTTGAATGGACCAGTGATCTTCCAGGCAGCGGCAACCTTCTGAGCGATCTGCTTCAGTCGGCCCATAATGTTGGAGTCAAGGTTAACAGGGGGCAGAACCAGAGTAGCGTCACCAGAGTGGACACCGGCGTTTTCAACGTGTTCAGAAACGGCATGAACCAGCAAATTTCCGTTAGAGGCAACACCATCAACGTCGATTTCCTCGGCGCCTTCAATGAACTTGGTAATGACAACTGGGTGATCAGGAGAAACAGAGGCAGCATTGGACAACTTTGCATCGAGTTCAGACTCGTCTCGAATAACAGACATGGCAGCACCAGACAGAACGTAGGATGGTCGGACAAGAACTGGGTAGCTCACCTGCTCAGCAAAGGCCTTGGCCTCAGCAATGGAGGTCAGCTCCTTCCAGGCTGGCTGATCAACACCAATGGAATCCAGGATGGAAGAGAACTTGTGTCGGTCTTCAGCCTTGTCAATGTCCTCAGGATCCGTACCCAGAATTTTGGCGTTGTTGTTCTTGAGCTTGAGGGCGATGTTCTGTGGCAGCTGACCACCAACAGAGACCACGACACCAGCAGAGTTCTCCAGCTCGTAGATATCCATGACTCGCTCAAAAGACAGTTCCTCAAAGTACAGCTTGTCAACCTCGTCAAAGTCGGTGGAGACAGTCTCGGGGTTGTAGTTCACCATGATAGTCTTCTTGCCCATCTCTCGGAGAGCTCGGGCAGTAGAGACAGCACACCAATCAAACTCGACAGAAGAACCAATTCGGTAGACACCAGATCCCAGAACCATGACGCCATTGTCGTTGAAGGTGACGTCGTGCTCGGAGGCATTGTAAGTAGTGTACAGGTAGTTGGTATCGGCAGGGAACTCGGCAGCAAGGGTGTCAATCTTCTTGACCCATGGTCGGATACCGAAGCTCAGTCGTCGAGCTCGGACCTCCAACTCAGTGGAGCCAACAGCCAGGGCAATCTGGTGGTCAGAGAAACCCAGCTTCTTAGCGTTGAGAACAGTCTCGTGAGTTAGACCGTACAGGCTCTGGATGCTCTCGAGGTGTCGCTGCATCTCGACGATGTTCATGAGCTTGTGTAGGAACCACTTGTCAATCTTGGTCAGGTCGTGAACCCGGTCGACAGTGTAGTTCTCGTGGAGCAGAGCCTGACCAACAGCCAGCCATCGTCGGTCAGTTGGGTGGGACAGCTCGTAGTCGAGGTCCTCAAACTTGGCGCCCTGGAAGCCGACCATTGAAGGATCAACCTGTCGAATGGCCTTCTGGAAGGACTCCTCGAAGGTTCGGCCAATGGCCATGACCTCACCGACGGACTTCATGGAGGATCCAATGTCCCGCTTGACGTGCTGGAACTTGGACAAGTCCCATCGCGGGATCTTGGTGACCATGTAGTCGAGCGAGGGCTCGAAGTTGGCTGAGGTGGTCTTGGTAACGTAGTTGGGCAGCTCTGGCAGAGAGTAGCCCAGCGCAATCTTGGCGGCGGTGTAGGCCAAAGGATAACCGGTAGCCTTTGAAGCCAGGGCCGAGGATCGCGAGAGTCGAGCGTTCACCTCAATGACTCGGTAGTCGAGTCCATCGGCCTGCAGCGCGTACTGCACGTTGCACTCACCAACGACACCCAGGTGTCGAATGATCTTGATGGCGGCAGATCGCAGCATGTGGTACTCCTCGTCAGACAGGGTCTGAGACGGAGCAACCACGATGGAGTCACCAGTGTGAATACCTAGAGGATCAAAGTTCTCCATGTTACACACGGTGATGCAGTTGCCCTCAGCATCTCGGACAACCTCGTACTCGACCTCCTTCCAGCCTTTCAGGGACTTCTCGACCAGAATCTGGGGAGAGAGGGAGAGAGACTGGGAAGCCAAGTTTCGCAGCTCCTCGGCGTTGTCGGCGAAGCCGGAACCCAGACCACCAAGGGCGTAAGCGGATCGGACGATGATTGGGTAGCCGACCTGCTCAGCGGCGGCGAGAGCGTCGTCAACGTTCTCAACGGCAATCGACTCGGCGATTGGGATGTCAATCTCCTTGAGGGCCTTGGCGAACAAGTCTCGGTCCTCGGAGGTTTCAAGGGTCTTGATGGGAGTTCCCAGGACCTTGACGTTGTATCGGTCAAAGACACCCATCTTGTCGAGCTCCACGCCGACGTTCAGACCAGTCTGACCGCCAAAGGTGAGGAGAATACCGTCTGGCTGCTCTCGCTCAATGATGTGGATGATGTACTCCGCAGTGACGGGCAGGTAGTACACCTCATCAGCGAGGGCGTGAGAGGTTTGGTTGGTCGCAATGTTTGGGTTGATGAGGATCGACTGTTTGTTGGATTCTCGGAGGGCCTTGATGGCCTGGGAGCCTGGGTTAGTACGATCCAGCGTAGCTGACATTGAGCGCTCAATTGCATCGCGACCCACGCAATTGAGTCACTCCATCTTAAAATTCGCCCTCAATTGAACTGAAATGCCTCAAAGTAGCGTCTGGAAAGAATTGTCCCTGCTTACGCTTCTCATTGCGTAGCAGCTGCAAGAGCTTGCAGATACTCACCTGAATAATCAAACTCTCCGGCCTGACCAATACTCAAACCACCGGATCCAATAACAAGAACCTTGTTCACATCAACCAGCGACTGGGCCTTGCCCGCTTGGGACAAGATACCGGCTCCAGCATAGGATGGCTGCGAGGAATATCCTCGCAAAAGGTAATCATGGCTGACTGCTGTCAGCTTCTTCTGCACGGCTCGGTTGTATAGAGATTGTTTGAAAGCCAAGGCCCGGTAAACGGACTTGGAGCTCTGAAGAAACATTTTTAAAGTTAAAGGTAAAACTGAAAAAAAAATTAAACACTAGGGTTGATCGGTATATAAAGGATTTCAGCCTACAGAATGAGTCAATCGAGCGCGCATATCGGATCAACTAAGGTTATGCATGTGTCAGGTCCGAGGGATTAGTCACGAGTGTAAAGGTGCTTATGTAAGACCTGTATATTTATACTTGTATAATCGTCGTCGCAGCTTGCTTTCCTGGTCTCTCTGCCCTTTTTCATCCAGTTCTTCCCCTGTGATGAGACGATAAGGGGAGCGCGCCGATAATTATGCCCAAGGCCTGATTTGGCCTATCAGCTGTACGCGCCCCAAATACAAGTCTGTGAGCATGGACATCTGTGGACAAGCCGGCTAACCACATCCGGAGCGTTTGCGTGGTTTATGACTATTTGCATTAATAACGGATTGAGTCAAGTGAAATCTTTCACGGGGTTTGAGCACCTCCGATAACATAACGGTGAAACGTTGGGTCTAAGACACAAAGCCGGGAGAGACCAGGCTAGATCCGGCAGCGAGATAAGGCGTATCATGATTTTTGTGGTTTGTTGGCAAGTCTTCATAGTCGTCGCTAAGGCAACAGGACATGCTTTGGCCTCTATTTGATCGTTTGCATTTATCGCTGCAAGCTTGCCACTACGTGTATGAGATTTCTAAAGTTTACCGCGTGAGCACGGAGAAGCCCAAGTAACTTTCGAGCTAACACCTTTTATCAGCACAGAGAATTTGACTCTTAAAGTTTGTCGTATAACACTATGTACTATCCTTTTCACTCCAAAGTCTACTTCACATGTGCAGTGTTGATTATGCTGATGGGGAGGTTGCGTCCAGTTGAGTGGTGGGCCTACAACAAATCGTCACCAGAGGCCTGGATATTGTCCTTGATTCTCAGCAAAATCTTAGTCTTCCAGCCGTCCAGCTTGGAGAACTGATCAAACTCAAACAGCTTGTTTGAGAACTCGTTCTCGTCGCCGTTCTTGACTGCCTCAATCAGGTCCACCAGCAGCTTGCACTCTCTGGTGGAATGGAAATTGTGATCCATCTCGCCGTAGGTCGAAACGCAGTTCTCGGCTGAAACAACGTCATTCTCCGCTAGCCGACATAGACCGGCCTTGAGAAATATGTCCTTCAGACCCCACTTGGTGAGATCAGAGTTCAGGTGCTGCTTAGCCACCCGCTCGAATCGGGCCACAGCCGTCTGGTAGTCTTGCTGCAGAGCAGACAGCTCAGCCACCTTGAGGAATGACTTGCTGGAGATGGCCTCGGCCCGGTCGTCGTAATACCAGTCTCCAGCGGTGTCGTATGCCTTAATCGCGCTTGGAATGTCGTCCTGCTCGAGGTATAAGTCGCCCAGGTCCATTTGATAGTTGGCAGCCCGTCGGAACTGGCCTCGCAGGGTAAACAGCTGGATAGCCTGAGACAAGACCCTGATGGCGTCCTGTGGCTCGGCCTGCTTGTAGGCCTTGAAGGCCTCAATCAACGTGTTGGCAGCATCATCCTTAGCGTCGGACTTCTGCTGGGCAGCAGCAGCTCGCTCATAAGTCTGACCAGCAAGGGTGTTCTCCTTCTGGATCTTGTAGATGTTGGCAGCCTGAACGTACAGGTCAGCAGCCTCCTCGAACCGGTAGTTGTCGCCACCGCCCAAGAAACCAAATAGTTTAGAACCAGGCGCTTCCTTCTTCTCAGCCTGAATTAGCACATTATGTATAATATTGCCCTCACCTTTTGGATAAGTGCTCGTGGGTCTGACATGTTAGTTATCAGCCCCTATGTCCCAACAGTGCTGGAGTTATCGCGTTTCACCATCGACGCTACTTTAGCAGGGAAGACTTTGCTTGCTGGCAGGTAACAAATTCTGTTTCAAGCTACCGTTGCAGTGACATACTATAAACTCGTACTATATCTACGCTGTCAGAACGCATCGCATTTTTGATGGTATCGTAAGTCATTGTTAGTACACTTTACTCTATTTCTCCGCAAAAGCCTCCAGGAACGTTGTTCGGGTGCAGCAACCCCTGCTTGGCCTGGTGATACAGTGCCAAACCTGTTGACTGTTGTGGAACACGATTCGAAGTCCACGCCGCGGGGCGTTGGTGTCTAGCGTCGATGGCACTGTCGAGTAGGTGACACTCGATCGGTCAGACGAGTTCAGGGTCTGAGCATCGTCCTCATCAGGACCCTCGCTATTCTTCTTTTCTGGCACCGAAACGCTCATCTCTGACTTGTATGCCTGGGTGAGCACCACTCGCTTACTGTCGTCGCACACAACGACAATGTCTTCGAAAACGAGGATTCGCAGGTAGCTGCCCTGCTTAGGCTTGCCTGGTTCGTTCACTTCCACGTTGAGGGTCTTGGGCATCATCTGGCCTGTCTTTTCGTTCCGGTAAAAGACGTCAGCCAAAACGCTGGAGCCAGAAACAGCGTCCTCAAGGAACACCTTGGCCTCAACCACCACTGAAATATCACACATGAACGCACCGTAGCTGTCTCGCAGCCGGAACAGTCGCAGCAAGTCGGCGTATCGTCGCTTTCGTTCGCTCACAGGCCTCAGTCTGTCCATCTCAGAAAGAATACCGTTCAGATTGGCGTAACCCAGCTGCATGCTCTTGTTGGCATTGGCCAGCTTCTTGAACAGCGTGTGGTATTCTCTCATTCGAGAGTATGGCAGGTCCAGGTAGTCGGACACAGACTTGAGAGACTGGCCTGGTCGTTGAACACAGTCCTCTAGCCAGTCAGCGACGTCCTGGTCTGGGTGCTGCTGTGGAGTGAACAGAGTTTCCTTAGAACCGTAAGCAAGAACTCGGTCGCTCTCGATCTTTTGGTTGAGCTTGAGCAGGCCCTTGATTCGAACCTTGGAGTCCTCGAGCTCATTGGCATATTCGATCCAGGTCTGAGACTTGTCAGAGAAAGCAATGACCATCTTAGGACACAAAAAGTCCAAAGCATCCTCTTCCTTATCACCCTTCATCAGCTTGTCGATGGTCGATTCCAGCACAGTCAACAGGACTTCGGTGTGGTATGTGTAGATTTCAGGCATGTGTCGGAATAGAGGGTAAATCTTTTTGGACGGCCGCGAGTTGTCGAGGTAGGTGCTGCAGAACTCTTCAAGGTAGTTAATGAAGAGTCGCTCCTGTCGCACAAACTCCTCCAGAACATCGATTATGTGAGTGGATGCCTCCTCTCCATATCGATCTAGCGAGTTGTGGTAGTGCTGCTCGCTGAGCGAGAGCAGTGGAGCCGGCTTGCCTTCAGTGAGCGTAGTGTCTTCCAGGTACTGCTGCAGGACGTCCAAACTGTTTGTTCGGGTGTGTCCAGGCTTTTGGTACGAGAGGAGATGGCCGTTGTCATTGTTGTAGATGGCCAGACCCGGGTTAACACCAGACTTTTCCACGATTCGAACTCGGGTCTGCAGCTCGTAAATGTCGACCAGCATCTGGATGACGAACTCTGATCGGTCAAGCTCAATCTGCTCAATCTTGGTATTCTGAGAGTCACCGAAGCTGGAGGCCACGGGCGAGCCCATTGGCGGAGAGTCTCGGTACGAAGAAACGGAGCTCTTCTTCTTGAGCAGAGATGGTCGCGATGGCTCAAGCGAGGTGAGCATGTCGTCGTCCTCCTCAGAAGGCGGGGTAGGCTCGTGTCGCACGCTGTGTCTGGACTTCTTCTTGAAGAGGCCGCCGCCAGAGGAGATTGAAGACTTCTTCTGGACGGCCGGGGCTGCACGCTTCTGTCGGTTGAAGGCCTGGTCCATGATTTCGAGAGTCAGACCGGCATTCTTGCCGCTCTTGTCCTGCTTCTTGAACAGCTTTTTGTAGATCGAATCGTCTAGGGGCTTCTCAGTGTACAGCTGCACGTAGCGGCAGAAAAACGTGAGCGAGTTTCGGAAAAGGGTCTCCAGACACGGGTTGCCGTCGAGGTCCAGCACGACGAGGTTTCCGTAGGACACCAGCTTCGCCAGGTGCTCAGGCCAGACAGTGATTTTGTTGTCGTTCAGCTTGAGGACCTTGAGGTTGACCAGCGCGGTGGACACCCAGTCGTCGACGACGGTCAGGCCCAGGTTCTTGCAGACCAAGAACTGCAGCGACGTGCACTTCTGCAGCCACTTGGGCAGCCTGCCCGTCGACTGGACAGCCTGCGCAGTGGACGAGGAGGCGCCCAGGTCGATGTAGGTGAGCGAGGTGAGGTCTTCAGAGCCACTTCGCAGCGAGGGCGAGACCGGCGTGCCAGGATTTGGCACTGGGGGAGGGGCGATGCTTGGTGGCGTCCGCTGGGCTATACCGCTCTGCGACGGTGACCTGGACACTGGGCTGGCGGGTCGATTGCCGAAGGAGCCAGGGGGCGGCGAAAGCACCGGAACCTGGTTGGAGAAGTTGTAGCTCAGGTCAGCGGGGAGCGGGGGCATAGGCGCATCGGGGAGCGGAGGCAAGGGCGGTAGCGGCTGCGATTCATAGTAGCTGGCGACTGAAAGTCTCTGCGGATGTTGGGGCAGCGCTGGAGACGTTGGGCCAGGATTGAAATCTTTGGTCGTGTAAGAGGGGTAAAGAAAGTCCTCCAGCTGAGTCGGGTTGGGATACAGCACTTCAGTGGTTATAGGTGCCCTGAAGTTTGCTGCTTCCTCCTCCTTAGCGCTCGTGGTGTGCACTGCAGTCAAGTCCATGGTGACAGTACTCACTGTGTTTGCATTAGTGGAGGTTGAAGACTCTGACTGAAAGGACTTTATAGAAGGCTGCCGAGACAGGTCCTTCTCTTTCGATCTGCCTAGCCGTAAGAGTGACGTTTTGGGCTTAGTTGAGCGCTCTGGCTTGGGTTCTCTTGGTTTTGGGGGTGGTAGTGAATGTTGTGAGGTGGTGGGTGTAACTTTGGTTTTGGGTTTGGCTTCCGCCGCGGCTACCAGATAAAAGTTCATCTTAATTAGTGCGTACGCGTATTAAGCCACTCACCTTAATTCTATGCTCTCCCTCTCAGTTTTGTGTATGTGTCTCTCTTTGTGTCTGTATATCAATGCTAAATTCTCGTACCTATCAATGCAATTATCTTTTCAGTCTAGTCCTCAACGGCCACTCGCTGGCTAAACTATATACCCCTAGCACTGTTGCTTTTAGCCAGTGAGAGCCACTTGCTTTTGTGCGCGTTGCTTTTCCTATCGAAATTAAAGCCGTTGATATAGGGGGCTATAGGTTCGCATATGCAGATATGCACCCGAATCGGTTGCATGTCTCGCACGGGCCGTCTCAACGCATGAGTGGTGATGGTGTTGTACGCGTCTTTAACCGTCCGTTATCGCGCCGAGCTCTGCCTTTCAATCGCATTCACTGCATTCGCTCGCATTGTCTTTACTCGCATCCTTATTCTTGTTCACGTGATGTTGGTCACGTCATGCCGCCACTCCGGAATCAATCCGGTCTCACAGCTGTCTCTCCGACACCGGATAAATGATTAACAGCTCCAATCAGCTCCTGATAGCCGTGGTGATATCCCTCTTATATATGCTGTGCCGATTGGCTCCTTCATCTACACTCCTGTTCGCCTCCCTACGCTGCTGCTTCTCCTATCCTACCTACGCTGCTGCTCATCGCCGAGGTCCGACACGTATTGCTGCCTGCCGTATTAACCGTATGCCCCACAACGCCTATTACAACTGTCCGCTTACTGTACTACGGCACGGCTCTCATCTCATCTCACGTTCACCGAGCACATAGACTCGCCCAGAGCCAACCTGCTATGCGTCACTTATGCATTATTGTTGTACTACAATTGTTCCGTGCTTGTTCCCTCACGTGTACCTTGGCTGAACGGTGGTTACAATTTGCTCTTATCGCCCATCTCACCCATTTCTCACTGCGCTCCTCCGCGACCCACTATTCACCCCGATAAGGCCCACAACCTTATTCCTATCTATATAACAAACACGCAACACCTCTATAGCGCTGCTAATAACCTGTCTCATATCTGCCCGGGCTCACGTGACGCTCAGTCGGTTTTCCGAATCTTCTCTTCTGTACAGCCATACCGTCTACGCCAAGTATACACGCACGCACTAAACCGCACTAAACCGTTACACTGTCTGTTAACGCTAGTCTCACCTGCCGGCTTGGCTGTGGTCTCTTGTACATCGAGAAATAAAACATTTGGGACTGCCCTGATTGGACCTAACCCTGTAAGCCCTAGCCCTGTCACGTGATATTATTGGGGGTTACAAAATAGAATGTTACAGAGTGTCTTGTTTCTGCTGTGCAGGTGGTTGATTCAGCATGGTGGACGTCCACTTTTTGTCAACTTCTTGTCAACATTTAGGCACAGCGGCCTAGAGCAGACACTATTGTGCAATATGCCTGCACTGTCCGTAGTTCCGCACTGGCTCGGCTCCCGGGTCGGCTTCCGCTCTGCCCTGTGCGTATGCGCGCAATACAGCTGAGACTGTCTTAATAACTGTCGTCATTCACTCTCGGAGAAGCGCATCCTGCCAGCAAGCCAAAGGTGTTCAGGGGATCCCCACTGCTATTCTAGTAACAGTGACCTGCCTCCTCCCACTGTGCTGGTCCGATATCGACCTGCCATGTACTGTGCCTGTGCTGGTATGCACTGCACGCACAGTACGTTTCCCGCAGTGTGTGAGACATGACATATTGATATCTGATACCGGTATGAGTACATAACCCAGCCAAAGTGACAGGTGACAGAATCAACGTTAGATTTCAGTAACGTGCCACCGTATACCACACCTTTAAAATGTGTGGTGGGTGCTGGGGTGCGGCTGCAATCTTTAATTAGGTCGCCCACCTTACGATAGAAAAAAGCAACGCTGCCCGTTGCAGATATATCCAAATAGATTTCCCATTGTGAGAGGAGCTATACATTGTACTTAAAGTGGAATGCCCGTTTACTCGCGCAAGTGTGCGTTATTCAGGAGGATGTTTCGCGTCCGTTGAGTTCGGAGTTCGGCGCCGGCTAGTTAAATGTGTGTTCGGCAAATTAGCCGTTGTTTAATGAGAGCGTTGAGAGATGGAAACTTTCGGCAACAGTGATATTTGGGTACGGAAGTTGGAGCGAGGTGCAATTTACGCCGTGTGTCAAGCCTCATTATCGTAACCGCGCACACCCACAGTATAAATTGCCATGTTTCATCTTGTCTATGACGGCAAGTACATAGACCCTACATTTTCTCTTACACCTAACACTAACTGAGACTGACGCTTACCCAACGCCTGGTGCTATTCCTACAGGCTACGGTTGATTTGAGCAAGAACGCCTAGAGAAGTGAACCCATCTGATCTGCATTGGATCTGCAAGGGCACCTGCTATTTTGGGCGCAGTGTCGGGCTAGAGTTTCAGCGCCGCCGTCGTTTTAGGTCTCCAGGTTCCAACACAGCACTCTTGAACGCCAGTATTGGTCTGTACAACATTGGTTTACTCGGTCTACACAGCATTGGTTCTACTGAGCGCTGAGCATGCCCACAGTCTTAGCCCCTGATCATAGCCACACTCTACCTAATGTCACGCATCCCGCCGACGACAAGGCCGACCTGAGCAAGCCGAGACACCACCGTCTCGCCTCCATCAGCGGTCTGATTCGCATGTCGCCGTCCATACACCTCCACTCCAAGGACTCGCGCGAGCTGAAGGAGAAGAAGAGCGAGAAGCTGTTTGGACTGTTCGACAGGGATGCAAAGACCCCGGTCCCCAAACAAACACCCACATCAACCCCGGTCAGGAACCCTGCCAGTCAAGGCCAATCACATTCCTCGCAACACGGAAAGAGCTCACAACGACCCGCTACAGCACAATCACGATCTCGAGTGCAATCACGATCAGGCCGATCACCAAGGGTCCAGCAGTCGCGCAGAAGAAATGATAGAATGACTGATAAGCGTCGCCCCCGCCGCCACGCCAGCGTACGATCTAAGCGCGGTTCTCGAGGCTACACAGTTGACGTTGCTACTGCGCTAGTGATTAAGCCTGCCCGGCCAAAGAAGTCTCTGCTCAACAAGGAATTGCCCCCCCTGCCCAGCGAACTAAGCGCCCGCCTATCGCAGTCGAGCACGGATTCAGCCGAGGAGACCTGGAAGGCGCTACTACGGGAATTGGAGCCTGCGGTTCAGGTAATTAACGGCGTGGAATTGCCGCAGGGCTCATTAAAATCAACTTCATCTAATTTGTCGGGCCTCAAGCCCACCGAGCCGTTGCGAACCTCCTCCAGCAAATCCAGCGCAAGTGGGTCCGGCAAGTCTTCGCCGATGAACGTTGCCCCATCGTCAGAGCCGCCTCTTACGGGGGTCATTGACGGCCCAAAGTTTACTCTGAAACTCGCTGAAGATTCTACACTGAGCATCCCCCGCTCCCACGAATCCGACTCGGAGGTGACGCTGACAAAGGCCCTGCTGACCGCCAAGGCAGACAAGACCGCAGACAAACCGGCTCCTCTAACTCTCCGACACAGTCCGACCCCAAGCGTCTCGACAGACGACTCGCCTACCATGGCCAGCTACCGCGACGCTGCCTCACAGAGCCAGCCGCAGCTGTCCAACTATTTGTACACAAGTGAACCCCCTGCAGGACCCACCGGCAGCATCACAAAGAAACCCAGCAGCAAGTCCATCTCCGGTCTGCTCACCAGCCTCAAGACAAAGCCCGCATCTAAACCCAGCTCCGGCACGGGACAGCTCAAGAAGGCCAAATCAATGGGGGAGGCACTGAGCGCGACAACAACAACCGCCACGACCGCCACCACAGCCACCACAGCATCCACCACAACATCCACCACAGCCACGCTAACAAGCAGCACGACTTCCAGCAGCGCCTATGTCGCAAAGCTACGAGGTGAGTAGAAAGGATACATCCTGCAGAACCCTGGACGCGAGGGCTGCAGAACCCTGGACGCGGAACTTGCAGTATTATCGTATTATATCCTCGCGTTATTATCGATTATCCGCCTATCCGCCTCAACCAGTATGCTAACTTAGCTTCCACCATGGCACATGAGACTGCCCTCACACAACCCCTGGCGCCCCTCGCCTCGCCAACCTCCCTGACACCAACTGTCTCTCCGCCGACTGCCGCCTCCTCCGACAACCGGCGCCGGCGCATCGTCAAGAAGTACAATGTAATTCAGGAGCTTGTCGAGACGGAGGAAGCTTACGCGCGGGACCTGGCGGTCATTGTCGACGTGTTTGCCGCGAAGCTCCAGGCCGACCCGTACTTTGGCTACATCTGCGCGGACGACATGCAGGCCCTGTTTTCCAATGTCGAAGAAGTTCTGGGATTGAGCAAGCTCTTCATCAGCAAACTCAAAGACGTGGTCCCCGCGTACGTCATGGTTAAGCGACGCAAAGGCTTTGGTTCCATCTCGTCTACGGCGTCTCCCTCCAGCGAGGCGGCTGAGGACGAGGAGAACCTGGAAGACGTCGAAACCAACGTGGGACACGCGTTTCTGGACTACCTGCCACAGATGGAAGAGGCGTACCAGAAATACTGCCACCAGAGCCGCGTCCAGGGCAATACCTTTATCCGCATCAAGACCCTGGCGCCCCCAATCATAGACATGTGGTTTAAGGAGTGTCTAGAACAGTCCCAGCATATGACAAAGGCCTGGACGCTCGACGCACTGCTCATCAAGCCGGTGCAGCGGCTCCTCAAGTACCCCTTGCTTATCAGCCAGATCCTGAAGGCCACCCCGCAGGATCACGAGGACTATGCTTCTCTAAAGAAGGCTCTGGAGTACATTGAGCACGTGACGGAGCGCATCAATGCCAGCCAGGAGGAGCAGTCTTCGCGCATCAGTCTGGATGAGGTCAATGAGAAGATGATGAACCTCAAGACGGACTCCGAAGCCGACGTTGTTCTTGAGGAGATGTTGTCTGATTTTTATCACAAGTCGCGGTACATTCGAGGCCTCATTGAATCGATCAAGGCCAATTGCGGTGTCATTCAGAATCACTTTGACAGCAACTCCAAGCTGGCCAAGTCATGGCTGTCGTGGGTGATGGCTCTGACGCCAGGCGAAGAGACCACATCCAAAGATAAGTCACGTTGCCGCAACTATGCCCTATTCTCAACCCCTTTCACTTCTACCTCTGCCACACAGCTGTCGACCAAGAAGCTGTCTGAGCGCATTGACGAGGTTGTGCTCCAACCGCTGGACGCTACGCACGACTTTTACCGAAACATCGAAATTCTCATTGCCGACAGGAAGCGGTATCATGCCGCTTATTCTCGATACGTCTGCTCCAAGACGCCGCTGTCGTATGGCGACAACGCTCTCCAGAGCACCACGAGCGGAGCCCGGCTGCAGCCTTCGTCATCGGTGTATGATAGCATGGCCCGAAACCAGGCTGACTTGTTTGTCAAGTACCACAACTCGCTGAAGGATGGCCTACCTGATTTGTTTCGTCTCACTGAGGACATGATTGAGTCTTGCATGGAGCAATTCATCACAATTCAGCGTGAATGGTTCCGAATCGCTGCAGATTCTCTCGCCGCCGTCTTCAACGTCAAGGTGCAGGATATCAAGGACCAGCATGACATGGACCCCATCATTGAAAAGTTCAAGGCCGCCAACTTGGCATCGCAAGAGAGCCTATCCAGGCTCGGTATTACCAGCCACGAAGACACCAGTAGCGTGACAACGCCTGGCCTGTCCGAAGAGGAAGACAATAGCGATAAGGAATCAATTGAGTCGTCTGGCTCAGAAGAGCTGCGGAAGGCATCGCTGATGGCGAGACGTCACTCGCACGCGGCGGCGTCGGCTTTCATGGTGAATCCAGGCCTAATGGAGTTTCAATCAAGTGTCAACAGTCCCAAGAAGCTGTCGCGAAAAAGCAGCCTTCTTAATCTATCATGGAGCTCCAAGCCCAAACCAAACAAACTATCGCCCATTGGCGAACGACAGCATTGACGAGCAAACATTTTGCATTCTCACATTTCTAATTGTTTTTTATTTATTTATACATAGTATAAAGTATAATATGCATTTGACGTATAACTGATTGCGTATAACCAAGATGCAATGCTCGCTCGAATCACCATCCGCCAAGCGGAGACCGTCGCTCAAACAGCACTGCACCATGTGTTTGCGCTTATGTCATGCTATGCCAGTGGCTGGCACGGCGGTTGTGATAATTTGATTTGGTGCATGCACCCGCGGCTACTTCAGGAACAAAGTGTAACACTGCTCCTCGTATTATCTACTCCACATGGCCTGGGCTGACCCGTGGCCACTATTGTTACTCACCCTGTCCATAGGGCCCAGATCCAACAACGTCACCACCACATGCTACAGGTTGTCGTGCGTGAAGTGTGATGATTGCCCGGGTTGCCGGATCTAAGACACACTGGCTAAACTAGCTGCATTTTGTCCTCGATGAATACTTTTTCCTGATTGGTATCTTGCATCTGCTGTCTCTTCTGCACAAACGTTTAAGAAAAGCAACATCATTGAGCTGTCACTTAGGGGACTAATCCGACCGCTATTCCGAACCTATTCCGAGCCCATTCCGCAATCAATCGGATAGCCGTGCGTTCAGGGGTTAGTCGGGGCTTGTATAGGCCTCCCTGATTATCCACCGTGTACGCTTAATTACGCTCAGTCTAGTCTCATCGCTTGAGTGGCCATTCAATTTGTGACTCATTGCACACAACCCCATGAGGGGCAAAAAGCTAGCGATGCTTGGTTTCGATCCAAGGACATCAGGGTTATGAGCCCTGCGCGCTTCCACTGCGCCACATCGCTGTTTGCTTGATTTCCGGTTCGCTGGGACAACCCCAATGCGTGTTTTCGCACTCCAAAAATTTCAGGGTTAGGGCTCAACGGCCGCCGGGTTAGGGTCGTCTTACGGGCATAATGCAGAACGTCATTGTCACGGGAACAAAACTAGATAAAATTAGACGATTGGAACGCACAAGATTTCGCTGACCCGACCAAGCCTGCGATAAGCCGACGTGCGGCCGGCAAATCGGCCCTGCTTCTGAGGTAATCAGTGTAACATACAGGTGAGACTGACGTGTGACGAAAGATCCACTCAAGACATGTATTGGTGTGCCGCGGGGGTATTTTAGACCGGCTCAGTTAACCCCTGATATGCGAGCTTTCGCAGTCCATCAGGGCCCGGAAGCGGTCCGAGGATTGGCAATTTATGTGTGTTTAAGGATGTGCTGTGGAGCCATGCACATGTATGATAAAGCAGGTCTAGCAAGCCACTTGGCGGGCCATGCGTGAGGATCAGGAGGTTTACATGCAAAATCGTCTTGAGTGGGCACCGGCAAAATAAACCGTCATGTCATTTTCTGGGGCCAGCACTGCACCACGTACTAGGAGATAAGGTACGAAAGTGCAGTTGTGTGTCTGTATTCTGATTGGTTAGGATTGCTATGGTCCCGGTTATCAAATGCAGGCTGCTGGCTAAAATGGCCTCGGCTGAATAATCTCTTCCCCGCTGAAGACCTGCATGCTGACAACACATAACCACAATACGTATCAAAAAATTATCCCAAGCACAGCAGATTCATCGTTGCAGGAAGGAGAAAAGTGTGGTGAGGTGTTTCTCGTTGCTCTCGGAGAAAGATGAGAACGGCCTCGGCTGATCGGGATCGATAGACATAAGGGCGGTTATGCGTCTACGACGTTCACTGTACGTCTTCGTTTGAGGCAGGGAGGATGCCAGCCTATAAGGATACACTTAATAATGAGGAGTTGACTTCGATCGATGCATTTATGCTTCTGCGAGTGTATCTTTGGTGTCTGCCTGCGAAGCTCACTATAGATCGACGAATTCTATCATGGCAGCCCAATACTTGATCGCGAGTGGGCTTGGAGACCTTGGGAACTGAGTTGAGATGTTCGAGCTAGAGGAGATGCCACCGAGATTGGCCCGCCAAATCACATTGTGCCTGCGTACTTTTCGCCGTTCTACTGTACGCCAGCGAAATCGAATGCCAGGTTAATTTATTGAACTCGGCGCTATAGCTAGCAGCTGAAATTCGAGGCATGGTGCATATAAGAGGTCTTTTACTGCGCCAAATGAGCATCATCTATGCCAAATTTTGGCACCGCTTACCTACAAGAGACCAGTAAAGCAGCAGACGAGAATGGCGGTAGGATTCAAGTTCCGTCGTTGAGCAGGTTTCGTAGCACATACCGTGGCCAATGTCAAGGGAAACAGAGCGATCACCTCGACCAGGACTTCGCTTACTGCACTCGAACGCCCATCAGCATGTTCAGCTTAGCAGAAACGAATGTTGGAATGAGTGGCTCGCTACTTTCACATTACCACCGATCAATGGACACTGGAGCTTGACGCACGTTGAATAGTCCATGGCTCTCGCATGGTTCGGGCTCCTGAACGCAGTTTTCTATACACCGATCAACGATGTTTGCGGTGGATTCTAATACTCGACGTATGGCATGGTGGTTCCTGAAACCAATGTTGGCTTGGTCCGAGTGGTCTGAGGCACGTCACCTGCCTGCCTGTGTGCAGTCCGTCGCTATTGATGGCGCCAAGTGTTGGGCGAGTCCACTTTTTCCAGCTTCACTCAAAATATTTGAGTCTTTGGAGTGCAATTGACGTCGGTGGACCTGGTTCCTCACAAAGGGGCAGTCCATTCAATGCGGATGGCTATTAGATGATCAAATACTATGCGACCTGAGTGCCTGGTGGGTCGACAACTGGCAGGATGAGGGCCGTGTGCTGATTCGATTGAGGCCTCGAGATATCTAGCTTTGGTTGGTCTCCAATAGACTCGCCTCCCTAGGGTTTGCACACAGGTCTTTCGAGAGGTTGCCGCAAGCTGGTATTGAGCTTAAACGTCAGTATATTTGGCGCAATGTTCGTTGAAATATCCCATTGTAGCCCTCTATCATTCTTTCTTCGCGCATAAGACAAATTAAACCGCTCACTTCAAGTTCAAAAACGCTGAGGGTCCAGCTAGTACTCATGAACGAACTGGCTTGCAGTAACTAGACCTGGGCATCTGTCTCCTCATTCCTCCCTTATATGAGTATGGCCTGCTCTCGATATGATTCCATCATCTCATGTCTCACATGAACACTAGCTGGCTACGCTCGATCTTTAAGTAGCTGTCATAAACTCTGGCGAAACACATTCCAATTGATATATCATCCAAGGTATAATCATTCGCTTTCTGGAGAGAGGCTGGAATCCTCGATACAGAGCTCTTTGCAAGCAAGTTGATTGCAGCGAAACTGATCAAATTGTGATGAGAACTGGATCATTCTCCCTAACTACAGTTACCATCAATTTGCCTTGCGAGATTGACACCATGCCTTGGCCCATTGAATGGTGACGAGGACGGTTCAGCAGACAGAGAGTTGACAGTTGGAATCTTGTAATTGGGCTGGAGAAATCTATGCCGTGGCGCCCAACCAGAAGATTCACACCCATATCGACTCCGTTTCTGCATGTATCGCATCACCCAAGGCAAGTACATGGGAATCAAGCTCCTCTCACGAAAGTGTAAGCCCCATATTGCATGCAGGTTCAGAACTCAACGGCCTTCATTCTGACATTCTGACAACGAGGTACAACGACTTCGGTACTGCGTGTTTACCCGGTCTCTAACCCCTGCGTACGTGTGGTATCTGTTTCCAACAAGTCGGTTCAGAAATCGAAATCGGAAATAACCCTGTACTTTCACGTGTCGCAATCGCTGACGACACAACTCCAACTCAAGTTGGGTTCGTTAAGCGACACTCGCTTCGTTAGGTTTTCAATAACAATTTCCGTGTCGTGAACGATGATGACACAGACTCAGGGATGGCGTCTACTAGTGATATCTCGGCGATTGAGACAAAGACAACAATATACCTGAGTCTCGGTTTCGGGCCAACATGATACGACGCTGCCGTACGTGAAAACAGGTGACAACTTTGGCGTGGTATGTGATAACCTAGGCTAGCCTTGATGGGGAATGTCGACTTTGACAGTTGTATTGCTATTAAAGCTTGAAGTATGGAAAGCTTCGATTTCATCGCTGCAGCAACGGTCACACATCGAGCGCAGCGTGCTTGATTAGATTGCTTATCATGCCCGTCGTGCAGCGCTCTGGTTTGCTGACGGTGATCGATGCACCGTTGGCAAATGCTGAGTCAACTAGTTGATGGTGCCACCAAGATCTCTCAATCCTGGGACGGAAGTGAACATCGCTCGCTCGTTGGCCGTTATGAGTTTGAGTCCACTGGAAGGAATATCTCTTGAACAACCTGCACCCCGCTTGAGATAAGTAAGACTGCCAATGCTCGCAGAAGCATCCCCGAGTGAACCGAGTTAATGCTACTCTCAGGTCATGACTTGAGACGCAGATTCCTGGAGAAAAGAGCAGTTCTCCCTATGTCAGGAAGCTTCCTCCAAATCATGATAGATCGCCGGCATCTGCCGGTGATGGGTGTCCTCGCTTTCTTCTGGCATGTCTCCGAAACTAGATCAACGACGACATTGATTCACGTCAAAGACATCCTTGATGGCGGTGCGAGACAGGGAGCCTATATGATGCTGTACGTTAATCCATTAACCAAAGTCCGCTAACCGTGGAGCCGTGATTGCAGCAAGTTCCGTTAGGATATGCTTTCGGACTGACGGCCTCAGATCTCAGTACAACTGCCAGCTCTCTCTCTGCACAGGGTATCACTACCGAGACTTTGACTGGACCTTGACTCGCCCAGCGGAGCAACCGTCATGGAGGTTGATAGCAAATCTCGAGCGCATCAAGCCGAAACGGACAGCCTGTGACCGTACTCAGAGTGCCGAGAGAACTGGCTACATCTCATAGCGAAGGAGGGTGCCACTTCCTTTATTTTTGAGACGGTGCGTTGAATATGATCGAGCCGGCCTTTGTCCGGCGACCCCCACCTGCTTCACTCATTTGTTGTAAACCTGTCTCGCTTCTGAACCAGCCGGTCTTTGCTCACCCGAACATGCTGGAACAAGGAGCTTAATGTCTAGCTAAAGATGCCGATTCCGCCTTACTTGACTGCTGTCTCCCAGCAATCCACCAGCTCCCGCCAGTTCTTCTCATCCCGACCTCTTCTCGACGCAAAACATGGCGCACTGCGGGTCACACCTCACGGGTTTCATGGATCCGGTCGGAGAAACTCAAAACTCCATGATTCAAAATATATGGTTATGCAGCAGCAATCCGTCAATGATGGTTTGGGAGGATATGCATGCTAAGAATAGCTTGTTCGGAAAGGACTTATAAATAGCGCTACGATAAAGCCCACACATAATAACTTATGCCTCTTGCACCGCATTTGTTACATTCTCCATATATACAGCTTCAAAAAGCCCGTCGGCGAAATCCGTAATCTGAGACGGCTGCTTCCCTGAGAGACAAGTACTGTGCTCTATTGGTGCGTCTCACAAGGTCTCAATCAGGGTCTCATCAAAGTCTCAACCGAGCGTCGAACTCCGGAGCCGTACGTACGTATCCATACACCGTCGGTCAGGTGACTGTGTTTGCTCTTATCGAGTTCATTTACGGAGAAGCAAAGACATGCATAGCCCGGATACGAGCAGGCAAATGCAACCGTTGGGTGTTCAAAAGGTGCGCTAGCTTCAAGCCCTAGCAGTCTGGTAGATTCTTCTGGGGTATTACAAATCACATTGGCCAAGAACTCCGGAATCCCGTTATGGGTTGATCGGGTATTTACCGACGGGGCTCACCTTTATGTGCCGAGAAAGAAGCCGGTTAGAGGTCCGGTGTTGTCACGGAGCATAAACCAAGAGGAGAGCATTGCGATTAGCGTGCCTAGTCCCAGAATTCCGGACCCAGTGGGTTGTAGCGCTTGAGAACTCTTCGTGTGAAATTTGTTTTCCTGTGAGGGCATCGCCACTTCGGTATATTAGCCTGCGGGAATGAATATTCATAAGCTCTGTCGGGCGATTGCTGTATGATACAGGGTAGATATGTAACCGTTAGGTGAATAATCTGCCTATAGTTGTGTTGGGCTACGGCCTCTGACCGTGGTGTGAGGTCGCATGGATCGCCAGCCGAGAAACATGCGTGAGGAGACGCACCTCCTGCACTGGAGAATGACATCAGCACCTCAAAACCGATTGGTCAGACATGATATACGAGTCCGAAAAGCTATACATGAAGGCGTTTATGTATAGTTCAGCCTTGCGATGCCCTGAGTCTAGACCAGGTCTTTTTCCGGGTTAGGCCAGCGGGCGGCGGTCGACGCGATGCGAGGGCGATGAGAATTTCGATGGCTGCCATATTTTTTTGGGGCGCATAATTATATGACAGGGATACAGTACGTAATGGGCAGAAGGATTACGAGACGTAATGTAACGCACGTATGAGATGCAACTACCGAGCACGGCTGTGTCTCGAATGCGCGAGGAATGCGGGACTCAAAGCGGAAACTTCGGCGAGCCATGCTGGACACACGGGGAAGTGTGGGTTTTGTAGATCCTGCCTATTGAGGTGTGTTCTATACCAAAGTCTTGTTTGCTGGTCGGGTTTCTGCAATTCTTTTTATGATTTTCTGGAGTTGCACTGAAACATTCAGGCATTAGTGTGGAGAGAATATGGACAGCTGCATTAGATAGTGGACTGAGGGTGCTGTGGAACGAGAGCGAAGGAGTGGGATAACTTGGGGGTGGGAATGCCAGGGAAGGTTTAATGAGTTGAAACAAGAGCGGGCAGACTGTGGAAGAAGATGAGTCGCTCTAGGCTTTTGGGTACATGGAGACCTGTCGCCCTGCTCAGTCTTGACGAACGGCGTCAAGGGGACAGGTGAAACCGTCTCAGTACACATCTATACGTAGGGAGACAGGGATTTCTGACATTAAGAGATACTGCCTCAAGCAGTGCAATTTCAGCTCAGCGTTGTGACATGCTTTTCGCTGTATTGGTCTAGCGGTTTCGTCTGCGCTAGCGTAGGCAACTTGCTCGGATAGCCTGGATTTGATCGGTTCCCTCGAACAGGCAACAGACCCAAGGTGGTCTTTCAAGGAGTCGAGGCTTCTACATTGGAAGGGACTGGCCGGTGCGGTATTTAGGGCTGCCGGCCATGCAACACAATCAGACGATCCTCAATGCGTGGAACCCCCAAACGCCTGAGACCAGCTAGGGTATCAGGGGGTTTCTTGATGCGATGTGTGTTTTCTGAGATGTTGTTCGTTCCCGAATGAGGTCAGTTGTCCTTGGTATACATTGCGATGACATTAGACCGGTGCCAGGCTTGGCCGCTATTGTAAAGTATCGTGGGAATCGCAGTGTCTCTCGATCAGACCGAGTCCACGTACCGGTATTACCACCGTTACACCGGTGATTTGCTGAAAATTTTGTATGCCACGTTCCGATAGACTGGGTCTGCCTAGCAAAAAATGCAGCAGCTAGGCGTCATGCCACCACAATTTTTGACCAGCGCTTCACACTTTGCGCCTCTCAACCAGGCAGACCCTCGCTTATAAGCAATGTACGTGGGCGGGCAGATCTGCTGCCCAGGCATAGGTATAAAAAATATTCGCACTTCATAACGCCGCTGCCCAGAGACGGACTTAACGCATCACATACAATGATCTCCAACTTAATCAAACACCCACAACAATGACAGCATGGATTAAATACTGACAAGGCCACAGCGTACGCAGAGCGCGGGGTTGGGTTTCATCGGCGGTCACGGGCAAGTCGCCCGTCCCATGATCAAACGCCGGCCTTCCTATTGAGGATACAGGTTTATCGATTAAACACAATTGACGGATATCGTGGCTGCGACCGTAGCCGCGTTGGCCGTCATCTACACAGGCGGCTATATGGCGAACTTGGCCCATCAATGCTTCGTATACATCACCGCGGCCAGGCTGGTGCCATGATTCTGGCGCGATGTGCTGCACTGATCGATGAGCTCCTGTTACTGCATCGCTCATCTCAATCTGTTCCTGCCTTGTTCCTGCCTTGTCCTCTGGCTGGTTGTGCATATTCCGCGGTCGATTACAAGGCCTGTTCGGGAACGATCAACAATCCGAGATAGCCGCCGCCGCGGTGATCTGATCTGCTGGTTCAACATCGATTACGATGAAAGCAGGCCTAAGATTATAAGGATAAACAGTGCCAGGGCGGGCAATCGTGTCAGAGAATCTAGCGCCGACCGCCGGCGCCTGTCGATGTGGCCGTAGCTTTGGACTATTCTCTGTGCAGTAGAGCCATCAATGTAACTGAGTGAATGCTATCTTCACGGTATCTATCACGGTACTCCTAACAAGGCGCAAATTAATTATCTGTACACAGCTAGCGGCCGTCGCGCGGTTGCCCGCGCCCCTGCCTCGCTCAGCTCTGGTAACGTCACTTGCTGGCACAAGTTGTACAGTTAAATTACGTAAGTGTACGCCAACAGCTCTAGTCTATCTTTTTGGCAGGCCCCGTAGAAAACACCGGTTGCGCCCCACCCGCGTTCCCTGCAAGATGCTTCGTCTGAGTCGCCGTAGACCCCGGGCTTTAATGAATTGGCCCGAAATAGGGCATCCCGTGCGCGCGTGATACTGGCGTCACTCAACAATCACCACCAACGCTGTAAACACTGGCACGCCAACACTATTAGGTGGCACGGCAATACCATAAACGCTAGGCAGGGCCTTATACCTATAGCTGTATAGCTGTATTAGCCCCCTATTCGCAGCCGCCTCTACGCGCGTGAGATGCATCACCGCTGAAAACGCACATGGACTAATTGGACAGAAGGACGGCCCGGAAGTCACCGAAGACGCCGATTCCGACGCCGACTGTTCCGAAGTGGTAATAGTGAATAGAACAGGCCTTGCTCCAGCCTCACGTAAAACAGTGCCAAATGCTAACGTACGCTTGATGTATAGCCGTTTTACCACTGCGCATGCGCGTGGTGAAAACGGCCGGCCCGAAAAACGGAATTGCTATACTGCGTTAGGCAGGCGGAAATGGAGTCCCACGGCTTACCGGGTTAGGGTCCAAATTGCTTTTCCCGCAGGATCCATCGCAGGAGTCACAACGGCCGCGCAGGTGGCAGTGCACGCGCATATGGTGGCGGCGTGGCGTCGCTTCTGTAACGGGAAATTGAAATAATTCATCATGCGGAGCCCGTCGTATGCAGCCATCGCGTACTCTATGTGGTGGTTTACGTCGGCTGGGGCTCGGAAGGTTGTAAACATTCCCCATTGATCGGCGATGCGTAGATCGCGCCGACGAGCGCACCAAGAGCGATTCGTTCTATTTTTAGCCGAGATCAACGGTAGTCCGGTCATCACTCATTACTATGTACATAAAATACATCTATTAAATAATTAAGTTAGCTTTGCCTTGAGCACTGTTGCAATTTCACCCTCGGCGCGTTCGCACAGCCAGATCACTCTGGCCCAGCATGCCTCGACGTTACGCCAAATATGCCTCGCGTGGTCCAAAAACAGCAGACACATGCGAATATCGCGAATCACCTTGTTGACGGTGGTGCCTCGCACCAGGCTCTTCACTAGCTGATTCTCGAATGGTAAGGGCGGCGCAAACCGCTGCACGTACACTAGGATTATCAGCTGGGTCAGCAGAAAGTGTGCAGCAGAGTCAATGCCGTAGCCCATGTAGTAAGGCAGCTCGTTCCAGGCGTAGATGAGCGATGGGGGCAGCTCGATCGTGTTCAAGTCTTTCCTGAAGCAGAAATCCTCAGACAGGTACTCCTCCTTGTTGTTTATGCCAATGTGCTCGTAGCCTGCAGGCGAAATCATGTCAACCATGCCATTGGCCACCCAGTAGCACCGGGATATCGAAGTTTCCAGAGCCTTGGTGGTGGCGATATTGCGCACGCTCTCCACTAGGTCTTTGGCCTGTCTGAGGCCCTGTCCATTATTGCGCATAAGCCTATCCATCTGGTCCATGCGGATGGGGCCGAAAAAGAAGGCCTCGGCTGCGGCGGTGTGAATGTAAACGGTGCTAATGTACAAAACAAAACGCGTTGACGTCATGACCTGGCCCGACTTGTGTGTAATGATTTTGAAGAGCCGCTGCAGCCGGTCGTCGACGCTTTTGAGCGTGGTCAGCGACATGTCGTCGCGGACACGCATAATGACAGCCACCACATTGAGGCATGCAAAAAAGATGACGGGGTCGTAGAACAATTCCATGTCGTAGTTCCCGGACAGAAGCTGCGTCTCAAAGTCCGACCAAATGTGCCTTTTGTAGTCCCAGTTCTTGATGCCGGCCTCGTACACGTCGTTTGGTACCGGCAGACACAGGTCCGTGCCAAAATTGGGAATCACGAGGTTCGGCGTCGAGTGGAAGCATTCCGTAAACACGTGTCGCATCTCGACTCGCCACAGCTCCCATATGGTCCGCGTCTGGCTCTCGCGTGTAATCATCGGGTGTACGTCGCCGTCGGGCAGCGCATCATCGTCCTTCTTCTCGTAGCTCAGACACGAAACCTTGTCCAGGCGGTGGTTCTGGCGCACGCTGATGGCCACGCTTGTGTAGTGCACGCCGCCCTCCTTGTCGCCGTCGGCGTGGAGCGCCGACGAGACCAAGATGGCCGCCCGGAGATGGTGCGTCGGTGCCAGTTTCGACTCGTGCTTCTTGTACAGACTCACCCAGTACGCAGACTCTCTCAGGCACGTTGGCATGCCCGGGCGGGCGGGCAGGAACCGGCACGCGATGGCGAACATGGCGTGGACGAGGGCGGCATCGTAGTCGAGCACAATTGAGTTGAAAAAGTGCGCCCGCGGAATGGAAAACGGGTGGTTGATGTGGAAGAACTTGTAGAAGAGATCTATTAGTTCGTTCGCAATGCTGATGGAGGGGAGGTCCGCCTGGATAATTTGTTTCTCGGTGGCCCGCCAGGGGTTCGGGTGCGAGGTAAGCGCCGCGGTAGCAGGCTCGGTCTTGATTAGGTCGTTCGTATGATTCGGGAGGGGCTGACTTGGGTGAGGGTGATTATTTACCGTGTGGTTCGGTGCGTGGTGGTTGGGTGGATGGAGTGGCATGCTGTTGAGGGCGTGGTCCGCGTAGTCTTTTCTGTCAATTGACTTGACCAGGTCGGTGTACTTGGAGTACAGATCCGTCAGGCGCGATTGCAGGTCCCTAATCTGTTCGCCCATCTCATTGATGGCAGACGGAACGTCCTTATGCGCGAAATACAGGTTGGGCGGAGACACGGGAGCATATAACGGCGGTAGAGCCGGGGCACTGGTCGGCATTGGTATTGGAGTGGAATTGGGAATAACATGCGGAAGACTAATCGTCTGGAGATATTGATGATGTATAGGCTGTTGCAGGTAAATTTGTGTCGAATGCGTCTCGTCGCTAAGCTTGTGTTTTTTCAGGGTCCGGCGGCCACCACGATGTGACTTTACAAATATACAGTCAATGTTGAGCTGTTGGCAGTTCTTGCACACCTGAACGCCATCGCACTTGATCTTCTTCTCACGACACGACAGGCAGGCCCGTCGGGAAACTGTCCGTGTTGGTTGGTTCTTGGAGTTGCTGACAGACGACGGCGGTGTCGAGTTACTGGGCGTCGCTATAACGGGCGGGGAGTACGCTCGTTTCATGGTCTACACAGACTCAGAAAGCGCGCCATACAGCGGCTGTTTTTCCGGTGATTGAACGTTGCAGCCAGGAGATGGTTGGCTTATATATGTTTGACCTTCAGATATTATCAAAGCGGAGGCAAAAGGAAAGAAAAAAAAGGAATTCTGAAATGTTTGGTTTTTTCAAACAAAAGAAAACCTGTGCAATGACCGCGACCAAAGACAGCTCTTGGAACTCAACGCATCGTGATATAAACTACTGCACTGACTTTCAATAGCTATTCCGAAAGCTTGTACACCAAAAATCAACTCAGTTTATGCTCGTGCTCAAATATACGCGTGCTCAAATATACCGCACTAATCACGCACGGCTACTTTGGTGGGGATTGGCGCGCTTAAGACGGTCTTTGCAGACTCGGAGATAAGCCATCACATCTTTCGGAATGGTTTACCCTGACGTCGGATGTGCCCAAAGAGGTCGAAGACGTCCCTGGGCCCTGACAACCTGGTCCCTGGTTGCCGGGGATACGCGGGCGTCCCCCAGCAAAGTTGGGTGTTTTCCCATGTCTCTATTACTAAATACCAATAACCTTATAGGCTGTGGTCACGTGTCCTGTCTAGGTAAGTTTGTGAGTGTCTGTCAATCGGTGTCTTTAGCTGAGCAGTGTCTGAAAGACAACCGCTGGGCGCGCTGCAGTCACCGGAGCGAACCTTGTTGTAAAATGGGGAATGTTATGGGGAAATGGGGCGCTTGCTAGCGTGAAGGCATCGCTAGTGTTTGAGGTGCAGCAGCGATACATTACGTAGGCTGTTTGGGTGTTATCTTGCACGGCTGACGACCATTGGAGGGGGTGGATGCCGTTTTAAACCCGGCACGCCTGTGATCGCCGAATTATCACCAAGAAGCGCAGCGAGTGGTTCATTTGTGCAGTCACGTATCCTAGATAAGGTATAGCAGAGGCCGGACAGTCTGGGGTAATTCTGGCTATCGTGGAGTATACAGCGGGTTTCGCACAGTGAACACACGTACTGTCGCAGTGATACAAGCGTACGTCGTACGCCGACTACACCGACTAACCAGCCGACACTACCGACAGCCACTATCCCACCTGCAATGCACCTCTAACCGCTGACTGCTCACCTGATGAGCTAACGCCTCGCAACAAGCAATTTCCGGTAACGTATTTAGCACGGCCAAAAACAGCACAGCCGCGTCCGTTGGCCCGCGAGCATTTGCCGGCATCTAACTCCGCCGTAAAACAAACTTGACGCATCCGTCGTCATCCCGGGTAGAACCAATCCCACCGTCTTCATAGCTAACCTCAAGAAATAACTCGGAAACCTGGATCTCCGCCCGATCAGCCATGTGATTAAGTCTGGCCTTCATGCCGTGCAACATACAGCCGACACCCTGCCCGATTCCTGCCCGTGCCCTACCAAAATTTCACGCACTATTCCACACAGTCCCAACTCCGGTACCCGACTGACCGTCGGAGTTGCGTTCAGAAATTTCGGGACTTACCCGGTAGTCATCTCCCAACAGGGTTACCCCGGTAACCAAAGGCCGCCAGCCTCAAACAATAGGCGCCTATACCTACTGGATCCGGCAAGTATTGTTTGTTTCCGGTACCTGCCGTAACTTTGAGGTTAACATGATGGTTACATGTAGCTATACCATGAGGTTGGACTAACATCACGTGATCGAACTGATAGATTAGCTTCTAATTGACAGAATTGTGTCTATTTATATCTCCGAAACCCAAGCTGTCTTGCTTACGCTGAGTTAGCGATACGTGACGTTTATGTGAATGCTAACACTCGGCAGGGTTTCAAAAGCCCGACGGCGCATGCAGACCCTGACTCGTCTCATCACTCTGCTAGATGGAAGGAATGAGCGGCTAGAAGCGGATACGGACGGTAACGGATGGCTGCATCTGCTCAGCATTGTTTGACTGTACGCAGTTGACACCGACACGCCAGGACCCTGATTCGCGTTGTGTACTGGTCATAGCTGCAGACCGTTTAGGTGTAATTAGTACCGGCATAGTATTTTCTCTTCGAGAGACCTTAGAGTGGAGTGAAGAGGCCTGCGTGTACTATACATGTGCTGTTCCCCAAACTTACAAGGCGTAATCATCCCTTGTGTATACCCAAGCCCTACCCCTCATTACATAAAATTGCAATATACAATATAAAGGCGTATATATAAGGTTGAGATCCAATATAGGCAGAGCACAGCACTCGTTAACTAAACTCTCCTTATTGGGGTCGCGTGCCCGCCACTTGGTCCCCTTTCGTGATTTGTGTCTTGCCACCTCTTTTTTCCCTACCACCACCAACCCACTTTAGGAAACCACAGTTGCGCTCTTGCTCTAACCATCAACTATTTGATTTTCATTCTATTCTATCCCTCAAATTGTTATTGAGTCTATTGGTGCTCTAGCGAGAGTGTCTTCATTTGATTGCTCTCCCAGCACTGGACGCGACCCTCCCTTCTCCTGAACGCCTGGCTACCGCTACAATGCAGCCCAATAGTTCTAGCGCCCAGAACAAGCATGGCAAGGGCCCGAGGAACTTTCATATTGCGCATCGTCGTTCTCCTTCAGAATTGACGCCGCTGATGGGTGAGTATCCCTTGTGAAGGTCCGTGATGAGCGCATACTAACCTAGTCGAGCAGCTCGCCCTGCAGCAGCAAATCGAATTGCTCCAGGCACAGCAGCAGCAGATTCTGGCTCAGCACCAGCAATTTGCTCAGGCTGGACTGCTTCCTCCTCCCCCGCCTCACCAGCAGCTGGCGCCTAATGGCAACAATCCCATTCTGGCCCCTCCAACAATGCAACAGGGCTATCTGGCCTCCGGACCATTCGGTCAATTCTCTGTCCCACAGATGCAGGGCCATCGACGGGTCCAGTCCTCCATGCCTTCAGTAACGCAAAACTACACGCCCAACCAGCCAGAGCGAACCTCCAGCGGTGGAGGCCACGTCCGGCGACACTCTCTAGCCCTCTCTGAAGCCAAGAAGGCCGCTGCTCTTGCGCAAGCCAAGCGCCAGGGATCTGACGGCTCTCCAGCTCCTGTCAAGGAAGAAGCAAGCAAAATCCCAAGCTTCAAGTTTCCATCCAGCCCCGATAAGCCAGAGTCCTCAAGCACCAGTGGTCCTAGCCGATCTGCCTCTCAGCCTCTCCACGGTCGATCTCAGTCCGTCCAATTCGGCGGCTCTGGCCGATACAATCGAAATGTTTCCCCCCAGCGAAGCTTTCAGTTCCCAGCTCGAATGGGCGACGCTGCTCCTGCCCCTCAGGGAGGCCACAACAGGTCTGGTTCCAGGAACTTTGACTCCAACTGGCGACAGCCACAAGACAATATCAATACCAACTTCCTTCCAGGCCACCGAGCCCGAGCCTCGTACAGCGGTTCCATCTCTTCCATCAGTGGATTTCCAATGTACCAGAATGGTCAGGGCCAGGGTCAGCAATACAGGAAAACGCTGTTTGCGCCTTACCTTCCTCAGAACTCACTGCCAGGCCTGCTAGCCGAGGGACGATTGGTTTCTGGTGTCTTGCGAGTCAACCGAAAGAACCGATCCGACGCCTACGTCTCGACGAACGGCCTACTTGACGCTGATATCTTTATTTGCGGCTCCAAGGACCGAAACCGAGCGCTCGAGGGTGACTTGGTTGCCATTGAGCTGCTGGCTGTTGACGAGGTCTGGGGTTCTAAGCGAGAAAAGGAAGAGAAGAAGAAGCGAAAGGATGCAATCGACATTAACGACAACACCACCAACACTGCTTCCGATGGCGCCAACGGCGGCCTCCGACGACGAGGCTCCCTGAAGCAGCGACCTACGCAAAAGAAGAATGACGATGTTGAGGTCGAAGGACAGTCCCTGCTGTTGATTGAGGAGGAAGAGCTTAGCGATGAGGTTAAGCCACTGTATGCTGGCCACGTTGTCGCTGTGATTGATCGAGTCCCTGGTCAGACCTTCAGTGGTACTCTTGGCCTTCTGCGACCCTCGTCCCAGGCTACCAAAGACAAACAGGACGCTGAGCGAAAGGAGAAGGAGCGACTTCACGGTACCTCTGGTACTCCAAAGACTTTTGAGAAGCCTGCGGACAAGCCAAAGATTGTGTGGTTCAAGCCAACCGACAAGCGTGTGCCACTGATTGCCATCCCAACTGAGCAGGCACCAGCTGACTTTGTTGAAAACCACGACAGGTATGCTGACAAGATCTTTGTTGCATCCATCAAGCGATGGCCCATCACCTCCCTGCATCCATTTGGTACCTTGGTTGAGGAGCTTGGTACGCCAGAGGACCCCAACATTGAGATTGAGGCTATCCTGCGAGACAACAACTTTGCCGCTGACGTTTTCCCAGACTCTGTGCTCAAGTCTTTGCCAGCCATTACCTCTGAGGAGTTTGCTGATGATACTCCTACTGAGGAAGACGAGGCCAAGCGACGAGTCGACTTTACCAATGAGTTTGTTATGGCATTCAGCCCCAACGGAACCTTGTGCGACTCTGCTATGCATGTCAAGAAGGTTTCTGACGACCAGATTGAGCTGGCTGTTCACGTTGTCGACCTCACGCATTATATCAAGAACAACTCTCCTTTGGATCTTGAGGCTAAGAAGCGATCTAGCTCTGCCTTCCTGAAGCAGCGAGAGATTAACCTGTTCCCTGATGAGTTCAACAAGTACGCTGGCTTCAGCGAAGGCAAGGTTACCCCAACCCTCTCTATCGTCTTCGACATCGACACTCACAGCTTTGAAGTTTCTGATACCAGAATCAACCTTGGCTTTGTGAAGCCCAGGCAGGTCCTGCACTACGACGCTGTGGATAAGATTCTGCGTGACAAGATTCAGGAAGAGGACAAAATTTCGGCTGCCGTTGGCGACTACATCAAGACCTTGCAGTTGTTGTCTCAGAAGTTCCGACAGGAGCGACTCAACTTCAAGAAGCACGGCTTCCAATTGGCTGCCAACTCTAACTCTAAGATTCTGGGACTGCTGAATCAGCTTGATGATGAGAATGTTCTCGTGAGCTCCAACATCTTTGACGGAACCGCTGGTCAGCAGGTCTTGGACGAAATTTTTATCAAGACCAACGCCGCTGTTGCTCAGAAGCTGTACGCTGTGCTGGGACCTAAGGCTTTCTTGCGACGACACGCTGAGCCAATTCTGCAGCGACTGGAGTCGTTCTCTGCCACGATGAACAAGCTTTCTGGTTCCACCAAGGTCGATACTAGCAGCTCCGAGACGCTGCAACAGAGCCTGTTCAAACTTGAGACTGAGGAGATCAAGCGAAGTGTGGAGGCTATGCTTTTCAAGTGCATGGTACGGGCCAAATACTTTGTGCCTGGCAACACTGATATCGAAAACTACGAGCACTATCTTTACAATGTTCCATTGTACACTCATTTCAATGCGCCACTCAGGCGATACGCGGACAACATTGTTCACCGACAACTCAAGTCTATCATTCTCAACTCTGAATACAGCGAGGATGTTGAGTCGCTGTCTAACGCTGCTGACTATTGCAACTTTAAGAAGGACGCTGCCAAGAACGCTCAGGAGCAGTCTGTGCACTTGTTTTTGTGCCAAGTCATTGATGAGCTGTCGTCCAACACTGGCCAGCTTATTCGAGATGCTATCGTTATTCAGGTGTACGAGTCTGCCTTCGACATTCTGATTCCAGAATTTGGCATTGAGAAGCGAGTCCACGGTGACCAGCTTCCATTGGTCAAGGCTGAGTTCCACAAGCAGAACCGACTGTTGGAGCTATTCTGGGAGAAGGGCGTTGACTCTGCTACGTTTGTCCCTGACGATGAGAAGTCCAAGCTGAGCTACACCAACTCTATGAAGAAGAAGCACCGAGCTTCGAGCGCCGAGTCTGCTGCTGCGCAGGAGAAACAATCTGAGGCGCTCCTCAAGATGATGTCGCGACTTACCGTCGACACCGCCGGCATTGACGCCGAGTCCAAGAGCCTGCCATCGTCCCCTGCTCGAGAGGAGGCTGGTGATGCCACCAAATTGGCTGCCCCTCACACTGTCCAGCGAGCGTCTTCGTTGACGGAGATGAAGAAGGACGACAAGAAGGTTAAGGGCGACGCTCTCAAGACATATCTTCAGGACGTGGTTACCCGAGTCGAAGGCGCCGACCACATTCAGGAGATTCGACTATTCCAGCATGTGCCTGTTTTGCTGCGGGCAGAAATTGGCAAGAGCATTCCTTGTCTAACTGTGCGAACCCTGAACCCGTTTGCTGTTTAGCACGCCCACCAGGCGAGGGAATCAAGTGCTAGTAGTACGTATTGTTCATAGGGACCCCTAATTGACATTGGCTTCAGAATGCGGGCAGCTTAGTCCAGCCGGAAAAGGCCCGGAAGTGTTGAAGATTCGTAAGCATACCTCTTTAGCCGTGGTCCAGCCGCAAGTTATTTTAATCTACATGTAGACTACATCCTCTATGCGTCATATGCTGTCTTGCATGTCTGTCACATGCACATCCAACACACAGGGGTGCGTCCGCTTGGCCGACCCTGTCGCTGTGGAGATCACGTTTGGCCAGAGCCCGCCCGAAAAGTCAAGGTAAAAGATGTAAAAGAAAAGAAAGAACAATCACGTGATGATTCTGGGAAAATATACAATGTATAGAATTCCGCCGCCGTGATGTCATGCCGTCATCAGACCCGGCTGTTCGAGACTGCCTGCCGATGTAAAGTCGGGCATCCGTCGGCAAATGATTCAAATCCCAGATTATATTCGATGAAGCACAGCATCTTGGCTGCCCAATCCTTGTTCTATAGTTATCATGTGCAGCGCAAATATTGCACGAAGTCACATGAATCCGTCTAATTGGACTAGGTCGGTTACGTAACTGTTCTCAACACCCTTGCCGATCAGACCGGGTGACAGTTTCTTTGCGGAAGCTTCAATCAGCTTTATTGCTGAGAACAGCGCACGCACATCTGAGGCACCGTACAAGCTTAAGGCAGGGCTTAGTTCAATGGCAAGAATAATCGTATTAGCAATAATTAATCAGCAGGCCCAGACTGCCTCAAACGGGCGCAGCATCCTAGATTGGATTAATTACGAATTGGCGCTGCTGCTATCAAAAGCCGCTTGGCCCACAGCAAACACCGGGACCGCCATAGCCGGACGTCGGCATCCGTTCGGGCCGAGCCTTCCCCTGCGATATGGCAACCAGTGTACAAAGCATGCTAGGCAACTGACCAAAACGCGCTTAAAAGGCTCGGCGTTTTGCCCGAGCTTGAGCTACAAGTCACGGGCAAATGCAAAGTGTCGCTCGTGCCAAAATTTTTCGCCAATCCTTCATGTCCATCTGATTGTCACTTCTATTAAAAAAAAATCAATATCGGCGACCCGGCAATTGGGGTTCAAATATTATTGCGCTTTCACCCGGTTCACCCGAAATTTGTTTTGTACACCCTAAACTTTTTCAGACTTGCAGAATGCCAAGACCATAAGATTGCATTGGGAACAAAAAGTAATGCGGCTCAAGAGTCGTCAAAACTTGATTCAGCCGAGAATCGAACTCGGAGCCTCCTCGGAATTCCTGTTGCCAGAAAGGTGTTCACTTTGTGAACGAGACGTGATAACCGTTACACCACTGAACCGATCAACTTGAACGTAGCCTCTTTAGGCGCTAGTGACGGCGATATACGAAGTCACGTGACTTGCTAATCTAGAGTTTGATTTTCGCCGATTTTCTGGTGTATCTGAAAGGTTAAAGAAATCTTCCGCAAACTCGATGGTATATGAGGTACATTTTATTGGAAGCAGCATTCCGCGCGTGGCTCTCGACGTTGAGTTCTAGCTTGAATCATCGATCCGCGGTCATCCATCGATTTGTCCTAATTTGGAGACTACGGGTTCCATGAGCTTATGTCTTGGGGATCCTTCAATGCGATCGATCCGCATTGCATTGACTGGTATATATATATATGGCACACGTACAGCACGCGTCTTGGCACCAGAAATGTATTTTGCCTAGAGACGGTTCGCCGCATTGTTTGTGCAACCATGCATACATCGAATCCACTCGAGCAAAAGCGCAATAGAAGGTCGACAGGACCCCTGTTCCCATATGGTGTCCCGCTGCATGTAGTACGTACTGATCGAGTAAGGCTCTCTCAAGTTTAACTATGGTTGATCGCACGGGCCGGGATCCGCATTCTCTTGAAGATATGGCCGTAGGCAGAAGTTGTCTAGGTGTACCGGTATCAACCTGAGACCACTACCCACTATAGCTGCTTTGTGTATATGCATATTCGATTCCTCCGACAGTCAACTGTTCAAAAGCAACATTGCTCTCTGAGGCGCTCATTAGCAAATCGTCGATCTTGTAAGTGGATGGTCCGTATACGTGTGCGTCTTGAACACTCGTACTAACCAACTAGCGTGAGCTCACAGGCCTAGGAACTATAGCTAGCTTGCAAAAGACGAACCCACTGAGACTAATAGCACGGCGACAACAGCGCGACACAGGCCTAAGTAAGCTACTCTACCGAACGCGGATCTCTAGGATCGATATATAGCAAACTGATGATCGAACAATATGTTATTGATCCAGGCTGGCGCACGCTTTTTGAACCCAATTAACGGCTAATCGATAAAAATTCATATCACCTATATACCAAAAGGAACACTTGCATCATCTGCTGAGCACGAGATAATCACAGTATACAGCGTTAAACAATTCAGAACGGCAAATTGAACAACTAGCAGCGCTAAGACGATGAAAGAATTAAAGTATTCAGAGCGTTAATTTCGTTTTTCTGTTCATGTACATGGACGACTATGAACTTGTAGAGACCAACGCGTACCCCTCGGAATAACTACAACTCGCTAAACCAAGCTGAATTACACCTCCTTAGAAATGCCCGAATCCGGTAGCACTCCACAGCCGGGTAACTTAATCTACCTGCTTGCTCCTGAGTCGCCAAAAATTTCATTTTCCAGTGAAAATCGGCAATAGTTTAGTGGCTAGAATTTCCGCCTGTCAGCAGATGAACTTGTTCAAACGCAGCTCGCGGGGGACCGGGGTTCAATTCCCCGTTGCCGAGCTTTTTGCACATCTTTTTCAGACCGCTACTACCGATGGTCTAAGTACATTCCCTATCTCTATGGGAGTCATACGTACAAGCAAAAAGAACTCCGATACGGGGAATTGAACCCCGATTTGCACGGTGAGAGCGTACTGTGCTAACCATTACACTATATCGGACTTGTTGGAGAAGAAAGAGTCACAACACTGAAAAAGGACATTTTTGCAACTTACGCGCTCCAGGGTTAGGGCTCGATTTTCTCGAGGGTTAGGTTTCAACGGTGTGTACGCGGCTAAGACATTGACTAAATTAAGCTTAAAGGAGACGGGGGTAATTGCCGTTAAGCGTGTTTGCGTGTGCATGTAATGTAGGGAGAAATGTATGAGGCAGGCGTGTTTTGGATGTAGTAGTCGATTTGGAGCGTGTGAGGTATCACGTTGACCGATTTGGTTAGTCCAGTGGTTTATAAGCAACCCCAGCTTGATTGTGAATTGTATGTGTAACGTCGAGGAGGAATTGGTTAATGAGGAGAGAATTGGGGGTGAACCCCCAACGGATAGATGCGCGAATATCCGGGACCTCGATAAGGAGGCGTTCTTTGCAGCTCTAGGCGAAGAGTACAGTAACTGTTATGAGGCGTTCAAGGAGGAAATCGATTACCGGAAGGCATTGAGCAGGCAGTGCAAACAGAAGGAGAAGGCGAAGGGAAAGGCGGAGGTAAAGAGCGGCGGGGTAGACCCGACCGAACCGAGCCCTACGGATAAGCTATTGCAGGAGCTGATGTGCATAGGGGAGGCCGGAGGCGGCGGTGGGGGTAATTCATGATCGCAGTATTGAATTTTTGTACGGCTGTGTATAGCAGTGTGAGCTCTAAAGGTGGCTGAATATGCATAGCTATGTATAGATATCTAATTTGGGTTGTATAAGTGAGTGGCTGGCTATGCATCGATGAGTGTACGTTATGTAGTAAAGGTCTAGGCGTGCATGATTTCAGGGGGGCAGATGAGCCGGTTGATGTTCGTTATCCGTAATGACCGTTCAGTGATTGACAGGAGGAGCCATGGCTGCGAGTGACTATTTTGCTGCTGGAGGCGCCAGTAACTTGATTGACAAGTTAGATTCTGTTCTGACGATACTGAACAAGACGCCCATAAGCGAGGAGAGAGACATGAAGTCAGTAGTCAAGGAGCTTACGACCAGACTGACCAAAATGGAAGCTAAATGTACAGAACAAGAGCAGCAAATTACAGAGCTGAGAAAGGGACTCGACTTTGCCATAAAAACAATCATAGCCATGCAAGCGGCCCAGGTACATACTCCTGAAAGCATAGACGACAGCTCGGACTACTCGTTTTCGACATCGGGACAGTATCACAAGGCGGAGGCACGGGTTGTGTCATTCACGGGGCCATCGGTGCCGATATTTCAGAGCCCGGAGGACACGAGAAACGAGGATTCCGATAGCCAAGGCAAGGTCAGGGACTCAATTTCAACGGACCACTTTGATGCATATCTCAATTTTGACGTTCCCAAACCAATCACCCCCGACAGCTCAGACGTTTCAGTCAAAAGGTCAGTAACATCACCATCAGAGAGATGTCCACCCTCCATCTCGCCGCCATCACGTACGCTCTCCAAAAAGTCAAAGACATCACTAAAACCTGAAAGGGATCCGTTCACAGACGAGCGCAAAGGCGACGGCAAGATGTTTTCGCGCATCAGAAAAGAAGACAGATACAGAAACTTTGTTGACCGGTCGAGCCCTGTTCACGTTTTCGACATTGAGCCGTTCGGGCTCATAACAGGCATGAACCCTTCAGAACTCAGGGAGGAAATCAACGAAGGCTTCGACGGGAAGTACATTATAGAGGTGGTAAAGCACCGGGCGGACCTATGGAAGGTCTTTTACACAGCTATCAGCGAGGAAGCTATACGCTCGTTTCTAAAGACTGAGTATACCAGCTTTCTAGGGTCGCTCCCTGGGTACGGTAGGAGAATTAACTAATGAGACACGACAACCATAATTAGCATAATACAGGCATTGAGAATATTAGCTTGGGATCAGCTGTAGAATGAGCATGAAAGAGCTCGAGTAAGCCAGAGATGTTTAAATGCGGTGAATCATGCGTTAACTGTATACAATATATCGTTATTTTTTTTTAGCTTGCTCGCTCATGCTCGCTTCTAGCTCTCTACTCCTTCAAGTTCTTTCGCTTCTCGACCATGTACTCAAAGAAGGCAAACTGACCTGGGTTGGCACCCTTCTCGTACACGAATCGGCCAGCCAGGTAGGAACCAAAGATAGCCTTGAGGTAGGAGTCTGGGACTCGCTCCAGAACAGTATCGAGGCCGATAACCTTGACCAGGGTCTTTGGCAGAGCCTCAGACAGGACCTGGTTTCGGAAGGCGACGTCGTTCCAGAGGTTGGACTTGGACAGCTCCATGTTGAGGTCGTTGATGGCGATGGAGAGCTCATCGGACAAGATGGATCGTGGCTTGCCGCTGAGATCGTGCTCTCGCCAGATGGCCTCGAACTCAAGTTCGGCGTTCTTCTGGATGATGGACTGGACCTCCTTCACGTAGTCCTTGTAGAACTGTGGGACGACATCGTCTCGAATGCACATGTGCTCAAAGAAGCCAGCGTCGTCGAAGGCCAGAGAAGCCAGGACCTCGAGTGATGACGAGGTCACACCACCCTTGTTGGCAGAGGCGTCCTTGAAGACAATGCAGCCGGCCTTCTCTAGTCGGAGCTTGGCGGTCTGCGAAATAAATAGGTTGGCACCCTCCACAATGTATGGGATCTTGGCGGTGCCGTCAGCGTTGATGAGGTTCTGGACGTTGTTGATGTCGATGGCCTCTGGTCGGCCACCGCATGGCACAAAGACCTTGACGTTTGGATCGTCTCGCAGGTGGTAGAGGTTTCGGAACGTGGTACCGTTCTGGACAACCTCACCGGATGGCAACTTGACGTCCTTGTCGTCAACCAGGACTCGGTAGCCCTGTGGAGACAGCTTGGAGGCGTCAAACTCAGAAATCATCTGTCGAGTCTTGGCCAGTCGCAGCAGCTCCTGTCGATCCAGTCCGTTGGGGTCGTTGATGACACCGGAACCATCAACAATGGCGATGTACTTCTCGTTACCGAGCAGAATCTCGTTGGAACCCAAGTCACCATCTGGACCACCAGTCTGAAGCTTGCCGACAGTGGTCTGATCAATGTTGAGCTTTCGGTAGATACCCTTGACGTACTCTCGGACAGACAGGGAAGTCATGCCATACTCATCGTGTGGAATACCACCAACCTTTGGAGACTTTCCAGTGAAGAAAGACTTCCACCATGGGGCACCTCGCTTTCGAGCGTGCTCGGTAGCCCAGTCAACAAGACCAGCGGTGTTCTCATCAGGACCCATAAACAGAATCTCGTCCTGCTTGTAAAGGTCAACGATTTTCTCCTTGATTCCGGGGGTGTGGCCAGGCAGCAATAGATCCAGAATAGAGTCAATGTACTTGTGGAAGGCCTGAGTGGCCTTGTCCTGGTGCTCCATGTTCATGAGAATGACACCCTTAGAACCGCCCTCAGGAATGTCCTTGTTCTTTCGCTGCTGGGTGTTGGCCAGGTTGTAGTTCTCGTCAAACAGAGATCGGACGTTGATGGAGTAGGCCTCTCGGTTTCGTGACTTGACGATTCGAATACCACCTCGGGCAATGTCCTGGAATCGCAGGTGGAAACCTCGGAACTCCTGACCGACAACCAAAAACATACCGTACAATGGCTGTGGGTACTCGATGGCTGGCAGGAAGTCTGGCTTGAGTCGGAAAGACAGAGCGACCTTGGTTGGAGTGTAGAAGTTGGTCTTGAGGACGTGGTTGTTGAAGACCAAGAAAGCCTCCAGAACCAGAACCTCGTGGTCGTTGGTGGCGACCCGTCGGATGTAGTCCTTCATCTCCTGGTTGGTGAGCACAGACTGGGTCTGCAGTCGCTGGTAGGAGAGAGTTGGCAGGAAGTTGTCGGACTCACCGTGGGACTGCACGTAGTGCACGTTGGCGAACTGCAGGTACAGCTGTCGGACGCAGTCGATCTGCGAGTTGATGATCTGCTCGACGTACTCCCGGGTGAAAGTCTCCTGTCGCAGACGTCGCTTGAGTCTCTCAAGGACATCGCTGTGGGCTGGGTTGTTGGAGTCCAGAATGGAGGCCAGCGAGGTGTACTCGGCACCCAGTCGGTTCAAGAAATGCGACACAAAGATAAAGACAGAGTGTGCGTAGGCGGACTCCTGCAGCGACAGCTCGCCTCGAGCGAAGTGGGCCTGGAAGGTGTTTTGGGGCAGACAGTAGAGCAGGGAGGCCTCCTTGATGATCTGGTGGATAGAGTGCTCGATTGGTGGGTACTGCTTGAGACTCTTAAGCTCCTGCAGGGTCTTGGCCGTCTGGTTGGCCTTAGTTGGGGTCAAATAAATAGAGGCAATAGTAACGCCGTTGGAGAACTGCTCGACGTACTTTCGGGTCGAGGTCAGTCCGTAGTAGTGGTACAGGTCAGACAGAGCAGAGAAGTAACCTGGAGTGGCCTCCTGCTTGTAACCAATGATGAGTCGTCGCTCCTGGGTTCCGTCAACCTCGTACAGCTCAATGACTGGGCCGGATCGCTTAACGACCTGGGAGATGATGTGCTTGTAGATTTCCTTGGTGTTCTCGGTAGCCTTCTCGTAAAAGAGCTTATCAGAGATCTTGGCCATGTCAATCTCGTCCTCGCCTGGGTTCTCCTCGAAGAAGTTGCACTTGTAGACGAAGTAGCATCGTAGCTGCTGGTTGGAGTCGGAGTGGCCGTTCTCAGAGGTTCCATTCATGAAGCTGGTATCGGTGGTGGCTCGGAAAGTCTCCAGTCGGTAGGCCTTGGACGGGCTCGAAGGAGTCAGGTACTTCTCATCGATTCGGTTCTCGTATCGAGGACCGTCCAGGTTGGTGACACCGGGGGTGGAGGTGTCAATGTACACGGCGTGATCCTCGGCCTCCCGGTCCAGTCGAATCACGAGTCGCTTGTCATCTCGAGCGTAGGCGGCGATCTTAGCGGCGTACAGGTAGTGGATGTGGCCGACGATGTTGGAGATGGACTCGAAGGCGAAGTACGAGTCGTCGATTCCAAGGTGGTTGTAGAACCACTATGTTAGCATGATTTCGAGCGCAGTGAAAATTCGGAGTAATCGCCATGCGAGAAAGAGCAACAAATTCTCCTGATACTGATCACCAATTGACGCCGGAAACCCGATTCGTCTCGAGATATCGAATCGCCGGATCAAACCGTGGCAAATCCCGGATCTCAGCTACTCAAGCGCTAATACTCACCTTGGTCTCGCTCTCAATCAAATTCTCGGGAATAAAACCATGTCGGTCGATTTCATCCATGACGCTCTCAAGCTGAGCCTCCTTGCCCTCGAAAGTGGCCGAGTTGTAGCCGCTCGAGGAATCATGAATGACCCTGGCCTTCTGAGCCTTCAATCCCGGAATGGTCTTGATCAATGGAGTGGACATGCCCTCTTTGTTTAGTGTGTGTATACAGGTTGTAGTGTGAAAAGGGAGGATCGCTGTTTATATACGTTATCTATGGGGCTTGGGCACGGGTCTCCAACGGAACGGGGAAAGGCATCTCCCAGCCCTGAGCACAAAAATTTTTTTACATTTGTTTACATATGCAAACATATAAGAAAAAGCAACGCCAGCGGCTATCTATAATTAGTAAGTTACCCCAGATTTTGACTGCGTGTGCTGGCCTTCTATACCCGAGCCGTCTATAGCCTTCCTTATCTTTTGTTGCTATCTACGCTCAACAAGTTAACCCTGTGATTATCCGTACCGTCCTGTACCCGTCCAGGTCGTTGTCCAGTAAACTCACATTGCTCGTTACCGCCACATAAACCGGTACCAGGCCTCCTTACCGCTCAGTCCGGCCCCAACACTAAAAAGAAAAAATTCTCCACATATCCTATTGTAGGCATTTTTCCGCGTTATTGCGGGGGATCACGTGGCAGGGTAAGGGTGAAAATTTTTAGCGGCTTGACCTGCCGTTAGGGAACACCAATGTAATTACAGTAGACGGCATTGTGGGGTCGATTGCCAGGGGTACGTTAACAGTTATGTGTCCTCGAGAATTTTTTGGCGTACTTTTGAGAACGAGGATGTGATATAGTAGTAACAATGTTAGCTATGTAGATTCAATTCTAACTTATTCAAATCAGTCACTAACATAACTCATCGGATGTTCCGGAAAATAAGTTGCAACGTGGCCAGCAAACGTGACTACAGAATTTATGGCGCGAGGCTCAAAATGTAACAAATGTAACGCCGTGCGATTCACATCGGTCGCGTATAGTAATTACCGGTACGCATGGCTAATACGTACGTGATATTAGCAATACTCGACAACTACCATAAGGATAACCTTAGCGGTAAGGATGTGCCCTAGAATAACCTTAATGGTATAGCCTTCCTAGCCCTAGAACTCGGCTTCCCTGCCGGCCCCACGTGCACGCTTGGTCCAAAGTACAGGTACTAGTCTCTTTCAGGTTAACGCGTGTAAAGTACGTGTGGTCCAAGCAATGGAAAAAGCTGGAATCTACCGTTGGGGCTCGTAACGCTATTGTCCAGGCGCGTCGACCCGTAAGCCAAGTTTCAATGTCCCCATGTTGACTCGGATAAATTTCGGCGCGCCAGACTCGAATCGGAAACGATCGCAGCCCAGCCGATTCATAGAACCCATGACCTGGTCAACAGGGTTCAACGGTGGAATGTGTGACTCGAGGAGATTGTGAACTTTTGTTTCATTTCATCACGTGATTGGAGCACGTGACTTAATTTATCATCACAAAGCGCGCGCCCAAGCTGTTTGACGAAAAATTGCAGCGTGAATAGACAAATGAAGGGCTCTGTTAGGATACGACTGGCCCGGTTTGGCCGAAAGTTTTCGCCCGTGTACAATATTGTTGTCGCCAAGGCCAAGTGAGTATGGATAAGGAATGGGTGGCCGAGAAAGTGAAGGAGTCGTCGGCTTGCCAGCTTGAATAAGTTAACTGGATGCGGAACTACAATTGCTGGAACGATTCTGGCCCGCCGAGCTGGCAATGTGAGAACGATGGATCATAAAGTTGAGTTGAAATATGGTGAACACGGCTCGATAAGGCTCTGAACTAACGAGATCCGGTCGAGACAAATTTCCAATTGAAGTTATCGGAACCTACAACCCAATTCCAGCTCCACTTACCCGAGATCAGCTCAAGCAGGGTGTCAAGCCAATCAAGGAAATTGAGCTTGACTTTCACAAGTCCAAGTACTGGATTGGAGTTGGTGCTCAGCCAACAGAGACTGTTGCCCGACTGTTCAGAAAGGCTGGTATCCTGCCACCAGGCTGGCCTGGTCCAGTCAAGGGACCGATCATTCCAGTGCGAAAAGAGGTTGAGGCCGCCAAGGTTTTGAGCGAGTAGGTTGTGCTGCCTATGATATTACGTATTTATCTGTACATATGCATTTAATCCAGAATTGGTTCAGAATTTGGGAACGCGCTCATCGGTTACCACGGACGGCGTCCGTCCGTCCGTCTGCAATTGTAAAGCCCTCATTGGTTCTTTGTGATGTTGGTTGGCCTTGCGCTTCTGGCGGTTGTAATAAGCTATGTTGTGTTTCGGAGATGGATCTGGAGCGTGCCGGGACCTTACGTTGCTGGATTGACCGAATACTGGATTCTATACAAGGCCTGGGCCCAGCAGCGAAATCAAACGGTGTTTGATTTACACAGGCAATACGGACCGATTGTGCGACTTGGCCCCAATGAGGTCTCCGTGGCTGATCCAGCACTGACGCTTATTTACACCTCGAACTATGACAAGTCTCAGTTCTACGCTCAATGGACGGCGTATGGCAAGCCAAACATGTTTTCCATCGTCACAAAGAAGCCTCACCAGGATCGGAGAAAGCTAATGACGAAAGTTTTCTCCAGGAGCTTGATTGACTCGTTTGAAGGCACTCAAGAGAAGGTCAATGATGTCATGAAAGTCATCCGTGACGCTGAAGTTGATGGATTGTCACGAGTCGACATCTACAACATCTTTCTTTCTTTGGCCCTCGACACCGTCACCACGTTCCTTGGTAGCCCTACGCACTACGTCCGAGATCTTGACCTCTCAATGGTCCACAATTACCGTCTCCAGAGCGCCATGTCGTTCTGGATCACGCTGCTGCCGCGATTCTATGACTGGGCCGCCGACGCCAAAACCAAATTGGCCAACGACAAAATCTCCGAGTGGATCAAAGAGCAGTTCCGTCACAGCACCGGGCGTGTCTTTGATGTCCTCAAGGAGAGTGGATTGTCTGATCTCGAGGTTTGTTCAGAAATACAAGATAATACCGCCGCGGGCCACGAAACCACAGGCGTCACCCTCACCTATCTCGTCTATCATCTTTCCACGAATCCTCATATTCAGACAAAGCTGAGAGAAGAACTCAGCTCTAGTGAATCCATTGACTCCTTGCCCTATCTGAACGGAATCGTCAAGGAAACGCTTCGACTCTACTCAGCCACGCCTGGCGCGCCACCACGCCTAGTTCCAAAAGGTGGCCTGCACTACAAGAACTACACAATCCCCGAGGGAACAATAATCTCAATTCTGCCAAAGACTCTTCACCTCGACCCGAATGTGTTCCCTGATCCAGACCAATTCCTGCCAGAACGATGGATGCAGGACTCGGCTACGCTCGCAAAGATGAACAAGAGTTTTTTGGCGTTTGGCGCGGGTATCCGCATGTGCATAGGGCTGCAGCTGGCGTTGAAAGAGATCAAACTTATGGTCGCGGCTATTTATAAAAACTACACAACAACCTTGCCGGAAGGATTCGATCACGAGGGTATGGTCATTAGCGATCAGTTTACGGCCCATCCCAGGGGTCACTCATGTGTCGTCGAATTTACCCCTGTCGCGCGCTGAACATAGCATCAGTGTTTGTTCACTTCACATGTACAGTATTGGCTAGAGATACGTGACGATGCTATCATCTATAATCCATATCGTAGTGACGTCATATGGATGAAACGTGCGATGCTTGGAAGATCATGCCGTCATGATCAACGGGTGTTTCGGGATGAAAAGTGACCCCTGTCCGCAGGCCTGTCAGACAGGGTCCAACACGTAATCAGGGTTTGACAGCGATGAAGGCCCGGTGAATGAGGATTAGTCTATTAGTGTAGGTCAATAAATACGGTGCTAATTAATTGATGCCCTGTCGTTTTAGCTTCAAGCTGTCCCGTTTCCGCTGACACGTTTCTGACGTGAGTTCGCCCTCGGTGTCTTCGCTCTTGCCTTTGAGCGGCGACTCGTTTACGATGGTGCGCGGGTTTGTTCGATTGGCCGAGACTGGCGTGGGCTGCTGGACGACAGTAAGCGGTGAGTTGGGTCGGTTGAATTCTGATGCAGGTGCCTTGAGATGTCGCTGGGCCTCAAACGGCGAGGCCAGCGGTCGTTTGGGCAGAGAGCTTTCTGGGATGATTGGGGCGGCGTAGAATGCTGGTCCGGGACTGGGCGGAGTGCCGATCCAATTGTTGAGTCTGTTGCTGCCGTTGAGAATCTCTAGCGGCGAGTCCATTCGCTTTGTGAGCTCGCCAAGCTCCTCAAAATTGAACGGGGCGGCGGTGACGGGCGTGGTCGGGTTGGATGAGTTTCCACGCTCTTTACGTGACCACAGCTGAATCAGTCGCCGTCGCGTGGCGGCCTGAGAGTGCGAAAAAAGCCGGCCCTGCAGCTTCGCTTTCTTTATCGTGTCGCGCACTGCCAAATGTATGACTCCCGATGGGGGCACTCGACCCACGAAGGGGGCAGTAAGTGGATTATCTGCGTGCTCTTGAAACGTGGTCATTAGTAGCTTGTCTTCCCAGTCTGCCCACTCTTCGTCGTTGAAATCGGGCGTGTAGTCGTCTTCGCTGGCCAGAGAGTTGACACTGCCGAATCGGTGCAGCATAATTCCCCCCACTCCGCTGGCAGAGTGGACTTGCTGTTCTAGCGGAGTCATCGGGACCTCGTACGGGCTGTAGCACCCGGGTGACGCAAAGTCCTTGTGGACCGTTAACTTCAAATTGACTGCTTTCATCTGTGATTTGTGTGGTATATGCTAGCGGTGCTGTCAAATGCTGTTTCCTCACTCAAAAGTGAATATGTAAATTCTATGCTGAAAATCGTGTGTAGTATGCTGGATCGTGATCGGGTCGAATAAATATAATCAAAGACAGGGGCGATTTTACCCCTTTGTTGATAATCCAGTGGTTGTGTTGCTCGACAGAAGGAGAAAAAAGGGACCCAGGCAGGTGAAACACTGCTAGGCCCACTACCCGCGCGCGTAACATCGCCTTATTGGGGTTTCCGCTGTGCAGCGGACAAACCCACTGACACTCCCGCCGACAGATGCGAAGCGCGCAAACAAGACCCAACGCGAAACGCGCGACGGCACGCGCGTTGGGACATCAACAAACACCCGTCGGGGTCGCCGCCGCCACTAGCGACCGCAGTAAGCGTGGATGGATGGTATGTCTGTATTGTATTAGACTGGTGATGACGCTGAACGATGACGCCGAAAAGTCGTAGATGGTATCGAGGAGTTTTGGGTATTGTCCTGATATGCTCGGAAGAGGGTATCAGCCTGAAACTCAAGCGCCAGATACAGCCTGCAAACACTCTAGACACTGGCCAAATAAAAAAACCCTCGGCGGCATGGGCCGTAGGCTGTCTCTCGTTTATCTCTCTGTCATTGTACTCACCGTGTTGCAACAGCAAATGAAAAGTTAGGACGACAATCCCTGCAAGAGCCTTAGTGTGGTTGGCTAGACAACCGTTTCCCAGGTTACCGCCGTTTGTGCGCCAGCCCACTCAAACATTAGGTTCACATCTCCTAACAAGTCTTCATTGGTGACGAAAAAAGAGGAATTCGGGAGTATAAGTAATAGAAAAGTTTATAGGGGTCGAGAATACGCCCGCGCAAGTGGGTCGCATCGCGGCACTGGGCATCGACGCCGCCTCATTTTAAGTTTGTCAATAGCTATGGGCTCGGTTCTGGGCTTAAATGTTGGGTTGCTGAAAACACGGGCTCGACCTTACCGAATAATCATTATTCATCTCTTCGTCATTCACCACTACTTGTAATCAATAGCAGTCGCTCGACTCCTGCCTGCATTCCCCCCTAGCGCAAAACACCGAGTTGAGCGATGGTCGCTATGGCAATGCCTGTCGCTAACGTCAAGGCCGCAGGAGAATGCACGCTAACGCCCACGCTTCCTATGATACGAATAAAGTTAGTGTATTTATAGCATTACATGTTAGTCATCTTATCAAGCTAGTTATAAGCGGTCATGGAAATTTGCCCTCGGTACTGTTATTCGCCAATGCAATTGGCTACTGAACTGCCAAGATCTGTGATACATGTACTCTGGTCTGCCGGGGCCAATTGACAGCCTGCAATAGGACTGTCAATGTATGTATTGCCGGGGCAACGGGCGGCGTACCCAATATGGTTAGACATGGCGCTTTTTCAGGCCAACTTGCACCGCTGAAGGTTGTACAATGTGACATCAACTGGTACCCCGCCGTTGCCTGATCAACATTGTAACCAGGGTTATGCTAAAACTTGCTTGGCAGGGGTCGGGTGAGCCTGGCGACAGTGGGAGTGCACTGAAGCACAGCCTGAACTGATGATGTGATAAACTGATGGGGCGAGCACCAAACTGAGCCAGGCTGACTGCCTCTCTCGCTGAGCTATTGTAGACGGATCCGGAAATCTGGCGTGCCTGACAAAAGGTTCCTGCGAGCGGCCCCACAAGAAGTATCATCTCACTTCCGGGCTCCTCGAGCAGGAGTCCACAGGTCGCGACAGTGAGTTTCGCTATTCTTTTATCCTACCCAGCTAGGTTGGACTAGTAATACATAGAAGCTCTGCCGTGCCGGTTACTTGTACTTCAGAAATTCGGGCCTATCCCTCAGCGACAGGTTCAGCGCAGCCTCAATCTGGGGGACTCCGTATAAACAGCACATCAACAACAGAATCTCAAAGTCCATCTCGTCCGCAGACACGGCCTGCTTGAACACGAGTTCAGCCTCGTCGCACTTCAAGTACAAGCCGTTGTACTCTGAGAACAGTTTACTCCACGTATTCGGCGTAGCCTTTTCCCACAGTGCCTTCGAGCCCGTCAACGCAATGAAGCCAACGCCGCTCATGTCCATACACGACTCGTCTCGCATGAGCCAGTATGTGCCCAGCACAGAATGACCGATAAACATTGTCCTGGCAATGCACTCGAGCACGACCCACTCCTCAAAGTTCGATGGGTGGCCCTGATGGTGGTACGCGTAGTCCACGAGGTCGTCCAGAATGTCAATAATGGAGTCGCAGTCTTTTTCGGCGAGCGCGGCATGGCGAATGTGGCCGCTGTACAGACGCACGCTCTGAGCCAGCACCAGCGCCTGCGCTGCTGCCAGCTTTTCGCGGACTGTGCTCACGTTTGTCTTCATCTCTGCCGTCAGCTGGTTGATTGCGTCGTAAACAGCCGGCAGCGTTTCCGACGTGGCCGTCTCGATCATGGCGCAGATGGCCAGCGCTTTCTGTAGCGGCGGAGGAAGTCCCCCTGCGTATAGGTGTGGGTGTATAAACGGCGTGTGCAGCTCTTTCAAGAACATGCGCCTGTACTGAACAAATCGCTCCTGGTATAGCTGGTTCTCTCGCTCGACGTTCATCTTCATGGGCGAGGGAAACATATGGCGGTCTGTGAAATACTTCCACCGCTTGGTTCGCTTGGGCACGAGCTGCATATCTGACTCCAGGAAAGGCAGCGGACTGGAAAAATCAAACACAGAGCTCGTATTGCTCTCAAAGCCGCTGTCAAACTGCGTCGACAAGGTTCGGTTGTATCGACGGAAACAGTCCATATCGAGAATATCATTGGCTGTCACCTCCGGCGTGGGCAGCGATTCCACTTTTTCGGGCGAAGGTGCCGGTTTGGCGTAGATACAAATAATGCCCTTTTGCAAACACCGCGAGCACTCAGGCGTGGACATGTCGCACCGTCGCTTGCTGGAACTGCACGCAGTACACGGCTTCATGCCGTTGTCGAAGGTGAACGTTTTGCCCATGCTAAGCCGTCGGGGTGATGCGTGTGAAAGGCTTGTGATAAGTGGTTAGTGATCGGTGTGATAGTGGCGACCGGCGCGCTCAACGGCCACTGCCACATTGGGAAGTGCCGACGGTCCATCGCAGTGGGAAAATAGTGGGGAAGTGTGACCGTTCGTTGGTTTGGATTGCCATTCAGTGAGCTGTGGAAAAGAGGTTGAATCGTAATTTTAGTTCACAGATCTGATCTGTAGATCGCCGGATTGCCCGAATGTGGCGGTGCTGAGTCAACCGCGTATTGTCGGATTTCGTGAGAGCTGTTCACGGCGCAGGTGCTAAAAGAGTAGAAAAATCGCAAACATTACAAGCTAGTGAAACTGCTGACTCTATTTGCCTCGATAAGTTTTCTGATCTTGGCTTCTGAAGCTTGTCTGATTATGCACACTTCTTATTCCGGTAGGTTTTTCCGAACGTGGGGAGTGGCCCCTGACTATTAATAACTGTTTCTGGTCTGACAGGTATCTGACGTGCGACGTGCTGGTTTCCTGCAAGTTTGAGAACCAAAGTCCAATTTTATTTGCATCAGGTACACCTTTAAACGTGCTAAGCGCGCGACAGGTGTGCGGCTGTGCTAAGCTTACCTGCATATACGCTGCTCATCTCGCTATTCTTAGGATATCAAGCTATTAATATTCAAGCACCATGATAAGATCTTAGCTTAAAAGCACAGGCTTTCGCTTAGTATCTGACGGAAAAATTTTATAATAATTAAACTTCGGAAGCACTCGCCGGCGCGATGCAGCTTGTGATCGATATGACCCCACAGACAATTCTGCCGATGGAGCTTTGGCTCGAGGTTGTGAAATTCCTGCACGTCAGAGATGTTGTCAAACTTTCTTGTGTATGCCGAACGTTTCACGGTCTGATTGACCCAGACGTGATCTATGTTATCGAAGAAGGACAGCCATACGAGCTTCTAGAAGAGGAGACCCCTTTTTTCCGTTTATACGCGACCTACAAATGGTCGTACCATGGCAAACGACTGGTGGGCGTTCTCCCCAAAGACGCCTGGAACTGGGACCACTGTGGCAGAAGTCTTTTGAATTTCAAGTACCGTCCGCTGTTGAAGAAAGTCAAACTCGTGGTATGTCTCTCTGACAGTCCCTTCACCGAGGAGATTCGACGACTCTCAGCGCTGAACTTTGCAGTGCTGGAAAACCTACAGGAAATCGTGGTCAATGTCAGTTCTGGCACGCTCTTGACTGTGGCCCTGCGAAACAACTTTGCCAAAATCGCCAAACTGTACCCCTCCGTCGCCGTATCTTTCGACTGCGTCATCAGCCCAGCAAGAGACAATCGGCCTGGAGGAATCAACTATCCCGGTTTCGGCCGCCTGAGAATCGGACAGGCAGTCAAGATGCTCACAGTGCGGCCCGCTCTCTTCAGCCTCTCCGAGAAGCTTCCTGACCTGAGTCAATTCTTTGACGTGGATCCCGACAATGGAGTCACCGTTCTGCAATTCTGGCTCTTCAATCGCGCAGAGTTTGATGGAGGTACGCTTATACCACTGATTCAGAAATTGAAGAATCTGCAGGCTGTCATCTTGATCTGCCCACAGTCCGCGAGCTGGAACACTGTCAGAGCCGACATTCTATCTCACTTTCCACATCTAGAGGTCCGAGACTACACCTCAGGGCGCAAAAGCTATAATGAGACTGCGCGGGCGTTCATCCAGCAGGCACAATGACTCCAGCATCACCTGTTCAGGATATGTCTGTTCAGAAAACACGTGCGTAGAACGCACCCGCGAAAACAACTCACCTCGAAATGTACACTAGACGTGTCACCGGCGGGCCGGTGAGTCGCATCTCAGTACCAGCTACAGGAGCGGTATATGTGCACTGCCATAGATAATATAGCGACAATCAATCTTGGCCAGATCTCTTGGTGCACTGCTCGCGTGACAGTTCACGTCTGCATGTGTAGAATTTGTTCAGAAGCATGAGAGACTCGACACAATGCTATGCTGAACTCCGCTGTCCACCAAATCAAGCTCTCTTCTTGTCAAATTAACCGCGTATGCATGGTCGGCGTGTCGGCTTTTGGTATTTTTCAATCTCATTTCGGCCCTTTAGCCGAACGAATCAACGGTAGCTAATTTCATATACAGACGACAGCGCTCTGCCCATGAAACCTGCGCACCATCATATGCACACGAATGTGCACAGCCACACCTTCCTGTCTACACATTCCCGGATCAAACAGAATAGCCGTGCTAGGCGGCCACCTCGCTGAATAGCCATAAGCTCTAACCAAGAAGGTGGTGCTATTCAATCTCTTGGCGCTTATCCCATCTCCCATCGCGCGAACGAGGCTGGCCTAAACCGAAAATAAATGATCCAAACCTTCCGGCTGAGTAAAGAACTTTTCACTCACGCGAGGAACTAGCTGTGTACTAGGCAGTTATCCATTGCTGTCCGACTTGCGGCCCAGTGGCTTAGTGCCAAGGCTAGGCGAGCATAACTGAATCTCTTCACGGCCAACAGCTGTGATTGACGGCGAACCGTATTATGCTCGTAACGCATCTAACGGACCACAGCTGCCCGATCTTTCACTAACAAAAGTTACTTTCCCGTTCGACGCTGAGGCATTTTCCACACGGGTTTAGCCGCACCATGACCGGCCCGCTTGCTTTTTCAGGCGTCCAATGGCCTTGGTACGGTATTTGTACAGCCGGTGCCAGAAAGAGGTTATCAGCATTGCTTTTATACTGAAATCGTCGAATTCACCGTCACTAAATCTCCAACAGAAGCCGCGTGGACGCCAACTCAAGTTAAGATCTGAAAATTGGCATGCATGAAAGGTACCAAGGTACGTATGCGCACGAGATGCACCTCGCTGCATGGTGTGCCAGAAAATGCCTCAGATTCGAAATTTGTAATTTAAAATCTCATCATATAAAGTTTGAGATTTCACCTATTCCACAACCAATGGGATAAACTTCCACACAATTAATGGCGAACCACCAATCCATGACCAACTACAATGCGAGCGAACTGGCTAAACTTGCTTTGTAAATTCGGTGCTAGGCACCCAGTCTCCGCGGTCGCGATTTCTGAAATCGCTGAACCTTCCAGTGAGCAGGATCTCAAGAGTTCTGAGCGCACCTCGGCTGATACTCTTAACGAAAAGACCCCGGTTAAGGAAACGGGCTTTGTGGTCCAGCAGAAAGCTGACAGGCTTGATCGTTGGCTCGACAGGCTTGTCGTCTTTGCCGGATCCCAGATTGTCTTCATATTTTGCTGTCTGGGTCTCCTGACATGGGCTCTCTTGGCTATTCCCACCCACCACTCGATGAACTGGCAAGCAATCATTTCTGATGTCCAAGCATTGTGGTCCTACATCTATGATTCGATTCTCATGCGACAGGAGCTCAACAGCCACGACAGTGTGCTCACTGCCTCGGCCCAACTCAAGTCTCGAGCTGACTCCTGTCTGAGAATGATCGCTAACGGTGTTCGCGACGGCAAGATTCCCTCCGCCGACAAGACAGTCGAGAAGGGTGATCGCAAGTCTCACGAACTTCCCAAGGAGAGCTGGTTCGACCACGTTTCAACCACTTTTGCGCGGTACATTGGATCCATCCCAAGTTTGATCATCTACTGGATTGGGATTCTAATCTGGATCGGCTTTGGCCACTCCTGCCAATGGTCAAACTCGTGGCAGCTGTATATCAACTCAGCCACCTCGGCTCTGATGGTATTCCAGTTCACTTTCCTGGCTAACGTTCGAGAACGTCATAGGAAGTACAGCGAGCAGTGCCTGACCTCGTTGTATCTTGCAGACGCCAAACTCGAGCGCAGTCTGCGTGGTTTGACTGGCGACTATGTCGAGAACAAGGTTGTCACGATCCCCGCCCAGCCTACCACCAAACTCGGACGAATTATTGATGCCTACGCCGCGATCGTGGGAACGCTTATTGGAATCATGATTCTGATTGTTTTCATCTGCGTTTGGGTTGCCCTCGGCCCCGTCATGCACTGGTCCGATAATTGGTTCCTCATCTCTGGAACCTACGCTGGTCTCATTGGCATGAACGATGGCTTTGTCTTTCTCAACTGCTATTTCCGAGATGCCCAGTACGAGGATAAGCAATTTGAGGAGGTCCGAATGATGGACCTAGATATGCTTTCTTTGCTGAACATTCCTATTCCAGAGGAAGAACCAGTCAGTCAGTCCTTAGACTATCGACTGTCGGTCAAGCTCGGAACCCTTCTGGCTCACGAATATGTTGCCTTGATTGGTTTTGCCGTGATGATTATCCTCGTGATTGTCTCCAGCTGCATGAAGTGGTCTGTCACTGGCCAGCTAGTGAGTAATGTGCCGCCAAGTCTGATTGAGACCTTTTTCATGATGTGTTTGATCACCTCCCACAATCTCTCTGATCAGGAGAGGCGACGTGACATTTTCAACTTGTACGCTCGACGAGTGGTGCTCAACGAGCACATGGAGTCTCTGGGTTACCAGGATAACAGCGACGTCGAGCCTCTGACCCTCTAAACTGCCGCAGCGACGGTACACGTGTAGATTATTGGTGTCGTGATAGCTGTCTAGCACTTGTATAGAAATACACTCATGACAACTTTGAAGCTTTGTGTGACGCCCATTCGTGAAGCGCGCTCAGCCGTGTAACGGTTACCGCTGGACAACCTCACCAATTTTTATATCGCGGTGAAATTTCGCGCGCTTTTAAACATCACGTGACAGCACAATTGCATTCTGGGTTAGGGTCCTTCTTTGAAGTGGAAAAAAAATCTTTTTGAACTTTTCGAACCTTAATCACTATCGACAATGGGGGTCGTCTCATTTCATACATTGGAACGGGAGGCCGAGTTCCGAAAGCCTTCCAAGGAGCAGTCGAAGTATCCGCTGCTCCATGCTGCGGTTGCTCCGCACGTTGGCTCCTTTAATGCCATGATGGATGGCCCGGACGGTGGACTGTTGAACCTGGCCGTCAAAGACATTGGTACCAAGACAGTTTTTGACAGCAACGACGCTGGTAGACTGGGAAACAAGCTGAGCTGTGAGTATAAGCTGTGAGCAAGTTGTGTGTGATGATCAAACTAACAAGTTCGAATCGATAGCGTCCAGATTGCAAAACCATCTGTCTCTTCTAAAGACAAAACCACGATAAACCGAAGAATCTACCCAAGTGAATGTCGAGAGCGAATGACTTCTTATAGATCACGACTAATTCTCAAGTTTGCTTACAGCATTAACGATGGCCCAGAAGAGTACGAGATGCGGGAAGCAGGTCTACTTCCAGTCATGTTGTGTTCTAACCGATGCCACCTCGAGGGTCTGTCACCAAACGAGATGGTTCAGCAGAAGGAAGAGTCTGAAGAGCTCGGAGGATATTTCATTGTCAACGGTATTGAGAAGCTTATTCGAATGTTGATTGTTCAGCGACGGAACCACCCCATGGCTATTGTGCGACCATCTTTCGTCAACCGAGGTGCCTCTTACACTCAATTCGGTATTCAGATCCGATGCGTGCGACCAGATCAGACCTCTCAGACCAACGTTCTGCATTACCTGAGCGATGGTAACGTCACATTTCGATTTTCCTGGCGAAAGAACGAGTTCCTGGTGCCAGTCATGATGATCCTCAAGGCTTTGGTTGAGACCAACGACCGAGAGATCTTTGACGGTATCGCTAGCACAGAGGTCAAGAACTCCTTCCTGACTGATCGACTAGAACTGTTGCTGCGAAGCTACAAGACATACAACGTGTACTCCAAGCAGGAGACCCTAGCATATCTTGGTGACAAGTTCCGAATCGTCATGGGCGCCAGTCCCGATGTTTCTGATGTTGAGGTTGGTAAGGAAGTGCTTCGACGAATTGTGCTGGTTCACCTGGGCGAGGACAACCGTGCCAAGTTTCAGCTGTTGTTGTTTATGATTCGAAAGCTGTACTCGCTGGTTGCCGGTGAGTGCTGCGCCGACAATCCAGATTCTGCTCAGCACCAGGAAATCCTGCTGGGTGGTTTCTTGTACGGCATGATTATCAAGGAAAAGATCGAAGAGTACCTGCAAAACTTCAAGGCTCAGATCAACAGTGATGTTACACGACAAGGAACGGCGGTCAACTTCTCCGACAAGAAATACATTCAGCGAGTTTTCCTGAAAATCAACGAAAACATCGGTCAAAAACTGCAATATTTCCTGTCTACGGGTAACCTGGTGTCCCAGAGTGGTTTGGACTTGCAGCAGGTCAGTGGTTACACTGTTGTTGCTGAAAAAATCAACTTTCATCGATTCATTGCGCATTTCCGAATGGTGCATAGAGGTTCCTTCTTTGCCCAGCTCAAAACTACCACTGTCCGAAAGCTGCTCCCAGAGTCCTGGGGTTTCCTGTGTCCTGTCCACACGCCTGATGGTTCGCCATGTGGTCTGCTGAATCATTTGGCTCACAAATGTTTTGTCATTACTGAACCCAGCGACGTTACAAAGCTTCCACAAGTTCTACTAGATCTGGGTGTCGAGCCTGCAGCTGAGTCTACACTCTCTGGTCCAAACTACGCCTGTGTTCAGCTGGATGGTAAGGTCATCGGTTACTGCAGCCACGAGGATGCCAAGATCGTCGCTGATACTCTGCGGTTCATGAAGATTGAGGGTAAGGACTCGCGAATACCCCTCGACCTTGAGGTGGGCTACGTCCCACCTTCACACCGAGGCCAATACCCAGGATTGTTCCTGTTCTCACAACAGGCCCGAATGATCCGACCAGTTCGATACCTCCCACTCGACAAACAGGACATGGTTGGACCATTCGAACAGGTTTACATGAACATTGCTGTCGTTCCAGAAGAAATCACATCTAACGTCCACACCCACGTGGAGTATTCTCCTACAAACATTTTCTCCATCCTCGCCAACATGACTCCATTTTCTGACTTTAACCAATCTCCGCGAAACATGTACCAGTGCCAGATGGGTAAGCAAACTATGGGTACCCCAGGCACTGCTTTGGTGCATCGATCTGATAACAAGCTCTACCATCTTCAAACTGGTCAGTCGCCTATTGTCCGGGCCAAGCTCTACGACGAGTATGGATTTGACGAGTTCCCCAACGGAACCAACGCGGTCGTTGCTGTCATCTCCTACACTGGTTACGATATGGACGATGCCATGATTCTCAACAAGTCTGCGCTCGAGCGTGGATTCGGGCACGGTTCCGTCTACAAGGTCGAGAAAGTGGACCTGAGCATGAAGCGACGACGAGGCGAGCCCATCACACAGCATTTCGGTTTCGGTAACGACACTTGGCCGCAGGAGTGGAGAGAGAAGCTTGACGAGGATGGATTGCCCATCGTCGGAGTCATGCTGCGAGAGGGCGACCCAATGGTGGCTTACTACGACGAGATTCTGGGCAAAACTAAGATCAAGGCTTACAAGTCGAGCGAGCCTGCCTACGTTTCTGAGGTCAAGCTTCTCGGCGACGAAAATAACCAAGACACAGAGTTTCAGAGCCTTACAGTCAAGCTGCGTGTGAACCGATCTCCAAACATTGGTGACAAGTTCTCCTCGCGACACGGACAGAAGGGTGTCTGCTCCCAGAAATGGCCCACCATCGACATGCCATTCAGCGAGTCTGGTATCCAGCCCGACATTATCATTAACCCACACGCTTTCCCATCGCGAATGACTATCGGTATGTTTGTCGAAAGTTTGGCAGGCAAGGCCGGTGCTCTGCACGGTTTCGCGCAGGACTCTACGCCATTCATGTTCAGCGAGGAGGACACCGCCGCCGACTACTTTGGCGAGCAGCTGAGAAAGGCTGGTTACAACTACCACGGCAACGAGCCTATGTACTCAGGAGTCACTGGTGAGGAGCTGCGGGTGGACATTTATATCGGAGTCGTTTTCTATCAGCGACTGCGACATATGGTCAACGATAAATTCCAGGTGCGATCCACAGGTCCCGTTAACAAACTCACAATGCAGCCAGTTAAGGGTAGAAAACGAAGCGGTGGTATCCGAGTCGGTGAAATGGAGCGTGACGCTCTTATTGGTCACGGTACTGCGTTCTTGCTGCAGGATCGACTGCTCAACTGTTCGGACTACACTCAGACGCATCTCTGTAAGGATTGTGGCTCTATTCTCACGACACAGACCTCTGTTCCACGAGTGGGTTCGTCCGCTGTCATTCGATGTCGACGGTGTGCTGAAAAGGTTTCCGGCGTCGTGGCCGCTGACGCTATCTGGGAAGACGGTCTAGGTAACAAGTTCACAGGCGGTGACAACGTCGCTACAGTGGCCATTCCGTTTGTGTTGAAGTACTTGGACTCGGAGCTGGCCGCTATGGGTATCAGGATGAAGTTCAACTCCACCCCAGCATAGTGACCTGAAATCACACTCAAATGAACACTCAAAATCCCTATCCTGTATAGTTGTCTCGTATGTATTTATAATCTGATGCTGAAACGTTAAATTAGTAAGCGGTCGCTTAGCCAGGCTATTCCACTATCGGTCGATAATACGCGGGCACACAAAGAACAAGCTCAGTCTATAAATATTGTATTATGCGCACCAAGACATTAGAGTAGCGAGTTAGGATCAGCCCCGCTCAACTATCTTATCGAGAAAATTTAGGTCGCGCTTGCCAGGAGACGCGCGCGACACCTATTCCACGACCACGTTTACGATCCATCACTGATCTGACTAGCCCTGGTATGAGCTATTCAAAACCGCAGGAAGTGACTAGCGGCACTCCGAGTGGGCGTACCAGTACACCCTCAGCACAGTTCTGCTCTCTATCGGTAGAAGACACATGCGCCCGGCTGCACACTAACGCCGAGCAGGGACTCGCTTCCATTCAGGATGCCAATTACAGGCGCAGCGTCCACGGCAGCAATGAACTCAGCGGAGAGGAAAAGGACCCTATTTATATCAAGTTTGCACAGCAATTTTACGAGAATCCCCTGATATTACTCTTAATGGGTTCGGCAGCGGTGTCTGTCTTTATGAAAAATACCGACGACGCTATATCAATCACACTCGCGATTCTCATCGTTGTCACAGTTGGTTTCGTCCAGGAATATAGAAGTGAAAAGTCACTAGAAGCTCTCAACAAACTGGTACCACCATCAGCACATCTTACCCGAGGAGACAACTCTCAGACTATTCTCGCATCAAACCTTGTCCCAGGAGATCTTGTTCACTTCTCGGTTGGTGACCGGGTCCCCGCAGATGTCCGATTAACTGAAGCCAATCATCTGGAAATCGACGAATCTAACCTAACCGGTGAGGCTCACCCGGTCCTCAAGTGTACCGAGCCCGTCAAGAGCGAGTACACCGGTGTCGGCGTTGCCGAGCGAACAAGCATTGCCCACATGGGTACCCTAGTTTGCTCGGGCAACGGCTCCGGTATCGTCGTTGGTACTGGCCACTCGACTGAGTTTGGTGTCGTTTTTGAAATGATGAGTGAGATCTCAAAGCCAAAGACTCCGCTGCAGACGTCCATGGACAAGCTCGGAAAGGAGCTGTCTTTGATGAGTTTTGGTGTTATTGGTCTTATTTGTATTGTCGGGATTATCCAGGGCCGTTCCTGGTTGGAGATGTTTACTATTTCTGTTTCCCTCGCTGTCGCTGCGATTCCCGAAGGTCTTCCAATTATTGTCACTGTCACGCTTGCCCTGGGTGTCCTGCGAATGGCTGATGCTAAAGCCATTATGCGACGGTTGCCTAGTGTCGAGACTTTGGGATCCGTCAACGTTATCTGCTCCGACAAGACTGGTACCCTCACTATGAACAAAATGGCGGTGCGAAAGTTGTGGACAGTGGACATGGGTGCCGACCTGAAATCCTGGACCACCCTGAGCGACCCACGAGATTTTGACCATTCGACTATTGCCATTCCCAACAAGGCTGCTTCAATTCTGCTCCAGGTCGGAAACTTCTGCAACAACACCCGAACTTCGACCGAAACTGGAAAGCACATTGGTAACCCTACCGACGTTGCTCTGCTGGAAGTGCTGCCGCGATTTGGCCTCGAAGATGTTCGAAACACCAAGACCCGAATCCACGAGACGCCCTTCTCCTCGCGACGAAAATGGATGGCCATCAGCGCTCACTCTGGCGATAAGGCCCAGGCTGTGGTGTACGTCAAGGGCGCCTTTGAGCGAATCTTCCCATTCTGCAAGACCTACTTGGCAAATGACGGAAAGGTTCAGCCATTGGACCCGGAGCACCAGAACGTCATTCAAAGCGCTGCCGATACTATGGCCCTCGAAGGCCTGCGAATCATCGCCCTAGCTTACGGTAGCCACACTCACCAGGACTTTGAGAAACAGAGGGACCACGACCTAAGAGACCTCACCTTTGCTGGTCTTGTCGCCATGTACGATCCTCCACGACCAGGCGTCGAGAACTCTATTCGAAGACTCATGCAGGGAAGTGTCAAGGTTGTTATGATTACCGGTGATAGTGAGGCCACCGCCAAGACTATCGCAAAGCAGATTGGAATGCCTCTCTCCGCCGGTGACAAGTCTATTATGACTGGCGACCAGCTCGAGAAGCTGTCCACTCATGAGCTTGCTGAAGCCATCTCTTATGTCACTGTCTTTGCCCGAACGTCGCCGGAAAACAAACTGAGTATTGTGCGAGCGCTGCAGGCCCGTGGAGACGTTGTCGCCATGACTGGTGACGGTGTGAACGATGCTCCAGCCTTAAAGCTCGCCGATATCGGTATCAGTATGGGTGAATCCGGAACTGATGTCGCCAAGGAGGCCGCCGACATGATTTTGGTTGATGATGATTTCAGCACTATTCTTGGTGCCATTAAAGAAGGCAAGGCCATTTTCTCCAACATTCAGAACTTTCTGACTTTTCAGCTGTCCACCTCTGTCGCTGCCCTGTCACTCGTCGCCATGGCAACCCTGTTCAAACTTCAGAATCCACTCAACGCTATGCAGATTCTCTGGATCAACATTCTCATGGACGGCCCACCAGCCCAGTCCCTGGGCGTCGAGCCAGTTGACCCTGCCGTCATGACTAAGCCCCCTCGAAGCCGAAGTGATCACGTTCTTACCCAACCTTTGCTCAAACGAGTATTCCAGTCCGGTGGAATCATCGTTTTGGGAACCCTTTTTGTGTACATTCGGGAGATGTCTGATAATGGCGTCACCGCTCGAGACACCACCATGACGTTCACTTGTTTTGTGTTTTTTGACATGTTCAACGCTTTGGCTTGTCGATCGGCCACGAAGTCTGCCTTTGAGCTGGGCTTCTTTTCCAACAAAATGTTCAACTTTGCGGTGGGTGCTTCCATTATCGGCCAACTGATGGTGATTTACTTACCATTCCTGCAGAGCGTCTTCCAGACTGAGGCACTGTACCTCTCTGATCTGCTGTTTTTGCTCTGCGTCACCTCGACTGTGTGGATCGCCGACGAGGTCAGAAAATACTACGCCCGAAAGAACCAATACCTATCTCGATACAGCACCAACGTATAGAAACGAGAGGAGAAAGAGCCCCTACTCGAATAACACTGGCTCTAAAGAGTCATTAGACAAGTAAATATTGTGAATATTGTATGAGTATGCATATGTACAAGTTAGTCGTAAGTCGTAGCTCCTCGTCTATAGAATTTATGAGGAGTGTGGGGGAAGGCAGCTAAATGTGAATAGTAGCCGCCTTCAACAGCCTATTCATAATGGCCAGTCCTTCATTGTCGCTTGGCACGCTTTCCACAATGATGAGGTCAACATTCTTTTCGCCATCAAGGGTCCTCAGCATGTTGAACAAGTTTCTGCTGACCTCAGCCTTTGTCGAGCCGAGAACATAATCCTCAACTGTAAAATCAGCTCGCAGTGCCGTGGCAACAGAGGCGTCGAGATGAGTAGTTCGCAGAAGTCCAATATTCTTATATGGTGCAGTCTTGAGATATGTCCTAATTTTCTCCACGGCGTGCTCGTCTCCGCTCACCAGGGCAACTGGAATGCTGGGTGAGTAATGCTTGTACTTCATACCTGGGGTCTTGACTTTTTCGTTCTCGGCAGCGGTGGCCTTGCCGACCACCACATTTTTCCAGCGCTCGCCACCGTACTTTCGAATCTCTTCGACACTCACGCCACCAGGACGCAGAATAGCAGGCGGATCAACAAGACCATCGACAACAGTAGACTCTAAACCGACATCGCAAGGGCCGCCATCCAGAATCAGAGGAATTCGTCCCTGAAGATCACCGTAGACGTGAGCGGCCCTGGTTGGGCTGGGCCGAGTAGAGGCGTTCGCTGAGGGAGCTGCCAGTGGAAGGTCGGATAAATGAATGAGAGCTCGAGCTACTGGATGGTTGGGCATCCGCACGGCTACTGTAGGCTGTCCTACTGTGCAAGCTGGTGATACTTGAGAACTGCCAATTGGCAAGAGAATCGTAAGCGGGCCGGGCCAGAACTTTGCCAGAAGAGGTTCATAAATCTTGGGAATTTTGATTCCAAGCTTTCTTTCTAGTTGATCCAGCGTCGAAACGTGAACAATGAGCGGGTTGTCGGCGGGACGATTTTTTGCCTTGTATATCGACTCGACAGCCGGCGTGTGCAGCGCATTGGCTCCAAGACCATAGACGGTCTCGGTAGGAAAGGCCACAGGCATACAGGTGTTCTTCAAGACATTTACTGCTTGAACAAGACTCGATTCTGTCGTCTTATCTGTAATTTTCACTTCATTCCCCTCAAAGTGAATTTGTGACGGATCGACTTTTAGGATTTGGGTGGGCAACCCAGAGTTGGTGGACATGGCTTTGGGAAATCGCCCCAGGCGTCGGGTCAGTCGTAGAGGCACCGTTGTGATGATTTTTTATCAATCAGCATTGTCATGATTCTGTACTTGCCAAGTCACGTGATCAAGTCACGTGACTTTATAATTTCAGAGTTTAATACTGGAGATGCTACAGTTCTACAGAGCATAAGCAGTATTTTAATTTTGGCACGCACGTGGCCTGGGTGAAACAATTAAGTCATTGTACATTGAACGTTGAAATCCTGGCGCATACTATGTTTCGAATCAGCACATATTGCAGATGTACTGTTAAAACAATGGCAAAGGTTATGCACGCCGTGAAGTCCGCCTGACCAAGGCTGAAGCTGGCGGATCACGAGCTCGACGCCAAGACGGTCGAGTGGCGGCATGGGTTCGGTGTGTCGGCGGACTAAAACACCGAGTGGGCACAAGATTGGCGTAAGCTGGGCACCGTTGATAACCGGGGTTGAGGCGGGAAGATTGGTGCAGACAGCCAAGGAAAAGAGAGCGCATGAGACAATAGTGGGCTTAGACATTAATGAACATCGCTGAGAGAGGCAACTTATGCAGTAATAGATCGCTCGTATTTTCAAATGTTGAGGGTCGTTGCCTTACCTGGAGGTTTTGGCCGGACCTGGTCTAGGTCTGGTTTTTTGTGCTGTTTTTCCGCCTCGGCTTCGGTGGGCGGTGGTGGTGCATGATGGAGGAGAGAGATCCTGGTTCCCAATATTTTCAAAAACGAAGGGTCTAGGTTATAGTCGCCGATAAGCTGCTGTTCTGTATCACCATCTTTTCGAGACTGCAGCACTGAGGCAATTGTGCTTGGATGCAGGGTTGTTTGTGGTTGCGACTGGGATGCCGACGGCGGTTTTGTAAACTTTTGTCGGTTTGTCACAGTATTGAGTAGTTCGTTCTTGTTAGTGTCCCGAAAAGACTGAAAAAGCGCTCATCTTTGTCATGTAAGCAGGTACAGAGGGCACTCACACTCTTTGCATACTTCTGGTGCAACGGCTCGTACTTCACTTCAATGTTCTTCAGCCTTTCTAGAAACTCTGGCGTCGGAGCAGCCTGCGAGACAGGCTTCACCTGTGGCGCCAGTTTCGCATTGCCTAGTTTCGCGTTGGCAAACTTTCTCTGTTTCGAGGCAGCGTTTCCCATGGTCAACTGTACTTTTTGCTGTGGTCTTGCTGAAAGCTAACCCAAGTCACGTGTGGCCACGTGACCAGCCGCTTGGGATCCGATAACGTCAGACCATCGTCATCATTGACAGAGGCGTCATGAGCGTCACGCTGCGGGATATGACCGCATTGGGTGGTCTGAACGGGCAGTCACAGGAGCTGTTCCTGGTGAGCGAGGTTGGTGATGCGACTAGGATACGCGTTACTTAGAAAAGCTAGTCACTAGAAAAGCTGCAAGAAAAGCTACTTGGCAAAATAAGCTAGATGAGCCGGGGTCCGCGTTTAATATACAAACCCTGTACAATATATAAGGCGCATGGTCAGCCCTGCGCAGGTGGGATGGCTGGCTGATAAGAACGCTTTTGGTTGTGAAGCACGGATGGGGACAGTGGGCTAAGCACCGTAAAAATATCTGCGGTATTGCTGGCCTGCATTATTGTTGACGTACGGGTCCGGATGAGGGAGCCCACAGTTTGAACAGGGCCACGGTACCACGCAAGTTGGTATACGTAGACTATGATAAGGATGGGCCCAAAGTGATACGGCTGCAACGTAGGCAGGTGCAACACTGTCTTGCGCGAAATGGGTCGACTTTTGCAGGTGACGTCACGATTCGTTTTTTGGGCAGCCATCTCCGCCCATGAATGGAACGGGCAGCGTATGCGGGGATCTGCATGATCGACGTTGATCGCCGCACCGATTTGTCGAGCGGCTGTGAAGCACGGCGCTCGTGTTTACAGTGACCCGACACTAACCTGATTTGACTCTCGGCCTGTGATGACTTGGCTGTCTTAGTTGTCAGATGAGGGACTCGGCCTCAGTTGCCGGTTGAGTGCCGTTAAGGTTAGACTAATGTGCGAATAAGATTTGAGATAGGCCGTGCTGAAAGGTACGGGTCTGACATTTACCGCCTCGAGCCGTTGTGTGCATGGATAATTTCTGCGGCCAGAAAATACAGCGCGATTAGGTTTGATGTGCAAGCAAGTTAGCTGTGTTAAGCTGTAGACGGTTGGTAACAGGTATGGGCGATTGCAGCAACCAGCACTATCATAATACACGCACCAATACTCACACTCATAATACACGCTCATACTAATAATAACCCCTGCTAAAATTCCCGCTGTCAATCTCAGGTGCAATCTGCGATGGGATGAGCTCGGGTGGGGAACTCACACAGCCAAGCTCATCCCGCCTACTTCATCTCTTTTCGTCCTCATCACGTTTACACTGCCTCCGCACGCTCGTTGTACGCTTGTGGTTGCCGCTTCTACCGTGAACAGACCACCGATTAGCTTACCGATTAGACCGATTACCGACTCGATCCGTGATCTGCCGGGTAACCGCTTTTTAACCCGCACTGAGTCCTGTGTCCAATCTACAGGTACGCCACTGAATGGGATCAGGACGCTTCGGGCACAACCTAGGCGACATGTTTAGCACTAATAGTGGACTAGACCGACACTAATCTATGTTTTATAGTAACCTTCACTAACTTTTACCCATCACTGTAACAAACTCTACGCGATCACGATCCCTGATCCAAATCTCACGAAATAAGCCGCTAAAAAATATCCCGCCTAAGGCAACCCATCCCCGCTGCTACTAAAACAGATACGCGTCACGTGACGCCAACAAATTAGATGGTTAACAGATTAAGCGGGGACGGGGACGGGGGCCGGGACGGGAGGCGGAGAGCGGAGAACTTGGAGCGGAGAACACAAGCGCGTTGTTATAAGCGGAGAACAAGAGATGCAGAGACGTCATTGTGAAGTCAGAGAAACATCATGGTATGATAGATAAGAGTGAAACCTTAGTCAGGCAGAGTGCGGGCGCTTACTAAGAGTCTTTTTAACCTTAGTCACGGCGGAGTCAATTTGCCAACAAGGGCGGCGGCTGTACATTTGCGTGGAATATACAGCGGGCAGGGGAAAGTGACCACGGGGAGGAGGCAGTACGAAAACATAAGACTTCGCATAAAGAGGCTTATACGATAGATTACAAGGCCAAGACGATTTTCGTATCGAGGGCCCCGAGGATTTGTCACGACTACGCACACGCAGGCTCCTTGTACGCTAAAACAGCTCAAACGTGGCGCGCGCTGATCGAGTCAGGTGGCCGCAACTTTGAAATGCAAAAGCAAACATGCAAAACCCTCGCCCTTGTCTCAAGCCCTCTTTCTTTTTTCTAGAGTTTTCTTCTTCAAGATGCTCGATTAATTTCGGTGCGCTATATATATAATCTCCCACTCAAGTCTTGGTTTTCAGAAATGGCATCTACGGTTACTACACACAACGCTACACAGAATATGGAAGAGCAGCGACTGCTTAGAATGTACGGCCGGCTTCCTACCCGGTGCGATCTATTGAATAAACGGCTAAAGGACCGGAAGTACTTTGATTCGGGCGACTATGCTCTCTCCAAGTCGTCTAAAGAGCCCGTGAATGTTGGCTCGCAGCACCCACATGCTGAGAACATTCCACACTATTATTCGAACCTGAGTATCTCCAGTCCGCCCGACAGCCCATCCAGCCCGACCTCGTGTTCGCCCTCGAGGATCCCAGCCTTTCCGGGCCTCGACCAGTGCTCGCCATACCAGGTGACGACCTCTGGCAACAATGTGCCAATCCTGGCGCCCACCAGAAGACCATCTTGTCTAGGTCTAGGGGCCCGAGACTAGATGACCGTACATTGTTCGTCCAGCACACCGCACACCGCACACAGCAAGCTACATCTATGTCGACGGTTTGTCGACCACCATCATTACATGAGCCAGGCTCATAGCCGCAAGGCATACTAACCCGGACGAGGTCCGCAGGCAGCCGCCTAGTCAAAACACGGAGGCGTGAGTGACGAGAATATACTGATGCATGAAGTCACTTTGTGAGTTCCATAACGAATATATTGCATGTTTAAAACACCAGCGATTTGGAGCCAGCGATTTGGAGCGAAGCGACAAATCTGAGAGGCCCACTTAAATTGTAGAGGGCTACTTAAATCGTAGAGATAACCTAGTACCAAGCATTTGCCAAGCTCCTCGAGATCCCGGCCGGCCAGACTGATCCCGGCCACGTGATAACAAGGCCAATCACCTCAACTGCCCGATACGCCCGGCGATAGCGATTACCCACGTGACCGAAAGTGCGACCTTTACGTTGCTCGTGCAGAAAGACGCAGACCGGCTAAAGACGTTAGCTGTCATGTGCCAATGCGGAGATGGGACAAGGGTTGGCTGATCGCTTAGCCGGACAAGGAGACTCCGCGTAACACAACACCATGAGAATGGGAAATTACGCGTAATCACGCGGATACAAGAATATGTTATTATGGACTGTTCCATGGCTCTATGCCTTTTGCTGATCTGTTTGCCCGGTGTATGTGTAGGGCAAGACCAGGGGTGAGTGGCTTGAGTAAGCCAGATGAGTGGGGACAATTCTGACACGTGAAGAGATTACAACACATTTGTTTGAAGAATCTCATGCTCAGCCTACGGCTGACCGCTCGATGTGCTGACCGATTACCTCTTCTTTGGCTTGGGCTTAACCTCGTCATCGTTAGTTGGATGCAGCTTCACCACGCTCTGGTTCTGCGCATTGTTAAACTGGTGGCCCTTGCTCCAGTCGTACGACACACCGTACGCCAGAATTGTGCCTGTCCTGTTGAAGGCAGTGCAGGTAATGGACGAGCCGACCTTGGCCGGGCCCTTGAGTCTCTGTCTAGCATCCTTATCCCAGACGTGGAAGGTTCCGTCGCCACCGGCGGTGACAAATGTGCCGTAAACTGGATGGAACGCGATGGAGTTGACTGGGAAGATTTGCGACTCTTGCCTTGATCCTGTAGTGTTGACTTGTCGGTGGCACTTGAACGAGAAGGCCAGCTGGCTCTGGTCCTTTTCGTCAACATACTGGATGGCGCTCCTGCCCTCGATGGATCCCAAAGCGTATCCGTTGCCGGCTGGATAGCACGTCACGACACGCGTCTGCCATTTTAGCGGCGACTCAGCGGTCTTGTAGATGTTTCCCGGGTTAGATAGATCGATAATGCAAACTTTTCGCTCAGCGGTGGCGACCACCAGCAGGTTTTTCGATGTGTCCATAGAGTAGGCACGCTCTGGCAGCTGGACTGTGCTGACAGGCTGCTGCTGCCGTAGATCCCAATATTTCAGCGTCTTGTCCCAGGAACAGGAAGCCACCATAGTGGCGGCGCCATTGATTTCGACGTTTCGCACTGAAGAAATCGGCTGATCGTGCTGACCAATCTGGGCGCTCTGCCCGCTCTGGAGGTCAAATAGACGAACGGCATTATCGCAGCCGCCACTGACGACTTTCTGGCCATCGCGGAACCATTGACTCGACAAAACAGGACCCTGGTGCTCGTACATGGCCCGGCCCTGCGTCTCGCCGTTCTGCGCAACCTCATAGATTCGAACTTTCTTGTCCCACGATCCGACGGTTAGAAAGTCTGCTTGCGGCGAGAAAGAAACGTCAGAAACGCTGTCCTCGGGGCCGTTCGACACGACTCGATCATTGTTTAGATTGATCTCCGTCGCTCCGGCCGTGCCAGTGCTGGCCAGGTTGTTGCCAAATAGACCAGCCATGTGTGTGGTGAGTTTTTGCGCGCGTCTGTGTAAGCGCTGTTCAAGCTCTGTTCCACCAGCGCAGCGACAGACGCGAAAGACGCGACAACAGGATTCTACCTGACATTGTATGACATCTGCTGAGAAATTGTGGAGCACTTCGTGTCCATGTTGCGATATAGCAGCTGTTGGCTGTTGAGGCAAGGTTGCAATTCGACAAACAAGTCAGACGGGGGCTACCTAGAGTCTCACGCAAACTGCTGGAAACGTTATTGTAACATGCCATTGATACCACCCAGAACGTGGATCAATGCCACACCGGAGACGCTACCAGAACAGGCCCGATCTAGCTGATCAAGGCTGTAAGACCCCTGATTTCAAGTGCAAATGGAGATCAGCCAGCCACACCCACTGGGCTGTCTCCTGATAATTACATGCAAAACAAATCAGAAACGGACAGGGCAACCCGAAACGTACCCCACGTTTAGCAAACGAACCCCTTCGTTGCGAATCACTTACACGATACTGACTGGTACTGAAACCCCAAAACCGTTCACACGTGTCTGGACAAATCTTGCGATGGCGTGCTCACCGTTATAGGCCTAGCCCCCACGCCGTCCAACGATATCAATCCAATTACCCCGATCTACGACTTTTAGATCAGATCTCTACCAGATCCTCGGTTCTTAGCTAACGCTAATCTTACAAGGAGATCAAATCCCGCCTAAAAGTGATCGTCGTGATACCATAGCTACCCGAGCAATACCCGATCCAACAAACGTGAGACTTGGCCGCGTACACGACCAGTTCAGCGCCACTTTACTGTAACACGGGAACCGGCCTCGTGTACAGCCCAATGCCGGTACATGATCACCATGTCTTACTCTAATTTACCACATTGCAAACCTCTCTTGTCTCGGAGCATCATCCACCTTTGTCATCTCCGACGGTACGTCGGACAAGGGTGACCCCTCAGGGTACGATGATCCGACAATACCCGAGACTGCACTGGTTCATGAAGTTTTAGCAAAAGCTTTTAACCCCATCTCAGACATGGCGACACCGCCGGAAACTATCTCCTCGCCTTATAACGTAATGTGTAGACATGTTTGAATTCACCTTAAACGCTATATATTCAGTGCAGCCGTTGGAGCCGCCTAATTACATCACAAGGCTCGTATTGCCACCTATTTGCTTCACTAGTGACTCGTAATGATTTACTTGGTCTAACATTTGCCTCGGCAACTTGTATCACGTGATTTTCCAAGTGATGACATGATGCAGCCATTCTAAATCAGGATGATGAACATGATCAGGCCAAATCACTGAGACTTTTTGCTTCACCTCGATCCACTTGTGTCTTCCTATGCTGCTAACTTTTCATGGTCCTCAAGATGTATGGTCGCCCACCGCATCACTTGTGTTGGGACAAAACCAAAAAATTTAGTCATGCGCAGCTGACCGCTCTGAGCGCTTAAATTGTTTTGTTTTCTTCTCCTCACCATCCTGTATATTACTCCTAGCATTTCAACAACAGCATCATGACCCCGATTTCTGAGCCGGCCTGGAAGAGTACGTATGCTGGCTAGCTAGCGAGCACCTATTGTGCTCTTTAAAACACTCACGTGACATCGGTGTGCCGACGTTTTGAGAATATCGCTGAGCAATGACAGGTGACATGTCGGTCCCCGAGCGATGGCATCTCGTCCTTGACTTAAGCCATGGTGGTTGTCTATCCTGATCTCTCAGGGATCGCTGGTCACGACAGATCACGGATAATCACATGATCACTAACATAGTCCCCGTTCCACAGTCCGTGGCCTTTGGCTCTCAGATCGAAGAGGTCGAACAAGCGATAGAGAGACTGGCCAAGTCTCGTCAGCTCTATCCGCAAACGCACAAGCCTTATGGTTCGGTTGGTGAGTAGGAGTGGCGTACTCCAGTGACCCGGTGACTGCGAGGTTCAACATAGTAACCAAATCACACGTCAACACTGCTTGATATCTTGAAGTCACCCTAATGGTCTGCTCGCTGTTGAATTCACGCTAACATAGAAATTCGCGGGGCACCGATCCGACATGTGCGGGCTATAAGCACGGGCGCGATGCTTCAGCCCAGCACCTGGTCTATGGCATCGCCAAAGCCAAGCTTTGATCCCTTTGGATCTGGGCCGGTCAGGGCTATGACCCCAGGTCCTTACGGGGGTGCGAATGGTGTCAATGGAAGCATGGGAGGAGTTAATGGAGGGATTAATGGTAATGGCATGAATGGAGGAGTTAATGGGAACGGAGTTAATGGAAACAATGCAAGCATGAACGGAGGAGCCTTCTCCAAAGGACTGTTCAACTCAGACCCTACCTGGTCCAAGGTCTGGGGTAACTCAATGACCACCTCCGTGTGGGGGTAACGCACTCATCCCCCACACTGGCTGGTTATTGATGTATTTTTATTTATAAACACACGGGAGGTGTTATTTTGGTTTACGCTCAACGAAAAAAAGACGATATTTATTAAAAAGCAGTACTGGATTTCCTTCTAATTTGGCCTGGGCGTTGGGTTTTGTGCATATTTTTTTTGTAATTACAGCGGTGTGGGGCGAGTGCCAGACGGTATAGCCTGGACATGATATAATCATAGGTATGAATAGACATAGCATAGACTTCACTGTACTCACCCTTTTCTCTAACTAGTTTCGCACAACAGGCTATTCATAACAGTCAAGTCACGTGCGCTCATAAGAAATCGATCGGAAAGACATTACCCTTTACAGTACGCCAACCGTCTGCTGGTCTCTCACAAGCTTTCAACTATCCGTCTACGGTTTTACCCCACAAATCACAATGCCCTTACCCTAGACCTAACCCCAGGCCTAACCTTAGCCCTAACCTTAAACGGTAATCTGGCACCGGTCGGCAAACAGGGATGTTTTGAGACAGTTGCTCTCTTCTCTTCGGTGGTGACGCGTCTTTGGTCGGACATTAAGCTGTCTCAATCGTATTTGATCCACAGTGAATCAGCACATCAGGCCCCAGCGTACATCACGAGATTACAGAGGCTAGACTTGGCTGCACAGTTTGTTTTGCAGGGAGCAACTATAACATGCTAAAAGCGTCAGAGCATCTCAAATGAAGAAATACCGTTTATTATCTACATGCTTGCTACATAATCAATCTCTCGCTGTCCGCACTAGTCGTCATACCGTTATCTATAAATCAGCTGCACCCTGGTCTTAGTCAGCAGTTGATTTACCCTGTGAACCACAATGCGGCCTGCGGCTTTCCGACGCGAATAATGGAGTTAAGAGATTTGGAGTGCGCCGTTGAGACATACGTCAGTGCCTGCCGAACCAGACTTTCTTGTCCTTTTTCCGGATTCGCGACGACTCTGCCGCGTCGTCATTGAGGTACATGTTTCTGAGCTGCCTAGGCAAGTCACTGTCTTTGCCCGTAAGGAACAGGTTCCACTGGTCCGGCTTGAGAAGCCCCTCTTTCTCGTCGGCGCGTTTGATGACGTCTCGGGCCTGGGCCGCTTTCTTGAACAGGCGCCCCGCTTCTGTATTATTTCCGGCCTCGTATGCTTCTCTTGCTGCTTGTTCAAAGTTTCCCAGCACCTGGAGTCGTTCCAGCCGAAGTACTATCCGGCCTCGGGTTTCCGCGTCTTGCTGGAGTTTCTGAAGCTCATTGGCTGTGAGATCGATTCCGTCGTCGCTGGAGTCGCTTCCGACGTCCTCTTTGGCGAGGGTGAGCGCCGCTGGGGCCGAATCGCTTCGTTCGGGCAGCTCTAGAGAGTTGGCAATGGATTTGGCTGGGGCTGAAAAGGTTTGTGTCGAAAAGGCTTGTACTATCCTGGACAACCGTCGTCGCGTCGAACCGCTGATTTGCTCAACTGGCGCCAACGACAAGCCTCGGAGGATGTCTAACCCGGTGTTGACCTCCTGGACATGATTTCTGTGCTCTTCATGGAGCTTCGTTTCCCTCAGCTTGTGGAGCCAGAAGTACTTGTAGGCAAGTGCGGATGTGTTTTCTGGCGTGAGCGCCTGGGCAGCGCTGAACCACGCGACATCAACATTGAGCACAGCACCGTTGAACCCTCTGACGGAGAAGAAGCCGTAATCAACGTAATCAGTGAGGATGAAGTACGGGTTACCGATTGCATGGGCCACCATGACCGCCTGTTTAAGAAGGATACTAACGGTCTTGTGTGCCTGGTGGGACGTCTTGACTCCTTTCGCAAACTTCTTGAAGCACTTTCTCATCCGAACGTCTCGCAACTGCTGCATCTCAAAGGTGAAGATATGGGGTTGGTCACCGCGCTCAAAGTAGTAGTAGATGACTTCGTCCTGCATGTCGTCAAAGAACACTTCGTCGCCTTCGAAGCTAAGCGCCTGGGTGAGCATGCTTCTGGTTTGTCTGGGCTCCTTGAACGTCTTTGCAGCACTGAATTCATGGTAAAACTGAGTAAACTCGGTGTACTCCTCGGTGTCGATAGTTTGCTCAAAGTCTCTGAGCTGCTGAAGAACTTCATCAACGTCTGCTCTGTCGCCCAGAACCATGTCGCAGGTCTTCAGGCGAACATCAAACAGCTCAGTCTTGTATGCCTCAATCCCTCCAGCAATGTCGACGCACGCAATAGTTTCGTACACCCTCGGCGGCGCTAACTTGCCCGTGCTCTCACAGTCCACTAGCACTGGCAGCGCCAGCGCTTTCTCAATAAACCCAGCGTCTCGATGCATTAGCGATGCTCATGTGGTGATGTATGTGGTGATTACTATAAACAATAAAGCTTAAATTAAACTTAATTTGCCGTCTCCTCCTTGGACTTGCTGGCCGCCAACTGCCACGCGGGAATGCCAGTTCTAGTTGGGGTAGCACTAGAGGGAGCTGGAGTTGATGAAGATGAGCTTGGAGCCGAAGATGGGGCGGATGGAACCGAAGAGGGACCTGAAGGAATCGACGCAGCAGACGGAATAGATCGCACTGATGATGGAACAGACGACGCCAGAGGAATGGCGGGCTTCATTCGATTGCCCAGTAACTGCTTGAGAGACTTGAGCTCGTCCTGGAGATCGTGCAAGGCGTTGTCTTGCTGGCTTCTATGCTTTTCTAGCGCTGTTGGCAGCGAGTCTTTGATGTTTTCCACCTGTGATTTGATTAGTTTCATGTCAGACTCTCGCTGCTGGCTTTGATTCTTAAACTGGTCAACAGCACCCTCGACCTGTTTAACAAGATCTTCAAACTTCTCGGCCCGCTGCTTCTCTGCTTCTTTGAGTTCGTCGCTGTCAGTCTTGAGTTGATCAAGCAACTGTTCAACTCGCTGAAACTCGGTCTCTAGTGCAGCTTTATCGGCTTCAAGCGAACTAGGCGTAGGTGGCACAATCAGTGGCATAATATATCGCTTTGCGACCTGGTAAAGGCCATATCCAACGCCTACACTGACAGTGGCCATAACAAAGTAGTCTCGCCAGTCTCTATCGGGTAAAGGCGGAACAGCCTGCTGGACAGCATATCCCCCATTGTAGTTGTAAGCTCCAGGAACAGAGGCAGCTGGTGCTACCCTGTTGGTTGTTGTTGTGGTGGTAGTAGTAGTGGTGCCAGAGTTCGCCCGCTTGAGGGCTTCCTCTATTTCTTCCTTGGTAAGTTCCTTGCTCTCAAGGAACTCGACCTTCTTGGCCAAAGTGGCATCAGTGACCTGAGGATCGTTCAAGAACGTCACCGCACTCTGAATTAGCTCTTCTCTCATGGCGGGGTGTAGGCTTTGTGGAGAAGTTCCGAGGTGGTTATGGTAAGAGTCACGTGATCGGATCTCCCACTGATTCGATCCGACCATGTACACGACACGACTGAATTACTGTCTATGTAAAACATGTAAAACATGATCGTCTTTACTGTTACTGCGCCTTACCCTGGGCGTTGACTTGCTCACTGATTATCGGTAACGTTCACGTACAAGGCCAAATTCGTCTAACGGTTAGACAGATCAGCATCGAACCGCAACACGTGACTGCGGCTCGGTGAAATTTCCGGCAGAACACGGGTAATCGGCGCATCGCCTCAGCACGATACTCAGCCGGTCCTAGTTCAACCTAGACCACAACACAAGCTACAAGACAAGGTTACAGTTCAATGACAGACGTGGCTATAGCACCGAAGCTAGGCCTGAAGATCAAGACTGACAAGAGCGCTCGACATTTGTATGCTGGGTTCCTGGGTGGTCTAACGAGTGCTGTGGCGCTACAGCCATTAGACCTACTCAAGACCCGAGTACAGCAGTCTACAACTACCCTTGGACAGTCATGGAGCGAGATCACCAACTGGAGGGCACTATGGCGTGGTACAGTACCTTCAGCAGCACGGACTTCGGTGGGAAGTGCCCTTTACTTTACGTTGCTCAACAATGTTCGTGAAGAGGTTGCCAAGCTGACGCATGAGACAGAAAAGAACAGTACGTCCTCGTTGCCCAAGCTCTCAATGCAGGCGAATCTGCTGTCTGGTGCGTTTGTTCGAGGCGCCGTTGGGTTCGCCACAATGCCCATCACGGTCGTCAAGGTTCGATACGAGAGTTCCCTGGTGCATTATGAATCTCTATGGAAGACTGTCACGGGCATCTACAAGGCCCACGGAACGAAAGGTTTCTTCTATGGATTTGGAGTGACCTTTCTGAGAGACGCGCCGTACGCTGGCCTGTACGTGCTGTTTTATGAGAAGGGCAAGGAAGTGCTGAACACTGTGGCACCGCAAGGTGAGCCCGGATTGGTTAGCCGGTCAGCACTGGTGAACTGGGCGTCGGCAGTGTTTGCGGCAGGTGTGTCGACGACGCTGACAAGCCCGTTTGATACGGTAAAGACGCGGGTGCAGATCGACCCGGTCACCTACAACAGAGGTTTTCTGGGCACTGCCAGGACAATCGTGCAGGAGGGCGGAGTGAAGAACTTGTTTGACGGATTGAGCTTGAGATTGGCCAGGAAGGCAATGAGCGCAGGTATCGCCTGGTGTATCTACGAGGAGTTGGTCAGATAATGTTCCGCGGCTCGCACCAGTCGCTTCCTACTAACGCAATCAACACATACAACGACGAACGTGTACAGCAATAACTAACACTAATGACGCCGCCGAGTTCGCCGGCAACACACACTAGGACCCGTTTACAAGCAGGATACATGTACATAGCATTATTTATAATCGATACATCCAAACAGCAGGGGGTGTAGAGCCCAGCTAGCCAGACTCGTATCGAACCCTTGCTGATTTTGCTAGACCGCGCTGTAAATTACCTGCATAACCCGTATGCAAGGCTATCGAGTGGCCTGACTCACATTGGGTGGGGGTGCATATAAAGTTATAACCTGCCGAGCAAATTCACCCATCATGACTATTGACCAGTTCGGCAAGGAGTTCCGGTTCAAGCACTTTGGCTTCGGCCGGGATGTTGTTCCGCTCAACCACGGTAGCTTTGGCATGATTCCGCTTAGCGTTGACGCCGCCAAAAAGCAAAACTTGGACCTGATTCACGACTTCCTCGACAAGTTCATCAAGGAGACAATGTATGACAAGGTCAAAGAATCCAGGGCGCTTACTGCGGAGATTGTTGACGCCGAGGCCGAAAACCTGGTCTTTGTCGCAAACGCTACTTCCGGCGTTAATGTGGTCTTGAGGTCGTATCCCTGGGAGAAGGGCGATAAGGTTATCTATTGCAACACTATCTACGGGGCGTGCGGCAACACGCTCCACTTTCTCGAGAAATACATTGGCCTGCAGCTCTGCCCCGTTGAGGTCGACTACCCGGTGTCACATGACGAAATCGTAAAGGCGTATACTGATGTGATGGACGCTGAAATTGCAAAGGGCGGTAAGGTCCGCATGGCCTTCTTTGACACGGTTTCCTCGGCACCTGGGTGCAAGATGCCCTGGGAGCGACTGGTTGAAGAGTGCCGAAAGCGAGACGTTTTATCGTTTGTTGACGGTGCCCATGGAATCGGCCTCATCCCACTGTCCCTGCGAACTACCAAGCCTGACTTCTTCGTATCCAATCTCCACAAGTGGTACTTCACGCCAGTCTCGTGTGCGTTACTCCATGTCGACGGAAAGCACCACGACATTATCGAGACCTTCCCCATTTCGCACTCGTACTCGCCTAAGGGCAAACCGCAGTCCCTGGCCGACAAGTTCGCCTTCACGGGCACAATTGACTACTCCAGTATCATGGCCATTCCGGCGGCACACCAGTTTGTCACCGAAGTCTGCGGGGGTCTCGACAACATCCACAAGTACACCTACCCACTGGCGAAGAAGGCAGGGGAGCTGTTTGCGAAGGAGCTCGGAACAGAACTGCTCGAGGGTGCCAACCTTGACGAGGTCGCCACCACCATGGTCAACGTGAGAGTGCCAATTGCCACGGTGCCGGCAGAGCACCAGGCCGACGTGCTCACCTTCTTCAACCACCTTCTTCTGAACAAGTACCGAACCTTCATTCCCACATGGTGGTACAACAACACTTTTTACCTGCGACTGTCGGCTCAGGTGTACACGGGGTACTCTGACTTTGAGTACGGCCTGAAGGCGTTCAAGGAAGTCCTCGCCGAGTACCTCAAAGTTGACCTCAAAGTCGAGTCCCTGACCGACGCCCTAGCCAAACTAGCTTAAAAGCGCAAGTAGCTTCTGTCTAGCAAACTCAGCGTCCACCCGTCCCTGGCTCTGGCTCATGACCTGACCAACTAAAAACATGACAGACTTTGGCTTCTTGCCAGATCGAATCTGCTCCGAAATTTCTGGGTGAGCCTCTATGATCTGTTTGCACAGAGCGTCAATGGCCTCGGCGACATCGGCAGAGCTGGCCTCCGCCTTGCCCAGGTCTAGCTCTTCAATTAGTGTTTTGATGTTCTTTCCCTGAACAGCGTCTGGGTTGGAGATCAGGTGCTTCAACAGAAAGCTTGCCGAAGTCCGAGTTAGCTGGTTCTTCTCCACCATCAAAATAATGTCGCCCATCGTTTCTGCGGCCACCACGTTGGTGAAGGGCATGTCGAGCTGGTTCATTTCACCGTACAGTCTGTGCACGATCCAGTTGGACGCCGCCTCCGGCTTGGAACTCTTGCCAGTCAGGTATTCATAGACGCTTCTGTAGTAATCCAATAGACCGTCTACGGCCATAAGCGTCTTTGCATCCTTCAGAGGAACCTTGTACACCTCAACGAGCTCCGTAACAATCTCATCGGGCAGCTTTGGCAGGCTCTGCCGGATAGTGTCAACAACAGCACTGGAAACCTTAACAGGCTTAAGCTCTGGGTCAGGCATGTATCTATAATCCACAGTGCCCTCTTTGGATCGTAGTTTGAAGGTATTCTTTCCGTCCCAGCCACGCGTTTCACTTTTGATGGGGATACCCTTGATGATATCCCGCTTCTGTCTGTTAAATTCGGCCTTGATGGCATGCACAATAGCCCAAATAGAGCTCAGGTTCTTGATCTCTGTTCGCTGTCCCCAGTTCACAGAAACGTTCACGTCCACTCGCATGGCACCGCTCTCCAGCTCTCCCGAACAAACATCGAGATGCCGCAACAACTGCTGCAGTTTCTTGACAAACACACCAGCCGCCTCGGGCGTAGGAATATCGGGCTCCGTAACCATTTCAATCAGCGCGTGGTTCGCTCGGTTCAGGTCAATGTGAGTGTCCTCATCAATGTACGCTGACTTTCCCGTATCCTGTTCAATCTGGATCTGCTTGATTCGCACAGGAATCGTGTCTTTGACACCGTCCCGGGCATACAAGTTCAGCAAACCGTCTACAGCGTATGGCTTGTAATGCTGTGTGATCTGGTACCCTGTGGGTTGGTCTCCGTAGAAGTAATGCTTTCTGTCAAAACTGAACTCATCCTGGACTTTGCACTCCAATGCAGTCGCGGCTTTCAATGCTAGTAACAGGGCTGAAAAATTGAACTTTGGCTGGGTTCCAGGCAGAGAAGCGTCGAAAAAAGACACATGCGAATTAGGTGGTGCGTGGAAACTCGTTTGAGTGCCTCGTTAGTCGAGATTCACAAATTGCGTACTCACTGCTAAACAGCTTATGCTTCGTCTTGAGCTGGGCATGGATCTCCAATCCACACGTCAGAGTGTACTCCTTGGTACTGTATCTCCTCGTCTGGAGTGAGAATCTAATTGACCGGAGCATGATACAGGCTAACGAATTGTCCCACCATGTGATCCAATTTGTCGAGCCGCAGTCACATGACCAGTTCTGAGACCAATTCATCAGTGAATCCATCAGTTGGCTACACGTAACAGAACACGTCTAAACAATTAACTAACTTTTATAACCCATAGAGCACCAGGAGGCGCTCAGCAGAAATAAATACTGAATACTGACCACCTGCTGATGCTGATTAAGAGAACCTCCACCTGTTGCCACAGTTCTCACAGGTGCAGAACGTAGTCAAAGGTTCATCGGCAGATCTGGTCTGCATCTGGTAGTAACTAACCTTCTTATGCTTGCACTTGGCACAGGTAAATCTATCAGTAGTGGATCTCTTTTCCACTGCAGCCTGCGCGTTGAACAAATTAGCTTTCTCCAACTCTTCCATCTTTTTTCTCTGCTCCTCAGACGCCAGCTCTTCAGGGCTCATCTTGTATAACCTCTGGGCGGAAATCTCGCCCGCCACAACCCGTTGTCTTAAATTGCCGTTTCGCTTATCTTTTAGGTTTGATGCCAGGGATCTAATTTTGTTTCTGTAGTTTGCCGTAGTGCCTTTTTCGCCTGTGAAGACTGCCTCCTCCACACTCCTGGCACAGGCCAGAATCTCTGCCGGTGGGGCATCAGAGTCTAGCGCCAGGGCGTTGTAGCAGACGTTGACGCAGCTGTTTCTCGTCTTGTCGCTGTATATATCTGTCTTGACGCCGTCGTTCTGAGCGTTTCGTGGCTTGCCGTTGCTGGTGAACCGCGCCGCCAGAGTTGCCGTCTCTGCTGGCTTCTCAACTGGCTTCTCAGCGGCTTTCTCTTTTTCAGCTGGCTTTTCGCCCTTGACTTTGGCCTTCTCAGCGGAAACCTCTTCTTTCCATCGCTTGATGAGAGATTTGACGAGCTCCGCAATGTCCTTATCAGGGTGGCTCCGAAGTTTGTTGACCGAAATACCTAGCTTGGTTTCCTGAGTTAGAAATTTGAAATGTAGGCCTATTGCGCTTCAACTCACCCTCAACAACCTCTCCGTCGGCTTGACCTCTTTCTTGAAGATGTTCAAAATCTCTTTGATCTTGTCAGCGCTCTGAGCCTTGTCCAGGCTCCCCATGAGCGTCCTAATCTCCGAGGCATCCATCTCACAGACTGACAGTCGAAGGTATCGATAAATTTCAATGTCCCAACGTTGTCGCGTTTATGCTGTACAACGCGTCCGTCACGTGAGCACTTCTCTAAGTGATCCCAAGATGTGCATGAAATTTGACACCGCCTCATATACAAACAGTTAACAGAGTTTTTGGCTCAGGCCTTTCTGACTTGTAGTTTTGGAGTGGAGTACACACTGAGATATCTGGAACGGCGCTTTGAAAGGAGCGTTGCTTTTGACATACTAACTTCAGGGTCCGCAGATCGTCTCAGGTCTGATTAGAGCTTGCCTCGCGGAACTCTAAGATGAGCAAGGAGCCGGGAAAGGTCATCTATGTCGGATCGATTCCGTATGACCAAACCGAAGAACAGATACTGGACATCTTCCGGTCAGTAGGACCGGTTGTGAACTTCCGTCTAGTTTTCGACAAGGACACAGGCAAGAGCAAAGGCTTTGGATTCGTGGAGTACCATGACGTCGAGACCGCCGCTAGCGCCGTAAGGAACCTCAACAATTTTCAGATTGGCTCACGAAGTCTTAGAGTGGACTTTTCTCATGAAGCCAGCATTGGGCCAGGCCCTGCTAGGCCAATGCCCAACTTGCCACCAGGAACCAACTTGCCTTCTGGCATGTCTGCCGCAGACGCAATCACACGGACTCTGCAGTCATTCTCCCAGGATAAGAAGCTACAGGTCATTACCGACCTTAAATCTATAATCAACAACAATACATCTCAGGCCCTGGAGCTATTCAGAACGTGCCCACAGCTGGCCTTTGCCGCTGTTCAGGCCATGCTGTCTCTGAACCTGGTCGACCCGCAGAGCATCTCCGGGATAGTCGACGGACAGCAGGCCGGACAACTGCCGCCACGACCACAGCATCTTCCTCCCCAGCCACAGCAGCCACCGCCAGCTCAGGCCACCCCAGTCGATCCACAGCAGGCAGCACTCATCCAACAGCTGATGCAGATGAGCGACGAGCAGATTAGGCTACTCCCTCAAGAGCAGCAAGACGCTATCAACATCGTGAGGGAAAAGGTCAGAACTGGAGAGCTTGTCATGTGACGAGTTCAAGCATGTATTTATATCCTCTACACAGTTTAATGTAAATTTGATGTCACCGTTGTAGACGGCTCGCGCGGGGCTAGGGTCACCTCACATTTGGTGATCGCGCATCACAACTTTCTCATGTCTGATAGAAAGCCAGGACGAGTGGTGTTCCTAGGAGATATTCCGTTTGATCTCACGGAGCCCCAGGTTGCAGAGCTGGCCAAGACTGCCGGCCCAATTGTGGACTTTCGGCTGGTGTACGACCGTGAACGGAACCGATCAAAGGGATATGGCTTCATCGAATATGTCAACCTAGAATCAGCGGTTCAGGCTGTCAAGACTTTGAACAATCTGAGACTGGGAAACAGAACACTGCGGGCAGACTTTTCTAATGAAAACACTATAAACACGTCAGGATCCAGGTCGCGTGATCAAGGTTTTCAGGGCCAGCAGGGCCCAAGCCAACAACACTACCAACAGCCAACCTACGGCCAGCAAGGATACGGCCAGCAAGGATACGGCCAGCAAAACTATCAACAGGGCCAGAACTATCAACAAGGATATGGCCAAGGCTACGTTCAACCTAAACAAGAACCAAGACCACAACAAACTACGGCACCCGCCATCCCTCAAAATCTAATTGTTAACGATAAAATCTCGCGGAACCTATCACAGATTCCCCCGCTACAGCTGCTCGAGGGCCTCAAAGGGCTGAAGCAGCTGATGGCACAGCGACCAGATCAGGCCTCACAGCTACTGCGCACAAACGGACCAATGACGTATGCTCTGGTACAGGCAATGCTGCTCATGGGCTTAGTGGACGTCAACGTTCTAGCACAGGCTGCTCAGGCCAGTGGCGCTAATGTTCCAAACGGAGATTCAAATGGAAATTACAATGGACACACAAATACTCCACCGCCACCGCCACCGCCCTCAGCATCACCACAGGTGCAGATTCCGCCAAACATTCCCCCAGAGCAGGCAAACATCATACGACAGGTTTTGGCGCTTACCGACGAGCAGATCAGAGGACTGCCCCAGGACCAACAGACAGCTCTAGCAGCCCTCAGAGACCGATACAGAAGGGGAATCTTCGCTTAGCCTATTTATTGCATTGTATTATAGAACTTGTTTTCTACTGCCCAGGTACCTTAGGTAGCGTCTGTATTCGCGTGCCCTAACCCACGTTCATCAAGTAGGACCTCCCACCACCAAAAATTCAATGATCCGGGGACTGATCTTTCGACGGGCGGCTTTTGCCTGGCCCATTATCCGAGTTCCTGTTGCTCGAAGTTATCACGCCACTCGACCAGCCTACAACAACCTGAACCTGAGCGACGAGGACGTCAAGAAGGTGTATGAGTCTGATGTGTTCAAGAAGATGACTGCGAACCCCGAGCTCATCAACAAATTCCAGGGCATTGTCAACTTTCTGCTGGACAACAAGTTTATTGTTCCAGGCGAGAAGCCATCCTTCACCCAGGTGATTAAGATTGTGTCCAACAAGGAGGCTCGGGCGCTGCTGAGTGATTGTGAGTGCCGACTGATGAGTGAAGAACTAACATAGTCCAAGAGTCGGCCCAGAAGGCTGGCGTCAACTTCAACTCTGAGGAGTTCCAGCAGTTGTTGGGTAAGCTGGGTAAATAACAGTATAGAAATTAAACCCCATGCGTGATTACACTCGCTGAGCCCTCACCGTAGAATCAAAACTAACCCTGTTTGGCTGGACCAACTCAAACAATCCACTCAAATCCGCCTGCAGCTTCTCCAATTGCGCCGTAGCATTCGTTATCGCCTCCACATCTACCAACTGCCGGACTTCAATATGCGCCTTGACAATCCACCCACCAGACTTGTCCAGCAGCACCAAATCACCCGTCTTGGAGTCCATGTCAACGTCCTCTACTTCATTCTTGACACAGAGTCGAAATATGTTGAACACCACATCGCCCATCACTAGTCGATAGCCTCGCACCCAATGCTCTGAGGCAAACTTATATCCAAGATTGGCCATGAACTTGAACGGGTCACCCTGAGAAATTTGTGATGCCATCAAAGCCTGGCTTGTGACTTTTCGTTTACCAGCCTCTGGTATATCCGCAATGTGCATAGTCCATGTTCTATCTTTGAGCGATTCGCTCTCTTGTAGATACCCAACTTCCTGCCCAACTTTGATCTCGCTGGTAAGCGCCACTCTGTACTGCTCTATCGTGTTCACCTGACCGGCTGCCAGGACAGGTCTGAACGGATTCGCGGGCGTCCACAGCAGACGATGTGTGAATATTGGCTCTGGTTGCATACCCGTGAGGGCGCTTAATGTGTGCAGCGTGATTTTGAGCTCGCTAGGCGGGATTGACGCGTGTAGTGATAGTTGGACGTGCATCTTGCGGATTACGACGCTTCCAGGGTTATACCTCCAAGCCTGCTGTATGTACTGTAGTGGTAAATTTCAGGGTTAGGTTCGACGCGCGTTCTGTGTCGTGGACAACCTGGATTGACACGATTTCCGGAAATCAGTTGAAATTATCAAGGGTTGAATATTCCAGTTAAAGAGATGCACCCACGACTCCTATACAACATTCGAGATCAATGCTACAACCCCCATCATACTGCCAATTTCTGTCCTCTCTCTACTGGTATTTCTCAGTTCGGCCCTAAATTATGTCCGTGTCGATCACGTGACCGTATATATCGCTTAAGTCAAACTCAGGGACTTGCATTCTCAGGGAGACTTGCTCGACATGCTTAATCCGCCGACGAAGGAGAAGGAATTCTTTGGCGTCCCCGGTGCGTTTCTAATCACCGTTGGGCTGACGTTTTGGGTCAATGTTTTGTACTTTGCCTGTAACGAGCACGGCTGTCCAATTTCATGGACCAGTCTTGATCCCTACATCGAGATCTGGAATCACTCGCAGTTGGTTTCATGGGAGGCCACCTATGCCTATCTTGCCTGGTTCTTTGGCCTAGTTGTGCTTGATCGGGTTATTCCTGGCAAGATCGTGGAGGGTGTCGAGCTCAGGGACGGCAACAAACTCAAGTACAAGTTCAATGGAAACCTAATAATGGCCATTCTAGGTGGATCGCTGGTTGCCCGATGGTTCCAGACTGAGGGAAAGATGCCAGAACTTGTGTTTGTTTACGAGAATATGCTGCAGCTGCTCAACGTCACGGTTATTTTCGCCTTCCTATTGTCCTGTTATGTCTACATTGTGTCGTTTCTGCACAAGGAGGAGCCAATCTTGGCGCTCGGAGGCAACAGCGGCAACGCTCTCTTCGATTGGTTCATTGGTCGAGAGCTCAACCCTAGAATTGGCGAGTTTGACATCAAAGTCTTTTGCGAGATGCGGCCAGGTCTGTTTCTATGGGTCATTATCAACTTGGCCATGGCCCACCATCAGTACGTGACGTACGGATACGTCACGGACTCCATGCTTCTGGTGAACTTCCTCCAGGGCTTCTACGTGGTGGAGGGCACTTTTTACGAGGCTGGACTAATCAGCATGATTGACATCACCACCGATGGATTCGGCTATATGCTGGCATTTGGTGACCTGACGCTGGTGCCGTTCACTTATACTCTGCAGACTCGATACCTGGCTGATCACCCGGTCGACTTGGGCCTGTACGGTGTGCTGGGAGTGCTTGCCGTTTACGTTACGGGTCTGCTCATTTTCCGGCTGAGCAATAACGAAAAGAACGCGTTTAAGAGCGGCCACCCAAGCGCTAAGCACTTGAAGTACATTGTGTCCGAGTCGGGTTCCAAGCTGATTACCAGCGGTTGGTGGGGCACTGCCAGGCACATCAACTACCTTGGCGATTGGATTATGGCGTGGGCTTACTCGCTGCCTTGCGGATTTGTGCTGCTGCCATACTACTTTATTGTCTTTTTCGCAGTGCTGCTGCTTCACCGAGAGACACGGGACGAGGCAAAGTGCAGCGCAAAGTACAAAAAGACCTGGCAGGAGTACAAGAAAATTGTTCCCTACAGGATTATCCCGGGTGTTTATTAGCCGCGGCGGTATACTGTGACATGTAAATAACAATCAGAGTGATGCATTGAGTACATTTTGGTATACCTTTGCGGGCTTCTCAGGGACAGCTCGCGAGACTACTTCCTCTTCTTCTCGTCCTTCTCCTTCTCCTTCTCAAAGTCCTCGGTAAAGGCAACAACGACATAACCAATCAGCACAATGTTTGCCACAAGCGCAGCGACTCCGCCGGAATATATGGCGTTGCCGTCAAAGATCTTTTGCGCCACAAAGAACGAAAACACCGGCAGGATGATCATGGCGCCGGTGAAAAACATTAGTTTTTGGATGACCGACCTTGTTAGTTAACACTCCACAGCTGGTGTACTCACCTGGGCACCTGAACGCCCTTGATCTCGTCTGACATGATGTCCCAATGCTGCGTGGAGCGCGAAGACAGATGAGCCATGAGCTCCTCCTCCAAACGAAGGAAGAGCGCCCCGGCTGAGGATGTGAGAGATGACTCTATGAAACGGGTCAGGACTGAGGTGTCGACCAGGAAGATGAAGTCGTGGGTCCCAGTCTCCGATAGAGGACGCAACCATCTGGCCCAGGTTCTGTCAGAGTGCCAGGTACCGGTGCTTCATGGCGTCAGGAACGACAAGAAGATTGAGATACAGCGGGCACTCAATGAAGCAGTAGGAGACATTCAAATCGCGCTTGGAAACACGCTCGTTCCCCAGAGTACGCTCGACGTGCACTATTCCTACGACGCGTTGCTGAACCTCAAGGAACAGCTGGAACTGGCTTTGCTACCGCTCATGGAACAGACCTCGTACCTGGAACGTGAAATTGAGAAGCAGGAGGAACGAGTTAAGGAGGACAAGGAGTACCTGACTGAACTCAAAAAGAACGCGAGAGGACAGGAGGGCATGGCGTCCACGGCGGTCAAGACAGCTAAGCAACTTATACAGAAAAACAAAGACAAGCACAAGTCGCCGGTCGAGGATCTCCCTGATGATATTGATCTCGGTGAGGTGGAGCCTCAGAGTCTAGAACCGGATCAGGACCTTGAAAACCTAACACAAAAGCTGGCGAAGCATCTCAAAATGCTTAGAAAAAGCACTGCAGGGCTGTCGCAGTTGATTGAGCTCGGGGACGAGATTGAGACCCGTCTGTCTTAATCGGGCTGCTGTCACTTCTGTTAGCTTTCTGAGACGAAACGAGACAATGGTTTCAGGTCGGTATCTGCGCAATTCTGGGGCCTCGCGCGCGGAAGTGTGAGGAAGGATGGCGTGCTTCTGCGGTTGTGAGTGCTTGATTTCCAAGCCTAATCTGGCAGACAAATTCAGCTCCTTCGGTTCATCAGATCATTTCTCGTGCCGTCAAACGAATTTTGGGAATGCTATGATAGCTCAAACCTGATTGAATGGCCTTTATCTCCAGCGCAACCCAGCAAGGTAATCAATTAACCCCGAGGCGTCGAGCATTTTTCAAACGAATGGCCCAAACTTGCACAATCGGTCCCGATGCATGCAAACCTATTTATTTATTCCGACTATTTACTTATTTATTTGATTTTTTCAGATTCCTTCAACAATTATCGCGACTGCATGATTTCAGCCACACTCGCATTGCCGAATGTGCTAGCGCTATCTCCGAAAACAAGTGCGGATTAGCGTTACATGCGCTATGTGCATATGTGGCATGCATCACACGTGTAGACGAGTCTTGCATCGATTGCCGAGGCAAACGGCTCCACATGGTCCTTGTATCTGACTGCCTTGTCCGAAAACTCAAATGCTATGAGCATCAGACCCGTATAGCTCGAAATTTCGATGCGGGCAAATCGTCCACCACTTAGTCCGATCTTATAAATTATCAGTGCAGCATATACCAGAGCCATAAATCACACAGTGGTCACTTGCTAGTGACAAACAATTATTCGTCTTGTGTATTGGCAATTCAGTAAGCTGGCACGGTGCGGCCGGGCTAAGCCCGTTATCGTATCGACATTCCTCGACTGAATCACGCCGACTAACTTGTCGTAACTTTAATCTCCGAACCTGAAGCATTTGCATACGAATACGGCACCGAGCTATAGAGTAGTCGACCAATTCAGAAAACTTGTCTGAAACAGGGGCAGGCGTGCGCCGCATGGACCTGCGGCGCGCTCTGACCACCAATTTGTTTCGTACCTCATCGCCTCTCAACAACACACACACGCGACTGTCATGCACAGAACAGACCAGCTAGTCCGCGTGGCACCAGATTTCGCAGCAGTGGGAGGCTAAAACAGCCGTCAAAATAGCAGGGCTGCACACTGTATAAACAACCAGGGCGGTGCGTGGGTCCATGCAATAGAGATGCGTCCTCGCAAACCTTAATTTTATGGCCCTATGGCACGGCCGGTATACGTCGGAGCCGGAGTGCACACCGGCAATGCAACGCGAGCTAGACATATGTCTGTCTCTCCGTGCCGTAATCCCTGCATCTGTCACCGAAAAGAAACTTAGGCCCGGATGTGAGTAAACAGCTCGCTTTCTTTTTTTCCACAGACCGACGAAGAGCTATATATATCGCACAGTCCTCAGTCAGCAACCGTTGTCACTCGTTTGAAAGGACTAATACCCAGGGTGTCCTCTTAGATTCAATCTTCGCTTCAATCGCTGGCTGACTAAAGGTGAGTGCGTGCGCGCTGCTTTCTGAGGTGACAGTACTAACATAGATGCGTTTAACCAGCCTAGTCGGCCTTATGGCATTGGCCTCTTCTACCTCTGCTCATTTCAAGCCGCCCCCGGACAAGCACCACCAAGACGCGAGCTGTGTCCCACAGCGAACCCTCGGCGAGTGCACTACTTCGTGTGTCGCTGCTGTGCTTTCTGGAATATCGTGTTTTGGCGTTAAGAGTTGTGTCTGCAACTTACTTGAGAACGTTCAGAATGACGTCAACGTTTGCGTTTTCTGCATCGTTCAGTTTCCTCATCTCCAAGCAACCTTCAACTCCATTTACGACCTGATTACGAAGCCTTGTGGAGTCCAAGTGCCCTCTGGATTGCCAGCTTGTTCGACAACACTGAGCGTCTCTAGTCTCACCAAAGCTCCGACTTCTGCCCTGGCTGTGACTTCAAGCGCTCGTTCTGTGACCAGCCTGGCGTCAACTACGTCCGCATCTTCTCATCGTTCCGATTCGCACTCTGGTTCTGCCTCGTCCCCAAGCGCGTCTAGCAAACCAGGCGCTGGATCGAGTTCTACACTAGGTGCTAGTTCAAGCACAAATCCTGGCTCAAGTACAGGTTCAAGTGTCACGCTATCACGAACTGGGACCAACACACACTCTGGAACGGGGCCAACCTACACCAAACCTGAGACGTCAGCGTCTACCTGCTACCCAGCACTGTCCTCATCTGGATGCGCTGCCAAATGCAAGGCTGCCCAGTCCAATATTTCTCAGTGCTCTGGTGTCCTTCCATGCGTTTGCGAGCTGGTCAAGGATATCGGCAACGATGTCAGTGAGTGTCTGCTCTGTGCCCTCCATTTCCCACTGGTGGAGGCCATAGTAGAAAGCGTGTTTGACTTTGTGACTGGCGAGTGTGGTTATAAGCCCGTAAGTCTGCCGCCATGCCCTTCGTCCACACTAGCAGCTATCACTTCAAACATCGTGGCCAGTCAGACTGCCAGCGCTAGTACTACTGGGTCGATCGGCTCCAGCAGTTCTGAATCTTCAGGTCCCGTGGGCTCCACTTCACTACACTCCATCGCCTCCTCCAGTACTTTCAGTGGCTCCTCCGTCGGCTCGACGACCGCTGGTGTGTCATCGACGGCTTCTTCCGCTGCCTCGGGCTCATCTGCACATGGCTCTTCAGGTGTTCCACCGAGCACTGGCCTTGGTTCGTCCTCAGTCACTGTTTCGGCCAGCGCAAGCTTGAGCTCTTCTTCAGCAGATCAGTCTTCCTCTTCGTCTGGCACTTCTGGCACTGTCAGCGGCTCTAGCAGAGTTTCTACCAATACTGGCTCCACATCTTACCGTTCCATAGAGACAGCGTCTTCGGGTCCATCAAGCTCTACTACCTCCTCTCTTGTTGTCATCTCGTCAGCTGCTACCGGGGGGTCTGGTACCGCCAGCCATTCTCTGAGCACTGGCAGCTTTTCAGGCAACTCTTCTACGGCCGCTTCATCCGAAACAGGTGCGAGTACCAGTGCTCTAAGAAGTTCGGTATCGTCTGCGACCAACAGTGGTTCTCTTACTCCTTCCACTGTCTCAGCATCCTCCACTCGTGCCATCAGCTCCGCAGCCTCGTCCAGTATTGTCAGTGGTTCTGGAGTGCACTCCTCCACTAGCGAGGCTTCGTCAGCCACAGAGTCTTCTATCAACACGTCTTTTGGTTCTTCTAGGACAGGCAGTGAATCCAACACTTTGACATCTCCACCTGCTACTGCCTTCACCGGTCAAAGTGGTTCCAGCTCTGGTGTGAGTTCCGTGTCCACTGCTACGTTCGATTCCTCCACTGGAATCAGCTCTTTAGCCCCTTCGTCTAGCACTAGCAGCGTTTCCGGCGCCAGTTCCTCAGTGGCAACGCCTGCTTCTACTGTTCCCTCTACCACCGGACACAGTGGCTCCAGCTCCGGCGTTTTCTCTACGATTACGCCTTTGTCATCCACTGGACCATCTTCCATCTATACTGGATACAACACTTCCTGGGTATACTCCTCATCTCTGAGCTCTGCCGCAGGCGGATCTTCGTTGCCAGTCTCCACTGTCACGCTAACAAACTCACAAGTCACGCTGCCAGGCACGAAAACAAGCTCTAGTTCAGGCGCCGCTAGTAGCGCCGCTCCAGAAACGACTTCAAGTGGATCTAATCCGGTCTCTACTGAACCTGGTACTTTTAGCTTGGGATCTACTTTCACCGGCAGCAGTGCTACAGCGTCCGGCACCACCTCTGGTGGCTTAACTGGCTCACCTAGTGGCACTGGCCTCGTCACCGGCTCCGCTACTGGTACTAGCTTTACGTCAGGCTCTGCGACAGGCTCTAGCACCGGCTCTAGTAGCGCATCTGGCTCTAGCACACTCTCTGGTTTTGGCAGCTCATCTGGATCAATCACTTCTGTTGCATCTGAATCCACTACTACCGCTGAGACTGCCACAGAGTCTGCTAGTTCCGGTACGCCCACCGCCTCAGGAAATAGCAGTTCCGCTATCGCCTCTGGCTCTAGCTCTGTTTCCTCCAACACGGCTTCCAGTACGGGATCTGGCGCAGTCTCCAGCACATTCACTGGCCCGGCTTCTGCTATAACGTCTGGTACAGGCTCTGGTGTAATTTCCGGCGCAACTTCCAGCACAGGTTCAGGCGCTGCCTCGGCCTCTCATGGCTCCACCTCTTTAGTCTCAGTTTCTGGATCTGGCATCAACAACTCCGGCAAACCTGAGTCCACTTCCTCCGGCTCCAATGGTTCCAGCTTTGGTTCTACCACTGGGTCTGTCACCGCTTCGGCTTCTGGTTTGCAGTCAGGTTCTGTCTCACCTACTGCAAAGACTTCTGGCCCAGGTGGATCTGCTGGTCCTTCTGCCTCACAGACTTCCGTCAGTGGCTCAGCGGCGAGCGGCTCAGCGGCGACGAGCAGTGCAAGCAAACCTGGTTCTGGATCCGCTACTGATATCGGCTCAGCAAGCGGAGCTCAGTCTGTTACTGCTGCTGGCACTGCTACTGGCACTGCTACTGGCACTTCTACTGGCACTGCTACTGGAACTGCTACTGGAACTGCTACTGGAACTGCTACTAGTTCCGCTACTGGTACTGGCTCAGCAAGCGGAGCTCAGTCAGGCACTGCTACTGGCTCTGCTACTGGCTCTGCTACTGGTTCCGCTATTGGTACTGGCTCTGCTACTGGCTCTGCTGCTGGCTCTGCTACTGGCACTGCTACTGGTTCCGCTACTGGCACTGCTACTGGCTCTGTCACCGCTTCGACTTCTGGTTTGCAGTCAGGTTCAGGCTTAGCTACCGCAAAGACCTCTGCTACTGGCGCTGCTACTGGTTCTGCTAATGGCGCTGCTACTGGCTCTGCTACTGGCTCTGCTACTGGCTCTGTTACAGGCTCGGTCACAGGCTCGGTCACAGGTCCTGCCACAGGTGCGCATACGAGCTCTCACTCTGGAGCCGCTACCAACACTGGATCTGAGACTAGTCCCTCGAACACAAGCTCCGGCCCTCACGCCAGCTCTGTCACGGACGTCGTCGTCGTGATTGAGACCACAACGGAGCCATGTGATTCTACAACTGCTTCTCCGCCGGTCACTGGTTCCACTAATCCCTCTTCTGAACACCCTCACCCTGCCTCGGTCACTGCAACTGACACAGGAAGCAAGACTCTACCAACGGCAGCCGCTCTATCCAGCGGCACTGTTGCGGTCTCTGACCGTGCAGACACCACCAGTCCAGTGCCTACTGGAAGCAAAGCCCAGACTAGTGGCGCCAGTGGAAACAAACCTCAGGGTTCTCAACCCTCAGAAACACAGGCTCATACTACCCGGAGTCCTCAGGGCTCGCAGGCTCCGGGTCCTCAATCCTCCGTTGAGACAGGCGGAGCATCCAAGACTGCTTTCAGTCTGCTGACCGTCTGTGTTCCATTCTTTGTTTTGCTCGTTTAGTGGGAGATTAACTTAGCTTTCGTTTCTTGTACACAGTCAGTTAAATACCTTTCTTACATATTTCAATTTCCCCTGGGACTATCACAAAGCCACCCTCTCGCTCTTCCAAACGGCTGCTTGAGTGTATGTTTTCTTGCCTCTCCGCTGCTGCATGCTCAGAGTTCGATCTTGTTATCATCACGATATTGACCTTCGTATAATTCGGTGCAGCTTTCACACTGAAACTTACATAGAATGTCTGATATCAACTGATGCGGCTCAGCTACACCGGTAAGGCTGCTGCCTCGAGTCAGGTGAGCGGCGCTTTGACTCAGTTGCGAGTCAATGCGCGGATCTTGAGCGATGATCTTTTGACTCATGTCTGATTTTGATTCATTTCGACCTATGGTACTAGCATTTAATTCCTGTATGGTCAAGTCCAACTGCCCTGGCATTCTGGTCGTAGCTGAGTTCGAATTCAAGGTAATATCAGAAATTAGCTAGGGAAAAATGGCTCCGATGGCCCCTACACTACCCGGTCATATTCGACGCGCCAGATGAACCACGCAGCAGCCAATGAACCGGAAGTCCGCAAGCTTAACGCCGTTATCGCCATCACGTATAGCATAAACTGGGGTTGCCAGATCGGTCGTCTCATTAATCTTATCGGCCTGAAAATTTCGCTCTTCTGATCGCCCAGGGGTCAGGGAACAATGTACGATCGGTTTTGCCCGCATAGTACCGACATGCTTTACTATCAGGGTTCTCAACGAGCGTACCAGGGTTTAAGCTTTCGAGGATGCATAAAGCCGGGCAGTTCTCTGCCTTTACCCAATAGGGAACTTGAGCCGCACAAAAACAAATTACCACTAACCTGCGTTGAGGGTTATTCACGACATTAAGCTTGTTGAAGTCATCCGGTATCGAGTTGCACGTTACAGTCCGTTTGCCATTGCCAGCTCGCCCCCGAACAAGATTGTCTTCACAATACCAGCGTTAATTCTCGGTGCGCGCAGGTGATCCTTGCCTTAGGGACGCGTAACGAGACACAACGGGCTTCAACACTGTTAGATCTCTCGCAACGGGCGCTAAGAGAGGGTTTTCTCGCAGTGCCGACATTACGGTCGCATAGAGCCAACAAACACTCATAAGATGGACTCGACATTTCCCTACGGTTCTCTAACCCGAGTAATGGTCAACCTGGAGAGGCTGCACCAGTGGGTACGCACGCATGCTAGTGGGGCACAATGGCTAAATCGGTCAACTCGCATGGTGAGCGTAAGGCTGAATGAGCAGACAACTCGAGAATTTGTTTTTCTCTTTCTTTAGGAAGATATATAACATTGTTATACGCTTGCGGGTCGTCATTCTTCACCAGTCTTGGCTCATCATTGATACCCAGCTCAATTCGGCAGCCCTACACGATTCATTCTCATAGAAGCGGTGTAACGGGTACCCATCGACACTATCACTCGACGCTACGACGGCATAGCGCGAAAGTCTTCACAGTGAGTATTCACCAGACTATGACAAGATTTCATTGCCCCAATGTGGCACTTGGCTCCAAGCGGGCCCAACGACATCTGCCGCATGAGCCGCACTGGAATTCTGAGCAGGCTTAAGCTAACCTAGGAACTGACAATCATTAAGCATCTCGTTTAGGTGACATTTGAGTCACACACAGTGAGTAAACCAAATCAACGTGAGCTAACATGGGATGCGTCCGTTTACAGCATTCAGGCTGTTGGCTTTGGCCACATTAAGTTCTGCCAGTCCTACGCTATCTACGTCCACTGCGACGACCACCGCTGTAACCTGCATCCAACCACTGACACAAGACGAATGCTTCAGTCTCTACACGTCGTTCGGACAATTCTACGCGACAACTTGTAACGACAATCCCAACTGTCTGTGCTCAGAGCTGGGCACTATCGGAAGTGATGCCTACAACGTCGCTTATTGCGGTACTGTGTTTCCACCGCCTGTCCCAGCGTTGACCGAAGCTTACGGCGTCATCAGGGGAAATTGCGACAACATTCCAGCGAGCTTTGCGTTGTGCTCTACAAGTCCTGCGCAAGACAGGCGAAAGTGTGCCAATGTGGTTAGACGCCTCCCGAGCTTGACTCCAAGCACCACGAGTGCTAGCACAAGTACTAGTACAAGCACTTCCACGCCATCCACTAGCACAAGCACGTCCACGTCCACGTCCACGTCCACATCCACATCCACGTCCACATCCACAACTTCGATTACCTCGTCGTCCACCACAATATTGAGTTGTCCGCCTTACGTTACAGATTGTCCGGCTCGAACCCTGCCGTCAAGCACCAGCACCAGCACGTCCACGTCCACATCCACGTCCACATCCACGTCCACATCCACGTCCACATCCACGTCAACCACCCCACCTATCTCAACGTCCACTGAGTTTTGCGCTCCACCACAGTCTAGGGACTCGTGCGTACAGGTCTGCAACTCTGCTCAATCAGAGTTCGTTGGTACATGTGGCGGAAATGGAATTTGTGTGTGCAATGCCGACGATGACACTTATTTCGACTGCTACCTCTGCACACTACTCTTCCCAGACATGGCTGCTTCCTTTCAGAACGTTATAAATGCCATGGGCGAGTACTGCGAGTTCATCGATGCTTACCCATGTGTGCCATTGACCACCAGCACCTCGACTACCAGCACCACCACTACCGGCACCACCAGCACCTCGACTACCACAACTACTAGTGCATCTAGCGCCACTTTTACGCCCACTGCCACCACTACCACGGGTACACCAACCACATGCGTGCCATCGTTCAGTGAAAATGACTGTGTCGCATTTTGTACCAGCGCGGTTGGCATCGTTGCAGAGTGCCGAGAGAACAGTGCTTGCATATGTACTGCAGTGAACTTGGACGGTAACGCCGTCAGCAACTGCCTAGACTGTTACCTCGTCTATCCGGACGTGTACGAGTTTGCTGAAGAGGTTGTTCAAGCGGCCACTTCAGTGTGCGGGTATCAGGCGCCTACAACTGTGTCCATTTGCGGTGCCACGTCCACATCCACGTCCACGTCCACAACTTCGATTACCTCGTCGTCCACCGCAATATTGAGTTGTCCGCCTTATGTTACAGATTGTCCGGCTCGAACCCTGCCGTCAGGCACCAGCACAAGCACCTCCAGCACCTCTACCTCAGCCACCTCCACTGCCACGTGCATTCCTCCGCAGACCTTGGACTCCTGTATTTTCAAGTGCGAGGATGCAAGTGATGCAGTTGTCCAATGCACAGGCGTTATCCCCTGCCTATGCGAGATTGTCGAAACTGTCGGCAACGATATTGACGAGTGTCTCCTGTGCACGATTCTGTTCCCAGAACTGCAGAAGACAGTTGAGTCTCTTGTTGATACACTGTCTCAGGGATGCAACCACGACCTCCCTTCCCTGCCGCCATGTGTGACTAGCTCCACCACGAAAACAGAGACGGCCTCCAGCACTACTAGCACGTCGACAGAGTGCACTGAGAAGACTTCCAAGACCGGCCCCACAACGAGTACCAGTTCTACAACCGTAAAGACGACCTCGGCAACGATAACAGGTACCAGCTCCACGAGGCATACTACAGAACCTTGCACGGACATTTCTTCAACTATCCCAAAGACTGGACCGGCCACAACCTCTCGCACTTACGCAAACTCCACGGTCACCACTGGCTTCTTGCAGTCTGAAACTCACACTGCCCCGTGTACTGAGAGTAGGCGATCAAGAAGTCACACCAAGACTGAGACCATCACTGGCTCGAGCTCAGCCACTGGCACCGCCTCAAATTCTGGTTCTCCAACGTCTGGTCCAGTGATTGCTATCGAGACCGCCACCTGCACTGACACTCAAGTCGTCATCTACACTACCACGCAAACAGAGACCTGTACGTCGACTCCTTCCAGTGGTGGCGGCGGAAGAAGTGGCGGCGGCGGAGGAAGTGGCGGCGACGGAGGAAGTGGCGGCAGCGGCGGTCCTGGCTCCGGCAGTTCAGGTAATGGATCTAGCAGCAACCCCGCACCAGGTTCAGGTTCAGGTTCTGGCTCTGATTCAGGTTCAAGTTCGAGTTCTGACAACGGTTCAGGTTCAGGCAACAGTTCAGGTTCAGGCAGCGGTTCAGGCAACGGTTCTGGCAACGGCAGCGGCTCTGGCCCGAACGCTGGCCCCAGCTCTGGCGTCCCATCAGTCGCTCAAACTGGTGACTCCGTCAAGGCTACCTACGGCGAGGTTGCTCTATTACTTTCCTTCGCAGTCCTCTTCATCTAAGGATCAGCATTTTCACTTCTTGTACAATATTGACACGAATAATCCCTAATACATTATGTTATTTACTATGATGATTTTAGTAGGAACATTACGACACTAACAGCACATGAGGTAGACAAAATATACTTCGGAATAGAAGTAGTGTTAGGTTCTTAATTGAGGACACTTCACCAGCTCTGCGGCTCTGATACTCGTGATCTACCTGTAGCTCCTGTCTCACTGGTGCTTGTCTGTTACCAGAGGTTTGGGTCGGTATTTGGCCGTCAACGCTATGACGGGCGGGAGAGGTTGCCCTAAAGCGGGGTGAAAATCAGACGGCGTGTCGTGACACACTTGATTCAGGCGAGCCCAGTACTGCAGATCAGACGCCGATCGGCCAGCATTTGCGGTGATGGCATTCACGGTACATCATGTAGTCCTCTCCTTAGTTCATTGCGTGCATCTGGCGAATTGAGCTGGCGTCTCGTCGCACGCCTGAATTCCCAAAGAGGCGACACGTGACGCATGAACACCTCGCATTTAAAAATCCCTTAACCCCGTCGACGCGCCAGAACGAAAGTGGACAAAGAAGCACATGTTCTGAAGCCTGTAGATCCGGTGACCAGATGCCATTATCCAGTGACTCTTGCTCAGGGCCACTCGTACTCGAAAATTACAGCTAACTTGTTAGAACGATTTCAACACCACTACCCAAATCGGGTGTTTAATCTTATCGGCCGTCGGATAATCGTCAATCATTTCCCGAATCACCTGCGGCCGAGTTGAGGCTCTGGATCGGATCAGAGCGCGCAGGACTAATATCGAAATTAACTGGCCGCTGGGTCGGGCTGCAGGGTCTCCGCTTCCCGAGAAGAAGCCGGGCCAGACCGTTTGAATGAAGCCACCAGCAAAATAAATTCGCTGACCAGAACACAACACGTTGTACTTACCATGCATGCCATACATGTTGTAGCTAACATGCTTATCAGTGCACCTCTGCTGGTTAGTCGGTTAGTACGACCCGACACCCGGTCGTTCCCCACCACTCTTATCTGCGCGCTGATCCTTGCTTTCCGCAGGGACAACGTAATGAGACACAACGTCCTTTGATCGCTCTATCGAGCAAGACAGGATAGCCGCCAGCTGAATTCTCACTACATCGTACACTTGACTTAACAATGGCAGCGCTAATGAGCTAATGTCTGCAACTGCGACACGCCCGCGCTGCACTTAGCGCCGGGCAAGGATGCGCCCATGCTGCGAAAACGAAGACGCCAACCAGTGGGGCAGCATGGCTGAATCGGTGAGCTCGCATGGTGAACGCAAGGCTGAATGCTTGCCCTAAAGAATTTGTTTTTAGATTTGGACGACTTGAAATATATATGGTAGAGCGAGTCGGCATCGCCGGTAATCACCAGAGACTGGTGGATAATACCCTCCAACAATCCACGTCTGCCAATCCAGCTTAACTAACAGACAATCAGCTATCCAAGAGCTCCAAGCTCAATTTTTTTTTTTCTGTTTGCAATCTCAGATTGAGAAAGTTTTCTCAAAGGTGGATAAGGTTCTGTCGAGCGTGAGTAGGAAAATAATGGAGGAGACGGCGAGTGACTACGTCACAGGGCTGCTGAACTTGGTGGGCTGAACCTGAACCTGGGAAATTTAAGCTTCAGCAGGGGCCACACCCGCGTCAGCCGCACGAGCCGCACTGGAACTTTTTCTGAAGCCTTGAGAACGAGCTAACTTAGACAAGACAGGAATTCGTTGAGGAGGGATTTTAGGGGATTGAAGGAAATATTATATAAGGTAAGTCACAATTCACAGCATTGGCTAACTTAGCAAGACGGGGGAATACAAGAGGTTGAAAGGCTAGTCTCTAAGGTACATATTCAAGGTAAGCCAACAATTACCGTGGAAGGTACTAACAAAGGATAGAGCTGGACCAGAAAGAATCAATTTGTTCTGATAAACAGAAGACAGAATCACAGTGAGTACGAAATTCAACGAGACTTGCTAACATAGACACTCAAACACAGCAGTCGTCACCCCTATAGTCCGGACCTCGCGATAGACAGTGAGTGAATTGAATCGAATCCGGACTAACATAAGATGCGTCTCTTCAATCTTCTTGGGCTACTGGCCTTTGCCACCTCTACAGCGGCGAAGCCCACCACTAGTTCGAGTTTGACAACGCCAACATGTCTGCCCCAGAGCAACATCGCTACATGTTCCACCTCATGTACAGCGGCAGTTTCTAGCCTTGCGGTCTGCCTGGGAAACCAAAACTGTATTTGCAATCTGCTTACCAGCATCAACGCCGATGTCAACGCATGTGTCTTCTGTTTGGTTCAATTCCCAAGTCTTCAGCAGACTTTCAACTCAGTCTTTAACGCCATTACTGGCACTTGCAATTTCAATTTGCCCTCTGGCGTGCCGGCTTGCTCCACGACAACCTCTAGTACCAGTACCTCAACCTCGACTACTAGTACATCTAAGAGCACTTCGACTTCTACCACCAGTTTATCGAGCTCCACTACCTCCAGCACTTCGACCTCGACCACTACCTCGACGTCTACCTCGACTTCTACCTCGACTTCAACTTCAACTTCAACTTCAACTTCAACTTCAACTTCAAAGTCAACTTCGACCTCGACAACTAGCGCGAGTGGCTCCAGTGCGACATGTCTCCCCCAAAACACTATGGGCCAGTGCTCGGACTCATGCGAAATGGCAACTGACTACTATCTTGTTTGCTTGGGAACCAATAACGCTCAGAGTTGCGCTTGTCAGCTGATTACAAACACTAACTCTGATATTCAAGCTTGCATCTTGTGCGGTGTCCAGTTCCCGTCCCTCCAATCGACTTATAGCTCGTTTTTTGGTGGAATTACAAATGCCGCCTGCAAGTATTCGTTGCCCTCTGGTCTACCTTCTTGCTCTACGACGTCGACCACTAGTTCGTCTAGTTCCAGCTCGTCCAGCACTTCCACTTCTAAGTCCACTTCTATATCGACTACTAGCTCGAGCACGTCAACTAGTTCGAGCACATCAACTAGCTCGAGCACATCTTCGACCTCGACGACCTCAAGTTCAACATCTAAATCGACCTCCTCCACGTCCACTTCCTCGTCGACCTCTAGCTCAACGAGTACTACCAGTGCCAGCGGCTCCAGTGCAACATGCCTCCCCCAGAACACAATGGGCCAGTGCTCAGACTCATGCGAAATGGCAACTGACTACTATCTTGTTTGCCTGGGTACAAATAGCGCACAGAGTTGCGCTTGTCAGCTGATTACTAACACTAACTCCGATATTCAGGCTTGCATTCTGTGTGGTGTCCAGTTCCCGTCTCTTCAATCGACATACAGCTCATTTTTTGGGGGAATCACGAACGCAGCTTGCAAGTACTCATTACCATCTGGGCTACCGGCTTGTTCTACGACTTCGACTACCAGCACGTCTAGCTCTAGTTCGTCGAGCACTTCGACCTCTAGCACGTCTTTTAAGTCGACCTCTAGCACTTCGACCTCTAGCACATCTACTACGAGCACGTCTTCCACGAGTACTTCAACTACGAGTACCTCATCGTCCTCGAGCACTTCCAGCTCGACGTCTAGTTCGACATCTAAATCTACCGGTTCGTCGACCTCATCAAGCACTTCGACCACGTCCACTTCCTTGTCGACCTCTAGCTCAACGAGTACTACCAGTGCAAGCGGCTCCAGTGCAACATGCCTCCCCCAGAACACAATGGGCCAGTGCTTGGACTCATGCGAAATGGCAACTGACTACTATCTTGTTTGCTTAGGGACCAGCGACGCACAGAATTGCGCTTGTCAGCTGATTACTAACACGAATTCCGATATTCAGGCTTGCATTCTGTGCGGTGTTCAGTTCCAATCTCTGCAATCGACTTACAGTTCATTCTTCGGTGGCATTACGAACGCAGCTTGTAAATATTCATTGCCCTCTGGACTACCAGCTTGCTCGACTACCACCACGTCTAGCTCTAGTTCGAGCACTTCGACGTCCAGCACCACATCAAAGTCAACTTCGACGTCAAGCTCTACGTCAAGTTCTAGCTCAATCACGTCAACCACGAGCACGTCAAGTTCGACGTCTAGTTCGACGTCTAGTTCGACGTCTAGTTCGACGTCTAGTTCGACGTCTAGTTCGACGTCTAGTTCGACATCTCAGTTGACTAGTACATCTACGTCTTCGAGCACATCGAGCACATCGGCATCGTCAAGTTCGACATCTACGTCAAGTTCTAGTTCGACCAGTTCCACCAGTGCTGGTACCTCAGGTCCTACTTGTCTACCCCAGAACACCATCGATCAATGCTCGGACTCATGCGAAATGGCAACTGACTACTATCTTGTTTGCTTGGGCACCAATAACGTTCAGAGTTGCGCTTGTCAGCTGATTACAAACACTAACTCTGATATTCAAGCTTGCATCTTGTGCGGTGTCCAATTCCAGTCCCTCCAGTCGACATACAGCTCGTTCTTTGGTGGCATTACGAATGCAGCTTGTAAATATTCATTGCCTTCTGGACTACCAGCTTGTTCCGCGACATCGACTTCCAGCTCGACCACCAGCTCAACGTCCAAATCATCTAGTTCAACGTCGACGACTAGTTCAACGTCGACGACTAGTTCAACGTCGACGACTAGTTCAACTTCAACGACTAGTTCAACTTCAACGACCAGCTCAACGTCGACGACTAGTTCAACGTCGACGACTAGTTCAACGTCGACGACTAGTTCAACGTCGACGACCAGCACCATTAGCGCTAGTGCAACCGGTGCAACATGCATTCCTCAAAGCTCCATGAGCCAGTGCACAACCTCTTGCGCTAGTGCGAGTATTGATATTTTGATGTGCTTGGAGACTTCTGGAGGCACGCCTTGCGTCTGTTCACTGCTGGGTAGTGCGAATGCTGACATCAACGCCTGTATTTTCTGTCTGGTGCAGTTTCCAACTCTTCAAACGACTTACGGCTTTTTTTACAATGGCATTACACAAGCAGCTTGCAAGGGTTTCTCGCTGCCCTCCGGCTTGCCTGCCTGCTCAACGACGACAACGACGACTTCGTCCAGCTCTACGGGTACGTCGAGCAGTACTTCGAGTAGCACCACGAGCACCAGCACTTCCTCCAGCACGTCCACCTATACCAGTACGTCAAGCAGTACTACCAGCGCGAGCCTTACCATTGTCGTGCCCACATGCCTGCCGTCAATCAGCTCCACAAACTGTATATCTACGTGTCAGGCTGCAGAACTGCAGATATCGGCATGCCAGGGCTCGTCGACTTGCATATGCGACTTTTTGACAGACACAAGCAGTCCAGTGTATGAATGTACCGAGTGCCTGGCGCAAAACTCTTACCTTCAATACGAGTTCCAGGCACTGGTTTCCTCCATCACTGCCTCGTGTTCTTTCACGTTGCCTATCAATGTCCCTGTGTGCAACCCGGAAACTACCATCACCTCCACGACTTCAACTTCTACGACAAGCACGAGCACGACATCCATCTCTGTTCCCACCCCTTCCTGTCTTCCTTCGCTTTCGCGAGACGATTGTGCAAATTACTGCACAACAGCTGAACCTGTGTTTAGCGGATGCGGTACTCTGACTTCATGTCTTTGCAATTTGCTGACTCAAGATAGCGTCATCAAATGCTTGGAGTGCACGGTTGAGTACCCAGACCTGATGGCCGAGTACGCAGTCCCGGCCTTTCCTGAACTCTGTGGTTACCAGATTTCCCCGACTGTGCCTCAGTGTGCGGTGACTACGACCACGTCCACGTCCACGTCCACGTCCACGTCCACGTCCACGTCCACGTCCACGTCCACGTCCACGTCCACGTCCACGTCTACGTCTACAAGCGCTTCAACTACTTCTGCAAGTACTTCGAGCACGTCTAGTACAAGCACTTCGGCCACCGTCTCAACCACGTCGCCGGCAGCGGCTACATGTTTGCCTCAGTTGGCCCAGGCTGACTGCGGCGCTGCCTGTACCACGGCAATGAGCAACGCTGCCAGCGGGTGCCAGAATTTTCAGTCACCTTGCGTCTGTCAGCAGGCCGAGGATGTGACCTCTGCGCTCTACGAGTGCCTGATTTGCGTGCAATTGTACCCAGCGTTCGGTGCGGCTATCGAGCCTCTTTTGAATGTATTGGACAACCAATGTGGTTACACGGCGCCGTCCCTGCCACCATGCGCGACTACAACCTCAGAAACCAGTTCCACATCAAGCACCACCACTGACTCTACCATCACAGCTGCGACTGACACCGATGCTACGACTGCCGGCACCGCCACGGGAACCACCACGGGAACCACGTCTTCCTCTGACAGCACAAGCACCACCTCAGCCACTGGCACCTCCACGAGTACTTCCTCTACTGGCCCCACTTGTGTACCGCCCTTGGATCTTTCAGAATGTATTCCCAAGTGCCAATCGGCCTCGTTGGAGTACATCGACACTTGTCACACCCAAGCCAGCTGCTTGTGCTCGCTCGCCGCAGATATTGGAAGCGATCTATACAACTGTCTTTACTGCATCACTCTGTATCCAGAGCTAGCGTCGCCTGCATCATACCTCGTTAGCGCAGTCAGCGGGCTCTGTCCTGACGCTCTTACGAGTTTTGTTCCGTGCTCAACTGGCATTAGCACCTCTTTCACGTCGTCTAGCACTGTGACTTCCTCCGCTGCCGCCACCACTACCGCGGGAACAACAACTGCTACCGACACAACCACTACTAGTACGTCCACTACTGCCTCGAGTACCACTGCCACTGACACGACTACAACCGACACGGCCACCACCGAAACGGCTACCACCGACACGGCTGCCACTGACACGACAACCACAAGCGCTACGTCTGGCTCTAGCACCGGTTCCGCTGCTGACACTTCGACAACCACCGCTAGCACTACAGCCACGACAGATACCGGCAGTGCTAGCTCGACTAGTTCGTCTGCCACTGACACGCCTACCGCCGACACCACGAGCACAGCCACCGGCACCGGCACCACGAGTACATCCACGGACACCACGACCACAGCTACTGACACCGCAACTACGGCCACTGACTCCACTACAAGTGCTGGAACCACAACTGCCTCTGCCACCTCGACTAGCACGTGCATTCCGGCCCTCTCTGAGATTGACTGCCGGAGCTTTTGCATTTCCGCGGGAGATGATATTCAAGCATGCGAGGATGACCCCCAGTGCTTCTGTCCTCCATTAAACAATGTGGGAAGTAACTTGTACAACTGCCTCTATTGCGCCAGTGTATACTCAGATTTGAGCCAGTACACCAACGGCATTGTGTCACTTGTTAGCGACTTGTGCGAGGTCGTTCCAGGTTTGCTAAGCTTTGACGTGTGCTCTGCTACAACCAGCTCTACTAGCACCACCAGCAGTTCTGGCAGCAGTTCTACTAGCGGTTCGACGGAGGTATCTACGATCAGTGCTACCGCTGCGACTGACACTTCCACTGAAACAATTACCACTGGCACCGGCTCTTCAACTGCTACGACCACAACCACTTCTGCGACCTCCACTAGCACCTCTGGCTGCGTTCCGGCGCTTTCAGAAGACTACTGCATGTCTGTTTGTACCGACGCCATGAACGATATTGGAGCCACCTGCTCTGGAGATGGTGATTGCGTATGTCCACAGATTTCTGAAGTGGGTACCGATATCTACAACTGCCTCTACTGTGTCAGCATCTACTCAGACCTAGAAGACTACACTACTAGTCTGTCGAACATTCTCAGCCAGTTGTGCGACTACCAGGCATCGTCAAGCCTGAACTTTGCGGTGGTCCCCGTGTGCCCTGCTAGCACCACCACTTCGGCAGGCACTTCTACTGATTCTTCCACCTCGAGCAGCTTCACTGCGACGTCCACTGGTACTGCCACTGCTACCACGTCGACCAGCAGTGCCATCGGTAGTTCCACTACTTCGGACAATTCCGACACAGGCACCACTGCCGTCACGACTAGCGTGACTACCACTTCAAGCGCTTCGACGACAGACGCTGGCGCCACGACCACGACCACAACCACTGCCACGGCCACAGACAGCACCACCAACACTGATACCACGAGTACCACGGATACTTCTGGCACGTCCGCGACGGGATCTAGCAGTATTTCGGCGACTACTGCTTCAAGCACTGACGCAGCTACCGTGGCTTCCACCACGGTTACCACGTCGATTGACACCGACATCTCCAGTATCGCTACTACCACCTCATCTAGTGGCACAACGGCGGGTCAGACTGACCCTGGTACTACGACCGCCATCATCGACACCGGTACAACCACTGCTACTTCCACAAGTGCATCTACCACTGACGCTGCCACTACTGACACGACAGCGACATCAACAGATACAGCAACGGGTTCCACGAGTCCATCCTCTTCGTCCACGACCTCGTCCACAACCTCCACCACCGCGTCCACAACCTCTACTTCAACTGCCACGACTACCACCTGTGTTCCATCGAAGACGGAGGAGGAGTGTACTTCGGCGTGCATCTCCGCTATGGGCATTGTTGGCAATTGCGATCCACTTGACATTTTATGCTTATGCGAAGCAATCGTTCCCGGCGATGTGGTCGACTGTCTCAACTGTCTGGTAACTTACCCGTCGTTGTCGTCCGATATTGACACTTTCCAGAACGATGCTAGCGAGTTATGCGGTTATGTGACTCCTTCCATCTGTGGATCTTCCTCGTCAACAGCCAGCTCAACTTCGGCGACCTCCACCTCAACGGAGTCGACATCATCAGACTCCTCGACCTCCGCCACTTCAACATCCTCCACATCAAACTCTTCCACCTCCACACCCACCTCAACAACTTCTACTTCAGAATCCTCTACTTTCACGCCCACGCCTACCTCAACAACTTCCACTTCTGAATCTTCCATAACCATCTCATCCACTTCAACCACAAGCATTTCTACGACGCAGACGACAGGATCCACTACGAACGCGAGTAGTACCGCCTCTACTACCGACGCGACCATTACCTCGAGCTCCTCCACCACTGCAAGGTCCGCTTGTGCAGCCACGGTCACCGACTGTCCACCGGAGAATCAAAGCTCGTCTAGCTCTACGACTGCTAGCACGACGGAAGGCTCCACCGCTACCAGCTCTACAGCTACCAGTATTCCAAGTTCTACCACGACAGCCTCGACGACCGCCAGCTCTACAACTGCCGCCACGACCGATACGTCTTCTGCCTCGAGCACCGCCTCTAGTACCGACATGACCACCACCTCGAGCTCCTCCACCACTGCAAGGTCCGCTTGTGCAGCCACAGTCACCGACTGTCCGCCGGAGAACCAAAGCTCGTCTAGCTCGACGACTGCTAGCACGACGGAAGGCTCCACCGCTACCAGCTCTACAGCTACCAGTATTCCAAGTTCTACCACGACAGCCTCGACGACCGCCAGCTCTACAATTGCCGCCACGACCGATACGTCTTCTACCTCGAGCACCGCCACCACAGTCAGTTCCACCTCAACCATCTCCACCTCAACCACCTCTACCTCAGCCAGTTCCACCTCAACCATCTCCACCTCAACCACCTCTACCTCAACCATCTCCACCTCAACCACCTCTACCTCAGCCAGTTCCACCTCAACCATCTCCACCTCAACCACCTCTACCTCAACCACCTCTACCTCAACCACCTCTACCTCAGCCACCTCCACTGTCACGTGCATTCCTCCGCAGTCCTTGGATTCCTGCAATTCCAAGTGCAACAGTGCAAGTGCTGCAGTCGTCCAATGCACTGGCCTCATCCCCTGCCTGTGCGAGCTGGTCGAAACTGTCGGCAACGACCTTGACGAGTGCCTTCTGTGCACTATTTTGTTCCCGGAGCTGGAAAACATAGTCCAGTCAATCATCGAAACTTTGACTGAGGGCTGTGGCTACGAATCACCTAGCTTACCGCCATGTGCGACTTCTACTGTGACTGGATCAACGACTGAAGTTGGCTCTACTACTGCCTCTGCTACTGACACTGGCTCCAGTAGTGGATCCAGTGCCACCTCCAGTAGCGGATCCGGTACCGCCTCCACAAGTAGCACCCGCTCTATCACCAGCTTCTCTAGCACCGCTGCGACTATAGAGTCGACCACTTACCAGTGTCCTCCAACTCTGACTAGCTGTCCTGTCCCAAGCTCTTTGGTGACTGGCTCTACTTCCGCCTCGGCATCTGAGACCGGATCGATCCCTGCCACCGAATCGCCTACTGGGTCTCTGAATACTCAGCAGTCTACCTCCAGCATCACGACTGGTACCGCCACAAGCTCCACGACTGGTACCGCCACAAGCTCCACGACTGCTACCGCCACAAGCTCCACGACTGGTACCGCCACAAGCGCCACGACTGCTACCGCCACAAGCGCCACGACTGGTGCTTCCTCGCGGAGTGATATGATCACTGGCACCGTCACTGGCACCACTTTCAGTTCTACCACTGGTTCTGCCTCTTCCAGCGCCAGCCAGCAGGCTGCCACTACTACTGAGAGTTTGTCTTCTCAAATTGGCTCTGTCACTGGTTCTACGACTCCGTCTGGCTCTCCACTCACTGCCACTGAGACCTGCACTGAGACTCTATCCAGCACTTCAGGCAAGGGCTCGGCTACTAGTTGGTCAAGCTCTCCAAACACCCCGTCATCTGCGGGTGAGCCAACTAGCACTTGCACTGGTGCTCAGGTCGTCACTCACACCACCCAGCACATTGAGACATCTCCCACATCGTCTCCAACCAGCGGAGACTCTCATGGCGGCAACGGAGGTGATGGCAGCGGCAGTGGCAGTTCTGGTTCTGGCAGTGGCTCTGGTAATGTCTCTGGCTCTGGCTCCAGCAACGGTGGTTCTCAGGGCAGCCAAGAAACTGGTTCAAGCTCTAGCACCAACACGCCCAACTCCAGTCCCAGCTCTGGCACTTTTCCCTCAGTCGCTCAAACGGGTAGCTCCTCCAAGGCTACCTACAGCGGCCTTGCTTTACTTCTTTCCTTCGCGGCCCTAGTCATTTAGAGGCCTTTTACGACATTTTTACTTCTTGTACATTCCGGTATGATCTTTAATATCTAATCAATATGACTATTATTACAACCTTTTCCTAGTTTAGCTTGCGTTCTGGAACTTCTGATTTGTTTGAGTCCATGCTTCATTCTCGCGACTTTGCTTCATCCATTACGCTACGTCAACGAGGCCTTCATGTCGTGTAGTAGGCGGAAGGCCCACCTTTGAGACGAGCCAAATGAGACAAGGCATATTGAAAGACCAGGAAAATGGACACGTGACAGGCTACCTCATTTGTGCATGATTAACAAATGGCCGCTTGCCCTGAACGGATGCACAGTTTGCCCTGATGGAACAATGCGCGAATCCTACACGTATTCTGCATCTCATCAAACTGGTGTTACCCCTTGCTTCGTCACAAGTATCGCGATCGTCACGCGTTTCACAGGCACGGTTGATCTGTGACCTACGCGTTGTAGATTTATTAATAGTGCTGATGATAATGGTATGGTATCATGAGATAGGTATATGGCTGTAAGGTAATCTCAGGCTGCTTATGGTGTTAGCTGGTTTCGTGATGAGTATAAAGCTTCGTGGCGCTGGGAGTTTTACCTATTGGGCGCAGGTGCATCATCACTACTTTCCGTCACACCACCGACTTTTAGCACAGTCAGCGAGCGACCACCACGGATTTGGTTACGTGGTGAAAGTTCGGAGTGCACGGCAAACAGTTGATTTCTGTTTGCAGGAGCTTATCAGTAAGTATCATGAATATGGTGGGCTCCGACGCTGTTTGCTTTGAGAGCGCCGTGAAATTTGTGGAGTCCGGCCGTTACGCCCCGGTTTCCTGTCATAATAAGGATGTGGCGGTGGTGACGGGCACATTTGCCATGTATTTAATGGGTTACATTGGTGGCACCAAGATGCGCTGACAGAGAGCTAACATAGTGAGCGCCAAACGACAACCAGCTGCGAAGCCGGCCAAACGGCCAGAGCCCGTAGCCAAGAAAGGCCCCCCAAGGAATGCTTGGGGTGTGGACTCGAAGCCACCGGCCGCAAAACCGCAGACCGTTATGAACAACGAGAGCGCAAGGCACATGAATGATCGCCTCAACTATCTGCTTGTTAAGTCAATTGGCTCCAACGCCGTGGCCACTGTGTCTTCCGGGGCCCAGTACCGGGGAGTTTTTACTGCGGCCAACACTGATGGCGAGTTTGGCGTCGTTTTAAAGTTTGCGTCGAAGGTGTCCTCCGCGCTCGGGGAAGATGACGATAAGGGTGAGGCTTCCCACGCGACTCTGGTTATTCCTTCCAAAGATCTTGTGGATTTGTGCATCGAGTCGCCCAGTCTCACCCCCGACGCTTCGCCGGACTCTAATGGTACCGTCAAGGCTGGCTTCCGAACTGACACGGAGATTTCCGGCAAGAAGAATGGTTTTCAGGAGCGAGAGTTGCAGCGATGGACCCCTGATGAGCACGACGAGGGCCTGCACCAGCATTCCCTGGAGGATAATGCCAATGGCGCCGGCTGGGACCAGTTTGCTGTCAACAGGGAGAAGTTTGGCGTTGAGTCTACTTACGATGAACACTACTACACTGTGGCCATCAACAAGAATCAACCAAACTACCGTGAAGTTGAAAAGCGAGCTGAGAGTATTGCCAACGAAATTATGAGTGCTGTCAACGACAACGCGCACATCGCCGAAGAGCGAGGCCACGCAGTGGATGACAGCGGTCTGGATGAGGAGGATAAGTATTCTGGAGTTGACCGGCGAAAGCCCCAGCCACAGGTCTCCGTGCCTCCTTCAAGCTCGAACCCCAACAAGTATACTCCGCCTGCGTTTAGAGCTCCAACAGGCACCATGTCACCTGGTGTTCCATACGACCCTGCCATCATTTCTAGCTCTATGGCTACTCCAGACGGTCGCCTTACTGCGCGAACTGTCCCTGTGGACGAGGACAACAAGGAGCCCAAAAAGTTTGTGCCCAAGACGAGCAAGATCGGAATCGAAAAGGAGCTGGCCGGCAACTTTAGACAGTTTGTCTCTGTTGAGGTTGAGCGACTCAACCAAAAGAAGCAGATGCAGCAAAAGAAGGAAAAGTCTGAGCGGCTCAATGACTTTAAAAAGTTTTCTGAAGGCTTCAAGATCAAGGCGCCAGTTCCACCTGATTTGATTCCGATCCTGGCTAAGAACAAGGAGAAGCAGGAGGAGATTTTGCAAAAGACCGCTGCAGCTGCCAAAGCTGTCAAGCCTGAGTCCAGCAGCTCTACTCCACAAGTCAAGGCCAGCTCACCAGCTAAGGCTCCTGCTAGGACCGCCTCGCCCGCTAAGCAGCCAGCACGTGCTGCTTCTCCTGCCAAACAGGCCCGAAACGCATCTCCAGCCAAGCCGTCTCCAGCCAAGCCCAAGTTCAATTTCAATGTGGGTGAGTTCAAGCCCAATCCAAGTGCTCACTCATTTACGCCGGGCGGCGCTGCTCCTTCACCTATGGGTCCACCTGCTGCTGTAATTTCTCCACGGCCAGCGGTGGTGCTGCCAGCCAACAGCAGCGGAAAGCCTTCTGCCGCAACCACCCCATCTGTTTCCTCGGCAACGGTCTCATCTCCGGGCCCTGCGTTCTTCTTTGACGCGAACAAGACATTCAAGCCCAATGCTCGAAAGGGCAAGTTCAACCCCTTCACTCACTACAAAGCCGAGCACGACAAGAGGGCGGACAGCGCTCCGTTCTTTATTCCTCGTGCTTTCACGACTGCCCCAACCTGGGACTCGCACAAAGACAAGAAATACGTGGAGCTTCACCCACTGGTTCAGGCTCCATTTGATCCAAACCCTCGACAGGATATGATGTACGGTGGTATGATGCCCATGATGCCCGGCTTTGACGGACCTGTTATGCAGCCACCCATGCCGCCTGGTTTCGTCCCTTACCCCTATCCACCACAGCATCCACCATTTGTGGGCAGTCCAATGATGAATCAGGCCTTTCCTATGGGCTACGTTAACCAATACGGCAGTCCACGGGCCCAGCACGCGCCAGTCATGATGCCCAACATGGGATACATGCCTTATCAACCGTACGGCGGTGGATTTAAGCCACCAGGTGGTTACAATCGGTACCAGGGCCAGCACGAGGAGAGGTGATTGGTGACGAACCGAGCTGAAGACGACGGCGGGCTCTAGTTCCCGAGCACTTCCGGCTTTTCTTCAGCTGAGAGTTCTGTGCTGTCGTTGATGCTCAGCTTATCTCGTGCTGTGTGTGACGTTACTACTATTGTTTTGCCGAGTCTGGATGGATGACCTGTGGGTCCCAAACCCAGTGGCTGCGTTGTTCATGTGCATTCATGTGGAGGCGCTTGCTGAAAGGGGGTGTTCTTTGAACAATACCGATAGTTACGCTACATAGCAGACAAAGTAGTTTCGATTGTAACATAGGAGTGATTCCAATGTGGTGGTTCTATGGCGGCTTGGTGGTAGTTGGGTGATGAGCCGCACCAAAATTTCACACGATAAGATAGCACACGACAACTTTCATTGGTGGAGTGCTCGCACAAGCTCGCTTGGTGAATGAAATCATGGATTCGAGGCAAGAAGTGTGGCGTCGATAACTGCAAGGCGCGGCATTGGCGAGTGCTGAATGGACAGTATGTGTGCAAGAACGGCCACATCAAGGCCGGCGATCTAGAGACTGGAGAAGACGATGACGATTTTTTCAGTCAAGGCCGTCGGCTGGACATGCCCAGCCAGCGAAGTCAAGCCAGCCAGGTCAAGGACGACGGGCCATTGTACGGAAACGAGGGAAATGCATTATTTATACAGTCATTCCAGTATTTGCTGAGGAGACAAGTGGAGTGGCTTATCGAGCAAGGAATCTCGCCAGAGCTTGAAGGTGTGGTGAGGGGGTTATGGGCTTTGTACGTGAATGAGACCAATTTCGCCAGGACAGAATACGCGGAGGATGATAGCGAGATTGGGTCACAGAGCTCGCAAGGGTCGCGAAAGGCAAAAGAGAGTGACAGTGACGAGAGTGAAGATGAAGGTGGCGATAAAGAGGATGGAGAACAGGGAGGTGAACAGAAAATTGTCCTTGAGCACGTTGAATATGCACATTCCATTGTGCTGTGCTACCTGGGCTGCGTGATGTTACGGATCCCTGTGTATATCTACGACTTCAACCGCTGGATCTACAGATATGAGTTTCCCTACATGAAGGGGTTCCTGTTGCTGCCTCGAGAGATGCGTCTACGGCTGCCGCAGTATTATTTGAGTATGATGAGCCCTCGAGGTGCGCCCAGCGGCGAGAAATTACACGAAAACGTGCAGCGGGTGCTGATGCTCTATAGGACACACGGCATAACTTTCCCGACTCCAATGTGGCAGCCGCTGCTGTTCAAAATCGTTCACGATTTGCTTCTGCCACCTGAAATTTACGTCGCCGCCCAGCGGTTAATGGAGAAACTGAATTGCGACTTGACTCTCCCCATGCGCAAGTCAATCTCAAGCCGAAAGATGCCTGAGCTCGTTATAATAAGCGCCGTGGTGATGTGCACAAAACTTTGTTATGGCCTGGACAACACTGCTCGAATGTCCTCGGATCCCGGGTTTCCACAAGACACGGGTTCGCTGGTTGTGGACTGGGGAATGTGGTCTGACATGCTGCGAAAGCTGTGGATTGAAGACGAGTCGTTTTCTGAGGCAGACGAGCGCGACGTGCTGTTCTGGGACTCGAAAAAGATCGAACGGTACTTGGACTGGTTTCACGACAGCTTTCTGCCTGGAGACACTGCTCCGCTCGCAAAGAAACGTATGCTCGATATGTTTCCTGTGACTAGCCAACCTCAAGAGCGAATCGCCCCTGGCCCGCAGACGGTCGGTGAGCTGTTGCGCGTTGTTCACGCTACCACTAAGCCGTTTGAATTAGAAGAAGATCACGATGGAAGGATTCTCAGCAAGGGCTCGCGCTACGAGAGCTACAGATCTCTCGATTCTCTGCCGCCGCTGGTGACGACACTCTTCGAGACGGCTGCTAAGCTGAGCGCCGTCAAAATGGACACCATCAGGCACATTGTCGGTCACCTTGAGCAAAAGTCCAAGGCCACAAAGTTATTTATCTCCCCAAATTCTTAGATTCCCTGATGCGCCTTTATATTATATGCTGATTTAAACAGACATTTTCATGTCGATCTTAGACTGTGGGTTGTAGTTCTCCAGAATGAAGTCCTCGTACTTGAAATCATCAATGTCTGTAATATTTCGCGCGAACTTCAACGTGGGGTACTCTGACGGTGTTCGCTCGATCTGCGTCTTGAGAGCCTCAACATGGTCCAGGTAGACATGGGCATCACCCATGGTGTGGACTAGCTCGCCACAGTCCAGATTGCAAACCTGTGCAATCATCTTTGTTAATAGGGCGTACGACGCAATGTTGAAAGGAACTCCGAGACCCATGTCACATGATCGCTGGTAGAGCTGGCACGAGAGCTTTGGCTTTGGCCCGCTGAAGCTGACGTAGAACTGTGCAAACATGTGACAAGGCGGCAGAGCCATCAGCGGCATGGCAGCAGGGTTCCAGGCTGAGAGAATGATTCTCCGGTCGTATGGATCATTCTTGAGTGTATCAATAACCTGTTTCAGCTGGTCAACACCTTTGCCCGTGTAGTCGGCATCACAGTCAGTATACTCAGCGCCAAAGTGTCGCCACTGGAAACCGTAAACGGGGCCGAGATCACCTTCTCTTCGGTGGCCCAGGCCTCGTTTCTCTAGAAACTCTTTAGATCCGTTTCCATCCCAAATGTGAACGCCTTTCTCTTTGAGTTTGAGCGAGTCGGTGCTTCCTGAGACGAACCACAGCAACTCATGCAGTACGGCCTTATAGAAGACCCGTTTGGTAGTGAGCAGAGGGAGAATGTCCTTACTGAGATCAAACCGCAGCTGTGGGGGCGCAAAGATGCTGAGTGTACCAGTACCAGTCCGGTCACGTCGCTCCTCGCCTTGTTCGATTATTTGCCTGCATAGGTCCAGATATCCTTGTTCGGAGGTGTTTTGAATTGTCATTATAGTTTTCTCAGGGTGTGTTGGAATCAAAATGTTGCGAGACGCGTTCGTGACGCGACGCGTGTGTATGTCAGCCATTATGTCAGCCTCCCGGTCATCGGGTTCGACGGTCCGAAGCGGTCCGAGGCGGCAGAATTAATTGTTATTACCCACAGGGTTATACCGCGATAAAGCTATTTTAGGAACTGCAGGGCTATTTTAAGAACTGGAGAAAGGTTTATAGGACGCCAGGTCACTCGCAGAATTACCCGTAGCCGCTCCTGGGTTTATAAACACGGGGCCAGCGTGATAAACGGAAGTCAAGAGTAAGATGACTGGGATCTGCAGTAAGAGGGATAGATGAGCAGTGATTGAATTCCTGCTTTGCGCATCTACCAAACCTGGACGCGATCGACGAAGTGAACCAGCGTGAACAAATGAACACAAAAAATGCATAGAAGATAATAATCAAGCCAAGCAGAAGCCTCTGTTTGATCACTGTTAGGTAGACTGAGGCCCGGCGGTCACTTGGACCCTAACAATGTTGATGTGAGCGTGCCGAGATTCCGACCGAATTTCGGGCTGCCTCATGAAATGGAGCAGCAAGATGACGTCAAAGAGACGAGCTGAAAATAGCCTCAGGTCTCTCAACAGCTAATCGGCTCATCCGCCTCTATCCGATTTGCACGCTCCTGCTCACACTCCTATTCCGGCTGCTCGAGGGTTTGCGGCTAAGGATCGTTTGCATGACAGCTGTGCCCGTCTTGGCTCTTTGACCGGTGATTAAACCTTAATTGTTACCCGCGGCGGATGAGGCTGGAAGCCGCATCGAAGGGGTCTGCCTGTCTAGGGGTCTGCCTAAGTACTCGGCACGAGAGTATACAGCAACCCACTGAAAATAGGAGGCTTTGACCCTTACATTCCATGGATCCCCGATGTTCTAGAATGCGATGGTCCCCGAGTCACCGAATACGAGAAACATCTGTGCAGCGCGGACTGGATTTTACTGCATCGGTACCAAATGTACGTGCGACCGGAACAAACTGCAGCGATGGTGAAACCCCGAAGCGAGATTATTGCACCGGGCTCCGTTCCTACGCATCCGCTGTGCATTGTCAGCCCGCATGCGCAATCATTGCTAATTTCCTATAGACCCAGCGCGATTGGGCAGAGAGGCAAGGGGAAGACCGCAAAAAGAGCCCGCCGAGGAGTGGCTCTGACAAGCCCGTTACGAGTGTCTTAGACAGCAGCAATTCAGGGGTCCCGATAGCAGGGCTAGGGCACTGAAACAGTTTCTCGATTGCCCATATTAGAGTTTGGCGAGAACATATGCAGTTCAAAAGTGGGTCGCAACACAAACAGCTCGACCTCAGAATAGAACAGGAGGCACGGAAGATCTTCGGATGATTTCATCGCGCGGACTGCGCCCCCTGACCTGACATTCCGAAACACGCAAGGTGCAGCGACCGTGCGCGCGCATTGACCGGTGTTTTGCCTACCCATTTTTTTACACATCACAAAGTGATTTATCACTTTAATTTCGTCACAAAATCTAGCACGCATAGGCTGGACTGGCTGGACTCGGATACGCGCTTAGAGGATATAGAGCTAGGCGCTGTCACTACACAGCCGATTCGCAGTCATTTTTAGCATTCTTGCACGGCGCCAGGAGGCTTAAATAGCTGGACACTCAAGCAGCTTGAAACGCTCAACAGACCTGCCTCTAAAGAATTACCAGAATGGACAGAAGTAGAAACCTCACTGGGCCAGGAAGCCAGGAGGACCTCCAACCGCCAGAGCACAATCCGTTCTCCAACGAACACCACATAGACAGCGAGTCAGACGCTTACTCGCTGAGGTCAGAGCACTATCCACCAGGACAGTACCCGCCGTCAGAGTACCCGCACTCAGAGTATCAACACTCCCAGTCTGGCTACTCGGACTACCCTCAGTCCGACTACCCTCAGTCCGGCTACTCTGACCACGCGCACTCGGAGGCCTACACACAGAGTTACGACGCCGATCCTTATGGCAGCCAGTACCCGCATGCGATACCGCAGTCGCCCTACGGCTTCCAACGACAACAACATGACGCCTACATAGACCCGAACCAATACCCTCCCTATGCATCACAATCTGACTCGCATCTGCCCATGATGCGAAACTACTCAAACGAGTCACCCTCGGCCTCGCAGACGCATCTGGCCGTGCCCGGCTCGCGCATGTCGAGCTCTGCCTCCAGTCTCATGAACGGCTCAACTGCCATGAACTCGGCCGCAGAGTTTGACCGGTACCCCAATCGTATGAGCACGTCGCCCTCCATCATGTCCGGCTATGGAATGTCCCGTGGCGGCTATCAGGCATCAACCATCAGAAATTCCATGATGTCCGACGAGACTGGGTCCACGCTGTCCGACGGTGCGAACGACTCCAACCCATTCCTGGTCAACGCCGATTTCTCGCCTTTTGGCGGCTACCCGGCCAGCTCTTTCCCACTGCATCTTGAGGAGAAAGAGGCCGACGACTACCTGCATAACCCAGACCCAGTTCTGGACGCCAAGTACGACCGGCGGTGTCAGGGAATGGACAAGCGGGCTTGGGGTTCTACTCTCGCGCTACTGTGTATGCTTCTCGGTGGTCTCGTCATTTTCATCGTGCTGCCAGTACTGACATACTCCGGTCTGGCCTCGCCAAAACCCATTCCAAAGGTCTACGAGGTTCTGAGCAACTACAAGTACGGTACCTTGGGCGCCATCAGACAGAAGCTCGTTGATCCAGACACTCCTGATGATGCAAAGACCAAGACGGCCAGGGACGGATCCACCTGGAATCTGGTGTTTAGTGATGAGTTCAACAAGGAGGGGCGAACTTTCTACGAGGGTGAGGACCAGTTCTGGACGGCTCCAGACTTTCACTACGCGTCTACAAATGATCTTGAGTGGTACACTCCAGATGCCGTCACTACCTCTGGCGGCACCTTGAACCTGCGAATGGACGCCTTCAAGAATCACGACCTCTTCTACAGATCTGGTATGCTTCAGTCCTGGAACAAGTTCTGTTTCACGCAGGGCCACATTGAAATTAGCGTCAAATTGCCTGGACGAGGCTCCACTCCAGGGCAATGGCCAGGTCTCTGGACCATCGGTAACCTGGCCCGACCAGGTTTCCAGGCCACTTCTGACGGAGTTTGGCCTTACGGTTACGAAGAGTGTGACGCCGGTATCACGCCTAACCAGTCCTCGCCAGATGGAATCTCGTACCTGCCAGGTCAGCGACTCAACTCGTGTACCTGTCCAGGCCACGACCACCCTAACACGGGTGTCGGCCGAGGCGCTCCTGAAATCGATGTGCTGGAAGGTGCCATCGGTACTGGTAACGGTATTGCCTCGCAGTCCCTGCAGGTCGCACCGTTCGATATTTGGTACATGCCTGACTACGACTTTATTGAAATCTACAACTCGTCCATCACGGCCATGAACTCTTACGCAGGTGGTCCATTCCAGCAGGCTCTGTCCGCTACCACCACGCTCAATACTGACTGGTACGAAATCGGTGGAGGCAAGTACCAGAGTTACGCGTTTGAGTACCTCAACGATGATAAGACCGGTTACATCACGTGGTTCGTTGGTCAGGAACCGGTTTGGACCTTGTACGCACCAGCATTGGGTCCTAATGGAAACATCGGAAAGCGAGTCATCTCCAAGGAGCCAATGTCCATCGTACTCAACTCTGGTATCTCCAACTCCTGGACGTACATCGACTGGCCAGCATTGACGTTCCCCAACACAATGATGATTGACTATGTGCGAGTCTATCAACCAGCGGACGCTGTGTCCACCAGCTGTGACCCACCAGGCTACCCAACTTACGATTACATTCAGAGCCACTTGAACGCATACACAAACCCCAATTTGACCACGTGGGCTCTAGCGGGTTACGCTTTCCCACCAAACAAGCTGATGGGCGGATGTTGACCGTTTGCACGCATACTGGCCACTCCTACATATAAAACTTCATGACCTTAGACGATTTATGACGGTCGGGCAATGTATTAATACATTATGATTCCACACTAATTCTGTACTGCAAGCGCTGCTTACTAATGGCGCTAATGCTCTATACACCCAATGTAAAGCTGCTTATAATCTTTTTAATTATAACGCGAGAGGTGCATGCTGTGAAGTCGCCAACTCGTACGTGTTGATAGAATAGCCCAGCGATGTTAGCGGTATGTTTCGGAAAGTATTCAAAAAATCTAGCTCGGCTCCAACAACGGAGAGCTCTTTCGCTAACAAATGATGAATCTAGTACGCACGAGTTAGGTTTCCACAGCTCCAAGTTCCGCAGCCATCTACTGCTAGACTTGTTTGAGCTTGGCGAACGTCACGGCTTTCGGTAGTTCGATTGCCTATGTACGTGCAAAGGCTGGAGACGGGGAATACGTTCATCCGTCTTTAACTTCAGCGGGCCTCCCGTCGAAGGCTTTTAATCTTTTTCGATATCACTTTACTGTTTGTGGCGTAAATTAGACATAACTGAAAGCATGACGAAATTCTGTGCCGTCTATTCGTGGCGCTTGACATCACCTAGCGAAGACCAGAAATGACATGACTAGGCCCATTATCGTTCGCGGTGTTCACATGCACCTTCAACTCTTATCTTCCCTTTCGTGAGGCCAGGAATATCTCGACGATACTAGAAGGGGCCGTATGCCCAGTGAAGACCTGAGAATCACTCATTGGCAGCCAAATGTTATACAGGTCCTGGGTACGACAGAGCACACTACTTAGAACTCTGTTCACCTGGCCGAGCCAGATTCAAGATAGCACTCCAATCAATAGCATCACTGTCTGATGATAATCGGGTACAAAGAGTACACGTCAAGTATCTCTGATGCCGCGCGGCTCATGCAGGAACAGTGCAGATCGATTCAACGAGCGGTCAATACGCATTGTAGCTTCTTTTGCCGCACAAGATCCTCGTAATTTATTAATGGGAAACGAGCGGCTGTAGTCATTTATCCATCACGTCAAAGTGATGAAGTTCTGGCGCTGTCGTTAAAGGTGTCTTCGGCATTGATGAGAACTTGAAGTCCTTGCTCGTTGTTACCTGTCTTGACATGGACCCAGGTGGCCTAAGAATAGTGAACTTTACGAAATCGGGCTGCAGAGCGGGCAGCTAGTCAGTGGCCCTTTGTGGGGTCAGCCGTGCCTTGAGGCGATAGTCGATCCCATTGAAGGTCGCATCACGAAACGAGATCTTTTCTTTGAGATCTTCGATCAACGGGAAGCCCAAGATCAAAACTTTCAAAATCAGTAGGCATGTGATTTGCCAGAGTGATGGATGTCTGACCTGCCATGTGGGTGTAGGCGAGAGCATTGGTAATTACATCACGTGACCTTAGTAATTCTTTGTAAAGTGGTGGTCCCAATTAGGAAGGATCTTCACGTCAAAGTACAAATCATTGCTAATGATGCATGTAAGCGTGAGGAGATTCTAGTAACTTCTGCGATTCAGCATCTAATATAAAAGGCCTTGCATTTTCCTTGCATCTCATCATCGGTTACATTCACAAATTTACCAACAAGCAACAAATATCGACAACAGCATCTGCAAATAGCATACATGTCTTTTACTCCACGACACGTTGTCAAGACTTTCCTGGCCCGGGAACAGTCTGAGGGCCACGGTGCCAAGGTCAGAAGATCTATTGGTACCATGAATGCCCGAAATCTCAGCCCATTCCTAATGTTTGACCATCTCGTCAAGTCAAGCGACGGCGGTTTCCCTGACCATCCACACCGAGGACAAGAAACTGTCTCCTACGTGGTTAAAGGCCGGATCGATCACGAGGACTTTACTGGCCAGAGTGGTTCCCTTGGTCCAGGCGATCTGCAGTTCATGACCGCTGGACGAGGTATCGTTCACGCTGAAATGACCCAGAAGGACGCCGACGGCAACGAACCTGAAATGTTCCAGCTGTGGGTTGATCTGCCAGAGAATCTCAAGGAATGCGAGCCACGATATCGTGATTTGCGTGCTAAGGAGATTCCAGTCGCAAAGCCAAACGACAAGGTTGAGGTCAAAGTCATTTCTGGTGTCTCCTACGGCGTCGATTCTGTCAAGGATCTCGCCTACACTCCAATGTGGTTTCTAGACTTCACCGTGCAGCCTGGCGGAAAGGTTGAACAAGAGATTCCGCAGGGCTGGAACGCATTCACCTATGTTATGGAGGGCCAGCTGAACATGGATCACGCTCCAATCACCCAGTTCAGCTGCTCCATCTTGGATCGAAAGGGAGATGGTATTGTCGCTGAAAACGTCTCTGACAAGCCAGCGAGGTTCCTCCTGATTGCAGGCGTCGTCCTTGACCAGCCTGTCGTCCAGCACGGTCCATTCGTTCAGACTTCCAAGGAAAAGATCTATGAGGCTTTCTTGGATTATCAGAACTCGGACAACGGTTTTGAGCGAGCCAGGAACTGGCAGAGCAAAATTGGCAAGGTCTTTTACGATAACGGGGGACGGTACCCTTAGTATATAGCATCCTATTTATTCACTCTATGCATCTTTCTCTTGAAGCTTCTACGTAGTTTCTTTTTCACATTGCGTAAATCTTCAGCCGTCCAATCAAACTTCTCCCAATTAGTCAACTCCCAACGCGGATCTCACGTGACTTGTCATCACGCACGATAAAAACGATACTAGATTGCCTTACTAATATGCTTCGACTACTACGAACCCCGATATATCGTCGGCTGAGCACACTTCGGTCTGTTCGGCCGATGCCAGGCCCGAGCGTGTCGTACCGACTGCCGTTGCCGGTGCTGTCCCGATCGCTCTTCATTCAGACCGCGACCACGCCGAACGATGATGCGCTCAAGTTTCTGCCCTCGCAGGACGTCTTGGGCGAAGACAGTGGAACTATAGAATACCTGTCAGGCCGAGAGGCTCATTCATCGCCTCTGGCCCGCAAGCTGTTCTCTGTGGATGGCGTGAGGTCCGTCATGTTTGGATCTGATTTCATCACTGTGGAGAAGAGCTCAGACAGCCAGTGGATGCTACTCAAGCCTGAAATCTTCTCCATCATCACTGAGCATCTTTCGGCTGGAGGACCTATCGTGCTGGAGGGTACTGCGCCTGCCTCGGATACCATGGTCAACGAAGATGACTCGGAAGTGGTTAGCATGATCAAGGAGCTTATTGATACTCGAGTGCGACCAGCCATTCAGGAGGACGGTGGTGACATCGAGTACAAAGGATTTACAGACGCCGGTATTGTCCAGCTGAAGCTAAGAGGAGCCTGCAGGTCGTGCGAGAGCTCGTCAGTCACGCTCAAGAACGGCATTGAGTCCATGCTGATGCACTACGTCGAAGAAGTCAATGGCGTGGAGCAGGTGCTGGACCCAGAAGAGGAGGTCTCCCTAAAGGAGTTTCAAAAGCTAGAAAGCAAACTGGCTCAGAAGAACGGCGAGGAACACCCCCACCCTCCAACCTTGTAATACAAATGCATATTTATCACGGTCATGTATATACGAACATTTAATGGATCTACTTGCTACTGCTTGTTGAGAAACTCCATGTAAACTTCAAAGGCCTGCGAGATGTGGCGCAAGAGCGTAGGCTCGTCGTCAATCCACTGCAGCAAAGACTCGTTGTCCTGCTCCAACAGCATTCCCGTGATCTTGCCAGCAAGCTCCTGGTTTCCAGCAATGCCTGGGTGCTGCTGAACCCGCGGGTACAGAGCCTCACCAATAACCTGCTTCTCGGCTTGTGGCGTGGCTGCAGAGGCAATAGCAGCAGCCAGCGACGGGCCAAAGTCCTGCTGGTTGTTTTTGTAATGCGAGTTTAGCGCCTTGCCGTTCTTGGGCTTGTTGCCGTTGGCGAACTTTGGCGGCTGACCACCACTAGGGTATCGCTGAGTGGGTGTCTTTGGCCCATTCCACTTACCGTTAGTATCGGGGCTGTTGGGGACACGTTGTTGAAACTGATGCTGGAACTGAGGGAAGAAGAATGCGGGAGGCTGATGCATGAAGTTGAAAGGCTGGCCAAACACGGGCTGCTTCAGGTTCATTGGCGGAATGTATCGGAAGGGCAGCGGCATGATGGCGCTATTAAGGTATCTGTCATCTTTTCGCTGTGCAATTGAGACGTAGATGGTGTTTCCCTTGACTTCCCTCATGTTCATTTCGGCAATGGCCAGCTGAGCCTCTTGTGGGTTCGAGTAACACACAAAGCCGTAGCATCGTGACTGGCCATTGTCGTACGTCATGACCTTGGCTGAGGTGATCTCACCATATGGATTAAACAAACGAGTGAGTTCCTCATCGTCAATGCTAATGTCCAAACCCTTGATGTACAGGTTAGTGCCATTGTACTTGTATCGTTCCAGGGCATCCTTTCGTCGCTCTTCTATCCGCTCTGATTTTTTTTGTGCTCGGTTAACATACAATTTTTTGTCGTTCAGTTCGTAATTGTTCAGCTCCTGGATGGCCTTGATGGCGCAGTCGTGGCTCTCATAGTTGACAAAGCCGTATCCCCGGGACAAGCCGGCGCTGTCCAGTGGGAGCGAGTACGAAGTGATTGTACCGTGCTGTTCAAAGAGCTCCCTGAACTGATCTTCAGTGACCTTGGAGTCAATGTTTTTGATGTACAGGTTAGTAAAGTTTTCCTGCAACTTGTTTTCCCTCTCCCGCTTGGGGATGTGGTGGTTGACCGAGACCTTTCGATCATTCATGAGAATACCGTTAGTCTTTTCAATGGCCCTGTTTGCATCCTCGACATTGTCAAACAAGACGTATCCAAAGCCTCTCGAGTTGCCGAGGTCATCGTGTGCAATCTTGCACGAGATGATTTTACCAAACGTCGAAAAGGTCTCAAACAATGCTGACTGGTCAATGGTCGGGTCCAAGTTCTTGATGAAAATGTTACAATTGTTGTGTTTTCTCAATGCCGGGTCCCGCTGGAAAGGCATAACCCGGATTGTGTTGCCATTCAGTTTCTTGCTCTTGGGGTCCTGAAGGGCACGCTGAGCATCTTCCGACTTGGCGTAGTTGACAAAGGCATACCCTAGTGACCTCTTGGAAACTGTATCCTTGGCCACCCGAATTGAGATAATCTGTCCAAACTCAGAAAAGAGTTTGAACAGGTGCGCCTCCGTGACATTCAGTTCCAGGTCTCCCACGTACAGCGACGAGTCCTCGTTCAAGAACGAATTCTCCTGGTCGGAGGAAACGGAAGACTGGGACATTCTATCTCTTTCGTCGCTCGGCATCTTGTTAGTTCGTCAGTCCTGATGCGACATGTCACAGCCAACATTATGACCAGCGACTTGTCATCCTGGCTAGCGCCGTGCTATCAGACACTAACCGCCAACAGCTGTTGTCCACACAAACCCTCGACACACAAACCACCGCTCATTCAAATCCTCATTCAATGAACTTTATCTTATCATCTCCACCTGGCGCTGGTGCCGTGCTGTCCTTACGCAGAGAGAACCACTAGAACCCCCTGAGCAGTCAGCGCATGGGTTTTCGGCGTGAACTAGCCCTCAGCGCCCGCTCGCACACTCACCTTTCTATACAAAAGGCCAAACAGAGCCAATGCCAAAACTTATAAGGCGGTCCTGAAGTGAAAGAAGGCAGGTGGGCAATTGCGGGTAATTAGAGTGTTGCCCTAACCCCTCACCACGTCCGCCTGTAGCGCTCCCAGCGCATGTATAGCATTGCCTATATAATAATACATGTTTCGCAGAATTCATACCATAAACAAGTACAAAGTGCTGGAGGGTTTAGCGCTCCAGACTGAGCTTGCTAGGATAGGCCAATGGAAACACCACAACAGGGCCATTGTGCGGGACTATGAGTTCAAGGGCTTTACTCAAGCTTGGGTCAGTACTGAGCGTAGAGCTAGCCAGAAATAGCATTACAGCTATTTAACGGTTAGTGTAACATTTTTCCATGGCTCTTGTCTGATAGAACGGGTTCCTCTTTGGGCTTCATCTAATCTCCACTGGGAAAGAGAATTCAGATCAGATACAGCACGGCGATCAAATACAGCGCGGCGATCAAACCGGCTTACTTGGACCCCTGCCATCACCAAATCATTGTCAATCAACTAACATAGGGCTTCCTCACTCAGGTCGCAATGCTCGCCCACAAGAAGGGCCATCACCCGAAAATTACTAATGTAAGTATTATCTCGCTTACATGCTACTAACAAAGTCATACAACAAGGTGCAGCTGGAACTCTACACACATGATGTAGACGCGCTCACTACTGCAGACACAGACTTTGCTCGGCAGTGCGACCGTTATTTTCAGGGGGTACAAGAGCGTTAAGCATAATGTAAAGGTTAGATCCAAAAATAAAGCACGTGATACAAATCACGTGACTAGTCACACGTGACTTGTAATGGGGACAGCGTAACATGTGTACACAATAGATATCGATAAGACGGAGCGCATTAATGGTTGCCAGCGCGATTTTCTTTCTGGACGAAAATGGTGGCCCTCTACTTTCTCGGAACTACCGGGGAGACATTCCCATGTCTACGGTTGAGAATTTCCCTCTACTTCTGTTAGAACACAACCAGACCCCATGCATCACACATGAAGGCATCAATTACATATACATTACTGTGAACAACATTTACATTTTGGCGCTTAGCAAGCAGAATTCCAATGCCACATCGATACTGTTGTTTCTTCATCACATCAAGACGGTGTTTGGCGATTTCTTTAAGGAAATTGAAGAGGAGTCGATTCGCGACAATTACGTCGTGATTTACGAGTTGTTGGACGAAATGATGGATTTTGGGCATCCACAGATTACAGATTCCAAGATTTTGCAGGAATACATTACGCAGGAGTCGCACGAGCTAGATGTCAAGAATCGGCAGTCGAATCTCATGACGAATTCCATTTCCTGGCGTCCCGAAGGCATTTTTTACAAGAAGAACGAGCTGTTTCTGGACGTTGTGGAAGCTTTCAACGTGCTCATGTCCCACGATGGCACTGTCCTTAGCTCGGAGATTCAGGGAAAGGTCAATGTCAACGCGTATCTTTCCGGTATGCCAATTCTGAAATTAGGTCTAAACGATTCAGGCAAGCGACCACAGCGAACGGATAGGACGGCCCGAAAAGGAAAATATGTCGATATTGAGGACGTTAAGTTCCACCAGTGCGTGGAACTGGACCAATTTGAAAAAGACAGACAAATCTCGTTCATTCCTCCAGACGGAAAGTTTGAGCTCATGAGCTACAGAATAAGGAACGTGACCGCCAAACCTTTGTTTTTGGTGTCTACAGAAATTGACATTCGATCCCGAAGCAGAGTCATCATCGGTGTCAAGGTCAAGTCACAGTACAAGAGGCGATCTGTGTCGACTTTGGTTGAAATCTCCATTCCAGTGCCACCAGATGCCGACTCTCCAAGATTCAAAGCCCAGACAGGTACCGTGGTCTACGCCCCTGAAAATAACGCAATTGTGTGGAAGATAAAAGATTTCAGCGGAGGATCTGAGCTATCAATGAAGGCAGAGCTGCAGTTGTCGTCTATCAGAGATGAGGAAACCGCAGAGGATTCCAGCACAGCCTACAGAAACTCGTCGCGGGCACTTAACCAACCAGTGTCCGTCAAATTTGAGATCCCTTATCTGGCTGTTAGTGGTATCCAGGTGCGATTCCTGAAGGTGACTGAGCCCCAGCTTAAGTACCAGAGCTTGCCATGGGTGCGATATCTCACCAAGAGCGGTGACAATTACGCCATCAGGTTAAGCCCGGGTAACAAATAACATGTCTTTGAAGGCATAGTGTATATCTAACGCATCACGATACTGATTTCACCCTGTCATCTGTACATGATTAATTTTTACTTGTCTATGGCTTGTTCGCTTCGCTCACGTATACGCTATTTATCTCGCTCCCCAGCTCTGCGACCAACAGTCTTCTTTCCTCCCTGGCGACGCCATCAGCTTGTAACTTACTCTCCAACCTCTCGTACACGTCCTTCTCGCATTCGCCAATAGTCTTCTTAGCCTCTTCAGTCACCTGAGTCTTGAATTCTTGAGACGCCTGGCTCCACTGTTTCTGAAGAGTTCGGAAGCCAAGCACCCAGCCGAGACCAATCAGCGAGCCCATTGCATAAAGAGAATAGTCCAGAAAGTGGACTCCCAGAAGTGGCAGCGCCGTCATTGGCAGTTGTAGCCCGAACAGCACCGAAGCCAGGTACTTTAGACCCCTATTCTGAAGCTGGACACCACCCGTCGTAATCACCTTATCATGCAGAGCACTAATTTTGTCCTCATAGAATGCGCCCTTTCCACTCAGCGAATCAATTCTGCCCACGAGGTATTGTAATCTGTTTCGCGAGTCTGACAGGGTCGACCGCACGCCGCCGGATACAATATCGAGGACGTCGTCGACCTGGACATAGAGTTTCCACCACGGGACAACGGCGCTGTCTAGTTTCTTCTTCACGCTCGTCTGCAGCTCGAAGTGAGCGCTCTGTGTCCATTCGCGGCGTAGCTTTGTCACCGTTTCCTGTGTTTTGTCATCGTAGGCTTCTTCTGAGGACAGAACCTGGCTGCACGTGGCTTTAATACTGTCAAGTAGTCCCTTCTCAATGCCTTTTGTGTTTTGAATAACCTCATCAACCTTGTCGGCACCCGTAGTATCGACTGTGAGCGATGGGTACGCCGAGTTCACTTGAGTTGCAGGTGTCGGAGACACAAACACATGAAGCTGGCACTCTTTTAGATGATCCCATGAATTCGTCAGGGAATTCGCCTCGAGAATCTCCACACTGGCCTTACCTGGGACCGAGTACTCTATCGACGAATTGTGATTCAGGACCTCTGGCTCGCTGGCGCCAAACCGAATGATTGTGTCCTTAGTCTTCAGCCGGTCTTTAAACCTTTCGTACCAGTCTTCTTCCACATAACTGTTTCTCTGAACAACCTCTTCCACGACGTTGCAGATTTCTGTCCGGTGGGCGTTAAGCGGAACAAGACCGACTCGCACCTTTGTACTGTTTAGCGCCAGGTTCACTCGGGCATGAAGATTATCGCGGTCAGGAAATTTTTCCGCCACTAGTCGAAGCCGGTCGACCAGCTTGGTGCTGAACCGAATCGACGTTGGTTTCATCGCGGTCGAGCGTTGGGCAGCCTCACCATCCCAGATCACAGCAGACACTCGCTCGCCACACTCACGCGACAGGCCAGTGTTGACGAAGGATGTCCGACAAATCCTTGAACAAAGCCCTATCAGATGCCAGGGCGGCGGCAATCCTGAAAGGCGTTGATAATTTGGTCAGCTCGCATTCAGGGCAAGTTCAGGTCAGACGGGATCCGCCTGCCTCCACCAGCCCGCCAGATCAATCAAAGACCAATACAAACTCTAACATTCAGGCCACAGTCTCCACGAATGTCTCCGTTCAGACCCGACCGTCGTTGCGAAACGCCAAACAAAAAACGTACGAACGACCTCCGCAACCTTCGACGCTCTCCAATCCACCACAGAGACGACCAGTCGGTCGCAACCAGCTCGTGGTGGCCAACCGTCAAGATGGAAACCCATTGCTCAAGTATATCCGGAATTGTCCGTGGACGTTTGACGACAAAATCAAACCAGACTACGTGATGGGCCCGACAGCGTGTGCAGTGTTTCTCGCCACAGACTACCATGTGCTGCATCCAGAGCGGATCCTCGATCGAATCAACAAGATTGGCCAGGATTTTGAGCTGCGAATCCTGCTCGTGGTGGTAAAACATAAGGAGGGCGAAAACGTTACGCCTGCGATTAAGGAGCTGACCCGAATCGCCTTGTACACTCGGTATGCTCTTGTCGTGACCTGGTCTGACCAGGAGGCGGCGCATTACCTCGAAAGTTTCAAACTTATGGAGACTGCAGGCCCAAAGCTGATCCAGGGTCAGACTAAATCAGACTACGAGTCTTGCATGCTGGACGCAATGACCAGGATCCGTGGAGTCAACAAAAGCAACGCCAATTCGCTCATGCTGAACTTTGGAAGCCTTAAAAACGCTATTCTCGACAATCAGAATCTGACGGTCATTGAGGGCTGGGGTGAAATCAAGGCTCAGAATTTCAAGCGTGCCGTCACGGAGCCGTTTGTCACAAATAAGAGGTACAAGATGGAGGTAAGGAATTCCAACCCGGCAGCTAACAGCGAACCAGAACTGACCCAGCGGATCAGAGCTAGTCAGATTTAACACTTTTATATGGAAACCTCCAGACAGACTACAAACTCCGAGTGATCGGCTCCGATGACCCGGTGCGGCGTTGGGACTTATCGTGTTCACCCACACCGACCCTGAACCACCTGAACCATCTGAACCATCAACTTATGAGACTCAACTCGCTGGTGGCAAACCTGCGCAACTACCACCGCAGTGAGTCTGTGTGGGATCTGGTTCCGGCGAATCGGCGGGCTTCCGTTCTGGTAGTACTGTACGCCAATCGCTATGGAAACTTATCGTCGGTTCTTACGATGCGGACTAAGGGAATGACCTCGTTCAGTGGCCAGGCAGCACTTCCTGGTGGTAAAGCCGACAGTGTGGCTGAGACGTGCTATGAAGTTGCCCGGCGAGAGGCTTTTGAGGAGGTGGGGATACCGAGTGATGATAAAGAGTTGAACAAGCTGGGGTACTCCATCGAGCATTTGACCACTTTACCGGCGTACTTGTCTCGAAATTTATTGGTTGTTCGACCGAGCGTGGTGCTAATGAACCGGCACGAAGAAGATCAGCTTGATAAGACGTTTCTATTCCACGGCATTCCCCGGGTGGTGCGAGTCCAGCAAGACTCGAACGAGGTGGCCGAGGTGTTTGCAGCCCGGCTAGAAATGTTTCTAGAAAACAGAAAAGGCTTTTACCACCACGAACCGGTCAATTGGGGTGGCCTGCGGTGGAAACAGCATTGGTTTGATGTTACGAGGCCACACAAGCTGGTGGGCGAGCCGGGATGGTATTCAGTATGGGGTCTGACCGCCAATATACTAATTGACACTGCAAGGATCGCATACGCAAGGGAACCGGAGATGGATCATAGACCCAGGGGTCAGTACGGAGACGAGCGGCTATTGAAGGCGTTGTGGGATGCCGGGGTGCTGAGCGAAAAGAGCCACAAGGGGCAGGTTATTAATTTCTCGCAGGTGTTGGGTCGGGATTCCCCGCTTCTTCGGTCTCGCATGCCATGAAAGTTGTCCTCGAGCAAAATTTTCCGTTCCGCTATAAACGGCGTTGTGCCTTCCCTATGCATGTCGGTGAACGTTGGGCCCACATACACCGGGGTAAACGTGGGGTCAGGGGGCCTTTCCCTTGTGTGGAGTTCTACTAGTGGAAGTCGATCGAGCAACCGGGCCGAGTAGAGAACTGGTTTGTAACAAAGCTAGCGCCCGGTTGTGGAACTTCACATTGATCAGGTGCGAGGGCTCGAAAAGCAAGTTTCTGAGACTGTGGTGCGCAAGGCCGGCACCTGATTTACACGGGTTTGCACGGCTGCCTTTGCATACACCTAAGTGCTAGAGGATAGAAATGATACAATTGATGAATATGTGTAGTACAGTGAATTGGATTGTAAGCTCGGCCGTTCAGTGGGCTCGCCGTTACAATCTGGACAGACTTTCCAAGGCCTTCTTATTCTGCTCTGTCGTGCCCTTGACCAACTTGGAAATATCCCTAAACGGCGCGACGTTGGCATCGCCCATAACTTCAAACATGAAACTTTCGGACGTTGTCAGGATAGCGCCGCTCTTGACCATTCTGTGGAAGGCGATTTCCTGGTGCTGCTTGTGCGAGGAGGAAATGCCATCGGAAATCAAATAGACCTGGTGGCCGTCCTTGAGTAAATCAAGCACAGTTTGCAGGACACACACATGGGCCTCAATCCCGACGATAGCCACTGTGGAGCGGGCCGGCAGCTTTGCGCGCACTTCCGGGACCATCATTGAGAATAGGGTCTTGTCGGCGTTAACCACCGCTTTGGATACATCGAGCTCTGGGACCGTGTCGCCCAACCTGGCCCGGTTCTGGGTGGTCACGTACACGGGCATGTCCAGGTGCTTACTGGCTTCCAGCATTCGCTGGGCAGTGGCAATGACGTCAGGGTAGCTGTGGATAACACCCCGGAATCGTTCCTGGATATCGCAGATAAAGAGCAGGGGTCGCATTCGCAGCATTTCAATACAATAGGTGATGTAGTATGGAGAGATGAGCGTTGTTGGGTTGGGTGTGGGGAAACGCGCTGGAAGAATATGGAAGTGTGCATAATGAAATATTTAAGCCCTTTATACCGACCATCTGGCTATACTAGCTCAAGATGACCACTCCATATGTGAAGACGCCCTTGATCAGATCCGCCTACCTATCGGATATCGCCGGCTGCAACGTGGTTCTCAAGCTGGAGTACACGCAACCGTCTGGATCATTCAAGTCTCGAGGAATCAGCGAGCTGGTGAGGTTTTATGTTGAGGAAGCCAAGACTACTGGCAAGAAGATTCATGTCTATTCTTCCAGCGGCGGAAATGCCGGCATGGCTGCCGCCCACGCCGCGGCGTTCTATGGAGTCGAGTGCACTGTCGTTTGCCCGGTCTCGACGAAGGCCAGGATGGTGAGGCGAATTGAGAAGATTGGCGCAAAGGTTATTCAGCACGGCAACCAGTGGCCCGAGGCGGACGCTTACTTGCGAGAGCATGTTATGACTGGCGATGGCGCTGTGTACGTTCATCCATTTGACCATCCAATTTTGTGGACGGGGCACTCCACGTTGGTCGACGAGCTGAAGGAGGACCTGGGACAGAAGCCCGACGCTGTAATTTTGTCGGTCGGAGGAGGCGGGCTCCTCGGCGGCGTGCTGGAGGGCATGGAGAGACACGGGTGGGACGTCCCAGTGGTTGCCGTCGAGACAGAGCCCACCAACAAACTGTTTCTGAGTCTGAAAATGGGCAAGCAGGTATTCCTCGAGAAGGTCAAGACCGTTGCCCCGACGCTGGCGTCCTCTCATGTCGCTGAGAAAGTCTTGGAGCGAGTGGCCAAGCACGACGTCCGATCAGCAGTCGTTTCCGACGCCGAGGCTATTGACGCGGTCATCCAGTTCGCAGAGGACCACCACGTGGTGGTTGAGGCCGCTTGCGGTGCCTCTCTGGCTACTGTCTACGGTGGTGTTCTCAACAAGAAGGTTGACTTGACCCCACAGAGCACAGTAGTCCTCGTTGTCTGTGGAGGAACTGGCCTGAGCATCGAGGAGATGCACGAAACCAAGGCGCAGTTGGCGCAAGCCAACGGTCATGCCAACGGTCACGCCAACGGTCATGCCAACGGTCACGCTAATGGTCACGCTAACGGAAACGCTAACGGAAACGCTCACTAACCTACAACATCAAACTCATACTAGAAAATTAAAATAGATTTGCATATAAGAATGAAGACTGCAGGAAGCAAACACATTAGGCGCCACTAAGATTCGTCTATATCTACAAACCACCTCGCAGAGCCAGAACAAGGTGCAGTTGGGAACCTGGCTCAAGCTTGTAAGTGGCGGCACTCTCGTTGTCATTCCTTAGTTAGTTCAGTACAGGTTAACGCATCTAACAGAACCCAACCGCCTGTTGACTACTCACATCTGCTTTCCACCCCAAATCAGTCGCTGCTGTGCTGGAGGAATACCTTCCAGCTCCTCAACTCGTTCCTTGATGGAGTAAACCTTGTCTTCAGGCTCGATGTTGAGCTCAATCTCGTTAGTTCATCCATATTTTTATCGCACGCACCTCCTTGCCGGTAAGAGTCTATGTTAGTTGAATACCTTTGCCACTACTTGCCTTAACCTTGATCTGCATCGTGGTGTCTGTTAAGGTTACCCACCAGAGATTGATTGTTAAGTAGTCGCTGGTAATTAGCGCCAACAATACATTATATGGTCTGGCGTATGCAAGACTCTACTTCGGCCATGGAACCTAGTCAACTTTGACAATGATCTCGTCTTCAATAAACATATCACGGGGTCGTCAGGTGTATCATCGAACAAGTCACGTGATCTGACCGTTTATCGTCCTTATCGATCGATCAAGATCGTGATTTCTACCAATACGACTTGCCGCGTGAATCAACTAGCCATCAGTGTTTGCTGTCGGCTCGGAATGCACTTCCCGTGTAACATTAGTTATGTTGGCTGCCGGAAGTGGGCCTGAGACAGCTGTGCGGCATCCCGGCAGCCGGCAACGTAAGGGTAAAAGGGTAAAACCTAGTTTCCGCCTCTTTGGAAAGTGCTGCTTTATTGGTATGTCAGTTTGCCTAGTATAAAGGAAATGGTTCCTCCTGAAATCTGGCAGCTTGTGCTGAGATATACGCACATCCGCGATATCCTAGCGCTAAGACTGGTCTGCCGGTATTTCCACGCAATAATCGAACTGGACCTAAAGTTTGGCCTTAAAGAACATCTGAACTCGCATGTTTACGTTACAATCAGGTACAACGCACCCAGCAGGCGTTCCGTGATGCACGAGCTGACCGGTGCTCGCATACATGATGACCCAGAGCTGCTGTTAATATTGAGGAGAGTTTCCAGTATACAAACCTCCAAGCAGTTACAGCCCAGTCGGTTATTGAGTGTTTTAAAGTCAGGGGAAGCCCGGGGTCTGAGAGAAATCAGTATATCTGGTGAGAGATCGCAGTTGTCCGTTGCACTCAAGAACGTGGACTTGGAAGACATATCAAACTTATACCCGAATGCTGCTATAACAGTTGAGTTCTTCACTGCAAACTTGAAAGGCCAGCGGAGACTCAAGATTTCAAAGACAGTCAAAAGCCTGGGGATTAAGCTGCTGTTGGAGGACACCGAGACGATGCCTGATCTGAGTTCATTCTTCGATGTGGACCCTGACAATGAGGTCGAGTTGGTACATGTTATGGCAGCGCCGAGCATGGTTGATGAGAACTCATTTAACCAGTTGGTGAGGCAGCTGAAGAAGTTGAGGTATTTCGGGACGTACCAGGCGAGTCTGGAGCATGTCAGGCATGAGTTCCCTCGTTTGCACGTTAGAGATGATTACTGTTCAACAGGGAGCCATGATAAGCTGGTGAGGTCATTTTTGACCTGTCCATAACATGCTCGAACGGAAGCATAACGGCGCATTGGATCGAGGACAAGGAGAGGGATGCTCTTTCTGATGATAGTATGAATCGGACAAGCCTATCTCAAGCTGGTTCTAGGCAACCACTGAAGTCTCAAGGGGTCGATATATGATGGGTTTTGCCTGTCATTCACATAATCAAACTCAGTTGGAGGACAGCGACGGGTTACGCTCACCCATACATGTTGTCGACATGGCCTGTTTGATGTACTGCCGGACTGACGGAACTCAACCCGTGGACAGGTGGCCATCGCACTGACCCGGCCGATCGCTGTAAGAGAGACGCTTGCTTGGCTCCATAATTTGCATAAGCTTGGTTCTGGCAATCATGCACCAAGCCTCGACAGTCATACAGCCTCAGACGCTATTTAAGGTGACTAGTTTGCGATGAGCCAAGGGCCAGGACAGCTGTCTCTCATACTGAGACGATAGCACCGATACTGCTCGCTAGTCCGAGTCACATACCGTGATATGCACCGCGTATAGCCTGCTTCTACGAGTATGCAGCGGAGTGTGAATATAATATTTTCTGATGCATTGAACTCCGTATCGGCGGAGAAAGGTCGTGCTTGTTCTGTGGAGTGGCTCTGTTTGTGCGAGTGGTGAAATATTCACTGTCTGTTGGTGATAAACGATGCTGACAACTACAAGGGATCCTTTACGCTCGGCCGCGGGCCGCAATTGATCTCAAAGTGTTGCCACGACACTTTTCATGCCTTCTGAAAACGACCGAAACGAATGTAACATGCCGACATCACGGCTATTGTCGGTGCCGAGATAAGCTGTTGGGAATGCCCAGAAAATGTATAGCTTGCTCTCTGAATCCCAGACAATGTGGAACGTGGGTATGCATCGCCCATATTATGCTTCAGCGTTGCCGAGGCGGAGAGAGCGGGTGTCTGTACAGGAAGCGGGCGATTGCCATGACGATTGGCCGTGCTAAGTGAGCAGGCTTATCACACCTTTCAGTACTCTAATCAGGTAAGTTAAAGTAAGTTGTTACGATGCAATAATGAGCACTATTAGCATAAATTACCAAGAAAGGCAATAGTATAGATTGATAACAGCCAGAGTAACGGCCGGTGCCGGACATTTGCCAAGTGCATCACGCATAGCACGCGGGAGCCTAACGGTGTCCCAAAAGGGAAGTCGCATCTAATCAATCTGATAACGCGCTCTTGGTACTAAACGTTGAGTACTACTCCATGGACTATAAATACGGGTGAAATCCACCCTTTCTTCACTAGTCGATCACATCCTCTACAAACACTCTACAAACAAACAATGAAGTTCACTCTCGCCGCCGCCATCGCCGCCACTGGTGCTCTTGCCCAGTACTCCACCTACCCACCAGTGCCACACACTGCCTCCATCAACGGTTTCGCTGACCCAATCTACGCTAAGCTGCCATCTTGCGCTCAGCCATGTGTTCAGTACCCAACCAACGTCACTCCATGCCCATACTGGGACCCAGGCTGCCTGTGTGTCATGCCAACCTGGTCCGGCCCAGTTGGTGAGTGCTTCGCCAAGTCTTGTTTCGGCGCTGATGTCTCTTCGGCCACTTCTCTGGCTCAGTCCCTGTGTACCTCTGTCGGTGCCAACACCTGGAACATTCCAGCCTCTGTCTCCACCTCGCTCTCTGCCGCTGGAGCCAAGACTGCTCTCTAAGCAATTCACTCAATTGCTAGACTTTAGGCTTCACTGCAGCTGAACCTAGCTTAGTCTGTATTCCATAGAAATACAATCTTAACTTTATACCGTATTTCGAAGTATGCATGCCAAGCGCCGCACTCCGCATTCAGTGAAGTCAAAGCCTTCCGATGATAACAGCCGCACTACGCTACTTCGCGACACCACTTAGCGGTACACCTTACACAGTACACTCAGTAACCAATAAGAATTAATAAATAAGTTATATCCTCCCCATTTTGACCCTTTCTGGACGACCAGATGTTGCTGCTGTACATGTTTATGCCTCGATTTCTGTGCCTCTAGCTCTCTGGTTCTCATGCTTGTATGCTCTCAATGCTCAATTCAATGCTCTCGTTTGACGATGTTCCGTTTTAGGCATTTCACGCTAATGCGTAACTCATAATGGTGCGTGCTGTGATCCTGGGCCCTCTCACATTAACGTAAGATTCGGGTGAGCGTACTCCAATGGAAACCCCTCCTGCCCCGTCGGCTGAAGAAAGACGAATAGATCCCGCAAAAAGTCCAGCACTGTGAGCCCGTAAAGACTGCACAGAAACAGTTCAAGGACGGACCTAATCATAAGCCACTTCATGCTGAAAATATAATTTGTGGAGTTAATGCGATCTATATATACTTTTTTAGTGCGTCGACGATCAGCGCGAAGTTTCCTAAAACGGCTAGGTCGATGGCCTTGTTCGCAAAGCAAGGATCCGGCCACATAATATAACTTTCGTTTAAAATTAGCATGCGTTTCACAGCCGTTCGCCTGTGCATAACCCTAACTGTTCGTCTAACTTTAACTAACCAGCCAGCTCCAGCCATCCACAGGCTAAGGTTACAAGGCTCAGCAGATTTTCAGATTTGCTGTGATCTACGCAGACTTGCCGATCAAGGACAACCCCCGAGACTTCAACGTGACAAATTTCACTACACGGAATGTACACGTGGACAGGTACGCCAGCACACGACATGTTTTTACTGTAGCAGTACGCTGTTTGGTTGTAACTGATTAGGCTTTGTATATTGCGGTACACAGCCTGGCACCGCCGAACCGTCCCGATTAGCCTGAGACATGCAACCCCAACCATAGGGATTTCCAGATGAACGGATAATCTAACGAGGTTAGCAGTCAGACAAGGCGGGGCAGTGTACGGCTGCCCCTTGACTGTGGAGTGGCATCCTGTTACGTTGTTGGCAGACTGTTGAGTTTAACTTGAAACCCCGATTAGGAACCTACACGCGCAGGTCACGTGCATATAACCGTTGTACGTACAAACACGATAAGACAACATGTCGCGAGCCATCAAAATGCTGAAAGAGTACCTTGTCATTGTACACGACGTTCCCGGCACGCTGTCCAAGCGAATGGAGGTCAGGCCCAGACACCTGGATGATCTGAGAAAGAACGTTGCGGAGAAATCAGACGGACAGGCTTACCTGGCTGCTGCTGGAGGCATTGCTGCGGATTGGCCTCAGGGCGAAGGATTTCCAGCCAGTGGATCTGCTCTGAATGTCATGGCCAGAGATAAGGAGCACGTGATGGAGTTTATCAAGAAGGATGTCTACGTGGAGGCTGGTGTTTGGGATTTGAACAATGTTCAGATCTATGCGGTGAGTATGCCCAAGATCAATTTATTGCTGGACAACGTTGACTCACAAAACCCTGATCGTCCCTCCAGACAAGATCATACTAACAAAGATGAACACTGCGCACCGACAAGGCAAGTCCGTGCTCTAAGGATTTTCAAGGTCCGGGGTAGATGACATAACCAAATCCAACTCCATTGTATTCTATACGGTTTTAGAACTGTTGGGCAGATTACGTACGTAGTCCGGCTGCCGGGAGGTCACGTAGAATGCTTAATGTACATAATAAATAGCTATCGTGAGTCATAGACATGCATTTTTGTTTTGGTATCATGCGTAAGGTGCAATTAGTGGGAAGGGAGGTTTGCTTCGCTCAGGAGTGGTAGCCATAGTACAAGTAGATACCCGATTCCTTGGTGGCGCCAAAATTGCCGTGGCCGCCAATGCCGATATCGCACATGTTGATCTTTCGGCTAGCGTGCTGCCAGGAGGCAATATTTTGAACTGACACGTCCGACTCGGGCGCGGCTTTCGGCGCAGAGTACCGTCTTGCGCGTGCTCCAGAGTTTTGCTGCTGCATCTTGGACTGGGCCAGAGAAGAGAAGAAAGAACCGGGAGAAGGCGGGGCCTGTGGCTGAGGTTCAGGCTCGTCAACCTTGATTGGAGCCTGTCGCCTGTAAACCCACCCTCGTCGGTTTTTTCCAATCTCCATAGCGAAGCCCTCCATCTTGACGCCCCATAGCTTAGCGACAAAGTCGGCAGTGAACTCGATAATGTCGAGCGAGGACTCGTGGAACTCCCTCAGAATCGTCAGGTCCTGCATCGTCCAGTACGTAATGTGGGGGTTATTGGTCAGGTCCAGGTACTTGAGGCCTGGCATAGACATGACAATGGACCGGATATCGTCGTACTGGAGGTCCGCGTGGCCTAGGGACAGCGACTTGAGCTTGGTTTGCAGTTTCAGCGACGGAATGTGGTGCTGCTCAAAGGCGAGGCCATGCAAATTAAGGTACTCGAGCGGCGGAAGGTAATGCAAAAGTGCGTGCAGGTCTCGGCCGCAGATGGGGACATGTTTGACGGTTTCATACATGAGGTTGAGCCAACGGAGCGTCTTGGCCGCCGGGTGGGCCCGGAAAAACTGCAGGAGGGTGTCGGACTCAAGTTTCACGCATCGGGCCAGCGAGAGGTGCGTCAGGCTTGCCGACTTCGGCAGCGACGCAAGCGCGCGGGATGTGACCTGCGTGTGGGTCAGGTCGAGTCTTTGAATGTTGTAGAAGTGCGGCAGCAGCCGTTCAAAAGTTGCCGATGGGATGGTGGAACAGGCGTGGAAAGAGACCCGGGTCAGCGTGGCAAATAGATTGGGCCGGCACTGGGCCAAAGCCAGAGTGGTATTGTTAGTCGACCCGCAGAAGTCCACGCAGTCCAGCAACGGAAGTTGTCCCAAGCGCGCAAGCACGGCATGGTCGATGTCAATGTCGACCGACTCGGCCACGAGAAATTCTTGCAGGTTCGGACACAAGTCAAGCCCACGCTGGATGGTGTCAGAGGTCACAAACTGAATCTCCATATTCATCTTGCCGGTTCTGCCTAGCCCGATAGAGGTAAAAGACGAGAAATCAAGGACCCGCACGTACCGCCCGTAGCCGGTCTGCTCGATGGAAAGCCGAAAGCGGTCGAATGCTTTGGGGTGCGCGAACGAGACGTGTCGGTACAGCAGAGGCACGCCTTGGTCATAGAAGGCGCAGCACGTGGTGAGTAATTTGGCAAAATGAGAGGTAATCTGCCATGTAGACCGCTGTTCGTTATTGTCCTCAGGCTGGAGCACTAGCTCCAGTATGAAGGTCAAAATCTCTGGTGGCAAAGAGCTCAGGCCAGTTCGTTTCTGCCTGAAGAAGGTCTCCTTAAGCGCATGGTGTTGGAGAGAAATGCACGAAGGAGTACGGGAGTTGGCGGTGAAAAAGTATTCTCTCAGGTTTTCAACGGAGGGCATGCCAGTAAATAACAGGGTAAAGGTCGTCTTCTTATCGTTGTATGTGTGTAGTGTAGGTCGGTGAGCGTCGTGAGCTCAGTCGTTGTGATGCAGTAACAGCCTAAAAGTGCGACTTGGCACTATTTATATGTTTAATTCGGTGGAGAAAATTTTGTTTTTCTGAAAATCCGGGGTAATAAAAAAAGCACCGCGCGGTTATGCCACCCTATTGAGCAGGGTTTGGCGAGCTGGAGTTGCAACGAGTTCTTGGCTGATGGGATAATCCAGTGTTGCAGAATACCAACAATACCCCGCGCAGCATCAATCGTCGCGACAAGGAACTGACAGCAATTGCACAAAATTGCGTGCCAAACAGGGAAGTTGAGGTCGAGCGAGGCACGTGACGCCCTAACCCCACCCCCGAAGGCTCTCAGCTGACCCAACGGCACGAACGGCTTGCAAGTGAGAATTTTTCACCAGCGGATCACACGCTGTTTACGGAATTAGTAATCGCAAGTGTATGTATGACTAAACTGGGTTTTCTCAGCTATTTCAAATAGATCTTAGTAATCAAACACCAGTGACACCTTGCTGTTGCTTTGATCCCTGATTCAGCAGGTGTCGACACGGGTCACGGTGCGGAGGTGGCCTGCCATATTAAACGCGTCACCTAGGGGCACCAAGCGCTTTTTCAGTGTGGAGACCGCGCAAGTATCGAATCGTACAGCTGCACGCGGAGATGGAATGAGCCGGGGTCCGAGCTTTATTGCATCTGACCCGTGACTAAGCGTGAGACCTGTCTGTTGGCCCAGCGTTGGGTGTCTTGGTTCGTACGGAAATACGGAAGTACGGTTAGCACGGCTACGGTTACGGAAAGCGCGCAGCCTACGTGAGCCCGGGAAGCGCGTTCGATTAGCGAACAGACGTCACGATTGCCCCAAGTGGTAACTAACCTGGTTACAGGCATTTAGATTATTTATAACTCTATATTTATTGCCTACAGACGCCCTGTGAGATGACCCGCAGAAGAGTCAAGAAGACCCATGGCTCTCTACTCGCTGCGCTCCCTAATCAAACGTGGCCCCGTAAATCCGTCTTACAGGTCACCGGGCATCGGGCCGCTATACCACGTGATTCAAACACGTGACGGATCACGTGACTTACCCTATAGTACCGTTAGAGCGGCGTTCCCTGCAGCTGTCACCTACCCCTAACGGTGTTTGGCCAAAAGGGTAAGGCGTCTCGCCAAGACGGATAGAGTAACAAAACGGGCTCCATCGGCATCGATCGGCTTTACGCGCCAGGAGCGAGCCAGGGATTGCGGAGTGTACTTTAATCAGAACCACGTGACGAGGATTAGCGTTAGCTGTCTGTATGCGACTGACAGAGCGCGTGGAGAGGGCTGTTCTTATAGCGTTTTGAGTCCAGCTCAGGGGTAGTGGGGGCACATAAGCTCTATGACGTGTCTAGGTGTAACCACGCGTTGGTCTGTAATTGTTGAGCTAGCCGGTGAAATTGGTCACGTGTTTGGCAATTAGGCTCGTGTCATTAGTATTCCTCGGCCAATTGCAGAGATTAGCCGAATAGGTCGTCTTTAATTAATAGAGCCGGAAAAATTAAGGCGTTTTTTCTCCGAGACACTTGGCTGCGGTCAATATAGGTTAGCGTTCCATGACGCAGTACAGATGCCATGAACGGCGCCGGGATCTCCCGAGCTGTTCGCATTGGCTTAATAGTGCTATATATAGATCGCAGACGTCTACCAGTCGTCGTTCCAGCCGCCATCAGAGACAGCACTCAGCGAGAACGAGACAGATTGCATGGTTTCACCGTACAAATTAGCCACCTTTTACGTCTAAACCTACGCAATAGCCTGTTGTACGACAAGCCTCATGAGAGCCACGCGCTAGCGACCTGACGATCGCGCCTTCTGCCACGCAAATCGCCCATCTAGACCCATAATTGCCAGGCCCACGGCCTTTATTCTGCCATCTACGTCATAGCCTCCATTCCTCTCTACCCTTAACCGTGCGTGCCTCCCTGGCTCCCTCGCATTCTTTCAGTCCCTGGCGCGTCGGCTTCGAGGGTTAGGGTAGAAAAAAAGGGGGAAATTGCAAACCACGCTATATATATCACAACGTGTCCCCTGCGCTCTTTGACTGACACACAATGAAGGGACTGATTCTTGTTGGAGGCTACGGCACGCGATTGCGACCACTTACGCTTACTCTTCCCAAGCCACTGGTTGAGTTTGGCAACAAGCCCATGATCCTGCACCAGGTCGAGTCGCTGGCTGCCGCTGGTGTCAAGGACATTGTTTTGGCTGTCAACTACAGACCTGAGGTCATGGTTGCCACTCTCAAGCAATACGAGGAGAAGTATGGTGTCTCCATTACCTTTTCTGTCGAGACTGAGCCATTGGGCACTGCTGGCCCCCTGAAGCTCGCCGAGGAGGTGCTCAAGAAGGATGACTCGCCCTTCTTTGTGCTCAACTCGGATATCATCTGCGACTACCCATTCCAGGATCTGATCAAGTTCCACAAGGCCCACGGTGGTGAGGGTACCATTGTCGCCACTAAGGTCGAGGAGCCATCCAAGTACGGTGTCATTGTTCACAAGAACGCTGGATCTTCTCAGATCGACCGATTTGTCGAGAAGCCAGTCGAGTTCGTTGGCAACCGAATCAATGCCGGTATCTACATGCTCAACCCATCTGTCATTGACCTCATTGAGCTGCGACCAACCTCCATCGAGAAGGAGACCTTCCCACAGCTGGCTGCCAAGGGCACCCTGCACTCTTTCGATCTCCAGGGCTACTGGATGGATGTCGGTCAGCCAAAGGATTTCCTGTCTGGTACTTGTCTGTATCTGACTTCCCTGACCAAGAAGAACTCTGAGCTGCTCACCCCAGCCTCCAAGCCATTCGTCCACGGCGGTAACGTTCTGATTGACCCAACTGCCACCATCTCCGAGGACGCTAAGATTGGTCCAAACGTTGTCATTGGACCAAACGTCACAGTCGGTGCCGGTGCCAGGCTATCACGATGTGTCGTGCTGGCCAACTCTAACATCAAGCCACACGCCTACGTCAAGAACTCCATCGTCGGCTGGAACTCCACCGTCGGCCGATGGGCTCGAGTCGAGAACGTCTCTGTCCTCGGTGACGACGTTGAGGTCAAGGATGAGGTCTACGTCAATGGTGGCCGAGTCCTGCCACACAAGACCATTGCTGGTAACGTCGAGAAGCCAGAGATTATTATGTAAGACCGCTCGAGCAAGTCGCTGTCTCAACATAAGTCTCACGCTAACTATACACTGCACAAATCTACGGCATCACCACATGGCGCCACGCACCTGCGTGGTCTAAAATATTTTAATACCATGACATTAGTGTTACTAACAGGTTTTTTCTGATTGACTTCTCTGATGCGCTTGACGTCATGTCTAGAGCCCCTCGGGTAATTCCGTCGCAGCCGTGCGTCAATTCGAACAGGGTAACATTGATTCAGTTTGTGCAAGGTGATAATTTTGAAGCTGCAGGTCCTGCGCATTTGCGCGTCAGCCTTCCGATGCGAATTTCTGAACACGATGCAACGGCAAATGTCACATGATTACTTCCCTTGATTGGTTAAGGTTATTCTCCAGCTAGTAACGTGAACCGTGATGGGCCTCCGGTGCCATGTTGCACCTCTAACGCACATGTACCACAGAATCGGTAGCCCTGTCACTGTCTGACTTGGCGTACTAAGAATTTAGTGCAGAAGTCGGCCAACATGTTTTGGCTACGCGCTGGTGCCTTACATGGGAGGACCCGTGCAGGGGCGGGAAAATTAGGCTTGGTGTGCGAGCGCCAGAAACGGCTAGGCCAGGGCAGGGATGTAGACGCCTATATAAACACTCGCCCATCCTATTTGGCCAGCAATGGAGACATACATTGACTGCAGAGTGTGCGGTAAACGAAACTCAGCGACTTCCAAGGTTTGCAGACGGTGCACGTCAAAGTTGGGCTAAACTAGCTTAAGAATGTTTTGAAGTAGTGTGCCTTGGGCAGTAGCGTTCTAGTAATAGACGGGTATGACAACCGATCAAGTCTTTGCTACCTGCCACGTAGCCTCGACTCACGTGCTGTGACGCTTCGAGTTAGCGTATAGTCGGATCGAGCAGCACGCCGCGCTGGCATGCATCAACGCCAAAAAGCTATAAAGAGCCAGTACTCCTCTTATCGACGCAAAAGATGGACTACATTATCTGCGGCATATGCGGTCGAGAGTACGACCTCGGCACGAAGAGATGTGTGGACTGCGGAGTGAAGTTATAGCCCGCGATCAGCCATCACCAAATTGTTACATACAATAGACTCATCAGTTGCAAGTCATTGTATTCCAATCAGTGCTCCAAAGTGAAACCAATTCACCAAAATATGTTTCTAGCCGCAGGGGCGCCGGGACGGCTAGTATTCCATTTTGTGCTTGCGTCCAAATCTAGCGCGGAGGCAACCTAGTGCCCAAACTAGCTTAAACTTGAGGCACACACTAGAAGCTAAACGCCAGTAAACCACTATCTCCTCGGAGTAACAAGCTTGAACTAATGCACTCTAAGGCCCATCGCTTAGCCCGATCAACTAACATTTTCCAGTGAGGTTGGTGCGAATGAAGGGCTATATAAGCTGCCTGGCCCCTTCTATACAGTCACACTAATCAAGATGTCTGAACCCGTGAGATGCTACTATTGCGGTTGCCTTAAGCCCGCACAACAGAGAGGATGCAACCGACCTACCTGTCCCGCTTATAATCCTTTCTAGAGAATTGATAGCCAAACCATAATCCAATAGATATCATTCATTTCATGCCTGCTTATGTTGAGAAATTAAAAGTGGCAGTGGCGCCACCTTGTCACGTGGCGGGATTGACAAATGGTGATGTGACGAAATACACTTACGCGCGTCTTCTCTCCATGCAAGCACAACAGGCTCAGGGACCCGTCAACGGATTCAACTCCCACGAGGTCAAAGATTTCCTCAGGAAACAGTACCAGGAGGCTGTTGACCAGGCTCAGCGTGGCCAGGCTAGTAAGTTCTCGAGACGCTGACGTCATACTAACAAGCCCTGTACAAGCCCACAAGTGGAGGATGGGTGTCTACCAAGTCCGTCTCGTCTAGTGCTGCCGCTGCCAGCAAGACTAATGGCCTGCTGAACGAGTTGCACCGGGCCGTCACAAAGCCGCCAGCTAAAAAAAGAAGCTAGAATATTTATTAGCATCATGATAATAATATTTATATTGTTAGCATGTTTCAGTCCACTATCGCCGCGGACAGACCTCCCTGGGTGCGCAAGTTGTTTGCCAAGCGCACATTCAACCCCCTGTTTTTGTACTTATGAAGCTTTCTTCTGGCCACCATCACTGGACACGACGACCTCTCGACGATATAGTTGGAGAACGAGCCCAGTAGCACTCCCTTCAGTGCGCTTCGACCCCGCGAACCCAGCACCACCAGTGTGGGGTTCACGTAGTCGATAATCTCCGTCAACATGTGTTTGGGACTCTTGCAGTGCATCACCTCGAGCACTGCGTACACCTGCAGTCGGGTCTTGTTCAGCAACTTGGTGACGCTCGCTGTAATTTTTTCCATCGCCGCTAATCGCATCTCCTCTTCCTGGCCCGTCGCAGCCTCCTCCTCCTCAAACGTGCACACAACGTAGAGAATGTTTCCGTCCCGCAAAACAGTTCCCACAGTCCACTCCAGAGCGTGTGTGGCCTCCTCGGATAAATCTGTAGCGACAATGAACGACTTCAGCTTGGGCGTTCCGGGGTCGTTTAGGCTGGGCAAGTCACCTCGAGTCATTGTCCTCACCATCCGCTTGGTTCGTGGATTTGACTGAATAGAACTGACGTGCATCTCCAGTAAGGCAGCCTGCTGAGCATCTCGAAGCTCCTCGTTGTCGCCGGTGTAAGGCGTCTCGGACCACTTCCCCGTGTTGAAGGCTGTGTTGGGATGGATGATCCGTTTCTTGTAGGCGGCATATTCCGCCATAGCTTTCTTGTTCTCCTCAGTGTCGACGTCCAGCAGCGACTTTACCGCAAACTTCTTTGTAGGCTCAATAAGCTTCTTGATAAGCTTGTTTGGCGATTTCTTGTCCCCAAGCTCGTCCACATGAAGGTCTCCCGTAGACATAAGCTTGGAAACTCGTTCCACTTTATACTGCTTCTTTGTGGGCATCTGATATTGTTCAAATTCATCCTCAGACTCACTAGAGTCCGTAATCGCGTCGTCGTCCGACGAGGAATACTCGTCATCATCATCCTTCTCAAGCCGTCTCTTCTCGTCTTCAGTCAAATTAGACCTGTAAAGCTCACCCAAAGCGCCATCTGCTCGACTAAGGTTACCAGCAGATAACCGCCGATACGCCTTTGAATACTCGGCAGTGTCAAAGGCGTTAGCCATGGGCGACAAGGATCGCTTATCGGGACCAGAAGATCTCGAGCGGTAATCATCCAATATCATAGAATTCACATGGTGAGATGTAGAAGGGCCATCATCAAGGAGAAGCGAGGTTGGCCTCCTGTGTGGTATAGCCGGGTCAACCGACTGACTTCGCTTGGGGTTATCAGGCTTTCGCCTCTCTGTGCTGTGCGCCCGGTGTTTGGAGCCAATTTTCTGTTGCTCAAGCAGCCGCAACACGCTCTGTCGTTCTTCCTCGAGTGCGCTCTCAAGTGACATTGTGCAAGAAAAAACGCAGTCCTTAGCCAATAACTGTTATACTGGGGTGGGTCTATCTTGGCTGATACGCATTGTCCCGCATCACGTGAGCAGATTAGGGCTAGGGTCGAGTTTAAATCACGTGACATTCGGCGAAGTGGTAATACTAAGCAAAAAAATTGGGTTAGTCAGGTCTAGTCATCGAAATGTCGGAGAAGCCTCCTCGACGGAGGCGAGAGTTCAACAAGGGCAGGAAAGGTTTGTACACTGTTATGAGTTATACTAACGTAGAAATGAAGCCTAGTGCCACAACGGAGGCGGGAGAGCAAGACGCCGAGGAGCACGGTGAGTGGGGCATCTGTTGATGTGTTGACTAGAGAAGCTATAAATATTGGTATTCGCCATCTATTTTCGGCTTTTCCAAACGCTATAATGGGATTGTTTGTTTTGAGAATGGGAATCGTTGTTGCCACGTACTAACAAGAACTGTGCATTGTGTGTGCTGACCCTTTGATTTTCAAGGCAACGTACCCATGTTCGCACGTTATTTGCCATGTTTGTGCTGTGCGAATGAGGGCTCTTCTGAAGAGCAAGTCCTGTGCTCTGTGTCGAGTAAGTTTATCCAATTGTTGATACACTAATGACAGAGCGAGCAAGACACTATTATTGTCAGTGAGACCGACAAGGCTTATTCCGAGTTTACGCCCGAGGATTTGAAATATAAAGACGAGAAGCTGGGAATTTTGTTTGAAAATACAAAATGTCGGGACACCGCCCAGTCGCTACTCAAGTTTAACTGCCCGTCCAAGGCCTGCGAGCAGGTGGCTGTTGGTTGGAAGGATCTCAAACACCACGTCGAAGAGGCGCACGAGAAAAAGCTGTGTGATATTTGTACCAAGCACAAGAAGGTTTTCACCAAGGAATTAGAGCTGTACACGCCGCAGGGCCTGATAAAGCATGAAAGAAAGGGAGATAAGATTGGATTCCAGGGCCACCCGCAGTGCGAGTTTTGCCGAACGAGATTCTACTCCGACGATGAGCTGTTCCTGCATTGCCGAGAAAAGCATGAGAAGTGCTTCATCTGCGACAGAGAGAACCCGTCGCAGCCACAATATTACAAGAACTACGAGAGCTTAGAGACGCATTTCCGAGAGAAGCACTACCTATGTTCATCGCAGAACTGTCTAGATCAGAAGTTTGTGGTGTTCAGCACGGCAGTGGAGTTGCAGGACCACATGTTGAAGGAGCATCCTGAAATCATGGGCAAGTCTAAGAGCGCCCGACGAATCGAGCCTACGTTTTCGTCCTCGCGGAACGGTTTTCAGGGCCAGCTGAGCACCGTCAATGCCGACATTGCGTCCAACTTTAGAGCCCAGCCAGCGCCCTCATCTTCGCACCCAACCACCATGACTTTTGACACGGCTGAGGCTTTCCCCGAACTGGGAGCGGGTCGCACTTCTAACGCCGCACTTCCGGCGTCAGTCTCTCGATACCACGCCAACATTCCCCAGAATAACGATGCGCCAGATATGCACCAGAAGCGGCTCGAGGAGCGAGCGAGGATTTACCTGCACTATGATGCCACCAGGTTTGACGAGTTCTGTCAAATCAACCTCAACTTTCACAACGGCAATATCACCGCCCCGCAGTTGTTCTCCAACTACAAGCGACTATTTGATGTTGCGGATAGCGAAATGGAGCTGCTGATTAAAGGCATGGCGGCTCAGTTCAAGCCCACCCACCCAAAACATAAGGCTCTAGAGAAAGTCCTGGAGGAGTCCAAGGCCAAGGCGAGCCCAAGCTCATCAGTGCCTGCAGCAGCTCTCGGTAACGGACTGTCTGCCACATGGGCAAAGAACCGAGTTTCTGGTTCGGCGCTATCAAACAATACCTCTTTCCCGGCTCTGCCAACAAAAGCAAAATCTAATCCAGTCAGCAGGAGAGGCTCTCCAGGGCCATCAAGCTTAGCCCCCAGAGTCGCTGTCTTGAGTTTGGGAAGGCCGACCACCCCGACCGCCACACCGAGCAATTCGTCGGCTGTTCCCGGATCAACTCCGAAACCAGCTGCGGCTGTGTCGGTCGCCAGGGGAATTGTTCGACCTTCTCAAGCTTCTTCAGCACCCAAGAAAATGAGCAAATCTGACTTTCCCTCGCTGCCTACCAACAGTGCACCACAGCATCCACGAGTTAACCCAATTGTGACCCCAGCTGCCGAGTGGGGTAAACCCAAGCCAGTTGAACAGCCCAAGTTGGACTTCTCTGATGAGCCATCCCTGAGTGATTCAAAGAAGGGCAAGGGCAAGAAGAAACAAGTCTTGTACCATTTTGGCATCTAATCACAAGAACAATACGAGATTGCTGTGAGATTTCTAATACGATCACACAATTCATATCCCGTGAGACTGTGTGTGGCGTGTTGATAGAGCAGGCCGTGTCTCACCGGTGACATATCGGTGGCATTACTAACGTTACTCAGTCTGACCAGTCCCAGTCTCACAGTGTCTTGTGACGACCCGTTACTTGCGAGTGTTGGATTAGATGGCTGTGCGTGGCTTTCTCATAGACACAAAAAACAGATATGACATGTATGATAATTGCAAATGAATTTCCCAACAAACATGATAAAATTTTACAGGTTATGTTTCTGGGTATCGGAACTCGATCGGCATGTCTAAGCCAGGGGTCCGGCCAAGACGGCAAGACAACCGACCAGCCGTGCGGCGGAAGCCGCACATAACGGGAGATGTCTCTGCCTGTATTTCAAACCTGGCTGATTAAGATCGGCTCAGTGTGCCGTTTTGCCACGGATCATGTTGCCGTGAAGATTATTTAAGGAGCATGTCCCTCGCACAGAAAGCTCATCACAAAACAAACACAAACAAACAATGTCCACGACCTCTTCCTGCGCCTCATCCCTTGCTGGTGACCTCGTCTACGAGCGACCTAGCTATGACTTTCAACAGGATCCGCTCCTCACTGGATCCGATGTCTCCATCAACTCCTTCAACAGCGACCCGTTTCTGAGTTCCTCAGACGTCAGCGGCCGAAACGGTAACGACTCGTTCAGCTCTGGCGGTGTCGTCTCAAGCCGATTCACGAGGCATCTCAAGGACCTTGTGTATGGCCGAAACAAGAAGAACAGCCATAACAACGACCCTCTGCTCAAGTCTTCTGATGTCAGACCGAAGAAGTACTTCAACAACGACCCATTTTTGAGCGCCAGCGACCTGTGTCTGCCTGGCGGCCGACGGGGCAACGACTCTTTCAGTTCTGGCGGTGTTGTCAGCAACTAGATAACCACTCATCCATACTAACTGCATATTTAATTTATTAGCGAATAAAAGTTAATCCAACTGAAGTGTAAGCTCGTCCCTGCATAGCCGGAAACTTTGTTCCGGTAATCAGCCGGCGAATTCCGGCATCCGTTTTTCCCAGATTTGCGTAGGTTTTTCCGTCCCGTGTAAACTGCCGCTAGATCCGCCTACGTGGGTCGAAGAATGCCTAGGGACGGCCGTTCCGTTGTGCAAACTGAATAATCTATGTTCGTTACAAATACAAAAGAAAAAAAGGTTCGAGACTTTTGATCTCTCCTTCGCTATCGAATTGGCAGCAAGTTCTGCTCATTGCAAGACTGCCTGCAAAGGGGACACTCGGGCTTTTCCCGGCACCACTCAGTGACACAGGTCCAGCAAAACACGTGACCGCACAAGGTACTGGTAGGGTCCTTCATATAACTCAGACAAAGGGTGCATTTCCGTGACGCCTCAGGGATATAAGGCATGACTGTTTGGTCTTCGAGGTCGATGGCAGCCTGGGTTGGCTTTTCACTCTTGACTTCTTCTGGCGCTGCGGTGTACAAGTTGCTCAGTGCACGGACCAGGTATTGGATGACGATGAGAAGACCTAGTATCTCGTACCCGCCTCGCTGCTCAAGTGGGTTAATCTTGTGTCCAAACGAGTAGCGCATTCGCCATAGTCGACGCGTAACCTGATAGTATGAGCCAAAGAAGTAGAACCACGCCAGGTGCAGTGTTGCAATTGTTTTGAGAGATGTCGCTTCCAGGCACGCGCGGAGAGCCGATAGGATGGAGTTCTTGATACCTTGTTCGCGTAGGTCGTACTGCTGCAAATGCGACCTCAGTTTGCTGACCAGCTTGTAGAATAGAAGCGGGCCGAGAGCGTTTGACAGTACGTAGCCGGCCCGTCGCGTGAAGTTCGGTAGTCGTGACCTGGGTGTGACATTGAAGATGTCGGTATATTCTTCGCCGAGCGTCCGTACGCCCACAAGCGTGGTGAGGCCAAGATAGAGGAGGTTAGTGAAACCGGAGATTTCTCCAGAGTAGTTGTGGACGAAACGGGAGCCTTGTTAGTGCGAACACGGGACTATACTCACCTTTGAATATCCTCAAGACTGACTCAATGTCGTGCTTCAGCAGCGACTCCACGTAGGAATCTTTCTGGTAGGACCGGACTTGTTAGTACTGTTGTTAACATAAGGTGCCAAACTCACTAATATCCGGGGCATGCGCCGTGGGAAAGTCCTGTTCAGGTATGGGAACCATCAGCAAGAGTGTTGTTTATGAGACTCGTTTGCTTGTCTGAATCCTTGGACTAACCAGTTAGTTGTGCGTAGTGGGCTGAAGGTCGATGTGGGCTGCGGGTGGGTAAACTGGGGTACCTCGGAGGTGTCCCACCTTGGTCACGTCACATCTCACTGATCGATACACGCTACAGGAGCACAGGAGTGCTGCCAACGATAAGCGTCTACGTAATTTCACGCCCACGGACATTTGCACTACGGACGGGTCATAAGGGTAGTGCTAGAGCAGCGTGTAACGGCGCCATTCACTCGTTCACAGCAAACACTCGTTGAGACAGTTTGAAACACTCTAGAGAAGATCCAAAGAGAACTGGCGGGAAGATGAGTGAAGTTTTGGCCTCGTGGAGGGATCTCAACAAGTCCATTACTGATGGCGCCCTGTATCCGTATTTGCTGAGGTTCGCTGTCCTGGCCTATAGATCACAGCCAAGATTTCGAAGTAACGAGATTGAGGAGGCCACGGAGCCACTGTCAGCGACTTCATCCAGGCGTCCAGCTCACAGTCGACAGGGAAGCAGAGCAGACATTTTGACCCCTCAGTCCAGTAATGGCGCTAGCTACTCTGTGGCGCCCTCGTTTGGCGGATCCAAGATGCCCAAGGAGCTGCCCAAGCTGCTGCAGGCGAAATTCAACAAAATTGCATTACAATCTGGCGGCCAGGACCCGCTGCTGCGACGGAGCTTTCTGTCCTTCTACGCACTGCTCCTATCGCCAGACTTTTTGCGACAAATCAAGGAGAACAGGAGAGCAGAGGACCTTGTCATGATGTTTCTGAGCTGCGTGGCAAAAGAGCTGCAAAAGAACGCCGTTGACCAGCAGAACGCAAAGGGTTTGGTCGACAAGCACGCAGCTGCGTTCGTCAGGCTTCTGCTAGACACAATTCGCGAGAATGGCCTCTCGGACAAATGCCCGCAATTGATTCAGCAGCTCCAGTCGTACGAAACCAGCCTGAATTCAAATTCTAAAAAGGCGCTCGAGCCCAACACCAAGCGGAATTCCGTATACGGACTGGGCGAGGCAAAAATCATGCTTCCTACCTTCGAATTAGAAGATATGGTCTTGGCCAAAGACATTGCATCACTGTTGCTGGTGGCCAACTCTGAAATCCAGCGAGACATCAACTCTACCAAGGCAGATGCGACTGAGAAAGTGGCTGTTGGCGAGCTCAAATGTCTGGTGCACGACCTGAAGGACTACAACAAGCACCTTGTTTACCAGCGAATCGACTTTGAGACGGAGGCTGAGTGGAGAGACTGGAAGGAGAAGGAGCTAGACCAGCTGGAGACCCAAATCTCTCACTACATGCGATCTTCAGCCAACGTTCCGGCAGCTAATGGCCAGCTGTTTTTCATACCCCCAGACCCAAAGTCATACTACCGTCATTTGCTCAAGAGATGTCTAGAACGAGACTACAACACTGCTGGCCGCGAGCTTGAGTCCAACCCAGAGAGTGCCCCGTTGCTGCTATCCAAGCCATCAATCAATCTTTTAAACGAAACAGCTACTCTGTGGCGGCTCCCTGCCATCACAAGAAGTTGTCTTTTGCTTGATGTGGCCCAGGAGCTGTTCAAGGAAGGGCTCTTTGAATTGAGCAACATGAACGACGCATTCAACCATGCTAGGTACGTGACTTGCACGCAGGGCAAGAAAGAGTGGGCTCCAGACAGCTGGCCTAACGGTGACAAGGTGCATTTCGTGACTACTTTGCAGGGTATTCACGATGCCATTATCGAGCATGTCGCTGAAATTCTACAACACATCTACGAAGATTCACCGCCGAAAATCGGCCCCTTCCTGCAGATCTTGGACGAGTTTGTCTATTCAGATGCACACACTGCGGGTTTCGCGCCAATAGAGACTAGCACCAAGCAGCTCAAACTGCTGGAGAGCGTCATTGTAGAGGCTGCCGAGATCAAGTACGACACACTCATTGACAACATTCCTCGAGATCATACGCTGGAACCACTGCATATTATTCATCTTGCCGACACGCTGATAAAGATCGCCAAAAAGCTACAAAAACGTTACAAGTTTGCGCTGTTTGACAAGCTGTCGATCGGCCATATCTCTGCTAGACGTCATTTGATGCTTTTTTCTGAGGATTCTAAAAGCATGTTTGCGCACATGGTGAGCCACAATCAGGCCAAACAGGAAGAATTCGTCTTTGAAGATATGATGCAGCTGTACAAGAAGCTGGCTGAAATTAGGGACTTGTTCATCCAGGTATCCAACGATGAGTTTAGTTTCGACATCGAGGCGAGTTTCTATCCCTTCATCACAAAGTGGGCGGAGACTTCTGCCGTGCTTGCACAGTCATGGGTAGACCCGGCTATCGAAGCGGACAGCTTCCTGCCACTCAGCGAGGAAAAGGTACACAGTTCGTCAGTTGGTGATGTCTTCAAGAGTTTCCGAAGCGCTTTGAACGTTCTCAGCGAGCTTGAATGGCGGGATGACTACCACAGAGCAAAGCTGCTCACCATTTTGATGAAGGGCATTTCTGGTGCTACATGCCAGTACGCAAACAAGCTATTGGATCATTTCGACGCCGAGCTCAGGATTGAGGAGGAAAAAGACAAACAGCCGCAAATCAAGAAGCGACAAGACAAGTGGATCGCTATGGCCAAGAACGCGATGGCCGGCAAGGAGAAGATCAACCCTCATAAATTCTTGACAGAGACCTGTGTTAAGCTCAACAATATCGAAGTCGCGCAAGTGGAGCTCGACAAGATTGAGTCTGATTTGAACTCTGAGCATCTGGCAAAGATCATCACGCAGCGAGAACGAACAGCGAAGAAGAAGGCCACCAGCTATCTGTTTACAGTCAAAATCATGCAGGCAGAAGGTCTCAAGGCTTGCGATATGAATGGACTCAGTGATCCTTACGTCACTTTGGTCGATCAGCAGTCTCGTAAGACTATTGGCAAGACAAGAACTGTCTACGAAGACTTGAATCCATACTGGGACGAGTCGTTCGAGATCAACACGCCAGGACCTAAATGGCTGACGGCCACGGTGTGGGATGAGGATGCCCTATCTAATCACGACGTGTGTGGGCGAGCGTTTATACGCCTTGATCCAGGCGTTTTTCAGGGATCTGTATCTCAGGTGAGTACTCAAGGAAGCTGAGGATAGAACTAACTTAGGACTTTTGGCTAGACTTGGACACTCAGGGACGAATGCTAGTCAACATTAGCATGGAGAGTGAAGAGGACGACATCCAGTTCCACTTTGGTAAGGCCTTTAGAACTCTGAGTCGTACGGAGACCGACATGATCCGTATGATTGTGGAGAAGTTCACTGCATTCATTAAATACTCCATCTCACTGACCACGTTGAAATCACTACAAGGTCAAGGCAAGTTCAACATGGACACCGTCTCTAGCTGGCTGAGCAGTACGCGAATCACAGGAGCGGCGGCGAAGCCGGCGCAACGGCTCACACAGGCGGAGATCGAGGACTCGTTGAATCCTCTATTTGACTACCTGAACGAGAACTTTGCGACACTTGCGCAAGGTCTTTCGCAAGAGTTGAGGCTCAAGGTTATGACGCAAACGTGGAAGGTTGTTATACACACTATTGAATCGTTGCTTCTGCCTCCATTGAACGACAAGAGGACGGCGCAACAGCAAGTCACGTCAGCGGAGTCAGATATCATTTTCACCTGGCTATCTTGTATGCGAGATTTCTTCCATCACGATGGTGCCGGTCCCTCGCTCGAGATTCTTCAGTCGCAAAAGTACCAGGAGCTCATGACTATTCCTGTCTACTACGACTTGGGCTCACAAGAGCTCAAGGAAGAGAGCGAGAAAATGTCGTCGCTTAGCTTCAAGTCGCTCCAGGAGCGGAACTACTACGCGATTCCAGAGATGATTAAGAGAAAGAACACGGTTATGGCCCATCGTAACCGAACACAGATGCGCAAGCAAAATGAAAAAATTCGAAATGCTAAAAGAGAGTCACCGCAGACTGAGGACATTATTCTGCGAATTCTCAAGGCAAGGGGTGAGTTCGACTATGTGGCCCGTCGACTCAAGCAACGTGAACGCATTGCACAAACATTGGCTACTGAAAGCATAGTCCGCAACGCAACCGGCGGCAGTTTCTTTTAATGGTACACTTTTGGATATTTATTGGCTACTGCCTATGCAATAAATAGATAATAATACAGTGAGCATACTCGAAAGCGTCTCATGGCTGCTTGCCAAAGAAGCTTAGCAGACTACTTTGTCCCTTCAATTGTCCTTTGGGCTCTGGCTTGGGCTTCTTGACTGATCCGTTTGATGATTTCGGTGCTGGTCTTTTGGATGAGGATCCATTGGACGAGGGTCTAGAGTTGAACGAAAATGCCGGCTTGGAGAACATCTCGCTGTCTTGTAGATCATTTGCAAAATGATAATCTTTGTGTTCTGATTCCATGGACGTTGGGAGAACCTTGTTACAGCGGGTGCATTTGAACGATGTATCCGATTGTTTGACAAAGAGCCCGCTGTCGTCGTCGTCTTCTTCAATCACATCTTCATCTCCACTGTCATCTTTAGCGGATTCCTCCTTTGGTTCCTCCGATGTTTGTGATTTTGGCGTTTGAGGCTCTGACGCTTTGGAAGTGGATTGAGCCGTGGACCCCTTGATGACGCCAGGTGCTGGGGTGGGCAATCTTTCCGCTTGGGATATGGAGCTAGATCCGAGCCCGAGCTTCGCGCTGCCAAATAGACTTGACATACTGGGTTTACTAAAAGCCTCTGCTTTAAACTCCTCGGCTGTCGCTTTCTTGAAGAAGCTCTGTAAAGACGATGTTTTGTCGTCGCCGATTTTCTCAAAGCCAGTCACACTCAGATTGAGCATGTTGCACGGAAAGAAGTCGCCCTCGTTGGCCATTTGTTGAGTAAGCTGACAGCCTGCATCGTAGATTATTTGCATCAGCTTGTCAAAACTTAGGTCTTTGGATAGCATTTCGGGAAACGGTCCAATCTTGCTCTTGCCTTCAGCTCTGCGGCCAGTTTTGTGGTTGGCAAAATGACTGTGATATACAGCAACACGCTTCGGTCTTCGCGGCGTCGCGTAGTCTTGGTCGAGTTCTAGCACGCGATTAGCCAGGTCAGAGGCAAACACTTTAAACCATTGCCGACAGTCCTCCATATCCTTGAGGCCCTTACTGAAGTTTTTGATGGACTGCATGGACTTGATGTCTGTTCTAGTCACGATTTCTGTTGCATGCAGGCCGCGAACGAGATTGTATACCAATTTCGCCTCGCCAAAGTCAAGCTTAGCCTGAAAGTCCTGAATCTCAAACTCCAGCAGTTTGCCGACAGACTCTTTATCGTCGGGGATGTTCATGAGGTGTAATATTCTATCACCAGACTTTCCACCAAGACCCCACATGTCTGTAAATTTGACAGTCTTCAGAAAGTCAATGGCCATGCTCTGGCGAACAATAGTCTGGCCATTGGGCTTATTCTCGCTGGTGGCGAGCTTGGCCACCACTTTTGTTCTAGCAGCGCCAGCCGAACACGTGTATCCTAGCTCTTCACGGATGGTCTTTCTGATCTCGCTAACCCTCATGCTACCAAGTAGAAGAAAGAGGTCGTCCCAGTCTGACACGCCTACGTTCTTCTCACCCTCGGCTGAGAAAACAAGACCTTCCCACTTCAACCCTTCTGGCAAATCATCATAAGCTGGACAGGCAGGGAGCTCATCATCGGCTTCACCTTCTTTCAGTTGAGGAAACAGCCGAATTGCTTCATTGTGTACGTACTCGCCCAAATCCAAGAATCCCTCGTCAGATCCGACCTTCTCAATCGTCGGACAGAACCGCTTGAGTATACCAAAGATCTTCCTGCTTTGCCTTCGAAAAGGATCAAGCGACACCTTCTCGTTGTGAACATCATGCTCCTCGTAATAATCCCAATGGGAGTTGCCCTTCTTATATGTGGCGACATGAGGGGCCACCAAGTGAGGACATTTGGCCTTGGCTGATTGAATCGATTCGCCTCGTTTGATGCCAAACGCTCGGGCAGGATAGTTGATTGCAATTAAAGCATCCCATTGTCTACACACCACTGGCGTCTCTGGTGGCAAACCAAGACGAACTTGCTCACACTGAGCATAAAAAGCGTCTAGATCAACATGTGCAATCACTTGCAAGGGCGAAAGATAGGCATTGTGTGAAGTTAAAGCCTCCAAATGCTTCTTTTTGAACCGACTCATGTATGCATTATGAGTTGAGTTACCCACCCTGGGACTTCACCACCTGGGACTATAAATTCAGGTCCTTGACAATTTTTCTTTCTTCCTAACTACAACTACTTTACCTTCTATTCTGATTCATCATACTCTCTCTTTGAAAGGTTATGATGAATCTGAGTACAGGGTAAAAAATTCTGTCCAGCCGCCAACACTCTGCCATTTTACAGGTCGGAGAGTGTTTGCGGCCACTTTTGGAGGTGGTAAGTGAAATGATGAGCCGTTGTCGCCCCAATCCTAAATATAATGAGGATTCGACGTCCTAAGCCAAACGGAATCTCTGATCACTGAACATTGCTAACACAGGGTTCTTTTACATCACGAGGATGCTTACCATGCTAATCATGATTCAATGATTAAAAAACTTTATATTTATAATTCTGAGTGATTGTCGTTGAGTTGACTAACAAAGTATAACTATAGAAAATAAAATTGACACCAGTCAATTTGAAAATTTTAACTTCAAGGTAGAATCTGACCCTCGAGACGGCCGTTATCAAATCACTGGGTCACGTGACAACAAGGTTATGCCGTACAAATATCGCTGATACTCGCTAATTTGCAAGACACAGACCTGATTGCTAGTATCGTACCCAGCTCTCTTAAACCAATTCCACCGTTCATTGACTTAGCCGCTGTCATCGGTTTGTCGTGCATCAAAGACACGTAGCGCGCTCACATCGAGACTATACATTAAAATTAGCGCAGCCTGGACGGGGGATGGAAAAAGCTGCTGGAGGGTTCGAGGCGCTGAAGGGGGCCACAATGAGACTAGTAGGCATGGAACCTGTTCATTACTTCGACATATACTTTCCGCTTCCGTTCAGGATATCAGCGCTAATCATAGCAGGCGTTTGGGGATGGGGTGCTAATGTTCATATTCTGGCTAAGGCCCGAGTGGATATTGTTCATATACTACGATACCAGAGTGGGCCTCTACACAAGTCGGTGTATTCATTTGCTACGACGCTGACGGTGCTATATTTGCTGCATATGACATTTTTTTGGTTTCTTGGACCGGAATCACACAACTTTGTGGTTGAAATGATCCCGTGGAGTGCTCTATTCTTCACGATCGCGGTGATTCTTTACCCGGGCAAAGCATTTCACCACAACGGCCGAAGACGGTTTCTTCAAGTGTTGCGACGGATCATTTTGGGACGAATTGACCGAGATCACAGACTACCAGATATCCTAGTGTCCGATGCACTGACGTCCTACGCAAAGGTCTTTGTTGACTACGGAATCATGTCGTGCATGCTATTTGCTGGAAGGACTAGCCTGGGACAACCGGACAGACAGTGTGGAGGTGTGTACTTAGTACCCCTGATTTCATACATACCCTTTCTGATCCGGCTCAAGCAGTGCTTCACCGAGTACGTCTACACAGGCCAGAGGACACATCTGCTCAACTTCTTCAAGTACGCCTCGAGTTTGCCAGTGATTTCCATCTCGGCAATCCAGCGACGGCCGACGTCTATCGGGCCCACCACCCTCTTCAACCTGTGGGTTCTCAGCGTCTTTGTCAACTCGACATACAGTTTCGTGTGGGACGTGAGCTACGACTGGGACCTGAGCCTGATTTCCACAATCACCAAGGGACAGATCAAGCACCGTGGACTGAGGCGGAATTTGTGCTTTAGCAACTACTGGTACTACTGCGCGATAGCTTTGGACTACCTGCTGCGGTTCACCTGGAGTCTGAAACTGTCGTCGCATTGGTACCAGGTGACCGACCACGAGGCGGGCATTTTTGTTTTGGAGCTGTTGGAGATTTTCCGGCGGTGGGTCTGGGTCTTCTTTCGTATAGAGAGTGACTGGGTGAGGACAAATGGGGTGAAGGGGGGCATTCTCGATGATTAAAGTACAGACATTCGACCTAAATCCACGCTTGTATTTGTTAATGCTACATCTATTTATGCCTTTTTGGGTACCCGTTGACTCTTCGTCCGCCGCCCCGAGAAGCTTCCTGTCTTCTCTTCACAACCCAAGCAACCATATCGGCCTTCTTCAGGCTGCTCTTGAGAACATCCTCCGAGCGGCTCAGATCAACAGATCTGTCTATAGACGTGTCGGCCTCAAATTCCTCGATCGTGACCTCGGTGTCGTCGTCGTATTTCAGTTTCTTCAAAATGCCGCTCGGCGATCCACCGTTTAGTGATGGCTCCTCGTCCTGAATGCCTTCCCAGTCGCTCATCTCTTCGTCTCCATCACTGTCGGAGTCTGCGGCGACTTTGGCTGTAGTCGGTTTAGACGCTTTCTTGGGTTTCTCGTCGTCATCTTCCCAGCCTCCATTATCCAGATCATTGATAGCCTTCATAGTCTCCTGGAACCTCTTCATCTCCTTCTCCATGGTGTCCTTCCTCTCATCTCGTATTCGTTTTCGTTCCTCGATTTTTAGCTGTCTCTCCATCTCCTTCGCCCGCTCCTTGGCCTTTTCCTTTCTCTGTACATTTCGCTTGTGGAATCCAGTCAGGTATTCGCTTAGTTAGTAAAGATCGCTGTTATCAGACACGGCTGTAGATCAACCATGTCAAACATCACAGCACCACACTACTCACGTTCTTTCGGCCGGGTTGTACTTGACCTCATCAACTCCGTGCTTCTTCTTCTTGGTAGCAACGGCACGGGTGCCCCGTGTCAGGATCTCTCTATTAGGCTTTCTAGCAGGCATGTTGGAGGGTGCGCGTCGCTGGCGATAGATGAAAAATTACTGACCTGCAGCCCGCATCGCCAAACCATATCGTCACTACAACTTTGTCAAGAGTTATTGTACATTCCATTAGCTATGTCTTGTAGTTACTAGCCGTGTGTTCATATATTCATTTGAGTTTCATTCAAGTCCTCCTGGTTACTCCTCAGGGTAAAAAAAGCTGCAAAAGGCCGGCTTCTCAGCCAGATGCTCCTTTGCAAATGCATAAATAGTAATCAATAAATAGGGAAATCGCTTGGTGAAGTAGGTCACAAACTGGTCCGGCAATGCCATCTGACTTTGCAGTCCTGGTGGCAGCTCGTTGAAATGGTGGGCCTTGTTCCTCATCACCCGAAGCAAATCCACAATGCGTTCTCCTCGGTACTTTCGGTACTGGTTAAGGTTTTCAATTAGCAACTTGTCCAGAGCCTTGTGCCAGTCAGTACCCACAACGTGTGGTGCGTTCTCTTCTAGCAGATCCACAAGATCAGCTTGACTCTCTCGTCCTTCTGTCTCAACCCAGTCGGAGAACTTGAGAATGAAGTCGAGTCTCTTTTGCGGAGACCAGAACAGAGGGTGAATCAGCACCTGTGAGGCCTCAGGCCGGTCACTGGGGTCCTCTGCAATCATGGCTTCTATCAAATCTCGGGCCTCCACGTTGTTGCGTTCGTAGGGATCGTTCAGTTCGTCCAAGTTGTAGTTGTATTCCTCAATGTTGGACTCTCGTTTAGAGTTGGGGCCGAATGGATGGCATCCATTGGTGAGGACGTAGTAGAATACGCAACCCAGCGAGAAAATATCCACAGCCCGCGTCAGTCGACGGTCACTGCCACTTCTCATGAGCTCCACAGAGGAGCCCCGTCTAACGTCCTCAGAATGTCGACGACGCCGGATAGATGCAATTTCCGGCGCAATCCAGCCAGCTGTACCTGCCGGCTGAGCCGTCGTGGGCCGGAAGCTCGACTGCTCGCCCTCAAGCTTCTTGCACAGACCAAAGTCCGAAATTACCATTCGGACCTGCTCGTAGACCTTTTCGTTCTGGTGGTTAGGGCCTCTTCGATACTTGAACTTTGGTGGAGCCACCAGGATGTTTTGAGGCTTGATGTCCCGGTGAACAATTTTCAGGGAATGCAAATGTTGTAGGCCGCTCGCAATTTGCTGCAACATGAGAACCGGGTTCATTCTCTCTACAAGTTCTGTGAACTTGTGTGGTCGCTCAATGACGTCTTCCAGCGATCCAGGACACAGTTCCAATGCAATGTACAGGAACTGCTCGTCATGGTGTTTGCAGTAGTATCGAATCACGTTAGGATGGTCGTCACTTTCCTGCAGTAACTTGACCTCTTGCGATGCAATATCGTAGAATGTGAGCACCATCCGCTTGACAGCAACCTCTCGGTTCTCAAACAAGCCTTTAAATACGACAGTTCCCTGGCTTCCGACACCAATGCGATCCTTGTAGTTCACGGTCAGGCTGGCCGAGCTGATTCCTGTGTCCGGGATAGGAGTAGGCGTGTCGTTCTTCATGATAAGTTGGGCATCTTTAAGGAAGTCGTTAGGTTTCTCTTCGAGTTCGTCTTGGTCGTCATCGTCATCATTCTTGTCACCTCTATTCTTGTGTTTCCGACCTCCCCGTGAGCCACGCTTTCGTCTTTTAACAGCGCTGCCCGGTGTCTGGGCGCCGGCTTCTTTCAAGGGTTCGACAATCGAAATTTTGGGAGTTTTCGGCAGCTCTGGCTCAGTTTCTATCGGGGTTTTAGTGCCATCGCTGACCTGCTTAGAGTCGTTAGCCGGTTTGGAGTCAATAGCTTTCAACGCTTCTTTGATTGGCTCTTTAATTGGCTCCACCAATCTCTGAACGGGCTTCTCTGGCTGAGCGACGGCAGCAGATTTGGCCAGAGCACCCACCAACTGTAGAACTTCAGCCATCTGCGGCAGCAGTCCAAACCTAGCCGCTAGAACAACTAGTCCTGCTAGAATCAAGAAAGTGACCACGTTCTCAATCATTCGGCCAATAATGCTCCACCAGGTCGGAATCAAGTTCTGCTGCAATGGGCCCTCCAGCACAGGACCAGTCGGCATTGGAGGGTAGGCTGGCGGCCTTGGCGACAGTTGCTGGTTGACATTATTGTTCGCCTTTGGAGTTCGCGAGTATCTAACCAACGCATTCGAAGGCGGGCCGTCAATTCCTAGTGGGACCGATGAAGGAGCCCGGAAACCCACTGCCGGGGCGTTCGCTGCCGCTGATGGGGACACAAAACTTTCAGCATCGCTTGGATGAACTCCGACCAACATTCGCCAGAGTTCCTCCCGCGTGACGTCGTGTTTGGCGCCCTTTCTGCACCATTCTGCAATAGGCGCACTGCTTACCAGAGAGGGGAAGTTGTTTCCACTCAAGGCGAACCACTGGTTGTCCTTAGTGCGTTCCACATAGGTTCCAATAGGGTCATTGTCTGTTGCAAAGAACTCCTTACTAGCACTGTATCCAGTGTACATTGGCTGAGGAAGTAACACCAGAGGCTCGTTGGTATTGAGTGTTGACTTCAGAACATCAAACACCGTGACTACCATTGCCGGCACAGAGCCAATCCAACGCGCTGGGTTGCTTCGCGCAGTGGTGGACAGGGCGAGAATAGAACTGTTGTGCACGGGAGTCACGTACAAGTCGTCCATAGACCTGACGTGCTGCATGGCCAGATCAGTGTCCATGTTGTTGGGACCCCAGGTGGAGTATGTCACGTTCCAAATTGTTTCGTCTTTTCCGTGAATTTCAAGATAGTAGTCTGAGTTAGTCGAGCCACCCCACGAGCGACAGCGAGTGGTGTGGGTGGCCAGCGAAATCTGCTGAGAGCAGCTTTCCCTCATAGCGATAGCCAATAACTGTGAAATCACTAGCCTGCTATAGTCCCCCACCCTGCTCAATCCCTAACCGCCATCGCCGTATTCCCCGCGAATGTACTCACCAGTCCTTCCAATCATAAAAGTTCCTGTATCGGCGTCAAAGAAATCATCGTCAAAGTCCATGTCCTCAAAAGTCTCTCTGACCTTGCACTCTGCTTTGCCCAATCCCGACTTCTTTCCGTACACCTGCAGAATCTCTCCATTGCAAGCGTTAATCGTGTACAGCGTGGTGTGCCTGCTGCCGGTGTAGACCTTGTCGTCGCCGTGAATGGCAAACGGACTCTCCAGAACGAGCTGCTTGATGCTCACAGGCAGCTGCCTGAGCCCCGTGCTAGGCACAAAGTAGTACAGGATTCCGTCGCCCAATGGCTCAACGATCCAGGTAATGTCGTCCTCCTCCTGGTCAATGTGAGATATCGTTGAATTTGATGTGGAAAGATTAGAGACCTTGACAAGAGGCCCATTGCCTGGTATAGACCATAGCTCGATACCGGTCTGTCTATCACGGGCGTGGAGAGACCCGTCTATAGTGCCCACCAAGACGAAATCAGCGAGCTTCCACTTGTCGATAGAACGGGTTCCAAAGTTAACCTCATGAAACCCATCAGTCACCTCCGACGCTAGCGCCGTGGCCACCCACAGAACCGCGCTAAACAGTTTCCATCGCATTTCTAGCTTTCCTTATATTCCACATGAATGTGTCGGCACCACCACGGAAAAATTTGTCCCAACGGTACAACGTTTGTTAGATGGGACTTTAATTAGCTGGTCTTGATGTTGCTATTGACTAGTGGTCTTAGTAGTTGGTAGTTAGTGTTTGTCGCTAATGGTCGCTAGTGCTGATTGTTGTTTGTCGGCTTGTTCCTGCTTGCTCTGCCTATGCGTTGTGCTCGCGTGTCTCCGCTGCGTATGCCGTTCCCGCCACCGCGGTAGGTGTCCAGTATGTATAGCGCAGTAGGCACTATAGATTTGCGTGATGTGAGCGAGGGCCAGAGCGTTAACTTTGCTCGGGTACGTGTTCTGTAGGTTCTATGTTCTACAGTCTTCTGCGCTGGTGAGACATCACGAGATGATCGAGATGGGTCGACTGCATAAGAAGCGTTAAGAAGGAACGGCTATTTATAGACAGTTGCAGGGTTATAAAAGTCTTCAGATTTTCTTGTCGTAAGGAAGAGAAAAGTTGTTTATTCTTTGTAGATACTGATTTACCTTGGTGGCGTGAAACAGCATGCGGGGTAAGTCAAGATCGCGCGTAGAGAGGCCAAGAACGTATTGGCAGAGGACAGATTTGTTATCAAGAGTTTTACTCCAGTGATGGCACCGTCGCTGAATCTATCGGAAGGGAAAAGTTTGGCCGCTGCAGAATCAAGCGAGAAGTCTACACGGGCGGCATTGCACTTAGGAAGAGCGTTGGCTACCTATATAAAGGTATAGCTGGTCAATCTTGTCAGGTAACGACCACTAAATCTACTCACGTGATACAGCCTCAAGACCAATTTTCAATGATTACAACATACTTAATAATCATGTCTCGAAAACCTTATAAATTCCTTAACAAGCCGCTTAGAAAACCAGTGGACCCTGATTTGTAAACCTGACAAAGCGGAACATTGCGCATGCGGCGCGCGGGGCAGCCATCACTATAAATGTTCCTCATACGGTCACCATTGCTCAAGCTGCACAGACAACCATTCAGACAATTATCCAAGTCAATTCTTTTCACGCAAACACTCAGAATGTCTATGTACCCATCTGGCTCCACCAAAGGTTCACACATTGACGCTTCCGGCGAGTTCAAGCGACAGGCGTCGGGCTTCCGAGACGTGGTCTCACGAGAACCAGGCGCAAAGTATCCACCAGAGAAGGGCCGATACCATCTCTATGTGTCCTATGCCTGTCCCTGGGCCACCAGAACCCTTATCGTCCGTCAATTGAAGGGCCTGCAAGACATCATTTCCTGCGATGTCGTTGACTGGTACCTTGACATGAACAAGGGTTGGAAGTTCACTGGTCCTGAGGAGTGTCCAGGCTCCACTGTTGACACTCTACATGGCGCAAAGACCCTGCGAGAGGTGTACCTGAAGGCTGACCCCAACTACGAGGCCCGAGTTACTGTTCCAGTGTTGTGGGACAAGAAGACCAATTCAATTGTCAGCAACGAGTCGTCCGAGATTATCCGATTCTTCTACACTGAGTTTGACGACCTGATTGACGAGAAGTACCGAGTCAACTACTACCCTGAGCAGCTCCAAGCCAAGATTGACGAGCTCCAGGAGTGGATTTACGACCGAATCAATAATGGTGTTTACAAGTCTGGCTTCGCCACTACTCAGGAGGCCTATGAGAAGAACGTCATTCCACTGTTTGAAGCCCTGGATAAGGTTGAAGATATCCTCAAGAAGTCCGATGGCCCATACATTTTAGGAAAACAGCTGACGGAGGTTGACATTCGATTGTACCCGACCATTATCCGGTTCGACACTGTTTACGTCCAGCACTTTAAGTGCAACATTCGCACCATCCGAGACGGCTACCCACACATTGAGAAGTGGCTGCGAAACCTGTACTGGAACCATCCGGCGTTCAAGGACACCACGCACTTTGACCACTTCAAGCTGCACTACACCAAGAGCCACAAGGGCATCAATCCTCATGGAATCACTCCAGTTGGTCCAGTTCCAGATATCTTGCCTTTGTAGCTCGCTTGCGAGCTTCGGGAGCGAAGCGACCGAGTGCTCAACTCCAAGCTATGAACTTTGATCTGGCTGCCTTTCCTGACTCTGTATTTAGTGCACATTCATTACATCATTTTGCATGCCGCCGCAGACCTAGGTTCGTCATATATACAATTCGTCTATAGTATGGTACATGGCTTAGTTAGCTTTCGACTGCTTCTCCAGATGCTTCTCAACCTGACGCAGCGCTCTATGCAGTTCCGGGCCCATTTCCTTCGCGCCCAGGTTCTCAACCAAGCCGTCGATATCCTCCTTCTTCAGAATGAGTCTGTCCTCTCCTTCTTTTGAAATTTTCTCGAAGGCATTGCTGAGGTGCTCGTTTTCCGTATATTCGAGGTTGTCGTGCTTCTCGAGGTACGACAGGTGCTTAGCACCGTCGTACGCCTTCCAGTGCGACCAGACTCGGAACAAGAGATAGAAACCGGGCAAATTAGGCACCACAGGAACCGCGGCCACGGGCAGCGTAAACGGCGATGCGATCAGACAGACCCAAAAGAACTTTTTGTGGTGAGCAAGGCCGTCGTTGGCGAGACTCTGCAGTCGGGTTCGCACATCTGCTGGGCTCATAATGCTGGGATAATCAACAGTAATCTTCTCGATATCCTCGTGTTTTAGTTGGTTCTTTTCAAATTCCTCAACAGTGACGTGATCTTCAGTTTTTGCCATTCGTCGCATGATTGCGCTTCGAGCAGGAATTGTCTTCAAACTCCATTCGTTGTACGAAATCTTCTCCATAGCAGCGTTCGACCATCTCACGATCGTCTTCTTCCAGTTGACATCAGACTTGTTCCAATCATTCCAGGTGGCGTTCGCCTTGGCCACCAATCTGTCATCGATTCTAGGCTTGGCCCTGGCTATAGGCAGCGTCCGCTGGCAGTACACCATGCTCTGCTTTAGCGACAATGGAACCACAATCAGTCGCATGTTGATATGCTAGTAAATGGATAATCGAATGCTTTTATGCTCTATTACTTCGCCCGACCTTCGTCCAAGAATTTCATGCACCTAGCCTCCACGTGACTTGCAGGCGAAAGTGCAGTGTGCTTCAAGGCGTGCTGGGCAAGGGCTGAGCTGGGCAAGGGCTCTGGACCCATTAAATGGATCTGGGAGGTGGGTAAGGAGGCTGAAACGCGTGGTGGGCGATATTACTACTGTCTCATCCACGGTCTCACCGGATCTATATAAGCTTTGTCTAGCAAAGCAAGGTTACTACTCAAGGCAGAGCCAACCAGCTAGAGCGCTCTCTTTACGGCAAATTATACGCAGGTGACTGGCCACGTGACCATTACAGCCACAGCATAATCATCATACAGGAGATCTCCGGACAGCAAGATAATACAAGGCGCTAACGCTTGGATACACGGATACGCTTCCAATGAGCATAAGCACTGACGAAATCTCCTTTCCTGGAGAGCCTAGCAGGATACATGCTCCGCCGCGGAATCCTAGGTCACGAACATACACAGGAGACTTCAGCAAACGGAGCGATGGAAGTGAACTAGAGAGCACGAAATCCTCTCTCTACGCCCATGTGGCCAGACCGCTGCCCATATGGGTTCTGGACAAGAATGACAAGCGAAACAGATTAATGCCGCAAACAACTTACAACAGCCATATCTCGCAAGAGACCTACCCACACTCACCAGACAAGAACCGATGGAACACCCTGCTCTCAGGCACCGCCAATGCGGATTCAGGCTGCATTGATGAGAAAGCTCTGCTCTCGCAAGGAGATTATTCGGGCGAATGGGTCGGTATCAGCAAGGAAAGCATACCACTAGAGCCCAAGAAGCGATACTACGACGGAAAAGACAAGAAGAACGGCGAACCATATTCACTTTCGACAGCGCGATACTTTGTCTCTGAGGAGTCCCGTGCCGTGTGGCAGCCACGACTCAATTTCATCCTTCTCAATAATCCCTTGGTGCCGCTGACGCTGCGAGCAATTATTTTCATACTGTCGACAATCGCCCTGGCACTCGCGGCTTCAGTCTACGTACACTCTCGGCATGCCACGCCTGAGCCAATCACACAGCAGCCGTCCACTATCATGGCCGTGACGGTCCAGACCACAGCGCTGGTGTACCTGGTGTACATTACGTACGATGAGTACTCTGGAAAGCCAATTGGCCTGAGAGAACCGAGGGCAAAGATGCGGCTCATCATGCTGGATTTGTTATTTATTATCTTTTCTTCTGCGAACCTGTCGCTGACCTTCAACACGCTGTTTGACGTTGGCTGGGCGTGCCACACCAGCGAAACCATGCCGGGAAGCGTGGCCTACAACGCTCCCATCTGCACCAGGCAGCGAGGACTAGCGTCTTTTTTGTTTCTGGTGCTGACTATGTGGGTTGCGACGTTTACAATCAGTATTTTCAGACTGGTTGAGAGAGTCGCGCAGCCTTAACCCACAGCCAAGCGACGGGCTGGCCAACACTACCGCTACAACACACTAATCTACGCTGAAATGAGTGCCTCATTAATGCACTCTACCTACTCACCACACAGATCACTCTCATTCACGAAACACGGAATACAAGACACAGGCCCTTAGTGGCAAGAAACACGACTAATGAGCATACGCATTTAGCTATAAATACACGTTCTATTTAATTTCCTAATCTTTTTGACGCGCTCTTTGGGGCGACCTTATCACGTAGTCTTGGTGAGGCGGGTTAGGGTCTATTCACCCACACAAATCGTTCAGTGGCACTACTTCACACACAATGTCAGCGCGAGCGTCTGATGTCCAGATGGCAACTCTGCCACCGGCAGGGGACCTAGAGGCAACGTGGGTAATACCGTGCAATCGCAAACTAACGAAGCTGGAAGTACATTGAGCGAGGTATCGACTGTTTCCTTGTGCTGGATCTGGGAGATGGTATTACCGCCGACACCTATATGAAGATTTACACTGCCATTCACAACTTCTGTGTTTCGCATCCTACCTCAGCTAGAGTTTTCCCTGGCTCTGGCGTTAACAGCAGCGGTTTCCGTGGCGCCAATTTGCTTGGTGCCGACCTTTACAGGCACCTGGACAAGTACCTGCAGCAGCACTTGGCCAATCTCAAGGCTGAGACCGAAAAGCATCACGAGGAGTCCCTTATTCAGTTCTACAACAAGGCCTGGGACAGATTCACTATCGGAGCACGATACCTGAACCATATCTTTGAATATCTCAACCGATACTGGGTCAAGCGAGAGCGAGAAGAGGGCAAGCGAGACATCTACGACGTCAACACGCTCTGTCTCGTTAGATGGAGACGTGACATGTTCGATCTCATCCACAAGCGACTCATTGGTGCCGTTCTCACCCAAATTGAGAAGCAGCGAAAGGGCGAGGATGCCCTCAACTCCGTTCAAATAAAGCGAATCATCTTCTCGTTCGTCTCGCTCGGTCTGGACGAGAACAACCAAAAGAAGTCCAGTCTGGACGTGTACCAGAACTACTTTGAGCGACCTTTCGTTGCCGTCACTAGAGAGTTCTACGCCGCTGAGTCAGCGGCGTTTTTGGAGAACAACAGCGTTGTGGAGTACATGAAGAAGGCACTCAACCGACTCAACGAAGAGCAAATCCGTCTCCAAACCTATTTGCATGCCAACACGGCTCCGGTCCTTATGGCTGCCTGCGACGACGTCCTTGTCACCGCTCAGGCATCCAAGATGCACAACGAGTTCTACACTCTGTTGTCCCAGGACCGAGAGGACGACTATCACCGAATGTACACCCTTCTCAACCGAGTCGAGGGTGGTTTGGATCCAATGAGGAGCACATTCCAGGACTACGTGCACAAGCAAGGTCTATTGGCCGTCGACAACCTGGTTGCTGCCACTGAGGGTCCAGTGGATCCAAAGGCCTACGTGGAGGCTCTGCTCACTGTCCACGCCAAGTTCACAGACATTACTAAGCGAGCATTCGAGGGCAACATCTTCTTGACTAAGTCGCTGGATGAGGGTTGCGGTGCCTTCATTAACGACAACGCCATTGCTAGACCAGCAAACAGCAAGCACCGAGACTCCAAGACTCCAGAGCTCCTGGCCAAGTACAGTGATGCTCTGTTGAAAAAGTCATCCAAGAACAACGAGGAGGCTGACGTCGACAGCCACTTGAACGGCATTATGAGAATCTTCCAATACGTCACGGAGAAGGACGCCTTTGAGAAATACTACTCCAGACTGCTGGCCAGACGATTGGTCTTCGACACTTCGGCCTCTGAGGATGCTGAGACTAACATGGTTGCCAAGCTGAAGGAGGCCTGTGGTTTCGATTACTGCAACAAGCTGCAGCGAATGTTCCAGGATGTTACCACCTCTAACGAGATGCAGTCCGAGTTCAAGAGCACACTTGACGGCAATAACGCCGACTTTTCTCCTCTTGTGCTCGCCGAGAGCTTCTGGCCATTGCCCACTGGTGCCAAGACTTTCAAGCTGCCCCAGGAATTGACCAAGACCTTTGAGCGATTCGGCTCGTTCTACGTTGCTAAGCATCAGGGTAGAAAGCTTGTTTGGCTGTGGAACTTTGCCAAGGGTGAAGTCAAGGTGAACTTTGCTAAGTCCGCCAAGGCTGGCTACACCTTCATTGTCTCCGGCTACCAGATGGCTATTCTGCTGAGTTACAACCGACAGGACTCGTACACCTTTGCTCAATTGCAGGATCTCACCAACTTAGACAATGACATCCTGGCTGGTTCTCTGGCCATCCTGGTGAAGGCCCGTGTCCTGTTGCCAGATCCTGCTGACGCCAAGGAAGGTGATCCAAACACCAAGTACACGCTCAACATGAACTTCAAGAACAAGAAGGTTCGAGTCAACCTTAACCTCCCACTCAAGACTGAGCAGAAGCAGGATAGCGAGGAGGTGCAGAAGACTATTGCTGAGGACCGAAAGATGTTCTTGCAAGCCGTCATTGTGCGAATCATGAAGACACGAAAGGAGTTGAGACACGTTCAGCTGGTTCAGGAATGTATCGACCAGTCCAAAAAGCGATTCAGTCCCAAGGTCCCAGAGATCAAGAAATGCATCGACTTCTTGATCGACAAGGAGTACCTGAAGCGTGCTGAAGGCAACAAGTACCAGTACCTTGCCTAATCCTCAGATATTTATTCGGAAAGGCAAGATGGCTGCTTCAAAATAAATATAATAAATAAATACAGTTACTGTTCCGTTACACGAATGTCTGTGAAGGCATCATCCGCCATTCTGCCGATTTCTACTCGAAGTGCTGAGACCCACAAGTCTCGTTCCTGTCTGGATCTGGCCAAGAATGCCATAGTGGTTCCGTGGACGCCTAGTCTGTTGGCCACCTTGAACTCTTCTCCGTCGTCTCCTTCGCTGTGTTCGCCCTTAATGAAACGTTTCTTACCGTACCAGAGAACGAAGCATCTGTAAGACTCCTCCTCTGAGGACTTCCATCCGTCAGCATATGCTCGGGGCAATGAGTGGCTGCCAGGATTGTCGTTATCAAACCATCGATCTCGGTTCAGCAAATCCGAAGCTGTCATTGCGCCGGAATACACGTAGCACATTGACAGCGGCAGGCTCTCGTACCGTCGGTAAGAAATTCGCGGACGGATGACGCCACTGGAAGACCGGTTGAACACGTTGTACAAGATCAACTCGCCGTGACACAGCACGCAGTAGTACTGCCTGAAGGTGGAGTGCTTGTTTGGTTTCTGGAAAAGAATGCCCTTCATGGCGATGCTTCGGCTCCACGATAATGTGGATACGCTGTACGTCATAGGATCAGCCAATCCTCTGTCTGTCTCCCACTTCGGTGCTTCCTCGCCAATGAAAGCCTCCCTCTCTTCGTCAATCTGAAGCACTTTCAGGTTGTGCTGCCGCACTAGAGCGGTTCGCGTGACATCTTCCTTCAACCGTTGTGTCCAGTACTTGACAAGATCCGTGAGCGAAACTATCCATGCAGAGGCGGCCTGCCTGCTAGGAGCCTCTAATTGTAGAACTAGGCCGTTCGACATTTCCAGCTCAAACATCGCTCTCTCCTCTTCACGATCGCCGACATTCAACATTCGTGTCCCTGTGTTAGTAAAACATCCATCTTAACGATACTTACACTCTTCAGGCGAGATTCGCGACTTTCGCTTTCTAGGCTTTAACCGAATGTCCACAACCTCAGTGAGATCTATGAACCCATCAGATCTGGTGATCATGTTTCCTCGGCGGATGATTTCCAGCAGTGCTGCTCTATCGTTGTGCTCGAACTCATCATCAGTCAGCACTCTGTCGAGCCAGGCGATTCTGTTGGTTTCCGGGTCAACTCTGAAGGGAGCGATTTCGTAGATCGACGGTGTTCTGCCACCAGAAATCGTGCCCACCGTCTCGGAGCTGGCATCTAAGGTATACATTGTGCTGTTGGGGTGTGGGGGGACTGCTTTCATTGCTCGGGAATAGAACAGAAGATTGTCATGTGAATGGAGATACATTCGCGAATATGCAGCTTTCTGATTCTTCTTGTTGTCGCCAAACCAAGTCGTCAATCTCACAACAAATCCTTCAACAGGCGTGGGCTCTTCCATGTCAATTCCATCTTCAGGCACAATGGGACGAGAGTATGACGTCTTTGGGCGAATTTCCAAATCATGAGTTTTGTTCATAGCCCAAGCACTTTGTAGCTGCGACTCGTTCATGTCGGCAACCCACTCTAGCCTATCGTACCGTCGCCATACAAGACCTAGCTTGACCTTACCTGCCCAGTTAAGCTCTATCTGCTCCTTCATGGCGCTTGTCTCGTACATTGTGTCTAGGCACTGCTGGAAGATATAGGCAACCAGCCGACTAGGCGTGGAGTCAAATGCCAGAATCTTGTTCAGCGAGGTTTTGCGATCCAAGCTGTTGCCACCACTCTCGGCGAGCTGGTGTTCTTCCTGGCGTCCTATAGCCAGCAGTTTTTTGATTGCCGACCACTGCATGGGAATGTCGGATGCAATTTCGAGATCAGGAATCCGCAGTCGTAACTGCTTGTGTCGCCTGTATCCAGTAATGCTGGAGAGAAATGCTAGCCAGGTTTGCGCAGACTGCACACACCGGGTCAGAAAAATGTGCACGTTAACACCACGCTCTTTGTGGTCCTGCTCGTTCTTCCATAATGCAATTGTCTTGTCCAGAGTGGAATAAAAGTTTGCGTGGAAGTTCCTGCCAATGCGAAGATCAAGCTTCGATTTGGCTTGTGACTGGTCTTCACAAGCAGCAACGTCCCGAGTTGTGTAAAACTGTAGCAGCACTGGCTGTTCATCATCACCTGTGCTCCTGGCCACGACAATGTACTCTTTCCAGCGCTCCAGAACTCGGGTATCTTTGGCTTCTGTTTCGTTGAAGTCAGAATGCAAGCTCTTGGCTTTGACTTGAATAATCATGGCTAGCATTTTCTCCAGCTTCAATACTTTACCGGCATTCTCACGAATATACTGCTTGGTGTGGTGGTCCTCTGGCATTAATTGTTGCTTCATCCTCATTGTTCTAGCTCTGCTGTTCCTCGTGAGGGCAGTCGGTGCGGCAGTTTTTATACTAGGTGTACTTTCAAAGCCCTTGCTATCGGAAGACGTCTCAGAGTCCTGAGGCGTAAATCTAACGGAGCGCTTCAGGGTGTCCATGGACTGCATGGTGTCTATGGGGGCCTTGCCTTTGATTGTGGCAGTCGACGACGTGTCGCTGTTATGGCGCTTGTCCGGAATTTGCATGGGAATCGGCATTGTGTCCACCGGCGAGAAGTACTCAGACCGTGAGTCTACCGACGACGACAGCGATTGCGATGCAGTGACAAAAGATGATGCAGAGACGTCACTCGCCAACGGCGGTCGGGCTATGAGTGGCGTGAGCGAGCTGGTCGAGCTTTGGTGGCTTTGATACAGTGGACTATGAGTAGAATGCGTGCTGGTGGTAGGAGAGTGGTGAGCAGAATGGGGCGAATGACTGCTGAGTGGTGGAGTGTGATGCCCGTGAAACGGGGAGCTGTGGCCATGGGTGGAGGGAGTATTCTGTGGCCGATTGACCTGCGATGAAGAAGCACTTGCCAAATTGACATCGCTGGCGTAGTTCTCAGCGCTGACCTGCCTGAGATACTCAAATCTCTGCGGTTCTGGCAAATCCAAACGCTGTTGCTCGTTGGCCCTCTCCATGAGCTCGGCGTCTACCGAATTGTAGTCCTCCATTGTCGCCGATTGTGTTGGAACTAACTCAAGGCCCTCAAAATCCTGGTTGATCTCTTCAGCCTTGGACTTAATTGCGACCCGATCCCCCACAAGATGGCGCTTCATGCGCTCATACCGTGGCAGCCGCTTCTTGAGAAGACTCAGTTTACGGCTACTCCATCGTCTCTTGTAGCGCCTCATCCACTCGCCAGGAATTGAGCCTATCACCAGTACTCTGCTCTCCTGGTCTATCTGGTTGGGGGTGCCATTAAAAAGTCGAAGCGCAGTGTATGAATGAACAGGAATAATGCATCTGTCTGCCGGGTCGGAAGACACCTCTAGAGAGTAGTCTAGGCTCGTCTTGCTGGATTCAGCCATCTCACCACATGTGCTGTATTGGGTGGAAATTAGGTTGTGATTATTTGGTGTGATATAAGTTGCGATGCAGCGGCGCTTATCACGTTTGCTTTTGTCCCATGACCACAGACCGACGCTATGATCACAGTCTGGCTGCCTAGCTGACGTTAGTCAGCTGAGCCGTTGTTCAGACTGTAACATGCTGCACTGCAGGGCTGGTAGTATAACCTGGTACTGTTGTTTGTGCAGGTAGAAAGATCTCTGCAGCCAGCCCCACGTTTAGACGCGAGTGCATCGGCTTGCCTTCTAGCAGCGAAACTATATGAGAACCTTAGACCATCCAGTAAACGTATGCTACAGACTGGGCTACGGCTGGCCTAGCTCAATGTGTAAACTTCATGTCTCTACTTGTTACATCCACGCGGACTTTTGTGACTGGTCGTCAATAACAGCGTTCTAGTGAGTGATTGACGCCAGGATTATTCCTCGCCTCGCTAGGACGCTTAGATAGAATCAGTCAGCAGCTTGTTGAGTCGGGCAATCTTGGCGGAGACGGACAGGTCAACAGTTCGGTCACCAATCTCGACAACCAGGCCACCGAGAATCTCTGGGTTGACCTTGTTGGACAGCGCAAGCTTCTTGCCGGCACCAACAAACTCAGACTTGGCCAGGGCAGCCTCCAGCTTGGTCAGGGTCTTCTTGTCGAGGGACTCAGCAGAGGTAACGGTAGCCTCAACGAGACCATTGTGGGCGTTGGACAGAACCTCGAACTTGGAGATGACCTCACCAAGGATGCTCAATCGGTTGTTGTCAGCCAGGACCTGCAGGAAGTTGGAGACGGTCTTGTCGGCGTTGGCAGCCTTGATAACGGACTCAACGACGGACTTCTTGTCGGAAGTGGACAGCGAAGGGTTGGCCAGGACGGTGGCGAGCTGGGCGTCCTGAGAAATCAATTGCTTGAGCGATTGCAGGCTCTTGTCGGTAGCGTCAATTGAAGAGGACTTGACGGATGCAGTGTACAGAGCAGTGGCGTAGGAACCCTCAAGGCCAAACAGCTGAACTGGTGGCTGCACAGAGGCAGCAGCGGCAAAGGCCCGGGTGGAGAATGGTCGAGCAACTCGGAGGCTTCGGGCTAGCATTTTGTATCCCTGTGTGTGGTTAAGGAAAAATTGTCCCAACTCAAAGGTCAACGCGTTCTCAGTTGTGATTTGCCAGACTACTACTCCCAGCGCGCCCTAACCCAGAAACCTAACCTGAGTGAAAATTCAACATCATCAAAATTAGCGAACCTCCACACAAGACGTAATGCTGGGCAGGTTCAGTAGGCTTAGCTTGACTGGGTCACGTGTCCATGCTCTGGGCTTCCGTGCCCAGGTGCGGTTCATGTCCGAGGGCCCCAAGGCCCGACCTGGCATCAAAGTCCAGTCCCAGGACTACCTCGACAGCTCGGCCAAGCTCCAGAAAGAGCTCGAGGCCATGGACCTGGTTCCGCTTGGTCAACAGGCCAACCTGAACGCTCTGGAACAGCAGGACAGTGAGATGACCCGACAATTGAAGCTGTACAAGGAGATGGTGAAGATGAAGAAGCTGAAGCCAATCTCGCCCTCTATGCGATGGTACCGACGACCTATATACCCTTACCTGCACAAGGGCCGGCCTTTCATGCCTCTCACAATCCCCAAGAAGAAGAAGGGTGGTAGAAACAACACTGGCCGGATCACCGTGCGACACCAGGGAGGAGGCCACAAGCGACGAATCCGAATAGTAGACTTTTTCCGGGTGGATGGCGGCATCAATGTTGTCAAGCGAATCGAGTTTGACCCCAACCGAAGCGCCCACATTGCGCTGCTCGAGAACCAGGAGACTAAGGGTCTCTCGTACATCGTCGCCTGCGTTGGTATGCGAGCTGGCGACGAGGTCGAGTCCTTCAGATCCGGCATCCCAGAGCGAATCATGGACAAGATGGGTGGTCAGACTGATCCAAGCATTCTCGCCAGTCACACAGCACGAAAGGGAAACTGTCTCCCATTGAGCATGATCCCACTGGGAACAATCATTCACAACATTGGCATCAAGAAAGAGGGCCCAGCAAAGTTCTGCCGAGCTGCGGGTACCTATGGACGACTTTACGAGAAGCTCCCAGAGAAGAACAGAGCTGTGGTCAGGCTAAAGAGTGGTGAATACCGGTACGTGGCCCTGGACGCCTGTGCTACGGTCGGCATTGTGTCCAACCCAGCCCACCAACACAGAATGCTCGGTAAGGCTGGTAGATCCCGAAACCTGGGTATCCGACCGACCGTGCGAGGTCTGGCTATGAACAAGGTGGACCACCCTCATGGTGGTGGTCGAGGTAAATCGAAGGGTAACAAATTGTCCCAGTCGCCGTGGGGTACTCTGTCCAAGGGCGGATACAAGACGAGACGGGGCAAGAACATCAACAGAATGTTGGTTAAGGACAGACCACGGGGTAAGGAGAAGCGATAACACTAGTGTAGCTAGTGTTCGCAGACTTTGTAAAAATGTACATATTAATACAGGCATGAGTCAATCGGAACGTATTAGATACATAAATATAGGTCTATCTTTTCAGTGCTCTAGTAAGTCGCGCCCTGATTCTCAACTATAGAGAATACTGAGGAAGGTCAGCGGCGACACTGTCTATCAACGTCTGGTCCATCAGGCTGTGATCAGCGTTAGCCATGAAGTAATGGAACCAGTCGCCAATGTTCATGGTACTCGGAGTGTCTGCAGCGTTCGGCAGTGGCATTCCCTCAACTGGCTCCGTGTGACTAGTGGTTGGCGACTGTGAGTGGATGGAGGAGGTGTCTAGACCCATGTGCTGCTCTGGGGTGTTTTCCGAGGCGTTCGACAGCCCGCTGCTCAGATTTATTGTCTCGTTAACTTCTGGGAACAACTGGGAAGGCTTAAAGTCCTCAAAGAATGGGTTGGTATCGTCCGAGTTGGTTACTAGGTAGAATTCCGGTGAGCCTGTCTTGACAGCCTGCGGCTGGGTAGTGAGGTTCATGGGCTCCACCTGCATTGGTGGCCGACCATTGCTAGGCAACACTGTCGGTCTCTTTGCCGGCTGGCTTGAGCCACCGTCCGAGGGTCTCTTGACGCCCGCGGCAGTAGATGAGCCACCGTTCTTGCCGGGGACGTAGCCCAGCTTTCGGACTGGAGCGATGACACGCATCTTGAGCCTTGGGAACTCGTCCATACTCTTGAAGAATTTGGACAGAAGTCGGCCCATAATGTAAACCTGGCCCAAGTCACTCAGACAGTCCAAACAAATCACCAGGGCCTTCTTTGCACTTTCGACAGCGTCCTTGGACGGCGAGTCCATCTGGTAAAACAGGATAATGATGGCGGAGAAGAGAGCGTACACCATAAATGGTGGACACTTTTCAAGCTCGTTGAAAGTGCGCATATTGTCAGCAATCTTGGTAATCATGTGAGCGGCCTGGAACGCAATGCCCCACGACGGGTAGTTGGACTTTGCGCCGTCCTTATTGTTTCGGTGTGGAGCAACGTGTGACCTGTGAACCAAGCACAAAACAGTGTAGTATTGACAGTGCAGCGTAGCCTTCCAAAAGTCGTGGCTGTTTCGGTCCTTGACAGAATATTTCAGTTCGTCAGGCAGATTGTTCATCCAGGAGGCCATGGCCATATCACAGTGGCTAACACCGGGAACCTTGTTTTGCCTTCTGCTCCGCTCGGCGCCGACCGAGAACAGACTCTTGAGAACAAATCCCATGATTTCTGACAGCTTCACCATCTGGATGAACATCAGCACTTGTGTTCGGGGATATGGGTATGGGGATTTGAAGTCAGGCTCGTCCTCAATGAAGTCGTCTTCTGTCAGCACTGGTACATCCGAATCGTCCAAATCAATCAGCACTGGTCGACCCAAGGCAATAGCCAAGCTTCTGTCTCGCTGGAAAAGCGTCCACCATATTCGCTTCCACAGTCTCTTGTCGCTCAGGCTCATCGTCGAGTCCTCAACATTTCTGTGTAGGCCCACACTCTGGCCAATGCTCATTGCAATTCGCGTCCAGAAAAACAAGTTCCGCGTAACCTCGTCTGGATTCTCTGAACTCCAACCCATAATTGTCGCACTCTGGATGATGACTATTCTGTCCTGCTCGTAGTTTGCCTCAAACAGAGCCTTTGCTCGCTTGTAAAATGTCTGTATGGCCAGATCGTTAGTTCCCTTGGAGTCTAGCAGGCCAGGGTGCTTGCACAGTGTAGCACCTGCCAGCAGCACCGAGTTTAACAGTAGTAGCGACGGCGGGTTCGTCGGGTCGCTGTATTGTCTCATGAATTTTGATCGGTTGATTACAGGAACAATGGGGTGGACCTGCTCGAAATATGTCTCGACAATCTCGTCACACAGCTCCCTGGATGGAAGCAGGAAAGCGCCCCGCATCTTCAAAATGTCAACCTCCTCTTTTTCCATCTCGCTCAATCGCATCACGGTGGGCTGACGCTCTGGCAGCGCATAGTGTGACGATTCGCTCTGACTGTTTTCAAAGAGCATGTTTAGGTTAGTAGTAGAGCCAAAAAACGAGATTCGGCCTGCGCCCTTCACGTCGGTCTCTAGAATGTTATTAATGGGTCCATCTCGAGTCCGTGGCGCGCTCGGTTTGATCGGCTTCAAGGCAGAAGCTGGCTTGAAGCTGGTCTCGTATTGTGGCATGTTTGCGTTGCTCGACAACGCCTCGACATGCGCTCGGTCGTCTGACGAGTCATCTTCATCGCTGTCGCTCTTCTTGCTGTCATGTTTGGGTTTCTTTTCCTCTTTTTTCTTCTTGTCGTTGGGATTTCTTGTTAGCTCCGCTCGGTGCTCAGTCCGGTACTCACTTGTTTGATCTACGATGCTTCACCTCTGGGATCCGGCACTCGCACCCGAAAGCTGCACAGTTCTGAATTAGTCCCTGTTCATCCCGCCCCACTCAACCTTCCCATGCACGGATCCTCGATAGCTAGGATGCTGATAAGCCTCACTGCTATTTCGCTCCTTCACATCCAAAATCCCGCTGAACGCCGGTCACTGTCCCGGGCCCTGCTACCGGGCCCTTCGAACATCCTCCGTGGCGCCGCCCCTCCGCCACTGCGCTCCGGCACTCCGCAGTGCCCACCCGGCCCATCATGTGACATCACATGCTGACCAATCACACCGCCTCCAACTCTTACTTACCGTGCAAGGCATGTGCACCGTGACATCGCACCGGACTTTTCTAGCGTGGCATCTGTGTTAGCTTCGTCCTGAGGGTTCCCTTCGTGGGATTTTCAGGGTGCAGATTCAGTCCCAGCCGAGTGAAATTCAATCAATAATTCAAGTGTAACCATCCTCAGTTCAACATGATTATTCTTTTAAACAGTCACTCTGACGTCTTGTTGTCTCTCATTCGTTGCCTGACAGCGCCTCGCTGACCCAAATTGTGTGACCTAATTTCGCTTAGCTAACAGCGCTTAGCGACCAAATCGCTATTCTTTATATTCTCGCCAAAATCTGGCCCTCCACCCGTAACCTTCTCGCTCTCTCTTCTAACCCACGTCTCGTCAACCGCTCACCACGAATCCAAGCCCTCATAGACAAATTACTCACACTTCACAGGCCCTACTCGCCCTCGACTTAGCCCGCCTGAAGCTGCTCTTGTTCGCTCCAGCAGCTCCGTCAACTGCAACTTTCTCCTCCTCAACCATTTCCCAGTATCTAACAATTACCAAAAACTGGTGATGGTGGTCTGGAAGGTAATCAAGCTAAAAGGGCTTGAACGCGTTTGCAGCCTTTGTTTTTGTTTGCTTTTTCTTCGCCCTAGCCCACCGAAGCCTCTTCTCCCAGCACGCGCAAGATTTTACTCTCTTTGTGGGAAGCCTCTGTACCCCGCTTACCGGAAAAATTGCCACTTCTCGTTGATCACGTGAGTTACCCGGACTACATTTTTGGATGATGTTTGCCAAACGATAAGCGGTGGCCAGGGTGTCCGGGATCTGACCGGCCTACAGTAGACTAGTCACCGAGTGACACACCCTGGCCGTAATCCTAGTGTTCTCTGCGTTCCGTACATCCTACTATAACCTTTGTTCCTAATTGTAACATTCACCGACTTCCCGACTGCAGCGGCTTCCCCAGACTAACTAGCTGCAGACTTATTTCAGCTCATCTTCCCCTCCATCGGAACGAAAAGCTCCGACGCCGACTCCTCCGAGCCGGCCATTCTCGGACTTTCGCGAGACCCGACCACATACAATTCATACTATTTTAGTCCCCCCTTACATTATCCTATGGATGGTCGTGCAAGTCTCCGTCGCCCGGGCGTGCAGATGTCTAGACCGCGCGCTGGTCCGAGCTGAGAAAAGCACTGAGCCGATCCCGATCCCGAAGTCACCCGGCGATACCGCGTTAAGTTTTCCGGCGACTACACGTAATTTTAAGTAGACCTGGGCAGATAAAGTTAATTTAATCTGTCTTGCACGTATCGTACAGAATTACGGACGCGCAACGATAATTGCCTCGAGGGTGTTGCTTACGTGCTGAGAAGGGCGCCGTGGGTACGAATCAGCTAATCCGTGCCTTGGCCAAAACAGCACGTGATTTTTCTGTCACGTGAGCCACACGTGATTTTTCACTACTGGACAATTACGTGTATGAACAAGATATATGCCTGTGTTGGGTTCTGTGCCGGGGCCTGTGCGGGTGCTGCTGCCTTGTGGGCTCTGTGGGAGCTAAGGCTGACAACGGACACACGAGATGGAGGAGTTCGAGAGGGTGTTGAGGGAATGATTGGCAATACACCAATTGTCAAGATTCTGTCGCTCAGCAAACTGACTGGCTGCGAGATATACGCAAAATTGGAAATGCAGAATCCAGGCGGCAGCGCAAAGGATCGCGTTGCCCTGGCAATCATCAACGACGCCGAGAAGCGAGGTCTGATCAGACCAGGATGCGGCGATATGGTCTTTGAAGGCACCAGCGGATCAACTGGCATTTCCCTGGCGATGCTATGCAGGGCGAAGGGCTATGAGGCGCACATAGTTGTCCCAGATGATACGTCTACTGAGAAGATCGATATGCTCAAAAACCTGGGCGCCGTGGTGCACACCGTGCGGCCTGCTAGCATTGTGGACCAGAAGCAGTATGTCAACTACGCGAGGACGTTTGCCGACAACATCAACAACGATTCCACGGGCCGAAGAGCGCTGTTTGCAAATCAGTTCGAGAATGAAGCCAACTGGAGAGTTCATTACCAAACAACAGGCCCAGAAGTCTACAACCAAATGAATGGGAATATAGACGCATTCGTGACTGGCGCCGGAACCGGAGGAACGATATCCGGTGTAGCCAAGTACCTCAAAGAGCGCACAGAGGTTAAGGTGGTCCTAGCTGATCCTCCTGGAAGCGGGCTGTACAACAAGGTGAAATACAACGTGATGTTTGATGCCGTGGAAAAAGAGGGCACGCGGAGAAGGCACCAGGTCGACACAGTGGTGGAGGGAATAGGCATCAATCGGGTTACGCGCAACTTTGAAGCCGGGCGGGCGCTGATTGACGACGCCGTTCGGGTCGAGGACGAGGAGAGTCTGAAAATGGCAAAGTTTATTGTCGATCACGATGGGCTTTTCATCGGGTCTTCCTCTGCGGTCAACTTTGTGGCTGCGTACAGGTGTGCCAAGGAATTGGGGCCAGGGCATCGCATAGTGACGATTTTGTGCGACTCGGGGACTCGGCATTTGAGTAAGTTCTGGAAGAACGCTCAGGATCAGGGAGGTGTGCTGGATCTGTAACCAAAGTGCACACCAGAGCTCAGTGACGTCCAGCTATAAGAACTTCATTGGCTCGTGGAGAGAATCAGTGACGCCTTCCCGCGTTACTGGCTGCCTCTTCTTCTCCAGTTGAATAGCCCTGAGGGCCTTGTCCATACTCTTGCAAATGTCGCCAATCTGTTCAGTCAACGGTTCTACCTCAGCATTGTCCTCAAACAGCTGCCGGAGCAGTCTGGTAGAGCGAGCCACAAGGAGAATGACGTCACCAGAGGGCTGGAGTCTCTGCTGATCGAATTGGCCATACTGAAACATGTCAATGTCCACAGAGTAGGAATGCGTGATTGTGAGACGGGAAATTGAGGTTTCCAGGTTGGACATGTCACAGGCAAAGTCGAGCTCATTAGGAATTGCGCAGAGACACAGTTTCTCTCCGTCGTGTATCGATATAAAGACATAGTTTTTGGGTTTGACTTTCCCTCGGCTGAAGACATCTTTAATGCGAACCTGAACAGTAAGAGGTGGCTCCAGTGTAGTTTTGCCGACGCATTGCGAGGCCAAAGCCGCGAGGAACGGTTTCATTCAAGCTGATGAGTTACGCGTGGTTCGCGTCGTGATGCGCGTTTCCTCGACATGAGACCAAGTGAGTATGAGAGTCGTATTCAGATCTACTCTGAGTGAGATGGACTGCTAAATGTTGTGATCTAACTAGACGGAAAACCAAAAGAGGAAAAGACGAGGGTCGTGGCCGATGCGTCCAAACTGCTTCCACTTACTGTGGACAACCAGCTAAAGACGATATTTATCGGATCAATACCGCAGGGAATGCCAGACAACCTGATACAGAGCGCTCTCAGTATCATTCCTGGATTGGAGAGATGGGTGCGAATTACCACAGCGAGCGGTCAACTGGGCACCTTTGGCTTTGCTCGGTACAACGACCCGGGATCCGTTAAAGTGGCCCTCGAGATTCTGCCCCAGGTTACGATACCTAATGGCACCGAAACGCTACACTTTAGTGTCACCTGTGAGCAGAATACCAATAAATGGCTCGATACGGTAGGCCCATTCTCGGTTGTTGGCGTGACGAGAAAGTCTGACAAGCAGTTGAAGGACCAAATCAGCGCTGTTTTCAAGTTTTGGACCCAGGCTAGCATAAAGACCGAGCCCAAACTGACGGGTCACGACACAAAAGATGAGAAAACGGTGCTGGAAATGTACAAGAACCCTATTAAGCGAGACGACGAGTACATTAAGCACCTGGATGAGCACGAGAAGGACGAGATGTTTGCCGATATCAAGAAATTTAGAGAGAGGTCCATGATGTTGGAGCGAACACGACTGGAAATGGAGGTCCAGGATTCAAAAGAACGTATAGAAAAGAGTGAACAGCTAGCGGCGCTCATGTTGGATCCAAAAGCACATGTCAAACAGACCGCGCGAGACTCAGAAAGCGAAGGTGAATACTCAGAAGACGACTGGACCGCAGAGCAGAAACTTCAGCAGCGAAAACGGGACCAGGCAGAGCGACTGTACCAGAACCAAGAGCGACACTGGCTTTCTCGTGAAAAATCACGAGCCTCGGCGTTGGATCGTGAAAGAGCCAGGGAAAAGAACGTGGAAACTGATCTTTTGCGAAGTAGAGAGGCTGATCTACGCAAGTACGCCAACTTCAACGATGAGAGCGATCACGTTAAAAAGACTCATGTCTACTACTACGATCATGCCCTTTGGCTCAAAGAGCGAACCAAGTTCCGGGCAAGAGAACTAGACCGTGATCGTGAAGACGAAATTGAGGAGGAGAAGGAACTGGAGAGAGAGAAGGCCAAATCCGTTGCAAAGATCTCGCTCACGTTCGGCAAGAAGGCTGCGCCTGCCCGAACAGTCCAAGCCGTGGATATGGGTGATGAAGAGGAAGATGCTCCTATGCGTAAACTACCACTCCCCAGTATCGAGGCTCTTTCAGATGAAGAGTTGCTGGAATGGAAGGTTGAATGGTCAATGGTTGATAGCGATCTGTTGCAGAACGTTATCCGGCCTGCTGTGGTCTCAAACATCATCGAGTACCTCGGTGTGCAGGAAGATGATTTGATTGATTTCGTCATGGACCACATAAAACAGCGGAAATCTCCAAAGGAACTCATTTCTGAGCTTGAAGCGACCCTTGACGAGGACGCGCCGGTTTTTACAAACAAAATATGGCACTTGCTTGTTTTGGAGACGGAGAGGAAGCGGCGTAAATAAGGTCGTCACGTCATGTACATTATTTATATTACATTGTAGTGGTAGCTACATGTCCATATCCAAGTCTATAGCATCGGGATTGCTCTCAGGCGCTGGCTCAGCGCGCTTGGGCTGTTCTGAGCCCAACACGAAACCGGCCGGCGCATTAGCCTCCTTGTGCAGATTCTCCAATTCTGTAGCCGTCTCCGTCGACCCAGCCTGCTTGAGAGCAACTGCCTGTGCAGCGATATAGTTGATGTCCGTGCTGAACTGAACTTTGACGGATCGCTTGATTCGCAGCATTTCCTTGTAAGTCTCTTCCGAGCCATACTTGACCTCAAATTGTTCCCATTTGTTCCAGAATTCTGACGCTGTAGACGGATCGTTGAACTGGCTCGTGAAGCCATAAAGTGCTCTGGCACGGTCAACTTCTCCCATTTTCTCTTCCACTTCGATAAATTGCTGGCTTATAGCGTTGGCATCCTTATCGGAAAGATTATCGATAGCGGCCTGGAATATTGGCCGCGAGGCTGGCAAACCAAAGTTTTCCACCACTCGCGAAATGTAATACAGGTACACTTCCAGCTTGTCTTTTCTATCCACCTCTTTTGACGCTCTGTCGTAGACTTTGAGGGCATTCCTCACCAAACCTCTCTCCTCCTCTAGTTTTCCGTATAATAAATATAGTGGTTTTGACATTGTGGCAGGGCAGTCCGTCAAAGCCTGTTCAAAGAGATCTCTTAGCCGCTCGACGCCAACGTTGGGTCGCGCTAGAATCTTTTTTAGGTAAACGTTCCAAATTTCAAAAGCAGTGGGATACGGGAACAGCTCGATTCCCCGCTCGTATATCTTGAACGATTCTTCAAAATATTTGTTCTCCTCTAGCAGCGATGCATAGTTGAGAATAGTTAGTGCAGTTCCAATTTTGAGCTCAAATATCCTGTCGTATAGAGGCTTCACTTCGTCGAGTTCGCCCACCGATTCCACCAAGTCCACGTAGAAGGACCACGCCTTCATGCTCTTGTGCAGCCGCTCCTGGGGTGATATCGTCTCGTCAAAATAGTTCACTGTTGACTTCTTTGGTCCCAGCACCGCCTTTGCCATCACCTTGACCGCCGTGTCGAACTTGTCGTGGCGGAGTTCCATCTCCGCCCACTCGATCCAGACCTCTGCTAACTCGTTGACGCTCTTGTACGGAACCTTAGTTGCCTTGTCAAAAATGATACGTGCCGTCGCCAGGTCGCCCGCTCTCTCATAAAACTTGGCGTAGTTTGCCCACAGCTGGCTCAACTTACCTGTTGCCTTCTGGGGCTTTATTGTCTCAATCGCCTTGGCATAAGTCTGAACTATCTGTTCTTTTGAATTGCCCCACAATCCTACCCGCTTCTCCCACTCGAGAACACTATTTGGGTTGTTCTTGAGGAGAACGTCGTTCACAATGAACGGTCGTCGATCCATAAGCTGCTCAAAGTATGCCATTCGCTTGTCGATTTCATCACTGTCGCTTTCCATCATTTTGGTGATGAGTCCTTCTTCAAACTCGGCATAACTATCAAATACTTGGGTGAAGTCACGTATACTCTGGGCAGTCGATATACCCTCTTCAAAAACGTCTCGTGCTTTCTCGTATTCGCCCTGGTTGATCCAGTATGTGGCCAGGTATACCCACAGTTTCCCTTTCTGGTCTGTGTAGCGGCTCATGCCGTTTCGGATGTATTTGTCTGCGTTGATTTTAACATTGTGGTGGACAATCAACTCCACAAGCTCCTCGTAAAGGTTGAACCGTGATTTGCCGTTATATGAGACGTAGCTCTCATCATTTACCACCCTCAGCAACTCTTTTGACGCCTCGTCATACTCTCCGTACTGGATCAAAACATCAATATAGTCCTCGAGCTTATCTTTCTGGAACATGACATACCTCCGCCAGATATGCGCCGCCGTTCTCGGGTTGACTGTACTGGCAAACTCGACATATAACGGCCATATTCTGAAATGCTGTGTGAGTGGCAGTGCTTGCAGGGCTGCGTCGAACGTTTTTCGTGTTTTTGTCACTAGAGGCTGCAGCATCAAAAACTCAAGGTAATCCGTCCACAGCCGTGGCATTTTGTTCAGCAGCACCAATGCTCTTTCAAACAGTTGATTGACGTCTTCAAAGTCATCCCGGTGTCTTATGGGATCAGCCTTTCGTATATGCTTCACCCGCAAATCAAGATATTTCTTCCAAAGCTTGTATGACCTACCCAACGAGGCACAGGCACGTTCAAAGACAAAGAAACGCTCGCTGAGCGGTCTATCCTCCTTGAACTCCACATACTTGATCCACGGCCCGAGTTCTAGAGGGTTTCGAATTACCTCCACCTCGTAGGGCACGTCCTCCTCTAGTACTGGGTACATCGCAGGTATCGCGTAGTCCCAACCACAAACATGTCTGGAGCAGGCAATCGGTGAGTGGCCTGCAAATGACTAGGCTAACATAGTGAAGCCGTGTTTCCAACGCGGATGACGCTCGCCTTGATGAAGGGAAAGCTCAAGGGAGCGTCCCAGGGGCATTCGCTGCTGAAGCGAAAGTCCGAGGCGTTGACCAAGCGGTTTAGGGACATTACAAAGAGAATCGACGATGTGAGTTCAAGGGCAATAACGTGTGAGATCCTGCTGGTCTAACGATTTCTACGGGTAGAGCGATTGCAATGCGTGCGATTGCTGTGGGCGGAGCGATGCTACATGTGTTGAGCGATAACGATTGATACAGCATCATGCCATTTACTCATCACCTCCTGTGGTAAAGCTAACATAGGCCAAACGAAAAATGGGCAAAGTCATGCAGACTGCGGCCTTCTCCCTCGCCGAGGTGTCCTACGCTACTGGCGACAACATTGCCTATCAGGTCCAGGAGTCTGTCAAGTCTGCTCGGTTCCGAGTACGTGCCCGACAGGAGAACGTGTCTGGTGTGTATCTTCCCCAGTTCGAGGCCTTCTACGACGAAAAGAGTAACGATTTCCAGATGACTGGTTTGGGTAAGGGAGGTCAGCAGGTGCAGCGAGCCAAGCACGTTTACTCACAGGCTGTTGAGACGCTCGTTGAACTTGCCTCTCTTCAGACTGCCTTTGTTATTCTGGACGAGGTGATCAAGGTGACCAACCGACGAGTCAACGCCATTGAGCACGTAATCATCCCCCGAACGGAAAACACCATCGCCTACATCAACTCTGAGTTGGACGAGCTGGACAGAGAGGAATTCTACCGACTCAAGAAAGTCCAGAACAAGAAGCAGCGTGATCTGGCCGAGTCAGAGGGACAGCGGGCACTTCAAAAGGCGGCAGCGGCTGCTGCCGCTGCTGCCGCTGCTGAGGCCGGAGAGACTCCTGTCGAAGAGGCCAAGCCGCAAGAAGCTGATGAGCCTACTGATCTTACAAACCAGGACGACGAGGACGTTGTTTTCTAGATGCATTAATACATATATACAGTCTTCGGGTCATTGTAATTCTTGATCTATATGCAAATCTATATGCTGCCGGCGGTCAGCTGAAGGCGGTCTCGTGCCATTCCTTTGAAGCCATCTGCTTCAATCTACTCAGCGCTCGCGCAAATGCAAACTTCTCCTCGTTGCCTGAAAACACGTTTGATCCCGCAATCAAATCAGATTCGGCGTCCATATCTTCGGCAAGCTCGACTAAATTGATGCCAGGCACGTGATCGTTAAAAAGGTGCTCGAACGGCTTCTCTGCAGTCACTGCGAGCTTCGTGTGGGACTCGTAGGCTGCGTCCAGAAACGTAATGAACCGTCGAACCACGTCCGTCTGTCTGATACTCAGCAGGGGAATGTCCGTCACCACAATACTTGGGTACTGTCTGGTGATTTCCAGGTAATCCGCGGCACTCAGAGGCTTGTCGCACAACTCCTTGAACGTAAACTGGGCCACCTGGTACTTGACGCACTTTGGTATCTTCAAGGTCCGGCCCCAAATTTCCACAGAACAGTCAAACTCGGGTGCTCGGTTTTCTCCAAAATGCTTGAACCAATTGTCGGCGTGCTGCTCGGCAGCTTCAGACACGTCGGCCAGGGTCTGTCCCTTCGGTGGGAAGAAGTATGTTCCCTGTGTCTCTCGTTCTATTTTTCGGTAGTCGGTGGGACTCTTGAGATAGATAACATGACACTGGTCCTTCAGCAGCTCGATACACGGGATGAATGACTTTCTCTGGACGCCATTTTCATACAAATTGTCTGGCGCTCGGTTGGACGTCATGAACAGAACCACCCCGTGAGATGGGGATAGCAAAACGTCGATAAGGGTCCTTAAAATCATTGCGTCAGCCACATCGGTCACTTGGAACTCGTCAAAACACAAGACAGTCGACTCGGCGGCAATCTCGTCGGCAATCTGTTGAGCCGGATCAAAGTCATTACCGTTGGCCTGTCTCAGCCTGTGTGCCCGCTTGTGAACATCCTGCATAAAGGCGTGGAAGTGAATTCGCTTCTTTGGTAGATGGCTCGGAATCGTCGTGTAAAACATATCCATCAACATGGTTTTACCGCAGCCAACATCTCCATACAAGTAGATGCCCTTCGGCTGGTGCTTAGCGCTGGGCGCTTTGCTTGAAAACAGACCGCTGAACCATTTCGTGGCAGGACTTAGGTTGCTCGTGGCGTCTGTCGTAGGTGCCTCGTATTTATTCAGCTCTGTGTGAAGTGTCTGCAGGCTCTCTAGCATTCCTCGCTGGTACGGATCATTCCTGATCTGATTCCGCTCAACCAGGTGGTCATATTGTTGTAGGGGATCTTGTTAGTGCACGTCTCGCGGGTCTACTCACTCCTCAGACTCGTGTACCAGCGGACTGAGCCTCTAATCCGTCTAAGCTCTCTGAGCATTTCGGTTATGACTGGGGTTAGGGTCGCTAAATTTCATGCCTAGAGTCAATCACGTGGACAACGTTGGGGACGACGATAAGTTCGTGTGTCAGACGAGCCAGGCCAGCACGTGCATTCGCGCCGAGTCACCGTAGCATTAGTTATCTTTGAACATGATGTCTTTGGAATTGATACAAGTAGATGAATTGGAGTTTCAAGTCTCGATAAGAGCGGACACCCATCGAGGCTGACGACGCGCGGGTGGTTGCTAGCGTGCAGATTAAATTGAGGTCATTTAAAAAATTGCAGTCGTTATAGTTGAATATCTGGTCGCTCCTTGTTTTTATCTAGCGTGTTCTGTACGAGTACGTCGGGAATTAAATTATTCGGTATCTGTGGCACAATTGAATCGCCGCTCGAACGCAGAAATCAGCGCGAGTTAACCGGCCTAAATATTCCCTGTTAAAAAACTGGATCGAGGCATCTTCCGAACTAGCGCAATCAAATAGCGGCGTTCAATTCTCTCCATCTTAGACGGCATCTTCGGCCGAAGACACGCAATCTCATCATCAAATTACATACAAAATGAATTTCACAGTGGCCGTCATCCAACCTTGTTTCCGGCGCGCGGAATACGCTTACCACATGCATCGATCTTATGATCGCCTGTCTAGCATTGTCACACAACGTCTAGACCTTATCAGAACCACAGATGCAGCCTGCTTGCTACATTTACGTGCAGAACAAAGAAGATCGACCATATGCAGCAAGATTCCCTAGCCACATAGTGCATAGAATTCATCCTCACTTCGTATTACACACATTCCTATACCGTACGTTAACTCGCTGTGCTCAGGGCCCGCCCGGCCTACGCTCGGGGTCTTACGTCAACGATCGGCATACGGCCTCTGCTCGCAATCTGAACCACCGTACAACGGTGAAGCAAGACAAACCACGCAACGTGATCGTCTCCAGAAACCGCACGTGGTTTTGAGCCTCCGGTGACATCTCCGACACCGCTTGGCTTATGGCGATCGACCCACACGGTCTGGACTGCTGTACTAGCCAGAGCAGTGTTCGTCGTCACCAAGCTAAATCACAAGCCCAGTGGCAATCGACTTACCACCAGTCTACTACAAACCGTCCAACAAACAACAACATCCCGCGCTATTCACCGCGCGCGAAATCCCGTTCTCCAGTTGGCTCGATCACCAGTCCCAAGAACGCAGGGATCGTCAATGGCTCGGGACGCCACGGAAAGGCTCCGGCCGTCTTCCGGCGCTCAACCACGGTTGGCAGTGACCGGCCACGGCACTCGCTATCAGATATATGTACACACGTAGCACGGAGATTTTGCCGTAATAGTTGCTGTGCCATACAAACATCACGTGACCGTTCTTTAGATCTCATCGACGGCAAGATCATTAGTACCGCAGATAGCTGTAACTTGGATTGTAAATCTGACTATGAAGCAATTGCACAAGTCTCAAAACCTCTGCGCCATTCACTCTACTCCATTCTCCTTACCATCATTCTCCATCCATTCTCGAGGGGTGTTACCATTGACCGTGGAAACCACCAACACTGGTTCATTCTTGCTACCAGCCCCCTAGCATCAATACGAAATGCACTGTCGGCATAAATATGCATTTCCAGCGGAGACACGCCCCGGCGCATTTTCCTCTATACCGCTGCTAAGCTTAGCACTCTTAGCACGTGCTATCTGATCATGGTGGAAACACAAACGTCTTCATTCACTGGTATTCATCACACTAAAAATATAAAGCCAAGTAGTTCAACTGTCACTGCCCGACTGCAGGCCATCGCTCAATCCTTGCACTTGGCACGCAAATCGCTATGTCCGTATCAGGCAAAGCTCAACGACCGTTGGTAAATCGTAGATCAAAACAGATCTCAAAACACAAACTCAATAACCGGTTATTAACAATGGCCTCACGTTACCTCACATTTACACTGTATACTGTGTACACCGCACAGCCACTCATACTCTCATGGTTACCATGGAAACACAATAACTACGCGCGCAATCAAAATCGCCCGGCCAAAAAAACGCGAACAAAAACGCGCGCGCATCTCTTCCCATCTTCTATACAGACCCTTCCGAATCGAGTGGGTCCCTATACCGTCGTTCTCCTTATAACTCTAATACCGGTCCATTCCATTCCTGCCCCTGTCCGGATTGGGCGCGCACTAAATCATCTCAATCAATGCCTCATATTCAACCTTTAACTCACTGTAACCCGTAAGCAGTGGAGTCACATGTATCATGCGTCCGCCACCACCTGCACATAAACAGTGGTCTGCGCCGTCAAGGACCCACTGCTATTAATAACGCGCCATCAAAGACGCAAAAAACAATGCGTTATCGTTCCGCTATGCACATCACGTGTACAAATCACGTGACACCCACTTTGGGTCAAATTATTCCATTTCCGAGACATTTTCAAACCAGCGCATGGGAATTGTCTTCTACGCGGACGCACACTAGAATATTACTAGTAAATGTCTAACAATGATTAAATGAGCCTGACGGGCGGGTGGTGACGATCCCTGCTGTATTTAGCAGTGGGGCGCCCACACACGCGCACGTTGACTGTACACACTGTTATGGCATCTTCTCTAATTATCAAACTCCTAACCCAAAGTTGCTTTAGTTTAACGTTAACTCCATTGCTCTCCATCGCTCCTCTGCCTCAGGTACATTCTTAACCACCTAAACCTAATCTCTTGTGGAAATTGCGGACTTACGCGCGGACAGGGTAACACACCGTTTACCGCTCGCGCTTTGTGGGCAAGGGCATGGGCGAGGGCACGAAGGGAAAAAAGCAAATTGCCTAGGAAAAAGCAACTACTCAGGGAACTCCTTTTTTTGTTGTTGGCCCCATGAAGGTTTCTTCTTACCACTATTGAGAGTACTAAAGTACAGGTAACGCTTACAACACAAGAGTACTTGTACATTCAGTTCTAAGGTCTTGATTGGCCCTGGACTTGCAGTGAGAAAAAAGCCCCAGTTACCTAGCCTTTTGGCCGTTTTTTTCGCAACCACCAGGTCACAACTAACTTTCGAGTCACTCTTTTCATTCGCTCGTTTTACAACCCAATACCTTTCTCCTAGAGTCTTTCTAGAGCTAGAGCATAGAGCTAGACCCTTTGCTTGACCTTTTGCTAGACTTTTATTCACGACACTCCCTCACTTTTGGATACAACTTGGTTAACTAGATACCCACCATGCGAGTGCAACTACTCAATGTGCTTGCGCTGGCTCTCAGTGTCGAGGCATTCCGGACTCCTTCTCAACGACGGGTCGCTGAGGTGGACCAGAATGAAGGCATTCTAAGGGCTGTCAATGGTACTACTTCAGACGCTCCCACGGTCAAGACTGAGGAGCCCTACACCATCGCCAGCACCCAGACGAAGCAGACTGACGACCACACCACTGACCACACCACCTCCAGCTTCCCCGCTGGCATTTCTATCGCGCGTGGAACTACTTCTGGCATTGTCTATGAGACTATCTTCACGACCGCGCCAGTGGTGACCGTTACCGCGCCGGAGACCAACATGCCTCAGACAACTGTGCAGACTCAGAGCGTGTTTGATCAGCCGTCGACCTCCCTGGCTACTCGAGACGACTCGTCTTCTCTCTTGGGCCAGACTTCGTCGCTGCTCAACTCCCTGGGAAGCACCTCGTCTTCTGTGGACAGCTCCTCGTTCTGGTCCTCGTTTGAGTCTGAGTTTTCTTCTCTGCTCAGCGAGCTGACAGCCCCATCGACTGTGGCTGCTACCACCACGCGAGACGTGCCAACCACCAAGGACGCGACTGTCGCCACGACAGCCCCTCCAACTAAGGCCACCTCGTCCTCGTTCACCATGTCGAACCAGATTGGCGTTCCACAGACGACTACCACCCCAGAGCCAGTGGCTTCCACTGCTCAGTGGACCATCGCCGCGCCGTCTTCTACTTCGTCTGCCAACGATGATATCGGCATTTCTGTGGTGATTGGACCCCAAACCACTTCCTCTGAGGCTCCAACCTCGGCCCCAACCTCCGCTTCCCAGCCACCAACTACGACTGACGCGCCAAAGTCTGCCCCGACCTCTGCTTCGGAGGCCTCAACTACCTCCGCTTCCATTTCAATGTCCGTCGCCACTAACCTGGTGTCCAGCTCCGACAGCGCTACCCCAGTGGTTTCCCAAGTGGTCACCACCACCGAGCCACCAGTGGTAAGCTCTGTTCCAACTGCAACTGTTAGCACTGTTAGCGTTTCCGTCACTGCCTCTGCTACGGGCTCCGTTGCTACTGGCTCCGTTGTTACCGAGACTGCTAGCGGCTCTGTCACTGGCTCCGTTCCAACTGGATCTGCCACTGGCTCTGTCGCTACCGGCTCTCTTCCAACTGGCTCCGTCGTTGGTTCTGTCACTGCTTCCGTCACCGGCTCCGTCACTGCTTCGATTCCAACCGTTTCGGGCTCTGTTTCTGGCGCTGTTTCCGGCACTGTGACTGCCACCACTACTGGCACCGACACTACGATCCCAACCGTCACCGGAACTGCCCCAGCCAACACTGCTACTGATGCCGCTAGCGTCACCACTTCAACCTCCTCCAACTGGCTGCCAGCCACCATTTTGACCCAGGCAACCCCACAGCCATCCAGCACCGACCTCGACATTGCCTCCTCTACAACCAAGGTGTCTACAGCTACCTCGCTGCCAACTACCCTGCCAAAGGCTATTGCCCCAGTCGGAAGCACCTCGGTCCCGGACGACTCGGAGCTCATCCAGGTGGGCTTCGACTACGCTCTCAACTACCCGTTCGTGGCGTCCCACCCGGTCTCAGCCTCCCAGATCTTCCAGTACTTGCCAGAGGGTCTGGCCTACGGCCTGGACCTGGACTCGTCCAACGTGACGGTGCAGAGCCTGCAGCCATACGAGTCGTCGACCGCTGGCTACATCATCACCGTGGCCCTGGTCTACATTCCAAAGTCGTACTTCTCGACTCTGGACGCGCTGGTTCACACCCCAACCTCCAGACTGTACACCAACCCAGACAAGAGCGTGTCCTCGCTGATGAACCTGATCGACCCCACGATCCCCCTGGTGCCAGGAACCTCCTCGGGCTCCACCGGCGGATCTACGGGCACCGCCGGCAGCACTGGCGCGGTCGGCGGCAGTGGCTCAGGCAGCGGCTCAGGCAGCGGCTCCGGAAGCAGCGGTACCCAGATTCCAGGCAATGGCGGTCTCGGCTCTACTCCAGGCGGCCTAGACCAGGATTCCGGATCCAACACCTCACCCACGGTCAACACCAAGACCGTTGGTATCACGGTCGGAGTGGTTGGCGCCGCCTGCGCTTACGCCGGAGGAATGTTCCTGTACGCCCGACACAACCGAAGAAAGCGATCTCTGCGATTGTCGGGTGCCAGCGGGTCTGCGTACGGCGATTCGTACTACTACGACGACGGTTCTATTCGATCTAACTCACTACATTCTCATCCAAGCAACGAGTCGGGCCGACGGGGCTTCCCCATCGCTGGCCAGCAGATCTCGCAGCCAGTCATGAGTGAAAACTCGCTCGGCTGGACTTAGAGGCACGACAGCATTTCCGCACCACAAAATCCTTGTACAACTAGTTTCGCCGGGTTTGGCACTTAATTTTTTTCACCATGGTGTTGGGTTTTTATTTCTAGCTACGTTAGTAGTCAATATACTTTAGACTTACGAGATGAGTGAATAGCAGCTCGCTAATTGTCCACGGTAGCATCTCATCACGCACGTCTGTCTCGCGCATAAATTAAACTAACCTAAACACAAGACTCACGCTAAACCAAACACCTAATTTTGTTCCTGCTGCTATTATTGCACTGACTCAGGGCCTTACTTGACGCACTCACATTAATACATGTCTGAGTTGTATTCATTGATTAATTTCGCTTGTGACGAGCCAATGTCTGTCATTAAACTTTTCTCGTGACGTGAAGTCGCTTTGGGACCTAACGGCGCCACAAATACCCACTTGGCCCACCGTAAAACGCCCCTACAGTCCCCACGTAGTTGAGACATCATCTGTCGCGATGTTTCGTCGCTGAGACACTGGTGCGGCGCACCGTCTGCCATGTCAGGTGACTCTACATATCACTAAGTTACGGTGTTATTTCAGCGCAATGTTGCAATGTCTCGTTGCAATAACACGTGTGAGACCAGCTTTGCCATGATTCTTCCTACGGATACGTGTCTGTCATATGCTGCCCAATAGGTGGCGTCATGCTGCCCGTGCACATATTGAGCCCGTCAACCGGCCCTGCTTAGCTCCTTGGCGAGTCCGGCCCTTTGCCCGTGCCCGCTGCAGGCTACCCTTACTCCTGACCTGCTTTTAACGCGAGCGTCACCATTACAGACATCTATCGGCTCGTTTCGTGCAATGCGTTCTGCAATGATTACGTTTGACGGGCGCCCCGATGCGTACTTATTTGCTGGACAATGAAACGCCGGGCCCGCCGGCGTGGCCCAAGCTGACGCCTCCGGCGGCTAGCGGGCAGCTGTGCACTAAAAATACAATGAAACAAGACGTATGCGCTGACCATGCATAATCATCACCTCGGCTCTGAGAGCGATGTCTGGGGCTGGCTGAATCCGGATGAATCTTGCCTGTTCGGGATACATGTATTGTCAACTTGGCTTGATCGCATACCGTTACGTAGACGACATACGCTAATCAATTTGATTACATACAATCTATACTAATTAACTGGAATAGGAAGGGGATGTAGGCATCGCTCTGATAACGGTTATCTGTGATATTGCCTACGGTTACTGGTAACGGAAATGTATCCTAGCGTTGTCTTATAGTGAACCTTCTATAGGTTTGAGCATTTAGACAGCTATTGTGTCAGTAGGCATTAGATATCAGTTGAATCTCAGCAAGTGACATAACCCTTTTTAAGGCTGCGGAAGACGCTAAGGACACATAAGGCGCGGACACAACCAGAACAAATAAGCTCATCTGAGATCAATGCTCTGATCAACCAAATGCCATCATTGTGCATCGATCGACCTTTGCATCCTGGTCAGATCCATTCTCGATCTACTCCTGGCATCAAGGGATCTGAGATCGTGGCTTAGCGAATTCCGCCAAGTGCCTGTCGCAACCGGTAGTGCATTTGATGCTAAAAAGACCAAATATGGCCATTAGGGTCCCAGAATTGAGGCGAGCCAATCCCGCATTTGTAACCCTAACCCTGATTTTTCCAATTTGGAAAATACGCCCCAAGATTGCCCAAACCTGCAAATTTTCAAGGACAACGACTTCGTGGCCAAGCTGGTTAAGGCGCACGACTGTTAATCGTGAGATCGTGAGTTCAATCCTCACCGAGGTCGACTTTTTTCTCCGTCATGAATTTTTGCTCGACGTCGCTGCTAGATTGTTTATGGGTTAGACTTTCATAATTTTAATGTACCATGTGGTTTCGCTTATTCCTCAATTTCTGGAGTATGGCCAGACGGACAAGGCAGTTTTCTGTGCTCTTAGATTCTACAAGCCTTGTACTCTTCAGGTACATTGCCTCTGCAAATTTTAGCAGGTCGTTATGATTTATAAACGCTTGCCTGTAAAAACACTTAGTGTATACAGTGGCTACTAAAAGCGTGTTGCGCTGGGACACTGTCCCTCCGCTCCAGTCCTAGAGCGCGACCAATCACATCACACCAAATTCAAACACATCCCAACCCAAATTTTTCACAATACACGCACGACACAAAATGATGAACCTAGCACGACTACGTGGCGGCGTTCGACCGGCTACTATGCGACGGGCGTCGTCGATGCTTGCTGTCCACCGAGACACTCCACAAAACAATCCCTCGATTCCGTTCGAGTTCACCCCAGAGAACCTGGAGAGGGCTAAGGAAGTTATCGCCAAATATCCACCACAATACAAGAAGGGCGCCTGCATGCCTTTGCTTGATCTGGGTCAGCGACAGCTGGGCTTTACTTCCATCAGTGTCATGAACTACGTGGCCAAGATGCTCGAGATGCCACCGATGCGAGTCTACGAGGTTGCAACCTTCTACACAATGTACAACAGAAACCCCATGGGCAAATACCATCTACAGGTCTGCACTACTACTCCTTGCCAGCTCTGTGGCTCTGACAGCGTTATGGAGGCTGTTCAATCGCATCTCAACATCCACCCCGGTGAGACTACCAAGGACGGCCTGTTTACGCTCTCCGAGGTTGAATGTCTGGGTGCTTGCATTAACGGCCCAATGATGGCCATCAACGACGATTTCTACGAGGATCTTTCCGCCAAGGGAACTCTCGATATTCTCACAAAACTACAAAACGGACAGAGCCCTGTCGCCGGTCCAGAGAACGGCCGACGACACTCTTGTGAGCCAGTCACTGGCAGGAAAGTCCTGCTGGCCGAGGAGCCTTTCAACGTGGCCTCTGTCACCCGAGCCGATCTGTAATTGGCCAGGAGGAAGCCGTGATCAAAAAATGCGATCCGCGACTCTCTAGAATCATGTAATTAACCCCACATACAGCGAATGCTAATGATAGATCTGTAGCTGACGTAATCACTTATCCTTCCCCCACTTGACACCCAGGAATCCAGTTCCGGCGCTGGTCCATTTCTTTGGCTTTTCCGTATTGTCAATGAGATAATGTCGCGAGTGTCCGGGCACTTCAAGTGCCAGGTACCTAAAATCAAATGATCCGATGCCCGCAGCGTTCTTCTCGCTCTTTTCAATCATCTCCAGCCTGACGAGTCCTTCAGCCAAATCACCCTGGACATGGAATTGCATCAGCAGGTGTTGTCTGCCAGCGCCATCGTAGCCTCTTCTGCTGGCAATGGGTCGATTTCGGGCCCACTTACTTCCGTTGGCCTCGCCGTACGCCTTCATCTTATTCCCCAGCAGTCTCTGGCACTCAAAGTCCTTTTCAACAAGATGGAATGCCCTGTTGAACACTTGGACATCGCTTGTGGGTAATAGAATGTCAGAGACAAAGTAGTACACCACGATTCCAGACAGACCCAGGCCGGCCAAAACGACGCCACTGTAGAACGAAAACGACGTGGCGTGTGCGATTCTCTGAAAAATTGTCACCTTGGGGGCCTCGGATGTGTAGTTTCGGACCAACCGAGGGCTTCTAAGCGGAGTAAGCGGCGTGAAAGTTTTCCTCGAGATTCTCACAGCAGGCCTGAACATTGTGGTCTGTGTATTTCGTTAGTACAGCCTGACTGGTATTCTTCTTGTTTCCCCGCTGTCCGCTGGAATAGTCTGGTTATGCCCTGTTTAGCTACCTTCGCTTGTTTGATCTCAAGTGGTTGATTTCTCCCAATGTCAAGTTCTGAAGACGCAGCGGAAACAATTAAGGTTCAATCTCGAACGGTTGTAGCCCCCATTGGCCCCTCATTGTCTTACGACTAAGCTACAAGCCGTAATTGACTCGGGCGTTTATGTTGCCAGCCATAACAGGTCTAGGGCGCTCATGCTAGCAGCCATATTTCCATCTTGACTGGTTTAGCTGGGGCCTATAGCACTACAATCAGCGTCTAAGTAGAACATACGTATAACTGAGTTGTATCTGTCAAATTTTGCCCAAAAAACCGCTAAACAAATACACCCGTGATACTCCCAACTGATATTAGTTGCTAATCAGTGTGATCTATATCTCCTCGTACAGCGCGCAACGTGTCATCATCACAATGGAATCGGACGAGCGAGCCTCTCTTTCCAAGGAAGAGATTCAGCCCTTCTTTGACCGACAAAGATCCTTCCCTGCCAACAAGCAATGCTTTGATTGTCATGCAAAGAACCCTACCTGGTCCTCGGCCACGTTTGGTGTCTTTATCTGTCTCGACTGTTCAGCAGTCCACCGAAACTTGGGTGTCCATGTCACCTTTGTTCGATCTACTAACATGGACAACTGGACCATCAGCCACCTGCGAAACATTCGAGTCGGTGGCAACAAGGCTGCCAGCGACTTTTTCAGCAAAAATGGCGGCGCCAAGTTCCTGAACGCTACCTCCAACGCAAAGGAGAAATATACAGGCCGATGCGCCCAGCTCTACATCAGCGAGCTTGCTCGAAAGTCCGCAGCCGACGCCCGAAGCTTCCCCAACGAGATGGTTATCGATTTGGCTTCTCTCGGCGGTGACTCTCCGACCCCATCTGAAGAGTCGTCTTCTTCTAAGGACGACTTCTTCTCCAGCTGGGACAAGCCAATCGTCAAGCGACCAACTCCACCTATTTCTAGAACTTCTACCCCATCTAGTCGCCCGGGCAGCGTTCCACCTGCCCCGGCCGCCTCGTCTGCTCGGATCGTTGGCCCCCGAGCTACCCCGTCCACTGGTGCCCGAAAGAACATTCTGGGATCCAAGCGAACAGCCGCAAAGCCGGCCGTCAAGAAGGTAGTCGCCGACGATGTCGACTTTGAGGCTGCCGAGCGAGAGGCTAAGGAGGAGCAGGAGCGAATCGCCAAGCTCGGATACAACCCAGCCGAGAAAGTCGAGGTCAAGACTTCTGTGCCAGTCGTCGCTGCCCCGGCTCCATCATCTACATCTTCGTTTGGAACCAGCTTCGGAAACACATCTGCCCCAGCCGCTGCTCCAAAGCCTGCCCCTGTCAAGCTAGGGTTCGGTCAGACGTTCGTGGCCCAGAAACCAGCGTCGCCAGCCCCAGCCCCTGTCGCCAGAACTAACTACGAAAGCACAAACTCGGAAATCACAAACAAGTACGGAAACCAAAAGGCCATCTCCTCCGACGAGTTTTTCGGCCGAAACTCGTACGATACCCAAGCACAGGCCGAGGCAAAGTCTCGTCTGCAGGCATTCGACGGTGCCACCGCCATTTCCTCGTCCTCCTACTTTGGAAAGGATGAAGAAGAAGAGACCAACATGGCCGCCAACAGCGAGTTTGGCGGTATTGAGCGAGTTGCTCAGGATCTTGCTGACAAGCTTAAGGTTGTTGCCGGTGAAGACCTGAGCGCCGTTAAGGATGCATTGGAGACTGGCGCTACAAAGTTCAGCAACCTCATGAGGGATTACCTGCGATAAGCGAAGCGAATTTCGCTTGGCAGACTAGATCTCCAAGGCACTCGCTTATGGTGCCATCCATCATGGCGCCCTGGCATGATGCGTATGATATATGGACGCTCACGATTATGGTCCGTACTCCGCTATAAAATACAAAATTCCCCTGTTTTCAGCCAATGTGTTCATATGAAATGGAGTTGGATGAGCGCCGTTCCAGGATGCGAAAGTTGTAGGTGTGAAATTCATGGTAACGGCGCCTTGAAGTATCGTCTTTCACTCTGGCCATACCTTCCATTTTATTGGTGTCAATGCATGGCGGACCATCCCACTTACAGATTCTGCACAAAACACGGCAAAGCTATGTCTGGTTTCACGGCTTTCGAGCGGTTGTGTCCATGCTGGCCGCACGTGGGTACCGTAAAGCGACGACGACCAAAACGGTTACGCTCGTTTTGGACGGTTCTAAAGTTGTATGGTTTTCACCGACCAACACGTTTCCGTTCATTTTTAGGGCGGAGGTGGGTAGGATCAAGATGGAGAAAACGGCGGCGCAAGCTGTTCGACCGCCGAATAGCTGACAATGAGATTTATGAATTTGCCAGGGTTTGGCGCAAAAGGAGGAAAAAGAATGACAAGTTGTGGACTCGATGGATTTTTCAATAATTTATATTCAACTCCTCAACATTCCGCTGTTGAAGCGTTTGTAATGCGTTTCATGAGACTTAATATATAATGTGATGAGGTGATTAGTCTACTGGCTGGGCTCTTTTCTGTACACGTCGTCCTTTCCAATGCCCACGGCGCCAGCCTTAATCAGTGCCAGACGCAGGTCGTTAATCAGATCAGTTGAGTTCTCAATGCCCACGCACAGTCTGATGAGGTCTTCTGGGAACTGTCGTTCTTGCCTAGTCTTTGCGTCGATGGATGCGTGCGACATTTTGCAGGGCATGGAGATGAGGGAGTTGACACAGCCAAAACTCACCGAAATACCCCAGATTTTGGTGGCCTCGACGATCCGTTCACTGATTTCGACGGACTCAGTCTCAAAACTCAGCACCGCACCGGCGCCCCGAGCCATGGACTGGTGAAGATCGTAGGATGGATGCGATTTCAGGCCTGGGTACCTCACCTTGAAACCTACGTTCTCCAGAAACTCTGCAATCTGCTGTGCATTATCCTGCTGCTTCTGCATACGCACAGCTAGGGTCTTCACACCTCGCAGCAGTAGCCACGAGTCAAACGGGCTCAAGCCGCAGCCGGATGCGTTGATTGTGAAAAAGAGTCGGTCGCCAAGATTGAGGTCGTTCACGGCGATGATACCGGCCATAATGTCGTGGTGTCCTGAGAGGTACTTTGTGCCTGATTCATACACAATGTCAGCACCCAGGTCCAGCGGCGTCATGAGCAGTGGTGAAAGCATGGTGTTGTCCACCACCACAATGGTGGCCGGGTTGATTGTGTGGACTAGAGTGGCAGCACCTTTGATGTCGGCCACCTTGATTAGTGGATTGGTGGGGCTCTCCAGTAGGACCATGCATGTTTTATCATTGACTTTATCCTTAATGGCATCATTGTTGGTAGTATCAACGTGGTGGACGACAATGCCCTGGTTCGTACTCAGATATTTAAGCAGCCGGTGAGTACCGCCGTACAAGTCATCGCCAGCAATGACTTCATCGCCGGGCTTGAGCAGCCGAGCAATAACGTCCATCGCAGTCATGCCCGAGGAGACTGCAAGGGCTCGGTTGGCGCCCATGATCTTGGCCATGTGTCGCTCGAGATGGGTACGCGTCGGGTTACCAGACCGCGTGTAATCGTACTCGCCCATGTTGCTTAGGCTGTCTTGTTTAAAGGTCGCCGTCTGGTAAATAGGCACGCTCGAGGACCGGTACTGATCCGAACATTCAGTGTACACTAGTTCTGTGTCAATGGCGTACTTCGCAGCAGTCCGGGGGCTCGAAGGGGCCGGGGAGGGGAGCTCATCCCCAGCAAAGGTGCTAATCGTGGTCATCGATGATGGAGTGTCTACACAAGTGATTCAGTCATAGTCCTTATCCTCGGTCACGTGAGCTGACGAGCGGGATCGGAGGTGCGGCTCACCAAGCCAACATGTTGGGTGTATGCGATGGAGTGCATTACTGCATGGTGGGAATTGCGTGGTGAGTTATGCAAGTTGATGTTTGTGGAATGGTCTAGGTGTTGTATAAGCGAGGTAGGAGGGTTAAATTTGTGTGGCCGATCGCTGTGCTTAAGCACGGGCCACCGCTTAAGTATCCGTGCCAACACGGGCCACCGCTTAAGTATCCGTGCCAACACGGGCCACACGTGCTTAAGATAGAGGCTTTCTGAACAGTCGATAGAAGAGCTGTTCAGGAATGGGAGCTAGGTTCTGCCGACGTCACAATTCCGCCTGCGTAGCGCACGTTGCATGTTGCACCGTGGCTATGTTGTGCTCAGGGTCTGAGCCATCGCTGATCAAGGATCGACAAGCATAGCCTAAGACAACTCAGCATTAGCTAACCGTGTTTAATAGCTTGACAGTGGATAGTAGGCTCGAAGGTACGCCAGTGGTCACATTTCAGAAACCAACGTCACGCGCCGGCGATTGGCGTGATTTTCAGATTCACAGGGATAGCTGGAACGTGTATCAGCTGACTCCAGAATCCAGGGATAATAGTCTAGTGGCCGATGGCATGAATCTAGCGAGCCGGTACTTTTCCAGCCTGCGAATCAAGTTCCCCTTGTGCACACGGTTATCCGGGTTCTCTCATTAATGAATGTCTCCCGCAAAATCTTTCTTTTTGCGCGTACAGGCCGTTACGCGCCCCACAAAACCGTTACCCAATCAAAGCGATAAGATAAGATAGAGCTTTGACCAAACTTCATCACATCAGCCGAGGAAGCAAATGACTTGATTATTTATTGCTGGAGTCAGGCACTACACGCGAGCAGACGAGCAGGTGACTTGAGGCTGGACCAGGCTGTGATTGACGACGGCCAAGTGAGACAGCTGCAGTGTCACATTTCGTATAAATAGTCACACGAAGTTTTTCAAACCAACATGACTGTTCACTTACCAGAGGACGTGCTATACCAGGTCTTTTCACACCTGTCTGCTGGTGACCTGGCCAGATGCTGCCGCGTTTGCATCCAGTGGAGCACTATCGCTAGCCACCCCAGGCTGTGGAAGAGTGTCAACTTGAGTAACATGAGCTCAAGCCAGCTGAGAAGGCTCACCCACCAGAGTCTTGAGCTTGAGAGTCATCGGCTGCACCTGCCTATTCTTGGTCTGGCCTCGTCGCATCAATCGAGAATCACCAACGCCAGAGAACTGAAAGTGGAGAGTCCAACCAGTCTGAGGCCTGGCGATTTGAGGTTTCTCCACGTTCTGATCTTGCGGAACCACACACTGGAGAGTTTGGTTTTGGACCACATCATGGTGGGCGAGTGGATAGGCAAGCTATTTATGTGTCTGCCAAAGACGCTAAGAAAAGTTTCGTTGAGACACACGCTTTGCGCACCCAAGGCCATTAGAATGCTGCTGGATGCCCATGGAGGACACCTACAGGAGTTGGACTTGTCGTACACCAATATTGACGATGGAACCCTGCGGTACATCGGCCTCAAGTGTCCCCACTTGAAGGTGCTGAGATTAGACGGAACCTTTAGAGTCTCCAGCAATGGTCTAAAGCATTTTCTAGAAACCCAGGCGCCCCCTGCGCTACAGGTTCTGTCGCTAAACTGCACGTTCGCGCTTAGGCCGGCGTGGATTATCAGCTATATTATGCACCAGCGCATTTCGCGGGGTACTCCTGCGTTGAAGGAAGTGTTTATCGAGGGCTGTGCGTTTAGCGCGAGGGATGTGGAGATGATCCAGGGGTTGATTGGACGGGTTCATAGTCTGGGCAGCGGCCTCGAGGAGAGACTCGGTTTTGGCGTTGACCCGGTCACAGAGGGCCGTCTGGTGCTGGTTGCGTAACCAAATTACATTACAGCAATACTGCACAGCCTGCTCGTGCTACTATACAGCGTAGCTGGGCTAGGATCATCTACAGGGGTCGCTAATTATAGCCTCATGATATAACAGCATCCCGGTTATCCGGATTTATAAAGTTTACTGCATATGTAAGGGTCGGCGTTTGAATGCATTTTTTACTATACACGGTAACAGTACCGCCAGAGTAAAACCAACTGATACAACGGCCGAGCCCGACCGCTCGTGCCCAGCCACGCGCCTGAGTCACCTGATTGAGGTTGGACGGGATGTGACAGATGTCAGAAATGCACGACCCCGGCCCACAATATATAAACACCAGATTCCCCGGCCCCCTGATGTAACTTTGATGAACCTTATCACGTTTGGTGTGTTGGGTCTGGCTGTCGCCACGCCTGGCCAGGTCGTTCTCCATAACGATGAAAACCCCTACCTGAGCTACAACGGCCTGGCCATGACACCACCCATGGGTTGGAACAGCTGGGCCACTTTCCGATGCAACGTGAATGCTGACTTGCTGCTTACCACTGCGCAGAAGCTCGTTGATTTGGGGTTGAGAGACCTTGGCTATAAGTACGCCGTGCTTGACGACTGCTGGTCCATGGGTCGGGACCCCGACACCAAGGAGTTGCTAGCCAGCACCAAAAAGTTCCCTGACGGCATGCTAGCCGTGTCCCAGGCCCTTCATGGGATGGACCTTTCGTTTGGCATGTACTCCAGCGCCGGAAAATGGACCTGCATGGGGTACGAGGGCTCTCTGGGCTATGAAGATATTGACGCCAAAACCTTTGCCGCCTGGGAAGTCGACTACCTCAAGTACGACAACTGCTACAACGAGGGTCAGTCAGGCGTCCCCGAAAAGTCGTTTTCCCGGTACAAGGCCATGTCCGACGCTCTGCTGAACTCTGGCCGGGACATCATCTACTCCATGTGCAACTGGGGCGAGGACTCGCCCTGGCAGTGGGCGCAGACTATCGCCAACTCCTGGCGAATGTCTGGCGACCTCTACGACTCCTTCTCCCGGCCGGACGACAAGTGTCCATGCACCGGATATGAGTGTCGACTTCCCGGCTTCAGCTGTTCCGTGCTCAACATTTTGAACAAGGCTGCTGCGTTTCCTACAAAAGGCAGACCAGGCGGTTGGAACGACTTGGACATGTTGGAAGTCGGCCACGGAGGACAGGATGACCGGGAATACGTTGCGCACTTTTCGCTGTGGGCTGCGTTAAAGTCGCCCTTACTCATTGGCGCTGATGTGAGAAACATTGGCGGCCCAGATCTCTCCATTCTCTCCAACCCCGCCGTCATTGCCATCAATCAGGATCCCCTGGGTCAGAGTGCCCAGCGAATCTGGCGAAGAGAAGTCGACGACAAGGACGAGCACGGGTTTGGTGAGATCCAACTCTGGAGTGGCAAGCTGTACAACGGAGATCAGGTTGTTTTGTTCTTCAACGCTGGCAACAAGGCCAGAGAAATGTCCGCATCATTGGACGAGATTTTCACAAATTCCGGCGCTGGCGGCACGGCCGCTGAGACTCGTGTGGCCTGGGATATTCACGATCTGTGGTACAACCGAATGAGCGACAAGGAGGCAGCCGCCATTCTCAGCGGAAACAACAGCATTTTCGACATGAGCTTCTACAACGCCACTGCGATTCCATACGCTCAGGGCATCGCGGAGGAGCACCCGAAGCTGTTTGGGTACAGAATTGGCACCGTCGAACCCAAGGGAATCATCACGGCAAAAGTTGCCCGACACGGTGTGGCCATGTACAGATTGAGACGGCAGAAGGCTGCCAAACGGGCCGAGGCACACACTACTGAGTTGTAGTCGATGCATAGGGCATTAGATAGATTGCATGCATAAATAGATACGGTGAGTACAGCGTACTCACCATGCTTAGAGTTCAGTACGCTCCATCTAGGACTATTCTGGCTGCTCTGACCTGTCCACAACCAACACACAGCCGTCGTTAGCCACCTCTCCAAGTTTCATGCTATATGGCAACAGCACCCTCTCCTTTGGCAGGCTCAAAAACAAGCCAAGCCGCTCCATCGGGTCCTGGCTTGTGCTGTTCTTGTTCTGAATGGCCAAATGCACACAGGCTCGGTCCAGCAGCCGTCCTATAACAATATTCTTGTCAAAGAAAAACGGAACCTTCTTCGCGGGCCTAACAGCTTCCTTCTTGGTGATTGGATCAAGGTATGTCGACTGGGGTCGTTCGAGGTAGATGTAGATCCGGTTCTGCTGTAGAACGGATGGTGGATCACCTTTCGCCTCACGTTTCATTGCCGCCATTGCCAGGATAGCATTCGATCTGGCCTTTGCTTCTGGTGACTTCTTCTTCTGCGCCCAGTACTTCTTCCACTTAAACACTATCGTCTCTTCGGATTGTGGTTTTGGTTTGGGTGCTTCAGGGACCAGCCTGCTTTTGGCAGCACTTCCTCCAAGGGTATTCCCCTTCTGTGCTGGTGTGCTTGATCTTGACGTGGTGCTAGACGCAGGCCTTGTATTATCCTGGGCCTTGCAGCCATGGCTTTCTGGCTTACTGTGCTGTTGGCAGAACGACTGGCTGCACACGCCGCAGGTGAAGGGCAGAAAGTCAAGATCACCACACTTGGAGCAGTGTTGGCCGACCTCTAGCAGGCCTTTGGATTTCTCTACCAGTGATGCCGACATGATGTGCAATTAACGTGTGAGGTCTTATGATGTCAGCGGGCACCCACCAGTTTTTAGGTGATGAGGGTGGCGGTGGCGGTGTCATTCCTCGTACACTAAGTCTTAGTGACGCTTACTAAACCCATCTTCGATAAGCTTCCACTGCACGCTCCCATGTGGCGCCTCCACATGTGTCTTCAACTTCCACATGCCGTACTCACGCAACCCTGAAACGTGATGGCGGAAGCGAGAAAACGGCGGACGCGTATTACTAATGTCCATATACAGCGCCAAGATGACAGCCTACGAATCCATCAGGTGGCCATGAGTCAAGTCCGGGGAGAAACCCGTACGCTGCGAACCCGATATTCGGCAGAGCCCGTGCGTCGGCCGGCCGCATGTCGGGTTATCCGAAAACTATCGGATAGGTCAGAATATTTCGGAGGACCAAGAGACTCAAGTACGCAGCTCAAAGTCCGTCTCGGAGTCTCGGGAAAATAAAGTGCCGCGACCGTTAGCTCTTGCCCAGTATTTTATTTGCCGTGCCAACGTTGCGCGTAGCGCACGTTTTACACGGCGTGCGAAACCCCCAACGTGGCTGGTCGGGGACTGCTAAGCCTCTGGCATGGGGGTTCGGTGCTTCGGCAAATTTCACGGCGCTATTGGCCTGAGGTATTATAGCATCATGATGTATGCATAGCAGTCCAGACCAAGCGCGAGTGCGTCGAAGTCTAGTATTTGTTTTTCTGACTCGGGTTGCTACAGAAGAGGAAATTTCTGAACTCTACGGGAGGCCGGAAGCAGTGTGACCGTTTCTATGAGTGGCCGTGACTTGTTAAAACTATTAGAGTGTTCATAACCGTTGAAAGCCGTTAGACGTTGTGACCGTTAGACGTTATGACGTGTGCGAAAGCCGCTGAGAAGCCGAAGAAGCCGTTATCGCCGTTGAGATTAGGTTGGATGATGTCATGAGTGTTTGCGTGGTGCCAGAAATTAGGTTGTCGGGTCCGCGTTCCCGTCATACAGGGCCCAGTGCTGGACAAACTCCTCTTCTGATATCTCGAGGAGCTTGCCGCAGCACTCGCAGACCATGCAAAAGAGATCGGTGTATTGGTGGCAGGATGTGCAGAGTTTGAGCGAGTCCATGCCAACTGCACCATCCTCAGTGTTATATATAATGAATGAAGCCAACATGAGGCTGAAACGGTGAGGCTCGATGAGGTTCACGAGGCTATGAGGCTGACACTGTATGTGGCTCTAGACAATCTATTGTTAGCCTCTCGAACCTCAGGCCCAAGGGAACCTTTGTGAACATGTTGCCACAGCGCCAGCAGACCTTTCGTCCGCACCGGTTCATTTCCTTGCAGTGCACGCAGGCTTTCATTGTTGAGAGACGCATGTCAATGTGTGTAGAATTGACGGCGCTTTTATAGGCAAACGCGTGTATGTAACAACAGCAATGGATTGACAGCAATTTATATCGTTGCTCTACCACTGGACCGGCTATCGGTCACGATAACGGCTCTGCGTCAGATGTGCATATATGGAGATTAAATGCGGCTGGGCACCTGATCATTCATGAGACAGACCGGAGATTTGGTACACTAGTGTTTCACGTGTTTGGCGTGAGGTTGAGGAATGTGAGAAGAATGCATTTGCTACTTAAATAATGATGCGAGTGCTTTTGTCAGCTGTTAGTGTAGTAGTGTAGTGGAGTTGCGAGTGATATTCTGGTGGGTTTAGTGAGAATGACGGGACCCGTTATGCGGTTTGGGGCTGACGGTCTGACCCGGGTGGTTGTAGTCCGGTGGTAGTCCACAGCTAGGCTTAGCAGCCGTTGTGATGGGACTGGTCGGCTCTCGACTGCCAGTAGTTCGGTCACTAACCGTTCATTCGCTCCTGAAACGAACGCTCGTTCGTCACAGATAAGCCCGGCACCTATGGCAAACCACGGCATTGTTTTTATTTTCCTCGTTGCACACCCGGCACTTCATTTTCCAGTAGAGCGGTAGTCAGGTGGTCAGGTGATTTGATCAATAAATAGCAAGTGGACTGGGTTGAGATGATGAGAAGTAAAAAGTGGGCGGGCGGGCCTTATATACTTGCTGCCATTGTTTGCAGTGAGTGTGTGACGTTGAATTATGCAGTCGCAACGGTCAGTTATCCGGTGTAACTAACCACGACGCTGCCCTCAATTAGTCCTGCAAGACCGGATACGCCGTGTATATATGCGCCTTGGCTGCGGGACGCGTTACATGCAGCTGCGCAGCGTAACGGTCGCCCCGTGATGGATCATCAATCACGTTGTCAAAAGAAACCATCCGCTTCTTCCGTCAGCTCAATAGCCAGCACTTAGTACACGCTTGATGTGTGTTTCATCGTCAGTAAAACGTCATACACTATCCATCTCCAGCACGTGACATCACCCTATCCTGAGTCCTCTCATCCCACAATCGTATCACTACCTCACTGTACCTCGCTGCGCAGTGACCGCGGGTCATGGCATCCACCAATTATTGACAAGCGTGCCATGTGACGTATCTAAAAAAAGACACTCGCTTGAGCAGTACGGTGGTTGCTCGTCCTCACAGGCTCTGCGGCCCCTGTTCGTTGCCCACAGCCACTAACCGTGTGGGTTAGTCCACAAAGCAATCAATAGGCGCACCATTGCGTAATTGTTGTTCTCTTCACAAGGCGTCTGTTCTCGATATGGTATAGCGTGGAGCTGCGCGTCCTCCCACTCATCCCGCCTGGCTCCCCTGACCATCCCCCTGCAGGGTTCTCTTTCAGGCTTATAGAGCCTCCAATGGAGCGTAGCGACAATGGCAATTCCTTCTATGCTTCAACGGTGACGTGATTACTAAGCGCGTACATCTGGCTTAATAAGCCTCCCTCTAGTCACGCGCCTGATCACCGCGCTCCCTTCGCTTTGCTCGGGTTGGGTGTGGTTCGGTGGGGGCACCCGTTTAGGCATGCTGACAGCTTCCACGCAATTTCTCTTTGCGGAAGTGGTTCTTTGCGCTGTTCTCTAGCCAGCAAAACCAAAAAAATTCTTCCCGGGTTTTGCAGCGACAAAAACAAAGTAAATAATACAAGTGAAAATTTTGAAATTTTCAAGAAAACGGTGTATTTTTTATGTATGATTTCGGACTTTGCACCGAGTCACTGTACATCCCGGCACGAGGTTAGCAGTGAGTAGCCCGTCACATAGCCCGTCTATACCGAATTGGGAAATCTTACTAACGCTCATCCTCTATAACTTGTTGACTATGAGTCTATGATTGATATTGAAAGCAAACCCCTGATTATCACCCCTATCTATTCTCAGCTCGTCCCTGATATCGGATCCAAAGCCCGGTGATGCAATGGTGCACCCCCCTAACCCCTGGGGTCTAAAGCCGACCGTTGAACTATGCCTAAACCTTGCTTAGGTTGCTATTCCGGGCGCAGCCAGGAACTCAACGGTTTTCACAAAGCCGCTTACTTGACAGCTGCATGCCTCGGAATGTCTCGGATGCCAAGGCCAGGGACACATCTTGTCAACCTATGATGTAATGCCCATGAATCTATCTGAGACATTAAACCTAAAATACAGTACAGCAACGTACGGAGTGTCTATGAGGAAAGAGCGCACGGTAGTGCGCGGCACAAGAGGGGATTCTCTTCGCTTGGGCAGGGCTTAGAGCTTTGAGTGCTGATCTCGCAACACATTCTTCCTGACCTTACCAGTCGACGTCTTTGGCAGGCTCTCCACCAGATAGAACTTCTTTGGGATCTGGTATTTGCCCATTCGCTGCTTGAGCCAAGCCACTAGCGCCTCAGTGTCAAACGACTGCTTGCTCTTGAGCACCAAGAAGGCGATTGGCACTTCGCCGTAATGCTCGTGGGGCACGCCGACCACGGCGGCCTCCATGACGTTGGAATACTGCACAAGGACCTCCTCGACAGCCACAGAGGAGATGTTTTCACCGCCAGAAATAATAATGTCCTTCTTTCTGTCGAGAATCTGCACTGCACCATCTGAGTGCATAACGGCAAGATCGCCGCTCTTGTACCATCCGCCAAAGGTTTTTTCCGTTTCCGCGGGATTTTTGTAGTATCCCTTCGCGATAACGTTACCCCGAGACACGATTTCACCAATCTCTTGACCATCTCGCTTGACGTCGACCATGCCGGAGCCGACGTACTTGACGACTCGGATTTCCGGTGACACGATGAAACCGTGGCCCTGTCGAGCCATCTTGCCGAACTTTTCTATCTTGGGCAGCTTCTCCCACTCCTTGTCGTAATAGGAAACGACAGCCGGGCCGTACGTTTCCGTGGCACCGTACATGTGCACGGGCCACAAGTTGAGCGAGTGCATGTCCTCAAACAGCTGCGAGCTTGGTGGTGCGGCGGCCACCGTCACCCGCACGGTCTGGTTGAGTTTCTTGGCCTTGGGCGAGTTGATGAGCATGATGTTGACCGTCGGGGCGGCGTTGAAATGCGTAATGTTGTGCGTGATGAGCAGGTCCCAGATGTAGTCGACGTCGACCTTTCGCAGGCAAAAGTGTGTTCCTCTCACAGCGGTGACAGCGTAGGGGAAAGTCCAACCGGCAGCGTGGAACATGGGCAGCGTCCACAGGTAGTTACATTCCTCGCCGTTCAGGTGGGCTTCAATGACGTTGGCCAGGGCGCACAGGTAAGTGCCCCGGAAAGTGTACTCGACAGCCTTTGGCTTGCCTGTGGTGCCTGAAGTGAAGAAGAGACCCAAAGTAGAGTCCTCTGGTCGGTCTTCAGTGTGCAGCGCCTCCCAGCCCAGACCGAGCCGGGCACCTTCCGCAACAGCCCGGGTGAAATCATCCTCTTCGCCATGCACGTCCTTGCTGACAAGAACCTTGTACTTAGCCCCCTCATGATCAACCAAATGCTTGAATTCATCGTCAACGATAACCAGGTCCGCCTCTCCCAGATCCAGAATGTAGTCAATCTCGCTCTTCACCAGCCGGTAGTTGACGCCCATAATGATGCCGCCGCTAGCCGAGCCCGCAAACATAGTGGTGATGTGAGCTGGCGTGTTGGGCGCCAGAATGGCCACCTTCTTGAAGCCATTCTTCTTGAAGTAGTGAGCCAGGTCCTTAGTGTGTTGGGCAAAATCACGGTAAGTCCACGTGTAGGTGTGCTCGCCTCTGCACTTGTGGAAAATAGCCGTCTTATCTGGAGAGATCTGGGACGCCCTCTGCAGAAAGTAGGTGGGATTCAGATCGTGATAGTTGGAAGGGCCATTGGCCACGTCGGCGCTAGTGAGGTGTGCCTTGAGGAGAGAAAGTCTTCCAAGAGCGTTCATATCAGCTTGATGGTGATTCCAAAGTCAGTATGCCTCAGTGTATCCTTGTGTTATTTTATGTTCTTCCTGTTATCCGATCGGAAAACAATTTCTGGCAAATACCTCAGTCTTACTCGGCAGTACACGCCTATATATACCAATCAGGGAACAACTATAAGTTAGCGCCCATGGTCTCCCACCCCGATTCTATATGTGGGGTAATGCATCACGATAACCCCTCTTTCCTAATAGGCTCATGATATATGGGCAAATCTCGCGGGGGAGGGGCATCCGTTCGTAACTTCTTGATTGACTTAACCGGTCTCCGGACCCCGGATTTCACTCGGATCACACCCGATCAGGCTACACTCAGTACTATAGAGCACGGCTCTTGTGGGCTCGGCGTTATTACTTCCGAGCGCGCATACGATAATAACTTAGCGGGTCGATCTTTAACGTCAATCAGCGGCTACAACTCATCTGTCATTGAGATCACTCTTCGACCACCCCGCTTGATCCCGTTTAATTAATCTATGCGCCAACCTCCGACCGCCGGAATACCAGACGTCGGGTGATACTGTGGGTTAGGGTCGAGTGGGAACCTACCAGGGTTGCGATAATGCTGGGTGTGCACTGGTGCTGAGTAGAGTTCAGTAGAGCTCAGTAGAGCTGGTAGAGCTAGTTAGTCTAGTGCTGTACGTTATACTGTTGTTGCAATGTAGTGGTCCGCTGAAAATTAGAGACAGCCGCGTGAAGCTGGTACAAGTGCGCAGCCGCGTAAAGCTTAGCAGGGAAAGGCTGGAAGAAAGTCCCGAAAATGGTAGGTGACAGTTGATTGTTTGCTTGTCCCTGCCGCGCAACACTTTCTGTGCGCGCTTCTGTGGGCTAGGGTAATTGGGAGTTCTGAAATATACGCAGCAAAACACTGTAAATGTGACTGTTTATTAACGAGGACGCCAAAGCGTATAGTACGGTATCTAGGGAAATAGAAGGACGCAGAATAGCAATTGCATTGAATTTGCAAGCAAAAACTGAATAGATTGCTAATTTTTGGCTCGTTAATTGGCCTTTTTTTCGTTGTGTGCTGAATCCATCGGACAATCACCCACTCAACAAAACACACTCAATTTCTCACCCACACAACCTCACAAGGAACAACCACTTTTACTACAGAGACCGTGGACATGTCGGTGGCTTCAAAGGTGGGTACTAATGCGACAACTTTGAGCGAAACGAGAACAGGGTTGAAATACGAATTCCTTCACGCTTATTTCGTCGTTTCCTGACACTGAAGATTTGGCACGTTCAACGCACTCTGAGGACGACCAGAATTACGATGAAATATGACAAATCTCATGACACGTTTCTAGAGCCCAACGGCGTACGATGTTTGACCAGGATCGCATCAACAGGCGTGAAATGCGACACAGCACAGGTCCAAGCAATCAAGTTCGATCTGGCCCTTCAGACCTGGCATTCCAACAGTCTAGTTCAACAGAGTCAGTAGATTTCACACTACTGTGTCTATTGCGAATTGGGATGAGGAACTCGTTGCTCCGTGTCCTAATTTCCGTTTCAATGTCAATTTCATCTACAACTGCGGACAACTGCGGACAAAACTAACTCAGAATCCATTCGCCCTCCTGGCAGAGGACGACGCTGTCCCAAAGACCGCCGCCAAGGCTCCAAAGGCCACCCCAGCTGCTGCCCCAGCTGCCAAGTCCAACAAGCCATCTAACAAGAAGACCACCACTGGTAACGAGGCTGCCTTCAAGGACAAGAACGTTGGAAAGAACTCCAACCGATCCCGAGGTTCCGGCCCAGAGGGTTCCTCCAAGCCAGTTCGACGAGGTGCTCCAAACTCCGCCCGACCAGACCGACACTCCCAGACCGGCAAGACCGACTCTGAGAAGAAGGTCCACAAGGGATGGGGCGATGACAACAAGAAGCAGGAGGACGAGACTGCTGCTGTCAAGATCGCTTCTGAGGACGCCGCCAACGAGGAGGGCGCCGCCGTTGAGGAGGATGAGGAGGAGGACAACCAGGTCACCCTCGACAAGTACTTCGCTGAGCTCACCACCAAGAACGCTGAGCTGAACGCTGGCAAGACCGTCCGAAAGCCAAACGAGGGTGCTGACATTGGCAAGTGGAAGAACGCTGCCGAGGTCTCCAAGACCCAGGACGATGAGCTCATCGCTGCCTCCAAGGCCAAGTCCCTGCGATCCAAGAACAAGAAGGAGAAGACCATCATTGAGGCCGAGATTGGCATCGCTTCCTCCGAGCCAGAGCGAGGCCGAAAGAACGTTAAGCGAGCCCCAGCCTCTGCTCCACGAGGCGGTGCCCGAGGTGGCGCTCGAGGTGGTGCCCGAGGTGGTGCCCGACCAGCCGCCAAGGGCGGTAAGGCTGCTCCATCCGTGGACATTGCCTCCTCCTCCGAGTTCCCAGCCCTGGGACAGTAACTGCTCAGCAGTCCGCCTGGCCACGGTAGCGGTTAAGACAGTAATGTAGTGGAAAAATAAAATGTATTATCCCCCGAGACAAATTCCTTAGCAAACACCTGAGTGAAGATGTAGGTCAGAAAATGCGGAAAAGTCTATCGTCCCTGTCTTATAAAGCATCGAGCGCGTCTCCAGAAAGTTCCTGCAGAAACGTGCATGACTCTAACAATACCCACTTCTGTAGTATACCACGAGTCCAATGAAAACATGTTAATGCTAGTGCTATGCTAGTATGCTAGTGCTACAGTCGAAACTACAGCCAACGAGGGGTATAAGTTAGTAGCGTGTGTTAGTGGTTCCTGAGGCAATGCCGGGCGCTTTCAGGTAAGGATGGTAGCAAGGCTAAATGTGTGAGTTTCCAGCTGCTGGGGTCACCAGCGAACTGGCTGTTGCGCTAGATAGAACTAAGCTGGACCAAGGCATCAACGGCCTCCTGTTCTCTCTTTGCCGTCTCGTTTCTGAGCGACTCGGCTCCAATAGTCTGCCAATCCTCCTCGTCCGTTTCGCTTTGCCTCTGACCAGGTCTTCTGAGTCCAAACTCGTCATCATCATCTGTCTCCGACTCTTCGTCGTCGTCATCAAAGACCGGCCGGTTTCTGCTGGCCGCGGCGGCATTGTTGTGAAACATCATATCGTCGTCTGCCAGCTCGACATCATCGGTCCATGCAGGGTTCAGCAGTGGCGACTTTGGTGGTTTTACTCGCTCGTGACCTGCTGTGATGGATTCTCGTCTGCTGTTCTTTCGGCTAGAGGCGCCATTCAGCTTAGCGGCCCATCTTCCCCAGCCAACCTTCTCGAATCGGACATTGTTGACCTCGTCCTCCGAGTCCAGGACGGCGATAATGAGTCTTCGCTGCTTGGACAGCGACAGGTCGGCAAAACCAGGAATAGTAAGGGCAAGGTGGGCGGTAATGTGTCGGATAGCTAGTGGGCCCTGCGACAAGAGCAATCTGGCCAATTTGTCAGTGGTCACGGCGGCAGCTGCGGCAAGGGCGACAGGTGAGTTTGTGTTCAAGGGTCCTGAACTGGGCGAGGATGAGAGCGGCGGCTCTTCTGGTTTCGGTGAAGACTTTGCAATGAAGGGGGAACCATTCACAGATGAACTAGACACTCGCCGCCTGGAGGAACTATTAGTCCTGTGGTGGCCACGTAAGGGGGTCGGTATGGGCGCTCTGGTAATGGGACTGAATCGTGGCAGAGACCTGGGTGGCGTTCCAAGAGGAGTGAGACCAGGGGACAGGCCAGGTGAGTTCAATTTCAGGCTGTTGAGAGTGTCTACAGTTGTGGTATTGGGCACTTCGATGACCTTGATAGGCTGGAGACCCCGTGACTCCGGGACCTTGTTTTCTTCTGACCGCAAGGCGATGCTTAGCGCGGACATTGTAGTTGATATATGCTGTGATATGTGTGTATAGTTAGTGAGTCTGTGTGGTGTGTGTGTGGAGAGTGAAATAGTTGGAGGCAATAAGGAGGGGATTTAAGGCACGTGAACGATGCGTGATGCAGGCAGTGCGCAGGAAGAATGTACCAACCCAGCGAAAATAGTGGGTCGGCGGAATGAGGTAATTAATGAGATACTGATAAGGAACGATAAAGAAAACTACTGAGTATAAGGGAGACTAATAAGGAGATCGTATTGATTGCCGTAGTGGTAGGTAGAATTAAGGGGTGCGCGTCGCTGAGATGTGTCTTATGATAATCTGTTTGTAACAGTTATAGTGTCTGTTGAGAGCATAATACAAACAGACGTATATGCTAACTACTAGTACTCCGTGGATCTGGCCGACCGCCGAATTGTAATTTTAATTAGCGTTATTATGACTGCACATATTATGTCAGCGGCGTGATGTATGAGGAAAGACAATCCGAATTAGCCGGCGGCAGCGTTGGTTGCTGCAGGCAAGCAAGTGTATCAAAGATGATCACCGCGCGCTAGGTTGCCTTACAGTGTGGGCCTGCAAGTGAATTGGAGATTAATGTTGCTCCAAGTTTCAAGACATTTCAAAACAAGTGAAATTCACTTAAAGATCTGGCAAGTGAGATTTAGGACAAAGCAGAGATCGCTCCAAAATTGCCTAATGGGGCGCGTTTTGCCAAATTCGTATACATGGACACAATACCTTTCCGGTATAGAGGTTACCTATACGGTGTTTGCGTGTACGAGTTGACAGCGACAGCGGCTCAGTAGCGGTTGTGAGAACAGGCAAACTCGGTCTACGCTTGTCATCATTCCTTGCAGGCAGTGCTATCATTATTATCTAACCAGACAGATACAGTAGCTTTTCGTTATAAATGGGGGCCACGTTCGCACGTGAGGAAAGTGCGCCGTTAAGCGCAGAGATTAACTTGTTGCTGAGCGGCAACAAATTTAGTAGCCCAGAGCAGCGAGCTTCTCGTTGGTGCCAACAGTCTTCTTGGCGGCCTCGACCTTCTTCTGCAGAGCAACCTTCTTGGCGTAGTAGGCGGCAGACTTGACCTTTCGTCGCTCTTCCAGTCTGCTGACAACGTCCTGGTATTTCCAGCCAACCTCGTGGGAGAGTCGGCCGACGGTGCAGTACTTTCGGCCTGGCTTGAGTCGCAGGACTCGCAGAGCCTGTGGAACAACAACTCGCTTCTGTCGGTCGTATGGTGGTGGAACACCCTCGAAGACCTTCAGTCGCTCAAGGGCAGCCTTGCCTCGGGCGGTCTTGTGGGCAACCATACCTCGGACGGCCTTGTAGAAGATTCGGGATGGGGCTCGGAAGTGGAATGGACCGTGAGTCTTGTTGAATCGAGTAGCCTTTCGCAGGTAAGCGTGGTACTTGAGCTTAGCTCGGAAGAACTCTCCGGAGATGTTGAGGGCCTCACATCGGACAACCACAACGTGCTGGCCGTTCAGGATCTGCTTGGCGACGGTAGAGGCCAATCGACCGAGAAGGTGTCCCTTGCCTGAGTTAGTGCTGAACTTGATTGGTATTTCTAGACTTGAATATCTCAGCTGAGTTTAGTCGTTTTGATTATAGCTTGATTTTGATCACTCCAACCCCGTCAACCGCAGACGGAAAACCTAGAAATGTAGCATTTTTATATAGCAGATCAAATCTCGTCCGCTGTCTTCCTGCAATACTCACCATCGACGACAATAACCGGTTCAAAGGTGCTCATGTTGGTGTTGGTGGTTGTTGAGTGTGAAATTGTTTGTGAGTCGGGATATGTTGGAGAGGCAGGCGCACATTTCAGCACAGTCACGTGGTTTGCCTCCCAGTTGGGACTTTCCTGTTTTGGCACAAGAGTTTGTGACTGTTTTTTAGCCGTTGTGAGTGAGGCTCAGAATGCGGCGCACCGTTATCAAACAATTAAATGTCAACCTTATCAGGGTCAGGGTGTCAGGGTCTGTGTTGTATGGTTCGAGTGTACAGATCGCTTTGGCACTAACGCAGTTTACGGGTTTGACCGGCCCAGGTCCTTTGATTACCGACTAGACCAAGATGATATACACATTTCTACATACCAAGTCGACAGGTTTTGAAAGCGTTGTTCCTTTGAGTCTTGTGCGTCCAGTCATTGTGACGGCTGCTGTGAACGTTGCTGTGAAGGGAAATGAGGGCTGAAAACGTCTATCGCAATTGATTTGTACAGATGACTTGCCTGACAAAGCATGTTTATGACAGATCTATCGACAGCCAGTCTCCATACGATCAAAATTGCATTGTTCTCAGATCGTCCAAGCCCGCAGTCAATCCCAATAGACGTCCTTCTTCTTTCGTCCTTACACACCTGAATAGTACAAGTAAGTTGTGATGTTTCTTGCTATTTCCCGCCAAGTTGACGGCTGTCAGGTTCGATTTAACGACAAACAAACGACTAGTCCAAACCAAAACTGCCAAGTCTGAAGTAGTTGTGCCGGAGAAAATAGTTGGAATTGTTATAGCTGACTTGTCCTGATAAAGGCACGTGCACAGCATATGGACCTGCATCGCCATCGCAGGTCCATCGCCATACTCAGGCCACTCCATTGTTCTAATCACTCAATTTCTCTGCTTATACCTCTTACCATACTGCTAACTATCCCCATTATAATTTCCATTCAGAGTGCTGGATATCAACCCACTCAGATCTTCATAGAACCTTCAAGGTGGCCAAGAGCTTCCCCATATGACAATATATGAACCTGCCTCCTGCCCAATCAGGCACCAGTGCTGATCTCCATCACAAGTAACCATCTGCGAGATGCCCGCCAAATAATACAAGACTTCCATTATCACCTCTTAGCGATGGCGCGTTAGTCCCGTGTCTGTTGCATGCCC